>CM053584.1:254514737-254552384 GCA_028627135.1 Pseudochirops cupreus | reverse complement strand
ATAGGTAACTTTAGAGAGGGCAGTTAAAGTTGAATTCAGGACAGAAGCCGGATAGCAGAGGGCTTAGGAGAAAGGGAAAGAAGTTGTATTTCCACTGAGCATAATCCACATTTTTAGGAAATCAGAATGAGAAGAGAGAGAGATGGTATGGTAACAAGGATCCTGAGATCTCAAGAAAGATTTTTTTTTTAAGGAGGTGAGAGACTTGGCTACATTCTTGTAAACAGCTGGGAAGGGACAAGTAGATAGGGAAAGAATGAAGATTAGTGGGGATGATTGGGGGAGAGAAGGGTAATCTGCCAAAGTAGACTAGATGGAATGGGATTAAAGGATTATGTAGAGAGTTTGGCCTTGGGGAAGTAAAAATTTCTGTCCTCAAAAGCTCAAAAAAATCAGCAGAGAGTAGAAAACCCATCCTACTCTATGGCCCTGGGATTAGTGAAATTACTTTAATATCAAACAGTGAATCCCATGTAGAGCAAGCAGATGGAAGAGCAGGAGGGACCACATGTTTCCCTGAACCTTACTCTATTTGGTATGGAAATTCTGGAACATTTTAGTCTCTGCATTGTAGAAAAAAAAGAATCAGCAAATGATGAATAAGTGAGACTCCATACAAACACGCATCTAGTCTGTATGTATTTTAATGCCTATCTGTGTGAGTTAGGAAATCAGACTTAGATTCATAAGTTCTACATATAGTACATCTAAAAACTCTATGTTGATTATGGCACTAATAACCTATTTTAAGTGTCAGCCATACAGATGGCAGTGATCTATTTTTAGCTGGATCTTCTCTCTGGATCACCCATTCCTATTTGTGAAACTTTCAACTTGGTGCTTTATTCTGACTGTCTTATGACTGTTTTTTTTTAATTATTTACAATTCATTTTTATTCAATTTAATAAATCAAATTTAAGTTGTCATGTTCACATATTCAAGAAATGTTTAAGAAATATTTAAAAGTTCCCCTGTTATTTCTCTAAGATGAAAATTAATTATGATTTATTTCTGTAGATGAGGTTCGAAAAACTAATTGAAGTTGAAAGTAAAAAAACAGAATATTATTTTTAAAAAACATTTGGAATTCTAGCCTATGATGACTAACAAAATCATTAAGATCATACATCTAGAGCTTGAAGCAACTTGAGAGGTCAAACAGTCCAAGCCCTATTTTGAGATGAGGAAATAGAGGTTCAAGAAAGTTGACTTGCCCAATATTGGGTTACAGAGAGGATTTGAACCCAAGTCATTTGAACCAAGCCAGTGCTCTTTCTACTTTTTCTCATTTCAGTAGTAGTAGTAGTAGGACTAGGAGTAGGAGGAGTAGAAGTAGGAGTAGGAATTATTTTTACATAGCACTTTAAGGTTTACAAAGAGCTTTACAAATATCTCATTTTTCCTCACAGCAACTTTCAGAGGTAAGTGCTATTACTATCTCCCATTTTACAGTTGAGGAAACTAAGACAAAGGTTAAGCCCAGAGTCATAAAGCTAATAATTAAGAGACCAGATTTGAATTCAAATCTTCCTGACCCTAGGTCCTATGCATCACCTAGCTGTGTCTAGCAATTTGTTTGTCCCCCCAACTTGCCCTGGTTAAATAGCCTTAGAGCTCTCATTTGACTTCTCAATGATTTTATCCAAACTGCTTTCATATCCAGTCTTGCTTTATCTCCCTCCAATTCAGCTGTGTGGTATGCTGTAAATATCTTGAGAGTTGCCTCTGCCTAGACATACCTGGCTTATTTTTTGTCCTCAGTTGTCCATTTTCCTTTGCACATAGCTAGTCCTACAGGTAGTCATAATGTCTATGAAACAGGGCTTTAAGGGAGTTTCAGTGCCAAGAGGGCAAGAGTTAGGGTTCACTGCCCATCTGGCTCAACCAAGATCTAGTCACAAGATCATAGGATCAAAGACTTAAAGCTTGAAGAGACCTGATTTCTGTGGCAGCTGCTCTGCAGTTAAATCCTTGCCTCCCACAGCCCCCTTGCCTCACTCAAACATCACCAGAGCAAAAATCAGTAGTTCTTAGAATAAACGACCTGCAAAAAGTGCAGAGATTGTCCCCTTCACATGCATTCCCTGCCAACTGTGCCCACTAGCTGTGTTTCTTCATTTCTTCCTCTTTCAAATGGTGATGTCTGATCAATTTCACAGCAATTATATTTGGGAAACTGACTAATAATGTAACCCAATGATGATTTTCTCTTAAATTTGCTATTTACCTAAAGGGAAAAACAAAAACAAAAACAAAAAAAACAATGCGGGCTCTTTCACTCCTTTATAATACCCTGCTACTGTTAAAAGATTATGAAATAAGAAGAGATTAATGTATTGCTCTATCTTGAAGGGGGTGTGACTGGATCAGGGTTAGGGAGAGCTAAGATTTGTAGAGACATTTCAAGATTTAGCACCTGCAACACATTCTGACACCCTAGAACAGATTTAGGCTGAAGCTGAAATGGAGGCTTGTGGGATCGTTTTCTGCATTATAATTTCCTACAAAATTCAGAGTGATTTACAGTGCTGTGATCTATGGTCTATGAATAGGATGGTGGCAAAAGCTTTGTAGATACCAAAATAGTTTTGCTGAAGCAATGAGATGTAATATCACCATCAGATTGGAAGCTGCTTATGTTTTGCATTTGTTAAAAAGACACTAAGAAAGAATTTGCCTCTGAATACTGCAAATGGCTGTGGTCCCCTTTTTTCTACATTCCTTCCCTCAATATAGCTCTTCTTTTCCTCCTTTGTATGAATATCTCCCCCTCCTGAGGAAAGCAGGTCACTGAATTATTTTTTGTTTAAATTAAAACCAGCCTGCATGAATAGAAACAACTCTTATAAATGTTTACTAAGTTAGGATGTGAAAACTTGTCATTTCTGTTATTTTATGGATTTGTTTTATATAAATATATCTATACATTAAAATTATAGAAAATAAAAATGGAGACCCCACAGTTTAGCATATGGAGTATTTAACTGGATGAAGAAGGAAGCATATTTTCATATGAGCTTCATTCATTACCCAAGAAATAGATCTAATGCAGGAAAGTGTTTTTTGTGTCATTTAATCAAATCAGACTGTATCTATGTTTTCCTAGGTTGAGAATACAGAACTTCCTGCCAGTGTTAAGCCTTTCCTTTGTACACAATTTCCCTGGAAATTCTTCCACCCCACTACTTTGCATGCTGACAGTAACAGGACCCCAAAAACTGACATAGGAAGATGAATAGAAGGTCTATAACTAGGGAGGTATAAGAAAGGCTTTTCTGAGTGAAAGGTTTGTGCAAAGACAGGAAACTTACCCTAGTGTGGGAAAATCACAAGGTTAATCACAGCCACTCAGAGAACATATTTATGTAAGTAAGAAGCTGGGGGCATAGCTTGGCAGTGTGTGAAGGAGGGGAGTCTAGGGTCAGAGCAAAGTTAAGGCCAAACAGACCTCTTTCTCTAAGAGGATGAGCCAGGTGGACTACCTCTGCATAAGGTGAGAAGCCTTGTGATACACAAACATATCTTTTTATCCCCATAGAACCGTGTCTAATGGTGCCTTTTAAACATTACACTGGCAGGTTGCATATGCCTATTTTTTTGTGTAGAAAGTCCTTAGAGATGTCTCTTAATACCTTAGAACTTTCTCTTTGGAATTTAAAATAAAATAAATGCTTTAAAAAAAAAAAACATGACTTACCCAGAACATGCTTCTCAATGTCCTAACAGGCTTGTGATATTTGCTTTAAGTGCAAAACTTTCTAATTATGACTCTGACAGGTGGTACAGAGGAAGACAAGTAGGAGTTGAAAGAAAATCACACAATAAACATTTAGCTGATAGTAACGATTCCACCTCAACAGGCAGAGAACTGCTTCTGCAATATGAAAGTAAGGAGAGACAAATCAAAATCCTGGAATACATGAGTCAGAACATCTGGACAACCATTTGCTGTAAAAGAGTTAATGAAGTCAAGGGAAAGGTCCAAAAAGAGAAACCTTGGTTTAAGGTAAGGCTCAGCAAGAGTGAGAAACTGTATAACTAAATGCGGTTGGATCTGGCTGATTTTATTATGTAAAAGCAGTAGACTTTATGATCCTACTTTCTGGTAGGGTCTTACCATTGACCCAGAGATTCCCCTTAATATAAAATAAATGAAAAATCCTGTCTCTAGCTTGATTATGTCAAACACTTTAAAGCTTTATGTTCTGTGTGCAAAATCACAGTTACTCTGACCTCCACTATCATGAATTATCATAGACACTGTTTCTGTTTGACTCAGTTTCAATACCCGATGCTTCTTTTTTTTTTTTTCCCCTTGACCACATACCTGGACCAGGGGTGCTTTAACTGAGGGTCTCAAGCCCTCAAAGTTTTCTATGGACAGATTTGAGGGACTTTGTAAGCTTGTTTGGAGAAAAATTACATCTTTACTTGAACTAACATTAGGTTTCCTTTGTAATCTTCTGTAATTAATTTTATTAACTTAAAAATATCCTTCTGAGAAGGGGTCCATAGGCTTCGGAATACTGACAAAGAGGACTGTGACACACAAAAAGTTAACTTTTTTGAAACCCTGCTCTAACCAGTGGTTTCAAACTCAAATAGAAATGTAGGCCACTAAACCATAAATAAGGCCAGCCACACATTGACTTAGAAAATCACATATTAACATTATCTATTTTATTAAATATTTTCCACACACACGTTAACTTAATCTGGACTCACTAGACTATTTTATTAAAGGGAAACACATTCATTTTCTTCCTTTACCTTACACCTTAGTTTTTATTAAATCTCCCATCCTTGTGAAAAAGAAAAAGGCATTTAAATAAAATAATCGTACATTTAGGTGGATTAAGAATTGAATGAATCACCTGAGTGAAAAAATGTTCTATCTTCATAAAGGTTTTGTTGATGTGTTTTGTTTTTATGTTACAAGCATTACCAGATTACCTCTACCCTGTGAGAATTTTCTTGTAACAAAGTAAAACAATTAAGCACAGCTAAAAGTAACTTCACAAATTTTTTTTTAAATTCACAACTGTAGTCCCTCAATCACTGTTTAATTTTTTTAAATATAGAAATGTATTTCATCTCCTTTCCTCCCCTATCTCTATAGGAAAAAAGGGAAAAACCTTAACAAATATGCATCATCAGGAAAAAGAAATATTGGGAGATCTATCTATATAACTACACAGAGTTAGAGATGGAAAGATAGATAGATAGATAGATAGATAAACAGACATACAAACATATACATGTATTTTTATATATTGTGTATATGTATACATACATAAATAAATACACATATTCCTACGTACATATATGTTTCATTTTGCAACCTACGTCTGTCACCTCTCTGTCAAGTGGTAGATAGTATGGTTCATCTTCAATACTGGGGAATCATAGCAGCTATATTGATCATAGTTCTCTCAGTTTTCAGAGATGTTTTTAGTTATGTTGTCTTTGAATAAACCATTCTTAATTCTGCTCATTTCTTTCTTCAACAACTTATTAAATTCAAAATTCTCCATCTCAATAGTGTCGATGCTATAGTATAAATTCTTCTGATTATGCTAACTTTACTCTTCATCGAGTCTTTTCATTGATTTCCTTGAAATCTCATTGCCTGTTTTCTTAGGGCAAATACTATAACTTTTTTAGCCATGCATATAAGCTAAGAGTTATATGAGTGATTCCATGATGATACTAAAGCCTTTTGATGTCTCCATATTTCTTCCTTGCTGCAGTCTTCACTCACTGTCATGTATGCAAAGTTTGTAGTGTCAATCTTAAAAATTTCATGAGGACAATAAAAGTGAGATTATCATAGAGGACATAATAGTTGACAAGGTGTGAGCAATTCCATTCTATCTACAGATGCAAGGCTATTGAAGACATAAATGGCACAAGATCTTGTAGCTGATTGTGATTAGTGTTTAAGACAGATTTGCCCAAGTTGCCTTTGAGTGCATTCATATTCATTGTTTTGCTTCGACTTTCATCTCTTGCCTACAATTGAACTTTTAGTTTTTGACCCAGAATTTATTTTTCATCAACTCCCACTTGGTATCAGCATGGTCAAGTGGAAAGAACACTGGATTTGAATCAGAAGACTGGGTTTTATTTATGAATTCTAGCATCTACTATGAGTTTGACCTTGGGAAAGTCACTTGATTCTCAGTCTGTTTTCACATTTACAAAATTAGGGGATTGAACTAGATAACCTATCTGGGCTTCACATATTTAAATTTTGTTCTGTCTCTGATACTTCCTCCTTCTTCAAGATCTTTTCATTGATTTATATACCTGATTCCTAATCTCATCGTACTGATGATGCTCACCTTCATCTGTACCTCCACTGGCATGTTACGTTTTCCAACAAGGTAAGCACTATTTTTAAAAGCCCTGCTCTGTGCAAGAAACAAATCTAAGCATCACAATCATATATCAAAACTACAGAGAAATAAAGATTAGAAAGCAATCCCTATCTTCATTCAATGTGTGTACTTGTTTGGAAATGTTAAATGGCAGATGTCCATATGAAATCTTGTCAGAAAAGACCAAGAAGTAGATTATGTTATGATAAAAGCATCAGCATAGAAAAGACACTAGTTTGGGGGGAAATAAATTCAGGAGTCACTAGCATAGAGATGATAATGAAATCCATATAAGATAATGAAACTACCAAGACAAGGTATAGAAAACAATGAGATGAGGGCTCAGGACAGAGCCTTGGGGGACTTCATTATTTATGAGCATATTGGATAATTTAATCAATCAAAGAAGATTGAGAAAGTAGTCAAATGGACAGGAGCAGAACTAAAAGAATATAATGTCAAAAAAAAAAACCCAGAGAGAGGCAGTATCAGGGATGAGAGGATGATCAGCAGAGTCAGATATTGCAGAAAAGTGAAGAAGCACAAGGAGGGAGAAAAAATCATAATAAGTGACGTTAGAATGGGAAGCTTCAGTTGAATGATAAAGTTAGCAGCCATATTATTAATAAAATGTTTAGAAGAGAATGAGAGAAGAGGGAGTGAAGGCATTTTAATCTATTTTGTCTCTGAAAGTGAGAGGAGATAAAGTTTAACAACTTTGTTGATAAAAAGTGTAGTGTATGTTTTTTAAGCTTTACATGGGCTATGGGTTCTCTCTGCCATTCACCACCCACACTGGCATATGTTATCCCCAGAGGATAGTTGACTATTTCTCCCTGCAAGAATCTAGAAGTTTCCAAAAGGGCCTGTGAATGTCCAATAATATTACTCATGAGCCCCTACTAATTGAATCCAATGTCCATTAGCCAGCTAAAATCTCCTCAATATCAATTAATCAATTAACTTCAATTAGCTTTTGCAAAGCTATATTAACTGAGAAAATATAGTGAAGACTGGGGTATAATAATATCCTCTCACAAGTATGAGACATATTCTCCATTGAGTATATACAGAGTCAAGATGCAAGTATGTTTGAACCTAGAAAATACATATAGCAAAGGGTTATTTCACATCAGATGGAAGTCCTTTTCTCCTTTTGTGGAGATTTCATGAAGCTCCAATTAAATATGTATAGTTCCTTATTGCATCCTGAAGGTAGAGGCCTTGTAGAGTCCATAAACTGCATTCTTCTCCTCTTTCTAGTTTGGATTACCTCAGCCCCAAAGCTAAATACATCTTTCTTGGCCTAGTCTTTCTGATGACACAGATAGTGGGAAATTAGAGTGTGATGCTCCCTAGAATCAATATTGTTCTACCATAGAGGCACAAGGGGTTTGTTTCTCCAACTCAAAAAGTTTGACTCCAGAAGCAATTGATGGAATATTTCTGTTAGATTCTTTTTCTCTTATATATCTAGCCTCAGATAAATGTCTAATTCTTTCAACTATTGCCAATGTATTTCCTATGTTCCTTTATTTTATATAATCCCTAGAAACATTTCATTCTTGCCAAATTGATCATGGGCTTTTTCTCACCTAGTTTATATCATTGAGTGACAACTGATTCAATAGTGGGGTTTAGGAATTTTCCAAAGTCATTTCACATTGTCCTGGCTTCCTTTATGTCCCAACTAAAATCCTGTCTTCTACAGGAAACCTTCCCCAAACCCCTATTTATTCTAGAGCTTTTCCTGTAAATTATTTCTTTGCTTTGTTTGTGTTCTTATGTGTGTGTATGTGTGTATACGAATGTATATATGTGTGGGTATATACACATATATACATATTGTGAATATAGATATACTTGCATACATGCATATACACATGCGTGTGTGTGTGGTTGGCATGCTCTCTTATTCATTAGATTGTAAGTTCCTTGGTCACAGGAACTGTCTTTTGCCATTTTTTTCCATCCACAGTTTCTGGCACATAGTAGGGACTTAATAAGTATTTATCGATTAAATCAAAGTAGTATTCTCATCTGATAAAGGGGCTAAGGTAAATAAGATGTTTTAAGTTAATTAGTTCATATTGATGAAGAGGGCACATATATGTTATGTAAGGATGGGGAAGACTTGGGTGTGTTTGAGGGCACTAGAGAATATTGTAGAAAATAACAAGTGAACTACAATATGAAGGAAACTTGCAATTCAATATGGCAGAGATGAAAAGCATGGACATTTCAGAAACAGGCAGTGATCCTGTTCAAAGACACAATATGGAAATAAGATGTTAATAGACTAGTTTGACCAGAATGGAGAGTTTGTGAAAGGGGTGGAGAAACTGGTTAAGAGAAATTAACACTGCAAAAGCAGATGGGAGACACATCTGGAAAACTTAAAATGACAGATTGAAGGAACTATACTTTATCCTAGAGATGGTGGGAATTCACCGAAGATTTTTGAGTAGGACTGGGATATGGTCAGATCTATGCTTTAGGAATATCAATTTAACAACTGTGTAGGGGATAGATTATAGAGAAGAGAGATTAGAAGCATGAGGCATCTATGAGACACAGTAGATAGAGAGCCCTGTATGTGGAATCAGGAAAACCTGATTTCAAATGTAGCCTCAGACACTAGTTGTGGGACCTTGGGCAAGTCACTTGACTTTTATCTGCCTATTTTCTTATATTTAAAATAGGATATTAGTGGCACCTACTTCTCAAGATTATTGTAAGGATGAAGTAAGATAGTACTGATAAAATGCTTAGCACAGTGTCTGGAACACAGTAGGTGCTTAATAAAAGCTTATTGTTGTTGCTTTTAATCTAGAAACAGAGAAACCAATTAGGAGCTTGTAGCAATAGACTGGGGCACACGTCAAGATGCAAGTAGGTTTGAATTAGGTGATACAGTGGATAGTACACTGGGCTTGGAATCAAGAAGACTCATCTTCATGAGTTAAAAGTTGTCCTCAGACACTACCTATGTGACCCTGAGCAAATCACTTAACCTTGTTGTTCAGTTCCTCATCTGTAAAATGAGCTGGAGAAGGAAATGACAAACCACTCTTGTATCTTTGACAAGAAAACCCCAAATGCAGTGATGACAAATCAGACAAAACTGTGATGACCAAATGATGAAAACAAGAGCAGTAGACGAGAGGGCAGTGAATGAGGTCCTGAACTAGTTTTCATAGTTTTGTGACTAGAGAGAAGGGGATGGATATAATGTTTGTGGTGGTACACTCAAAAAAGGCATGACAAGTAAACCTTCATAGGGATTGAATAAAAGGAAAGAGTCAAAAATGCAAAAGAGGGAATTCCTCAACAGGAAAAATAAAAAAGGTCACAGATTTAGAGAAAAGATAGGTTTAGGGGAAAATATGACCTCCTTTTGTGTCATTAAAAGTTTGAGGAGGTTATAGACTCTTCCAGTGGAGATGCCTATACACAGCTTTTTGGGCAGAATCATCTTTTCATTGTTTCTCTTCTGGGTGGCATAGTCCCATTTGTCTCTCTCTATTTTGGAGAGGCCCCAAGACGCAATATAACAAAGTGCATAGCACCCCAGGCCCAGAGCCCAGAAGACTTGGGCTCAGTCCCTGCCTCTGACTCACTGGTCACATATTGGCTATATGACTCTGAGTAACTTTCAGCGCTCTAGGAATCTCTCAGTGTTCTAGGCAACTCTGTAAGAGTAAACAAAAAAAAAAGGTGCTAACCAGGTATAGTAGAGAATTTCATCACATAGGGTCTCCTTGTATACCTATAAACTCCTCAGTCCACTCCCTGTGCCTATTTTTAGAGACACATAAGCCATTTATTGTTATTACATTATTGTGTTACTAGCACACCAATGATTGAAAATAGACCTATTCCTGCAGGTTAGCAACTAAGATGCCAGTAATTCTGAAAGGTCACCTGCCCTAAGTGCTGCATGATGACCCCACCAAGGCATGAACATGAATGAGTGAAAGCAAGTCAATTACTCATCTGACTTTCTTTATCTACCAAAGAGAGAAAAGCTCACCTGCCTATTAGTGACCTTGAAGTCCCATAGACAATTTCTTTCAAATCGTTTAGGGTCTTTGGGAAAAAGTGCTACCAAATATAACTATATCATATTATTGTTAATTAAGGAAATTAATGAAAATTTAATTACTGAATGGAGTAGGGCAAGACTCCTGAGGTTTTATAACAGAAAGAAGTCCTTGAGGCCTCTGCCTTCTATTTTTACTTTGGTTCAAGCTGCTGGGTTTTCCTCACAGCTTACCATGCAATCAAAACTTTAGTCATAATAACTACAGTCTTCTGTGAAAAACCCAGTGTTGGCACAAGAAATACATAGATCAATAGGTCTCTTTGGGGCTTTATAAAGCATAATGTATTACTGCACTTGCTAGCACAGCCTTCCTAATTGAAATTTTAGTGTTCTATTGTGAAGTTAGAGGCAGAATAGGTTAGTAGATAGACTCGCGGATATAGAGACAAGAAACCCCAAATTCAGTGAATTGCCCCCTCACCTCAGTCTCTCAGAATTCCTAGCTTCCTTTGAAGTTCAGTTCAGGCACTATTTTTTAACAAGAAGCCTTTCTTGAATCCCCTAGCTGCTAGTGCTTTCCACCACACAATTGTCTTGAATTTGTTTTTATACAATTATTAATGTCCCTGTTTCCCTCACAAAGAAATGTGAGAAGTTCTAGGGTAAGAATTGTTTGATTTTTTTCCCCCTTACATTCCTAGTAGCTGGCACAATGCTTTAATATAATAGGTGCTTATTAAATGCCTGTTCATTTGTTGATTTAAACCCTGCTTTGAACACTTAGACAATCGGCATTAGGAGCTTTATAACTCATGAGCCTTAAAATTTTATATATTTCTACTATTCTAATATGCAAAAGGAGAGGGGATTATACTTCCACCTCACTTAATATAACCACAGAAGGCCTCAATTTGAATTAATCAATGAATGGACATGATTTGGATTCATTAAGTATACAAAAAGTACCTATTGCCTGATAGCTTCATTGAGTTTGGCCTCTGTGATTAAGTCATAGACTTAATCAATAAATTAGCCAGGAGTAGGGAGGGGATAGGAATTTTTTTTTCTTGCAAATATGCAAATATTTCCTTGATCAATTAAAGAGGATTATAAGGCTTTGGCTACAGCAGACATGCTACATAGGAAATACCTTGTGATTGAATGAAAAAATCAGTTATACCCCCAAGAGTCTACATGCAAATAAATCAATTGATTGGTAGACTACTCCAGATTTGGAAATAAGGATTCTGGTTTGAGAACTGGAGGTAGGCACTAGAAAGGGAATTACTCTGGGAAGGGGAAGAGACTTTCTTTCCTCCCCTCCCATCCTGACATGATCAAGTAAACGGAGAAGCTATATCTGTGGAACCTACCACATCCAACTGAGATCAGAAAGAGTAGACTTGTATGAGATAAGGCCTCTAGTTGGTAGCAGCGAGAAATACTAAGAACAAACAGATAGGGAGAGTTATACCTAAGTGTAACTTCAGGAAGACTCCACAAGTGGGGGTGAGGGAAGAAAAAAAAAAAAGAAAAATAATTTCAAATATTTGGAGAAACAAGTTATACTTTAGCCACAAATGTTCTCTAAGCATGTGTCTCATTATGATTGTACTAATTTTAACTCCACAAATGCTATGGATTTTAATGCTTTCATTGAGAAGTATATCCAAAGTTTGGGGGAAACTTTTTATACCAAATGTTTGTTTGTTGGTCTTCAAATATCCCATCTTAAAAAAAAAAATGCCTTTTCTCAACAACAATTAAACCTACTGACTGATTGTGAAAAAGAAACACCCTGATAGGGACTTATAAGAGATAGTGTTAGCACTACAGCTCCCCAGGGTTATCTCTATGCAAACAGGGAAGTATCAAACTGCTTTCTTAGGTAAGGACCTGATCCATAAGCCTAAATATTAATTGGGGAGTGAGCACAGAGGAGGTTTTACATTAGAAGTATGGAAAAATGTGGGATGAGGGAAGAATGGAAATGCAAGCCTCTCAGTCACATCAAGGTCTGATCCAAAAGTAACACATTCAAGAATCTGCATGCAGTTTTCAATTTCTAACTCAATTAATATTAGCTACCTAAGCTAAGACTTTCAGTCAGGCATGGATTCAGATTTGATATTAGAGACAACTTGTCCACTAGAAACTCAATCGAGGCCACTAATGTTATTTTACAGCTCTCTAGGTTATGAGTGGCCACAAGATGGTAATAATAATACTTGCTCACTGCCATTCAGTACTGGATTCAAATGGCCAACTTAGAGGTGAAAGGCTACGTATTCCATTATGAGTTTTCTCAGCCACAAAATTGAGGCTTGCTAAGGATTGAAATCCAGAGGTTTAGAGCTTATTGAAGGGGCCAAAGGGTAACAGTCCAGTGAAAATTGACCAATTTAGAGGGGGAAAAAAGGTCTTCTCTTTATAAATGGTAATGGTTTAAAATGTAAAGCCTCTTTTAACTTTATGAACACCAAAAATTCTTCTAAGGGCCCAATAGTAAGAAATTACAAGGCTGAACTTAGCCTTGTACTTTGAATGGCAGATAAAGAGGTCCTTTCTGATGTGTGAGGCAGGTGGTAGCTGTGGTAGGCTTATGGAGAGGGGAGATGAGAGGTTGCAAATGTTTAATTATTTTATAGCTTAGGAGGCTGCATGTTTTTCTTGGAATTGCCTGGGCAATGCAAGGTTTCAATAATTTGGCAGTTAATTTAGCTCTTCTATTTCCTGCCAAACTTCATGTTGCTCAGAACAGGCAAAAATACATCTATTTTGACTGTAATGATGCCAGACATTTTTAACAGCCTATACACGAGGCTGGAGGAAAAAGTGAACAGGAGATGGAAGCTTACTTAATTCAGATGAGGACTTAATTAGGAGCTCAATTCTATCAGACTTTTAATATTGCATTCTGTTCTCATTTGTTCCTTTTCTAATAGGAAATAATGGCATGCCAATTGTATATGATTATGGATCTCTATTTATGGAACTGGGTCTTGCCTCTACACTTAATTACATTTTGTTTGTGAGGTTAACATTATATTGCAACTGTAGCACTTAATTGAATCTATTCTTATGTTTCTCATCTTTCATTAGGACTTAGATTGCTAGCTCTTATCGTAACGTGTTTGGGTTTTTTGTTCCACTTCCTTATTCTATTTCTAGGCCTATTCTCAAGTGCTCCATTATTCTTATTTGATGACTTTAAAGGCATTTGAGGATAGAGGCATAGAAATATTTTTTTTCCAAGGCTTGACGCTTTGGTAAACAATACATTTAAAAGCTAAAAACAAAAAAAAACAAAAAAAACATTGTGGTAGATTTTCAACTATGCTCCAGGATCCCCAAATGGTCTTGCAAGAGCTCTGGAGAATTTCTGCTTGGAAAATATGATGGTAATGACTTCCTATCAAAGACTCTCTGGGCCTAACTGTAGAGACCTAATATATTTCTATCAACCTCATTGTCTTCCTTAACCTAAAGAGGAAGGGAGTTGGGGGGGCGGGGGGGGTCTACTCTTTACATAGAATCTTAAGGTTTGCAAATTGCTTTATATGTATTGTTTTATTCCAGCTTCATAAAAACACTAGGAAGTTGGTTCTAAAGGTTATTTTTATATAAATTTACAGATTTAAAAAACAACAACAACAACACTGAGATTCAGGGGATGGCAGGGTATTTATCTACGTTCATGTAACTAGTAAATGTTGGAGGGAAGCCTTGAACACAATTCTTCCTGACTCTAGTTTTGACGTTCTATCCATTCTACAATTTCAGGTTTCTTTTAACTAATATCTCTGAGATAAACATGAAAATCAGAAACCCAACTAGATTTATTCAGTGGTTCATAATTTCAATATCTATTAACATTTCTACTTGACATCAAGACTGATTATTGGCTTAATGTACTTCATTGTTTGATGAAAGTAGAAAAACTTTGAATTTCCATAAAAGAGTTCATTCAGATTAATAAAATTTATAGTAGCCCATATTTTATGATAACTTTTGAGAATTGTTCCCCCCAAATAGAAATAACCAATTGAATAAATTGAAACCATGCCTCTGACTTTGTTCTGATATGCCAACCAACAAAGAGTTTCTTATTTTTATTCATGGGAATCTATCCCCAGTAAATGGCTGATAAAGAATATGTCCTAAACAATCAAGTCTTCCACATGCAGCCTGTGGAAAGATAAGAACAGTCACTACCTATCCCTTAAAAAAAATTGTACTTTTCATCAACTGATGGAGGCTATTTCCTTAGGAGACTGTTAAATAATTGCATTTGTGTGCATTTGGTGAAACAGCCAAATAATTGGTAAAGATCATTAATAAACAAGGTGTACAATTGATAACAGTTTTTAAGAAAAATGGAGGCTATCATGAAATTCATAATTAATCATCACAATTCAATCAGAATATGAATATTATTAGGAATTATTTTTTAAAATTTTTATCCCATGTCATTCAAATTATTTAGATTGCCCAAAAATCTGGGCAATGCCTCTGAATCATCATTTTTTTTTAAAGAAATACACTTATGTGGACGTTGGGGATGGGGTAGGGGTATGTAAATATACACATATATCTACATATGCACACGTGTATATGTAGATATGTATAAAGATAAAAGATATTTTATTTTTAAAAATGCAGACTTGTGTATATGTGGATCAATATATTTATGATTTTTTTTTTTATAAAAATGTTGGTTGAATAGTAAGCAATATGAAACTTCATTTTTAATTTTATGTGTGTCAATATATACACACACATATATGTACATATGTATTTGTATGTATGTATGTATGTCTAAATTATTAGATTCATAGTGTCTGAAATACCACTGCAATCATATGTCAATGAGAGTAGCAGAAACCTAGATAACCAATACTTGCACAAGAATCTTTGTACCTACATGCATCTTTGACACACCTGGTCCTGCCATTCTGCACTTAGAATCATTCTCTGCCAATATACTACAAGACTCTTAATTTCTTCCCTGCATAAGGCCACAGTAGATAAACATTGATAATTGGATGGAACAGTATATCACCAACATTTTCATGATTTACCATCCCATCAAGGGCAGCCTTTATATCTTAAGTACTTTTACAGAGTAGCCACATTTGTTTTAACAGTTATCTGAGTTCAAGGCTACTGATGGTAGGTATCATGTGATAGACAGAGAATGAAATGGAATCCTTTTCCACATAACCCAAATCATTTTGAGGTACTAGTTGGAGAATATGTCTAATACATCAGAGAACACCTAAGCAAAGTGCTCTGACCTAGACTCTCTTCTCTCTATATATATTCTCTTTCTTGGTGATCTTATTAACTATAATAGGTTCAACAAAGTAAGATTTTTTTAAACCTTTTATTGTGTCATAAACCTCTTTGGAAATCTGGTCAAGTCTGTGGATCCCTTCTGAGAATAATTTTATTAAAATACAGTTATCAGATTACATTTTTAAAAAAATTCATGAGTCCCAGGTTAAGAATCATTGCATTGAGAGATTTAGAAATTCACAATATAGAAAATTAAAGATTTGTGAAGGAATGAATAAATGAAAAACACTTATTAAGTGCCTGTGATATCTCAAGCACTATTCCAAGTACAAGTACTTGGATGTAAATATAAAAAGTGAAGCTAATCCTAAGAGATTCACATGACAATTGGGGAAGATATCACATATATTAAAATGGTGGACTAAAATAGAAGGACTTTTTAGTTTGGAAAGGTACAGGGATCATGAGTAGAATGATAGAGAGATAGATCAGTATATCTTTCTCAGGAGAAATGACAGAACTGATTTGATTATGATTATAAAGCTTAAATGGAGATGAAAGGAGTAGGGGTCTCTGAATCAAGAGGCATGATAAAATGGGAAACAAGTAGAATAGAAAGAAGTTTTTGGCAAGAACAACAACAACCAAACAAAAACAAAACCTGTAGGAAGAGAGTCATCCTAATGCAATCTCAATGACTGACTTAAAGGAGGAGTTTTGACCAGTGAATAGATAAACAAAAAGCATCTTAGCTTGCTAAATAAGGAGAAATGAGTAGAGAACTGAATCTGTTGTGCATGGAAGATGATCTCATTGGTATAGGAACACAATGGAACAGAGTCATATGTGGGAAGGAGTTTCTGTGGTTAAAATATGAATTTCAGAAAATTAATGAATAATGCCATTATACACTGTATTAAGATAATTTAGGGAGGAAACATCAGCATTATCTATGCTTTTTAATGTGGCTTGTCTTCAACTTCTGCTGCAAATCAAAGCAGAGTCTGATGCTCACTGGGGCTGATACGGAGGTGACAGAGAAAGAAATGACTTTATTAATAACCAAGTCTAGTATTTGGTAGTATCATAGGGTAAAATTAAGTTCCAGATTTTGAAAACAGCAGTGAACCAATATCTTGCAGGAATGCAGCAATTGTTTCATTTTTGTCATTAAATAATCCACACCTAGTCAATACCTTGCACGTAGTGGTTGCCTAATAGATGTGTGTTGAACTGAATTGAATTAAACCTTATTCATCTCAACTTAATAAAGTCAGAAGCTGTGATGATGTGGATAGAGTCAGAATCAAAGTTTATCTTTACTCATTCTATGCAAAAAAAAAATGCTGAGTAAATCAACAGTGCAAACAAGATTTCAAGGCAAGAGAAGGAATGTTTCATTTGCTTAAGAATAAGCTGTTTTTAAAGCAGTTATCAGCACTTGTTTAAAAAAATGCTAGGTGTTATATACAAATGTACAAGGTCTGGAAAGGCCTCTCCTTACTGGTATGCTGTTAATCAGTGGGCTTTCCTGAAGGCAGTGAAAAATAATAAGGATAAACTTTCTTTCACTCATTATGTATTTCACTATGGAAGGACCTAATTTTAATTATTTCAAAATAACAAAACTTTTCTACATATCAGGATTAAAGAATATATATATACAAAATGTTTAAACACATATTGTTAACATTTTTTTAAATCCAAGGAGAAAAATATGAAAAATAAACTATCCATGATCTTCAAATCACTTGAGAGGGGGGGGGGATGTTATTACAAAAAAAAATTATTTTTCAAGTCTCACAACCTCATACTAAAAACAGCATCTGACAAACATCCTGAATTTAAAACTAAAAACACTCCATCATTATGAGTTTCAGCACAAGTTAATTGCACCCATATCATGCATCTGTTCTGGACTTAATCTAAAACTTCAGTTAGCATAATGGAAACACCCAACTGCCTGTTTTTGCAAATCTAAATTAATCACACGTTGAGGACGGTGCCTCTGGGTAGTGCAAGTTTGTGTGTTTGTTTCTAAATTTTATATATTGTTATTTTGAGCATCCATTAATGATAACAATAATGTGGTATCATCTAAGTATGCAAACATGATCAAATGAACAACGTTCCCAAGTTAAATACTTGAAAGTTATTGTTTATAGTGTTTATGAGGCTAAAAAAATGTGTTACAATATTGTACACTGATGGCTTTTGTGGTAATTGTTTTATTTTGTTTTCTACCAAGTTTTGATGCCAACATTGGCTTTACTTCAATGTGTACTTGGAGATTTTTCTACTTGCCTTTGGAATTATCCTCCTTGAGTCCAGAACATAACACTTAGTTCAATACCTTGTCATTCTTCATTCAGTTCTTAAAATGAATATTAGTTAAGAGTAAACCAGATATAGCAAGCAATTCTAAGAATTCAGAGTGTGAAGCTCATGACCAAATAAGATTAATCCACCTCCAATTTTTATGATTGGAAGAAAGCATGAAATGAATAGAGTCGTTTTTTTTAAAAGTGAAACAATTATTTTGAGGGAGATTTCCTCCAGACATATGTAATAAAGACCTGACCTCAAAGCCTATAAAAAATATTCGTTTGTGACCCAAAGCAAGTCAGATAATCTCTCCGTAGTCAAGTGAACTCTGAAGACTACACATTGAAGAAAAAGTGCCTACTTGAGTTGATAGAGATCATTCCTTCACTCAGTAATTCCCTGTATCAATGAAATCACAGGTCTGGTTCTTACACCTAACCTCCCCATGTACAAAAAGGAATTTCTGTGTCACCTATGGCTCAGCTACTTTTCTACCAGTTTTCTAGGATCACACATGTCTGATTCCGATACTAGGGACTATATATTTGCCACCCCATTGGACAGTCACTATCTCTTTGCTTGAAACATTATGCACCCACACACACTCATATTTCTCAAAGAAAATTCCTTTAAAAAAAAGATTAACTGTGGGATCACATTTAGATCTCCTCAAATGGTAACCTTTTGCAAATGTACATAATATATAATATGAGGTATGGGACAATTTTAATTTCATTCAACACAGAAAATGCTTAAGTTGCGAAGAGCTTGTAGGTACCTATTAATAAATATGAAGACATAAAACACTCAAATCACTCATTACACATTAGATTCCCCCAGAAGGTAAAGGTCATTTGGGGGACTGCTGAACAAATACTACCTATTCACTTTGGATCAGCCCTGTCTGAGAAACTCAAGGAGAATGGTCAAGGCACAAATTAGAAATGGTGAATATGAAGAATTTAGAGAAGCATGTGAAGTTTTTTTTTTTAAATCAATACATAGTGAAGTAAGGAGAACCATCAAAACATTGTACACAGTGATTATAATAATGTAAATGTAAAACACAAAAAACCTGAAAGCTGTATAATCACAATGGTCAAGCTTGAACCTAGAAAACAGTTGAGAAAATGTACTTCCTATCAGATCCATGGGAAGGGGAAAAGTTCATGAATAAATGAGGGAAAGAAGGGAGCACAGAAGATACAATGAATAATTTTGAATACATAAAATTAAAATAGTTTTTGCACACAAATAAAAAAAAGCTAAGATGAAAAGGGAAGCAATTAACTAGGGGGAATTTTTTTTCAATAATTTTCTCTGATAAAGGTCTCATTTACAAGATATATAAAGAACTGTTTCAAATTTATAAGAATAAGAGCTATTAACTTCCAAGAGCCATGATGACTGAATAAGCAATAAATCACTGTTAACTCTCCTATATTCATGCCCAAACAATCATAAAATAGCACCCTAAAACAAATACGGGAATGACAGAACCAGCAAAAAGGCAAGGTGAAACAATCTTTTAGGCCAAGAAACTTGAAAGATCAGCAGGAAAGTACTGTGCCATTCACATAAAAAGAGAGCACAGTTCAGAACAGGAAGTGTCCCAGCAAGTCAACAGCTAGCCCCACTCCAGCAAACAAGCAGGAGACCATAAGCTTCAGTATAATTGAGCAGTGAAAAGTCAACACTGCTCCCCCCCCCCCCAGTGTTCTTCAGAATAGCCAGTAGCTGGGGAATGGGCAGACTCCAGCTCTGAGAACTCTTATGGCCTTAAACATAGCCCCAGGCAAACTAGCAACCTCCAGCAGCCAGACCTCCACGGTTCAACATAGCCCTAGGGCAAATAGGCAGCTGCCCACAGACAGACCATCAAATGCTTCAGTGTAGCCCCAAGGAAATGCAGAAACACCCCACCTGCCTCAGCACATCCCAGACACCAACATTAGAACCTCAAGTCAGTACCAAGTAAGCTGCTATACCCCTCCCTATGGCCTCCAGCAGCACAAGTTACCCCTTCAGCACAGCACCAGGCACAAGGATCCCCTATGGGCCTCAAGACATCATCAGTGCAGCACCAGGTAAATAGCCAGGGCCTGTAACCACTGACACAAGAAGCCTGAGGCAATGCCCTCCTACCGTGGAAGCATAATTCAAATTTGAAAAATAAAAGCAAAATGGTCAAAAATTTGAGCAAAAAAGAACAGAAAAAGAATCTGACCAAAGAAAATTATTATGATGACAGGGAAGATCAAGACATAAATTCAGACGAGGACAACAATGTCAAAACACCTATGGGCAAAACCCAGAAAGAATTCATTGAAGAGCTCAAAAATCATATAATAGAGATAGAAGAAAAACTGGGAAAAGAAATGAAAGTGATACAAGAGAATTATGCAAAAAAAGAGTCAATATGTTGGGAAAAGAAATCAATTCCTTAAAAAGTGCAATTAGCCGATGAAAAAGGAAGTATGAAAGCTAATTAAGGAAAACAACTCTTTATAGGTTAGAATTAGGCAAATGGAAGGTGAGGACTCTAGGAGATATCAAGAATGAATCAAACAAATTTAAAAGAATGGAAAAAATAGGAGAAAATGTAAAAAAAAAAATGGGAAAAACAACTGACCTGGAAAATAGATTCAGGAGAGATAATGTCAGAATCATTAGACTACCTGAAAGCCATAATCAAAATATGGACCTAAGCAGTATCTTTCAACAAATTATCAAGAAAAATTGATCTAATATCCTGGAACCAGAAAGCAAAACAGGCATTGAAAGAATCCACAATCACCTCAGGGAAGAGATCTCAAAATAAAAAATCTAAGGAAGATTATAGTCAAATAAAAGGACTATCAAAATCAAGAAAAAAACACTACAAATGGCAAGAAAGAAACAATTCAAATATCAGCAAGCCATAATCTCAATTACAAAGAATTTAAGAGCTATAATATTAAATTACTGGAGGTCATGGAACATGATATTACAGAAGGTAAAGGAGCTAGGACTATTACCAAGAATCACTTACTTAGTGAAATTAAGCATAATACTTCAGGGGGAGAAAAAAAAAAGGTCAATCAATGAAATAGAAGGATTTCAAGCTTTCATAAGGAGAAGGCCAGAATTGAACAAAAATCTTGATCTCTAATATCAAGACCCAAGAGAAGCTGAAAAAGGGAAACCAGAAAAAGAAAACATAAGGGATTCAATGAAGCCAAATTACTCAAATACCTACATGAGAAAATAATATTTATAATTCTTAAAAAATTGTACCACTAATAAATAGCACAGCTAGAAGGCTTATACATAGACACAGGCTACAAGTATAAGGTGAATTTGAGGGAATGACATTAAAAAATGAAAAAAAAAAATCCCAAAGGGGAGTACACTGGATGCAGAAGGAAGGGAGAGGTAGAATGGAGTAAAAAATTACCAATTTATATCCATACACTATCAATTGAGGAATAGTTCTTATTCTTTTTTTTAAGTTGGCTATTTCTCTTTATTATTTCATTTTTAATAGTGTTTTTCCTCAATTACATGTCAAAAAAAATTTTAGCATTCATTTTTACAAGATTTTGAGTTCCAAATTTTTCTATCTTCATCCAACTTCTCCTCCTTTCTAAAATGATAGGCAATGTGATATTAATTATACATGGGCTATAATGTAAAACGTTCCCATATTAGTCACAGTTGTGAAAGAAGAAACAGATAAAAAAAAAAGAAACATGAAAAAGAATAAAGTGAAATAAGTATGCCTTGAACTGTATTCAGAGTCTATCACTTCTTTGTCTGCACATGGATAGGATTTTCCTTCATGATTTCTTTGTATTTGTCTTGGATTATTATGTTGCTGAGAAGAGCTGAGTCATTTATAGTTGATCATCTCACAATGGTACTGATACTGTGTACAATGCTTTCTTGGTTCTGCTCATTTCACTTTGCATCAGTTCTTTCAAGTCTCTCCAGATTTTTCTGAAATCTGCCTATTCCTCATTTCTTATAGCACAATAGCATTCCATTACATTCATATATCATAGCTTGTTCAGCCATTCCCCAATTAATGGGCATTCCCTCAATTTCCAATATTTTGCCACTATGAAAAGTGCTGCTATAAATATTTTTGCACACATAAATCCTTTTCCCATTTTTTAATGATGTCTTTGGAATACAGACCTAGTAGTGTTATTACTGGATCAAAGGGTATGTACAATTTGGTTGCCCTTTGGGTGTAAGAACTATGATCAATAAAATGACTCTCCATGGTTCCCAACGACTGATGATGAAACATATTCACTTCTGGACACAGAAGTGATGGACTGAGGGCACAGGATGAAACATACATATTTTTGTAACAGTCAGTGAGGTAATTTGTTTTGCCTTACTATGCATATGCATATTTGTTATAAGGAATTTTCTCCTCCTCAATTAAAGTAGAGTAGTTGTATTTTGGAGTGCTAAGGATGTGATATGCCACTGGTTAGTTCATTTGAGGTCATTATTTTTACTTTTCCTCTTTTTCTTTAAACTTTGTTATAAGAGAACTCTTACAAAAGAAGAGTGATCTGTAAATGTTTATAATGCAAAAACAAAATAAATCCATTTGTTTGTTTTTTAATTAAGGTGACATAAAGAACACAGTTATAAATAATAATTTCAAAAATAAAATTTGTTTTAAAAATCTCACTTTAGGGGAGTCTGGTACCTGATTCTCAATCTCAGGAACTCAAAGATTATCTCCATGAGGGCAATCCTCAAGAGCCAGATACTTTCATTATTATGATTCTTAGTCTGACCTATTCTAGAAAAGGAAACAGAAGGAGAGAAGAAAGCATTCATAGGAACTGGAGCTCCAAAAAGTCCTAGAATCTTCTGAGAAACAAAGGTTACCTTTTCTGTTTTGGCATCAGTTAAGGAGTCCAGACAAGAAGGGAGAAATCCACTTCCTTCCTGGCAAAATCTTTCTTGAAAGTTTAAAGAAGTGAAAAGTCATAAAAAGAAAATGGGCAAAAGGGTGAATGGAGTAAAATTGACAAGCCACTGTGTATTATAAACCGCAAAATAGGTATGACTTTAGTGACTGAAATACATCCATCTGAAATTCAGTCAACCAGTTATCAGGAAGAAGCCCTCATATATGAAGTCCAATCAATTAAAGTGTCTTTGTACATATACATCTCCCAGGGAGCTGTGCTTCTGACTTCTGATGCTTGCAGCAAACTCCCCCCCCTGTAATCTCATCAAGTGGATTGGGAGATAATCCATAAAATTGACATGGAGAGCTAGGGTGAAGGGCTTTCCTGACATTTCCAGAATAGTGTTCAAGGGCTTTCTAATTTTTTGATTCTATAAAACTAACTCCTTTAAAGAAAGTCATTAATCTGTATTTTAAGTATTCTTATAACAATTAATATTATGAATCATAACGTGGCTAAAACTACATCAAAAACAATTTCTGCAGTTCATGAAGAGTCTCAGATCTTGAAACATTTTCAGATAGATTGAAAGATGTACTTTCTTCTGGTTCTTGATATTTTCTCCTAGTAAGTGACAAAAATCCAACCCTCAGTTTAACTTCATTTCACAAGTGAAACGAAGATAATGATCCTCCTGTGATGATTTTGCTTTCCTAGGGATTCCTCAGAGAAGAGACTGACTATATTTCCTCTGGGTAGTTAGTTGAGGAGGCTAACATCTGAACTATTGATAGTAAAGAATTAGAATTTCAAAGGACAGATCGAATGGGTGTATTATTCTAAAGCCCCTAGTACAAAAAAAAGAGCAGAGTCTGAAAAGAGTTGTTTTCTTCCCTCTACTGGTGATTTTTTAAAATCTATTCTGTCAACAGCTTGCTTAGTGCGTATTTATTTGCATCTTGTCTCCCTCATTAGACTATAAACTTCTTGAGGACAGAAACAGTCGTTTTGCCTTTTTTTGTGTCTCTATAGCATAACAGTACCTAGCACATAGTAGACATTCAAACAATGTTTATAGATTTATTATTTTGAGTTTCTCTACTCTTTTACTAAAAATCTGTCAACTTGAAGTATATATTATGCTTCCTGTGATTGTTGGAAATAACTTATAGGCTATGGACCTCAGTTTATATAAAATGAGGGAGAATGAAAGGACACTACATGGACCCCTCTTCCAATTCCGAAATTTATGATTTTCTGATCCTGTTCTTTCTGTCTCTGTCGGCTTTGGTGTCTCTCTCCCTCTGTCTTTATGCCTATGTCTCTTTGTCTTTCTGTTTCTGTCTTTGTCTCTTTGTCTCTATCTCTCTCCACCACCCTGCTCAACTCTCTGTGTCTATTTTCATTCAAGCCAATCTGTTTCCTGACACCTAAATTTGTTTGTCTTTCAATGATTTCTTTTCCCTACATGTTCTTCCTCACTTTACTTTGTCTCTATATGTCCTATTCTTTTTTCCTCTCCATCATTGGCACTTTCTCTTAATGTAACATATTTTTGAGCTCATGGGTTTTTGTTTATTTGTTTTGCTTTTTTAAAGCATGTTTTTTACATTTAAAGATATAATATGTAGTATATATATATTATATATAATATCTTTATTACATATATTTTATATATTATATATATATATAATGGATATTTAACAATTTCCATTCTTCCACTTCTTATTTTTAACATAACTATCTCTCTCAAAAGTAAAAAAGCAAAATTCAATCTAATTTAAGTAGAGTTTTTTCTTCCATTCAGGCCTCACAGTCAGACAGGGAGCAGGCAGATCATGAGCTGGCCTCAATGTCAGCAAGGAAAAAATGTAAGATGTGGATTCAAATATTTCCTGGAACAATACTGGCTATGTGACAGAGCAAATTAGCACTCACTGAATTGGTCCCCAAATATTACCTAATATTATGCTTATTTATTTACCTGTTGCATTGTCCCCAAGTCAATCACCATTTTAAAGCACCTACTATGTGCCAAGTATTATACTAAGTACTAGGGAAAAAAGAAAAGAAAAAAAAATCCCTGCTCTCAAGCAGCTTGTAGTGTAATGGGGGAGACAGCATCAAAACAGATATACAAGATACGTACAGGAGAAATTAGGGAGCAAAAGGAAGATTCTGGAGAGGTAAGAAGGAAAGGAATAGAAGACAAAAGCAGAAAGACATAAACTTGAGGAAGAGAAGGAGGCAAAGGGCCCCATTCCACTTCAGGCAACTCTCTAAAACTTGGAATTGTGTATAGGTGTGCTCCTACATTGGTGGGAATTCCCTACTTCAATGAAATCACAGGACTAGCCCCATATTGACCTCATTTGATTTTCCCCCCTTCTGTATCATATGTTCTTCATAGGAAGGGAATAGTTTTCTCTTATATTGCTTTTTTATGTGGTGGATTTTAAACATGGTATTCATACCATTCATTCATCCAATCACTCCGGAGTCAAGTTGGTATTGCTCAAACCCATTTAAAAGATATAAGATGTTTTCATTCTGCCAGAGATTCTTTGGAAAATGAAGCAGTTTGGGCTAGCGAATAGAGCTCTGTATTTGAAGTTAAGAGGACAAAAATTATAGTTCTGCCCCTGACATGAGCAAGGAAAGGGACTTAGCGTCTTTGGAACTCATTTTTTTCATTTCAGTTCAATCAACAAACTTTTATGGAGTATCAACTATGTGGAAAAGTGTAGAGGATATTATGAAAATAACTTTTTTTTACCCATACATTCAAAGAACTTATATACTTCTGGAGGATGGGATACAATATGTATACACATAAGTATAATACAAGGTAATTTGAAGAGGGGAAATCCAAGAAAATGTGACTGTGGAGGTGATAATTGAGTTGAGTCTTGAAGGAAGGCCAGAATCCTGAAAGTAGAAATGAAAAGCAAGTGAACTTTTGCCACCGGTGATGGCTTATGCATAGAGTTTGGAGATTCAGTTCCCAATATGAGAAAGAACTAGTAGTTCAGTATATATGGAATATAAACTGCATGAAGGATTGTAATGTGAACAAATGTTGAAAAGCTACAATGTTGAAGAAGAGCCTGAAAAAAAAGCAGACTGAGAAGTTTGTTTTTCATCCTACAGGCAATAGAGATACATTAAAGATTTTAAGTAGGAAGTTGTATGTTGTCATATGTGTCTAAGGAAGATCATTTTGTTATCAATGTAAAGTGTAGTTTAGGGAGGGAAGAGACAGGGAGCAGAACTATAAATTGTTACAACAGTCTAAGCAAAAATCAATTAGGTCCAGAACTTCATTAATGTGAATGGAAAAAGGAGAATAGATAAAAATGTGGAGATAGAATTAATAGGATTTGGCAATTAATTGGATATGAAGGGTGACAGAAAGTGAAAAATCAATGATGATTCCAAGTTTATGGACACAAACAGGAGGAGGGAAATTTGGAAGAGAGCTGGTTTAATGGGGAAAATGTCTGAGTTCCATTTTGGAATATGTTGAGTTTGAGAGAAAAGATTAAGTGAGGAAATGATCAAGGGAGCAAGGTCTTGAAGAAGATTAGAAGGAAGAAATCAAATGTAGATATAGAGGGACATTATCTCAGTAGTGGGAATAAAAGGACATTAGATCGTGAGCTCCTTATGGTCAGAGACTGTCTTCTGACATCCCTGGTGATTAGCATAGTGCCTGGTACATAATAGATTCTTGATAAATGCTTAGTCACTGGTTGACTTGCCCTTTTATCTTCAGAGAATAAAACAAAGTAGTACAATACAGATGAAGACATAAATTTGATATAGTCTATTCAATAGTAATTTTTCTACTACCTATTTCTTTGTTTTTCAGTTATTTGCATTTCTGCTTGACTCTTTGTGACCCTATTTGAGGTTTTATTGGCAAAGACACAGGAATAGTTTGCCATTTCCTTCAGCTCATGTTACAGATGAGGAAACTGAGGCAAACAGGACAACTTGCCCAAAGTCACACAGCTAGGAAGTGTCTGAGGCCAGATTTGAATTCAGAAAGATTAGTCTTCCTGACTCCAGACCTGGCCCTCCATCTACTGTGCCACCTAGCTGTCTGCCTGCCTAGGATTCTTGTTGGTTGTTGTTGGTTATTGTTCTTTCTTCTCAAAGAGGACCAAAATGACCACGCTGTGTTAGAGTGAAGTTACAAAGTGTCCAACTGTGGCTGATCAGACCAGTAGAAGCTCAGAATGCTCTACCACTGATGGGGCAAAAGTAGTCTATGTGAACATATGGGGTGGATTTGAACATATTGCATTTCTTTTGAGCTACTTCAATTCTTTGCTTGTACAGCACAGCACCTTCTCTGATGAGGGCATACCATGCTGGGCAGTCTGTACCAATGTCTCCCATGCTATGCAATCAATTTCAAAGTATTAAGGGAGATCTTGAAGGTATCCTTATACAGCTTTTTCTGACCACCATGTGATCACTTGCCCTGTGTGAATTCTCCAAAATAGTCTTTTTGGCAAGTATATGTTTAGAATTCAAACATGGTCAACCCATCAGAGTTGTACTCTCTGCAGTGAAGTTTGAATGCTTTGCAGTTTAGTTCAAGAAAGGACTTCAGTGTCTGGTATCTTACCCTGCCAGGTGATCTTCAGAATCTTTCTAAGACAATTCAAATGGAAACAATTAGTTTTCTGGAGTGGCCCTGGTATACAGGCCAGGTTTCACAGGCATACAACAATGAGGTCAGCACAATGGCTCTGTAGACCTTTAGTTTGGTAGTCAGTCTAATATCTCTTCTCTCCTACACTTTCCTTCAGAGCCTCCCAAACACTGAGCAAGCTCTGGCAATGTTTGTGTCAACCACATTATCAGCATGTAAATCCCTGTAAAATATACTGCCAAGGTAAATGAACTTATCTACAGTATTTAAAACTTCTTCATTTGCTGTAACTGATGGTTCCACATATGGATGGCATGGTGCTAGCTGATGGAGTACCTGTGTTTTCTTGGTGTTGTTAGGCCAAAATTAGCACAAGCAGCAAATAATAAATTCATATTTTGTTGCATTTCAGATTCTGAAGTCATCTATTAACAAAAAATTATGCACTAACATTCTCTTTACTTTAGTCTTAGCTTGAAGCCTTTTCAAGTTTAAGAATTTACCATCAATGTGGTAGATGACCTTGACGCTTTGTTTTTCCTCATTGAAGGCATTTGACAAATGGCTAAAAACATCATGTTAAAAAGTTTGGGAGCAAGCACACAAATTTGTTTCTCTCCATTGGTGAATGGGAAACTATGAGAGCATTGTCTATTATCCAGAATCAGACAAGCATTCCATCATGAAACTGACATGCAATGCTGATGAACTTCTCCAGGCAACTAAATTTTGATATGCCTCTAGGATTGTTGTAATGATAACACCAATGATAATAACTAGAATTTACATAGAACTTCAAAGTTTACAATATCTTTTACACATATTATCTCATTTAAAACTCAAAACAACCTGGAATAAGTTTCTATTATTATCCCCATTTTATAGATGAGAGAACTGGGTCGTACAGAAGGGAATTCACATTACCAGGACCACACAGCTAGTGAGGTAAGTATCTGAGGCAGCATCTGAATTTAAATCTTCCTAACTCAAAGTCTTGCATTCTATCCACTGTGCTACCTGCTATCTCTCAATCACTAGTGCCACATAAATTCTCACATACTACATAAACACAAAATAGACTTATTGTTGGATTATTTCATCCATCTACTCTGATGTACACCATTATAAAACCCTCTACTATGGCATTAATTTCATTATGTAGCCTATTTGCAATCCCTTATAAGCCTGGGAATAGTCAGAAAGATGTTTTCCAAACTGTTTTTGTTCCCTACTTGCCAACACCAAGTTTGCTCCTCAGGAAAATGAACTACTCTCATGTATTGCAGTGTACAGGCCATCTTAACAAACCTCTTTTGCTTCAGTACTTTCCCATCAACTGAAGGGAATATGGTATAATGGAAGAGCTCTAGCTCTTAGTATTTTAATCAAAGTTCAAATCCCACTTCTGACTTTTACTACCCAAGTGATCCTAAACAAGTCCCTTACCTGCCTTAGACTTTAGTTTTCTCATTTGTGTAATGAGGGAATTAGCTAGACTCTAAGGTCCCTTTTAATTCTAGAAGACAGGATTTAGTCTGTCATCATAGCTATAGGTTATAAAAGCATGCTATGATACCTGTCTTTATTCCCCATTTGTAGTATCCAATGCCTTCCCTTTGTATCCTGTCACAGAGTCAATGGGAAGTAAGACATGCAACTATGTGTCCCATTAAGTCACACAACTATACCTTCATGCTACATCTGGGGAAGTGTACTTGTGACAAATGATTAACTGGATCCCTAAAAGGACAGGCATGCTCTCATGGAAAACTGATACGAAGAATCTGATAGGAGCCTGAATGGACATCTTCTCTTCCCCCAGTCTACAAATCCTCTGCAAGTAAGATTTTAATTCTTTCGAGGAGGAGAAGCAGGAGGTTAGGGCCAGAAGCTTGACAACTTTGCTCTCCTCAGAGAGAGGGGTGCCTGGCTAGAATTATTTCTAGGTGCTTCTTTGAATATTATCAGCCTGGGGGGGTGGGGTATGTTTTTCAGGTTTAAGCTAACTTCTGATTGCTTCTCATTAATTAGAGAAAGAATGACACCAAACTTTGTGTCCAAGGCTTGAAATCCCTTCCAACAATTCCACAATTAATATATGTAGAAAGTAGCCAAGAAATACATTCATCTAAGTTGAGAGCAAAACAAAAATCATGGAAGGTATACATGGATGAATATATACCAGAAAATATAGAATAAAGGAATACCCACATTCAAAGTAAAATAACTCAGCTCAATCAAAAGACAGTCCTAGCACTCTCTGAAGGAGAAGTTCCCCAGAGTCTCTGGTGTAGTAAGATGAGAATTGGGGTCATGTTGGAGACTGCCAGTTTCTTTCATGCTGGCTTCTTCCAAGTGTCTTTTTATTTCAGCAATCTGAGGTAGGGCTGGAATCTTCTTTCTTCTCTCTTAAAGGTGAAGCCAGAGGTACCCAAAGTGATTGCAGGATTTTGCTCTTTCTAACTCTTCCCCCTTCCTAACACAGGCATGTGGCACTGATCTCCATCACTGAAGAGATAGTTCCATACTAATGGATTTTGGGACTTGGGTTATACAATCAACACATCAAAATCAAGTGTGTCAGAGAATCATAAAATTTGTGAGTTGAAAGTGAGTTGAGAGGCCATCTACCCTGACTCATATTTAGCTAAGAATCACCTTTACAACAGCCTCATTCAAACTTTGTTCAAAAACATCGAGTGGAATAGGGGGACTCACTAATTTGTGACGAATTCTATTCCACTTTTGGATGGATCTAATTAGGAAAATGTATTTAGCTTTATTTCAAATCTGTTGTTCTAAAATCTCTACTATTTTTTTTCTTTCTTCCATGCCTTCAAACCTAATAGAAAAAAATCCATCTAAATTCTGGTATTATGTTTCTCGATGTTTCAGATACAAATTCCTGTTTTAGGATAAATATACTCTTTTATTCGATAATGATCTTCATATGGAATGTTCTATGCTCCTATAATTATCTTGTTCAACTTCTTCGGAATATGTTCTAATTTTTCAAAGATTTTGCTAAAATAAGGTTCCCAGAAGTGAACATAATACTCTAAATATAGTATGACCTTAGCATAGTCAGTGAAATGACAAATCCATTTCTCTGATCATTATCACTGTCACTATTAAAAGACAGGTTAACATCAGCTTAAAAAAACAAATTTCTATAACATATTGTTGAATTATATTAAGCTTGCCATGCACTAAAATCAACCGTACTTTTCAACTAGTTATCTACCCGTCTCCCCTATCATATGCCAGTGAAATTGATTTCTTTTTCTTTATAAATATACAACTGAATGGTGACTCCTAAAAATTTTCATTGCCCTAGTTTCAACCAAATGGTTTAGAATGTTGAGATTTTTGTGAATTCAAATTGTCATATGTTATTATACAGGGAGAAGATGCACTAGGACACAACAGAGAGATCCAAATCAATAAAAAAAAAAACTTGAAAAGAGAATAAAAACAAAAAAAAATCTTTTCTGAAATTAAAACAACTCAAATATGACCATTTTAAGAAAATTATTAATAATCCAAAATTGGAAATAGATGGAGGAAATGACAACCATACCAATTATATCAGTTTCAAACAAACCTTTAACACACATAAATCAATGGCTAAAATGGAAAGACCATAAAAGCCTGAATACCATTGAAGGCACTTATCAGGTTTCTGGGTAGGTTAGCAGGTGGTACAGTGTGGTAAAGTATAGTGCTGGACTTATAGTCAGGACGACTTGAATTCAGACCTTAACTCAGTCACTTACTATATGTGTGACCCTAGTATAGTTATTTAGCCTTTGTCTGTCCCAGTTCTCTCAACTGAAAAATGGGAATAGTAACAGCATCTGTCTTGCAGGGTTTTTATGAGACCCAAATGAGGTAATATTTTTAAAGGGCTTAGAAAAGTCCCTTGCACATAATAGAAGCTATGTAAATGCTTATTCCCTTTCCTAGTTTGTAAGACTTTGGCCTTTCTCATTCCTTACTCCTGAAATTGATTTTTCAGCATTATATTGCAAAGGAATCATTTGGAATCAAAGTATATGTTGATTTACTTTGCAGGATCTTATTAGTTCTTCATAAAATTTTGCTACTTCTTTTTTTCTGTGCCAGATGTTGATGCATATGCTATAATTATTTTCAAAGACTAATTATGATCAATCCTGTTCAAGATAACCAAATATTTCAAAATGGAATGATATAACAGCCCAGTGTAACAGTGGTTGAGAATACATGCTTATTTGTAAAACCTTAAGGAGATGTATAAGGAAGATTATCAGTGGCATTACATAAATCAGATAAAACTGGAGGGGAAAGTGAATTTAAAGAATACTCTCAAGAAAAGTTATCCCAAGGGCTAAAACTGGAAGGAGAAGAAAGAAAGAAACAAAAAAAGTGGAAATGATCTGAAAAGAGTTTTAAAATAGACTATCATCAGCATCATTGGGGACAACATCTGGCACAGAAAAAAGAGAAGAGGTAGCAAAATATTATGAAGAACTTAATAACATGAAATTCCTGCCTATGTAGAAGGAGAAGCAGAAATGGCACTAAAGATAACAAAATTTGATGTCATCTAGAATAGGCCAAGTATAAACAGAGAAAGCACTTGATGAAGTTAGCAGTTTGGAGGACATTAAAGGATGAATATTCAAGGTTTCTGAAGGAGAGGAAGATACAAAAGACATGGAAACACATCATATATTACCATCACTTTAAAAAAATATAACTGAGAGAAAATAAACAACTAAAACACATATCTACCTTTCCATCTCATAAATTTTATGTGAATAATGTACACATACAGTAAGAGAATCTTGGATAAAAACATTAGTAAGCTAACAGTGATGCTTTTGCATGCTCTGTTTCATTAATTATCATATAATTACTATCACATACTTGATGAAAAAATTTAGAGGATCCCACTGTGCTTTTTGGGGACAATAAAAGAGATATTTGGTTGGGTGGGGCAAAATATTGTCTTAAAAGTTTTCCCCTGATAAAGTACCTCCCATGTCAAAATTTTGCTAGCTAAGACTATTCTATTTTTTACTTAACTTCAAAGTTCAATATCTGCACACATCTGTATATACCTTTATAAATTTCTGACATTCCTGCCTCAGGTGGTATGCAACCAGGGAAGAAGATGGTCTACTGTAAGATAGCTCTACTATACAAAAACATTCAAGTGAATGGACAAACAAGCCCTCCCTCCATCTTGCAAATCTATTGAGCTTCCATCCAAGAGCCTTCCTTTGAGCAAATTCTGTTACTTCCTCTCCCTGTAGATCATCCATCCTTATTACCAAGTCAGATGCTGTTGCTCTTCATAAACCCAAAGAGATATGAATAAACAAACAAACAAAAAAAAAAACCTTTCCTCTCCCTATCCTGATTTCTGACCGTCTGACCTTGAACAGTTACATCATAAGAACCAGCAAACTAGTGGAGCACTATAGATTCTGCTCATATTCTCCTTTTTGGCCAACATCTATCATCAAAATTGAAATGGATTTTTGGATAATTCCTTAATAATAGGATATGACACAACACCTGTCAATTAAGGTTTTTTATTTTGTTTTATCAAGGAATCAGATGGTTAATATAGTCAAAATAAATAAGACAAGTTAACTGCCTGACTAAATCAACCACCAGGGTTGGGGCTGGGGGGAACATGATCTAATCAGTCAATTCAAACAAATTTGTATGACTAATTTGCATGTATTTATATAACCTGGAGCAGGAGTCAACATGGTTTTCTAAAATGAGCATAGGTAAATGAATTCAGAAGATCTGGGTTTGAATCCTAACAAAGCTTTTTATTATCTCCTTGGATAATCCTGGGTAAGATAACTCTATTCCTCTCTACCCCAAATATCTCACCTGTAAAATAGTGGGTTTGAACTAGGTGGTATTTAAAATCCCTTTCAGTTCTAAATCTATAATCAAAACCTAAATTATTACAAATCTGAGCTCAGAAGAAACAAGATAATTCTCCATCAAATGTTAACAGTCAAATAATTTTTATTTGGATATGTATCTCTCCCTCTAAACAATTTAGCATTTTCACGTTATTGCCTCTTATCTGCTTTATATATTGCCTTTCATAGATTCCATATACCAAATAAATGGGATTCCCTGATGTTCTTCATGCATGAAATTCTATTTCCCACCTCCATACTTTTGGACAGGCTGCTATCATGCCTAGATGTCCTTTTTCCTCACTTCCATTTCTGGTAATCCTTTATTCCCACCAAGGCTCAATTCAATTGCCCTTTTTTATAGTAGACCTTTCTGAATTGCCCTAGTTGTTAGTGTTCCTCTTCAAATTACCTTGTATCTATTCTGTATTTGTGTTTTTGTGTATTTGTGAATTCCTTCCAGTAAAGTATAAGCTCCCTGGGAACAGAGACTGTTCAGTTTTTGCCTTTATATCTTCATAACCTAAAACAATGTGTAGTACATAATAAGCTATGGATAAATGCTTAATGATTTGAATTAAATCAGTATTTAAAACTCTCTCTGGTTCTTGCATGACATCTATCTCTCAAGAACTTGACTTGCTGTTTACCAGCCCAATACAGAGAGTCCCTGAAGAAGGGTAGCACATGTTCTAAGTTTTAATTGACATAATATTATAATACAATTATCAAAGCAAAAGTCTGGTTCCTGGGCTCTGCCAACTCTTTTAATGGCTAAATGGGGACCATTTAGGTCACCAAAACAGATTGCTTACCTGTGTGTGTAATAATAAACAGTGGAACAATCTGTTCTGGCAGCCTAAAAATCAAAGGAATTATTTTGCAGAAAGCAGGATGACATAACTTTTTGATTATCTTAAGAAGATAATAAAACAAAAAATTCATCCAGAGAGAGTTTCCACCTTGTTTTTCAATTAGCTTAATCAAACAGAGGAAACACGATTAGTCACAACGGTTTTCAAAACCTTGATCATCATCTGTCAAACTTTATGGCTGGGATAAGTAAACATGGCATAAAACCATGCAGTTCATTTTGTCTCCAACTAGTGGAAAGCAGAAACATTCTGTAGGGGAATCCAAAGTTGAAGTTGTAGTCTGTCTCCTAAGTGCAGTTCATTAATCAAGCTCTAAAGGGAGTTCTGGTGTCTTTGGCCTGATTTTTGGAGATGGATGACAAATGTTGAACAATAAAACACAGGAAGGTAGAATGAGGAGACAGTTATGATCACATTTCCTAGAAACCAGAGACATATCAAACGTGCATTTAGAAACACACCTGTTTTGCTTTACTGCTTCTAGCATCTTTCCAGGACTCTCACTGAAGATACTTAACACTGATTGGCTATGAGTCCCCAAAGAGCATTCCTCACTCTGAAGCAATAAAAACACAGTTTCTGGGGATACAATTTCTTGCAGCAGGAAAATGCATAAATATCAGGTCTAATTTTGTTTTTCTCCTTATCCATTCATAACTTTAAGGCAACAGCTCTTTTATCAGTAGGTTGATAAATTGTGAGAAAAGTACAATGAAAAGAGAAAAATACCTAACCTATACAAACATGAATTAAGGAATTCTCTGAGGCTTTGGCCTTATCCTTTCACTCTTACACTACTTACAGCAATAATCAATTAAATACGTAGTAAACTTCTCTACAGGATTTCTACTTTCTGATCATTGACAATTTCTATAAATGAAAGGAAACTAGTAACATTTTAACCACTCTTACCTCAACGTCAACAAACTTAAAACTGAGTGCATCAACTTTCCCCCCAACCCAGTTCTATATTCATTTTTTCCCATTTCTATTAAATACATGATCATTTTGCACAGTCAATCAGACCATCTTTAATAGCTGCCTTTCTCTCACCTTCTATAGACACAAAATTCCATCATTTTTTTTTCCTTTGGAATTCCTGTCAAATTAATTCTTTCCAAGTCCATTGATGCCATACTGGTTTAGGTCCTCATTCAGTTCAACTCAACAAGCATCTATTAAGTGCCTACTCTGTGCAAGGAACTTTGAAAGGTGCCAATGATACAAAGAAAAAGAAAAACTAGCTCTTGCCCTCAATAAACATCTTCTGGAGGGGTGTAGAGAAGATGGCAGAGAAAAAGTAGGAACTTGCTCGGGCTCTCATTCCAAACATCTCCAATACATATAAAATATAACTATAAACAAATTTGAGAGCTACAGAACCCACAAAGTGACAGAGAAAAACAAATCTCCCAATGAAGGCAGCCTGGCAGGCTGACAGAAAGGGTCTATCACAGCGGAGTAGAAGCCAAGACAATGCTGCGTGAGCTGCAAGGCCCACACTGGTGGCCCCAACTGGCTGGAACAGACTTAAGGAGAGTGCTGTGGAGGTTTCCAGACTTCTCAACCCATAAATGCCAAAGAGAGAGTAAAAGGTTAGTGAGGAGCCCTACTGATCCTGAGTGAGAGAAGAGCACAGTCTGGTCCAGCCCCTGCCCCCTGGGGCAGTGGAGGTAACAGCAGCTGCAACTGCTGCCTCTTGCTCCTATCCTACAGATTGTAGGGGGAACAAGTAACTGTCCAGAGAGCATTTGCAGGAATCTCTCTTCTGGCACTGAGGCAATATTCTCTTGCTTTGTCCTGCTTGGATCTGGGTCGCAATCTTGGGTGACAGTCCTGGGGTGAGGAGCACTGCTATGGCAGAATTTGTTGAGGCTTTTGAGAGAAAGTCCTCCTCACAGTGCTGAGGCAAGTGCCTAGAAAAACTCTAACAACAGCTGTGCAAAATCCTAGAAATTTGGGACATCACACTCTCCACTCTGGAAGCAGAGTTCTACCATGGCTAAGACCTAAAAAGTCAAGTAATTGGCTGGTAAGATGGGCAAATAGAGAAAATGCAACCAGATTATAGAATCTATTTTTTGGGACAAAGAGGATCAAAACATAGAACTAGGAGAAGACAACAAAGTCAAACCTCCTGCATCAAAAGCCTTCAAAAACATGAATTGGTCACAGGCCATGGGAGAGCTCAAGAAGGATTTTGAAAATCAAGTAAGAGAAGTAGAGGAAAAATTGGGAAGAGAAATGAGAATGATGCAAGAAAATCATGAAAAATGAGTCAACAGTCTGACTGAAGAAAATAACACCTTAAAAAATAGACTAACTCAAATGGCAAAAGAGGTCCAAAAAGCCAATGAGGTGAAGAATGCTTAAAAAGTCAAACTTGCCAGATGGAAAAGAAATTTCAAAAACTCACTGAAGAGAATAATTCTTTCAAAATTAGATTGGAGCAAATGGAAGCCAATGACTTTATGAGAAATCAAGATACTATAAAATAGATCCAAACAAATGAAAAAGTAGAAGGCAATGTGAAATACCTCATTGGAAAACCACTGACCTGGAAAATCGATCCAGGAGAGATAATTTAAAAATTATTGGACTACCTGAAAGCCATGATCAAAAAAAGAGCCTAGACATCATCTTTCAAGAAATTCTCAAGAAAAAATTTCCCTGATATTCTAGAACCAGAGGGCAAAATAGAAATTGAAAGAATTCATCAATTGCCTCTTGAAAAAGATCCCAAAAAGAAAACTCCTAGGAATATTATAGCCAAATTCCAGAGTCCCCAGGTCAAGGAGAAAATATTACAGGCAGTCAGGAAGAAACAATTTGAGTATTGTGGAAACACAATCAGCATTACACAAGATCTAGCAGCTTCTACATTAAGGGATCAAAGGGCTTGGAATATGATATTCCAGAGGTCAAAGGAGCTAGGATTCAAATCAAGAATCACCAACCCAGCAAAACTGAGTATAACGCTTCAGGGGAAAATATGGTCATTCAATGAAATAGAGTACTTTCAAGCATTCTTGATGAAAAGACTGGAGCTGAACAGAAAAACTGACTTCCAAATACAAGAGGCAAGAGAACCATGAGAAGTTAAGCAGGAAAAAGAAATCATAAGGAACTTATTAAAGATGAACTATTTACATTCCTACGTGGAAAAATGATAATTGTAACTCATGAGGCTTTTCTCAGTATGAGGATA
>CM053584.1:254497954-254514237 GCA_028627135.1 Pseudochirops cupreus | reverse complement strand
AACATTTTCTTAATGAAAATTATTAGAGGCCTAGAAAATGTTAGCAGGCTTCCATGGTGAAATGACAAAATGTCCATAAGGCTGACAGTTAAATTAGATGATCACTGAGATACCTATCAATAACAAAATTTGATAATTCTATGATAGACTGATGTTATGCTATCTGTCTATTTATCTATCCATCTATCTATCTATCTATGTATCTATCTATATCTCATTACAAGCTCCTCATAAGTAAGAAGGATCATTGTAGAAAAGGATCTTGTTGTAGTTTCTCATCACCACTAGATGTATTTCATGAATACATTGCACTGATATAAAAGGAAAACAAAACTGTTTTATGTTTTAAGTGCCATCAGATATAAAATTTATTAAAGTCCATTTTATCTGTAAGGTAAATTGTTCATTTTTGTAAAAACAATGGAGTTTTTAAGATGGTGACAATACAATGTCTCAAGCTGTGTATATACATAAAATTCTTTGAAACAATAGCAAACTAGTGTAATTGAGTCAAAAGATCATTTAAGCTGAGGAGAAAATACGAGTTTGACCAAACTCAAATGTTGGTCTTCAAAATAATTATCTAATAGAATTCACTTAGTGGTATCTTGGGTTTTTGTGTTTTATTTTATTGGTTTTGTGTTGTTTATCTCCAAACGGGTCTCTGTAAATCTGCAAAGTGTGAACTGTTCTCTTGGAAACATCAAAGACTGTGTCTGAACAAACAAAAAAGGGAAATTAAGAGCTGATAATTAATGTGTCTTAAAGATATTTATTTAATTTATTGTAGAAAATCAAAATCAAGTATTTGGGGAGGAAATTTCATAACTAGGTTGCAAAAGCAGATACATTCAGTGAGATATTAGGGCAGTTTTCTGGCTCATTGCGCTAATTTGGTCATTTTATCTACATAGGGATGGCATCAGAAATTATATTGTAATTCCACTGAATTAGGGAACTTTCAGGTATGGAAACTTGCTCTTCACCCTTTTAAGTCTTAGAAGGCTGCCTAGGGCTCTAAAAGCTTAAGTGTTGTTTTCAGGTTCTGATAGCCATTATTTGTGAGAGGCAGGCCTTGAACCCATATCTTTCAGACTTAGAAATTAGACCTTGATCCACTATACCATTTGGGGAATTTATTTTTTTTTAATTTTAAATTATGCAACAAATTACCTAAATTCTATAAATACATTGAGAAAATACAAGGGCCTTTTCTTTGAATAGATGCCTAGAGCACTATAACATTACAGTCACGTATTAAAAAAAAAAATTAGTTCCAGCATTTAGCAGAGTGCCTGGCATTAGACATATGGAATAAAGTACATTGCAATTATATAAGATTAGTGTTTAACCAGTGTGTTTGAAGGCATAAAGATATGGGATGGAGAGGGGTAAGAGAATCTGTTGTTATTAATTATATTGCACTTTCTTTTTTTTCAAAATTATTATTTGTGCTAATATATTGAAAACTTACAGTGAGGTTATGCTTATATAAATCTAACAAAACTAGCCGTAAAGTAAAATATTAAAACTATTACTTAAAAACAAAACATTATATGCCTTTTTCACCAGTTTTATCAGTTTTCTTTCTCAATCAAATGACTTTTTTTGAACCAAGTCGACCAAACTACCCAGATGTTTGTGACTGCTCAAATGCCAAGTTTGAAATTTTTTTCAAATGGAGTATCCTTAGTCAATACAACAGAAAAATTCTTTTGAAGCAAGAAATAGGCAAGTTTTCTTCAATTTTTTTCACCCCACAGCCAGGTTTAGTTTGATCCAACATATGAAAGTTCTGTGATTAGGCCCCAAAGCACAAAAATACCAATTAATTATGATGATTAGATATGTCTTCATTAGCAGGCTATAAATAAATCATGTGCTGTATTATGCAGCCAGCCACACTGGGAAAAAAAATGTTCTTCAAGTAGGCTGTGGAAACAGCTTAATTAATTATAAATGCTCTGAAACTCATCACTTGTATTATATTCTGAAATGCTAAATCATACATATACTAATATATGTTATATATGTGTGGAGATACGTCTCAAACTCCTTTAAATGATTCTTTATTTTGCTTAACACTAAAAAGCTTTCTAGAATCAAGATGGATGATCATGTGCTGTATTTGTTGATATATAATTTGAATTAGAACACTCATATTTTCTCCACCATTTTATGTTTATAAATGAAGAGATCCTTTTGGTTTTTTACTTTTGTGTTTTTAGGAATGGTCTGTGAAACAAATTTGAGTTCATTAATAGATTGGATGCTTACAAAATATAAACATGCTTTAAAAGCAGTTCATTTGAAATGCAGTTTTTCTTTCTTCAAAATTATTTCTTCCAGATAGAAATACTCAATAAGTCAAGTAACTAATATTTTTTATCAACTAGTTGCATTCCACAGGGCTCTGACCATTGTATCCTCAGTATTCAAAATTCAGATTAGGAATGGCATGAGGTAATTTATTTTTTAATATTCTAAGCTTGCAGTAACACACTAATAGCTAAAGAGTAATATTAAACTCTCTAGGGAAAAACAATCACAGTGGTGTCTTCAGAGATCAACATATCTGGATATGATGCACTGAAAATGATAGATCTACAGTCAGAAAATCTAACTATTATGCTCACTGCCTATGTAATCTTAGTTGAGTCCCTTAAATTAATCAGAAATCATTTAGTAAGTACTTACAATATTGTAGGCACTGTACAAAGCCTTGGGAATACAAAGACATAAAAGAAACAACCATTGACCTCAAGAAGCTTACATTCTAATGGGGGAGAGAATAAATACAGATTTTGGTCAAACTAAATGTAACCCTAAATTCTTCCAATGAGATATCTTTGATCTATACATCAAAGTCATTCAGGACATATTGAAAGATATAACAGTACAAGTAATGCCATTTAATGACTCTCTGATCACAAATCAAATGAGTCCTAAAATATGGAAATTTATTCTCTCTAAAGATATTTGTCTCTATGATGGAGGAAAACCAACACAGAATCCAAGTTCCATGATGAGTGATGACATCCTCCAGATGCTTCTATTCATGAGTGACATCGTGACCTTTGCATCAAGCTCTAGAACAGTGGTTCTCAACCTTCCTAATGCCGTGGCCCTTTAATACAGTTCCTCATGTTGTAGTGACCTCCAACCATAAAATTATTTTCATTGCTCCTTCATAATTGTAATTTTGCTATTGTTATGAATCTATCTGATATGCAGAATGTATTTTCATTGTTACAAATTGAACATAACCCACAGGTTGAGAACCACTGCTCTAGAACATCATGAAACCTCTTAGCAGAGATCTATTCCCATTTAAAGTACCTTGACCTGTTGTTGTTTTTAAGTCATTCAGCTATGTCCAGCTCTTCATGACGCCATGGACCATAGCATGCCACTACTATCCATGGGGTTTTCTTGGTAAAGATATTAGAGTGGTTTGCCATTTCCTACTCCAGAAGATTAAGGCAAAGTGAGGCTAAGTGACTTGCCCAAATTCACACAGATAGTAAGCATGGTAGGCTGGGTTTAAACTCAGTTTTTCCTGACTCCAAGACCAATGTTCTATTCATTTATTCTTCTATTTGCCCCTAGTTTGTTCTGGCCACCTGCTTATTGCCCAAATTATGGCACACCTTTTGTTGGACAACCTATACAATTTCTCTGTTAGGATGTATATCTGGGACAAAGATAATAAATGAGTAATGGGTTTATTTCAGAATTAAGATTGTAAGATTCTCCAAGAAAAAAAGGCCCATTTTTAGTGCCAAATATTTAATTTGCTAATATTATATGGCTGTAAAACATGAAAAACAGGGGTCTTTGAAAGTTTGAAAAAAAAATTATCACACAGAAGGAAATGAAGAGACTTGTGGAGTATGCAGATAGGCTGCAACATATAACCAATGAAGAACTTCAAAAAGAACAGAAGTAAAAGACTATATCAGGAAAATGTATGGGATGAAGAAAAAGGACTAATAACATCAAGAGGGTAAGCAATGGCAGATGGACAATCTAAGTACTCCACTGACATCCCTACAATATTTAATGCAGGAAGGAAAATCTCCAACATATTGATGACATAAACTAGAGTTACACAGGATGGACTGAGATAACTATTATTAGAACATCAAAACCAGCGGTTCTCAACCTGTGAGTTGCTACCCCTTTGGGGTTCAAATGACCCTTTCACAGAGGTCACCTAAAACCATCGGAAAAGACATATTTCCAATGGTCTTAGGAACCAAGACACTGCTCCTCTATCCATCTCCAGGTCCGCCCACATGCAGGTATGCCCACAAAGAAGTATTAAAGGGTTGTGGCATTAGGAAGGTTGAGAACCACTGATCTAAACCAATGAAATCATAGATTCATTTGAACACTTGAATGTCACCAGTTTCATATGTTAAACGTATCTGCGTTCACAGGGTACTCTATTTTAGGGTCCATGTAAATAAATGTCAAGAAACAAATTAACTTGAAATATATACAGAATTAACACAAAAATACAGAGCTATCATCATTGAATCATAGGTTGCTATTAGGAAGATCAGGACATAAAGAGTGGAGACGGGGAAGTAAATTACCTCGTAGGCATGGCCATTCAAAAAGCAACTCAAAGGCAGTATCATGATAATAAAATCAGGTATGCAAGAAAGGTCATTCTAAATCTGGAATGAAAGTTCAGTGGAGAATATGAGAGTTTCATGCAGCTGGGAGGGACAATCAGGAAACAGATTCCAAGTAATCAGACCAGATTCAACATTCAATAATTCAGAATAAACAGAGGGGATTGAGAAGGAAATATGCTTCTTCTTGTAGGTGGCAAAGGCTGGCAGGTGTATGATGGCAGCAAGGGAAATCTGAGAGGCTTATTTCATAGCCCATTTCATGTATGTAGTGGTTTATTTTGACAGAGAATATGGTCATCCAAGTAGTAGCATAGAGATGAAATAAATAATATGATGAGAATACTAAGATATGTCAATATACTTATCACACATACATTTTACTTTTTATTCATAATTGGGAGATCAATATTATTGTCTCCTCAGGGATGAAGCCTATGATGTAACCTTATAGGAATAGATCTGCTATTCCTTCTTCCCTTTGGGGATCTTTCAAGAAGTAGTTTTCAGGTCATTTAAATAAGCCAGTCCAGCTTCCCCATAGGATGACAGGAAATATAAAGACAAATGGCAAAGTATGAGGTATCCCTCTCTGAACTTCAAGATTAGGTAGGAAATTGTAATGCAAATGGGAGACACACTGCTTGGACTATTGGATGAGGGAAAAGGCAAACAAGATTGACTCATCATGAGCTAACCAAGAGCATAAAACAGGCTTATTTAACCTCTCCCACAAGGAGGCTTTTACAGAGCTCCTAGGATGTGAAGCTTTTACACAGGTCTTTTGTGTGTGAGGGTAAGTCTATGGCTTTGCTTCAATTCAGTGGTGACCAGAGGTTCCATTGTAACCTCTCTACCTAGGCCAATGCTAGAGAATAAGTAAGTAGGATTCCTGTGGAAGGTGACAAGTTCCCTCTGATGGATTGTACCAGACTGTAGAATGAGCTAAAAGAACTGGAGTTATAGAAGTAGCGGGGGAGTAGCTGCAGGAGACATAGCTGGGAAGGAAAGAGGAACTGGGCACTAAGCTACCGGAGGCAATACAAAAGAAAAACAAGGTGTGAGGGCATGGAGAACAAATAACAGGTTGGAGGAGTGGGCAGAAACCAGAAGTAAAAATTACTTTAAGAATTTTAAAAAATGAGTTTGACCTTCCTCCTCTCAGAAGCCCTGCCTAGGATGAAAATTAAGCAGTTTCTAGAAGAAGTTTACCCCCTCCCCCCAGTCCCTTACTTCTCTCTAGAAACTTAAATATGGGTCCTTTTTGATTTCATTCATTTGCAAACAAAACTATTATATTTTGAACCTTGTGACTTTGAGTGTTCATAAGCTCCTGTCTACCCTTGAGGAAGTGGGGAACACTAATGTCAGGACCCTCGTAGGGGAGATTAATTAGCCAGAAAGTAGAATTCACCAAAGGATCCCTAGACTCATTATGGAAGGAGTAGAAATCTGACAACGGATTGCTTACAGTATCATGGATAATGGGATGGTTTTGTCTTTGTTGATAAATTGGTCTTGTACTTGCAAGATGTTGTGGATTAACATTGTTCATCAAAAGTTAACATGTATAGTAATATGGCATGCCCCTTTAAAGGAGATCACTGAATCACTTTTAACCCCTCAGTCTATTCTACTAAAAAGAAATAGCTGAAGGAGGTAGGGACATTGCATGTCTTCACTCTGAAAAGCAGAGAATTAGAGAAGGGGGGTTGTTCCTTCAAACAGAGAAAAAAAAACAGGAATTAGAGAAACACTGAGTTTCAGAGTTCTTAGGGACATCTGAGGAGTACTAATTTAGGGCATTGCCTAACCGGAATCCCTATCCACAGCCTCCCTGAAAAGTGGTCAACCAGGAACAGGCTGGTTTCTCTAACAAAAAGAAAGATTCAGACAAGGTGAGTTTAAGAAAGCTAACCACCATAGTAAAACATTGCAGACTTGGCTTTTGAAGTCTCCCTCCTTGATAATGTACTTAAAAATGCAAGGCCAAGCATTACTTTTAAGGGAAGCTTCAAGCCATCACTTTAACACATACATCATAAATCACCACTAAAGAGCAGTTTTCTTGTATTAAAATTTGCAAATTTATATTATAAAAGGGTTTCTTGCTCCAGTAGGAATAGGACTACTATAAGGCAATGTGAACTGGACTATTACATTGCCACTAACAATTCTGAAATTTTGTGACAAGTATTAAGGGTGGGCTCAGACTTTGAGGCAACTAAGTGGTACACAAGATAGAATCCTGGACCTGAATTTAGAAAGACCTGAATTCAAATATAATCTCAGACCCTTACTAGCTAGCTGTGTGATGCTGGTAAGGTCACTTAACCTATATACCTCAGTCTCCTCATCCATAAAATAGGGATAATAATAGCACCTACATCCTAGAGCTCTTAACAAAAGGAAAAAAATGAAATTTGCATAAAGTGATTTAAAGTGATATATGAATACAAATTATTATAATAATTAAATATTTTATTATTAAAAAGCATTTGAGGGCTAGGAGAGTTAGTTTCATTAAAATGTGAAATGAAATCAAATATTTGAATATATGAAAATTTCACATTATGGACTGAATATTTTTATTTCTCATCCAAAAGTTTTCCATTGCATAGACATAAACAACATGAATACTAATTTCTGAAACTCACGGAAAAATACATCATAATAGAATTTGCCATTTGAAAGTCAATTTATATTTGCTGTTATAGTAAGTGTAATAGCAATAGCAGGCTCAGTTACATATGAAAATTGGCATTTGATATCAGAAGAAACTATTTCTAATGCTACTATGTTTTTTTAGCAAGCTTGGGAAAATATATTTTTTTAATCTCTGAAAAGTTCATTTTTATAGTTGAATGACATCTGATATATGTTTGTGTATTTTTTTTTAATTTTCTAGGTTGGAGCCATAAGCAGATACAACTTACTCCTAGTTACATTTGCGCTTGGTCTGATCTGCCCCTTGACCCTACCTACCACGTCTAATTCACCACTAGGTAAGGACATAATAAATATTACCTGGTTTGAGGGGTAATTTCTCATTGGAATACCTGACAAAGAGCTCATTACTTACATATCTGAGATCTGTATTACTGAGAGTCGTAAAGGATAAATTGGTGCTTATTTTTCAGACTTAGTGGTTAAATATTGACATTATTCAATTTTCTGGCATTTTGTGATAATATTTGGCAATGGAGTATGGGTGTGCAGAGACAAATGCATGTGTATGTTTAAAAAGATTCTGTAATTAATGAAAAAAAGCCTCTATTACTCTAGTGTTAAACTTGGGGTTTGGTCAAGGGTTTACTCTGAAATACCTTTACTTTTAACCGATTTTTTGTTATTTTATTTCATGGCATTTTGATTTGCCTGTCAGTCCTATGATGAGAATTATGCTCTAAGACAGAAGTGTTGACAAGCCTTTCCTTTTACTTGTCCACTGTTACCTTTCCTGACACGTCTAGAATTCCACATCGTACCCAATTAATTTCCTATTTAATTTTTAATTTTTCCAGATGTGGCCTATTTGTACAATTCATATTAATGTATACTCTAAACAGATGTTTTATACTGATTGCTACACACACACACACACACACACTCACACCCACACACAACTTTAATCTATGACTCTGTACGCTGGTCCATGATTGTTAATAGGCTATTTTTTCCTGGCATCAAATATGTAGATGAAACCAAAACAAACAAAACAAGACAAAAATGGTCACTAGATACCTTTCTTTCATGTACTTTCATCCATATATTTCCAAAAGTATGGGTAGTTCCACTTTTCATTTCTTTTATCAGAATGTGGTTTGTTTTAACTTCTCTCTTGAATTACTTTTTTTTTCTTTTCTTCTTTTCACTTTTTTTTATTTAGAAAATTTTCCCTCTAATTCATACTTTAAATGTTTCCACAAAATATCAACCATATTACTGAATGAGAGGCAATCCCCCCCATTAAGGAATTACTTTGAATTAGACTGGAAATTTTGCTGTAACTTTGTAACTCAAGTTTCTTCTTCAAAATGTTCTTTCTAATCTCTCAATTGATATGATAAGACAACAAAAGAGACTCCCCAGCAATAGAGTATGGGCTTTGATCACTTCATTTGTGATGAGAGGTTATATTGAGATTTTCACTTTCTTAAATAGTCCTCTTTCAGGCTAACAGCACATATTTGTTACCCACCTGCTCAGGGTTTAGTTTTTCAGTCTGCAACCATGGAATTGAGTTTGTCTCATCTGTGAGGTAAACTGGACTTTATGAGAAGTGAAAGAATAAACTTTGTTCATCACTAGTATATGGTAGCCATCTAGGTTTTCTGGTTTATACACATCATTTGTATATACAATCTTGCAATCACAAACTGCTATACAAACTGTTGCAAATGATGATCATCATGACCATAAGGAAAGGGAACATGGCATCATTGATAGATAGTTGACATTGGATCCAGAAAGTCCTAGGATCAATTTGCATTATGACATATAGTGGATTGTGACCCTGGGCAACTTTCAGACCCCTAAGAAACTCTCTAAAACCAAAAGTTTAAAAGAAGGTGCCAGCCTATACTGGCAGAAGGAGTCTCTGTATCTGGTAGTTCTCTGTGCTGTTGAAATAACAAATCTAAACCATATAATTACAAAGATGATGATGATGATGATGGTGGTGGTGGTGAAATGACAGCAACAACAACAGTAATAGATTTTGCCAATCAAAACCCAACTCATTTTTTGTACAATAGAGTGGATGGCAAAGGTACATAGGGGATTTTCATCCAGAGGGATGTATAATGGAGAATTAATGTGTCACAAAGCTACAGTAACTTCGAACACCTGAAAAAATCCCCAAATGCTGCCAAATTAGACCCGGGAAATACTACGGATTGGAACAATCTTAGTCTACTTCAACTGCTTCAAAAATTCAATGAAGTTGATATGGTATTATAGGATTAAATTATTTCTCTACTCTTTAACATATCTAGAAGGAACAAATCAGAAATATTAATAGTTATCTCTTCCACATCACAACTTTCCCCATCACAGTTTCAATATATCAGAGGTCAGCATGAGAAATAAAATGGGAATTTGGGGGGAGTTTTTGTGGAAGCCACAGATGACAAGAAAAGGCCAGCAAATGACAAAACCTTTGGAAACTCAGAAATGAATAAAATAAATGCATAGCATTGTATAATATAAACATATTTTATCTTTTCATACCATAATAATTCAGACTTTTCTCATATGAAAGGAGGGCCAAAAAATTTAATATGGATTTTCCAGATCACAGGGCCTGCACCCGTAACCCCTGCAATGTGGAAGAGATAACTGTATAATACTAAGTAAAAGTGAAATAGGACAAATTGTCCTTAACACTAAAGGCAACAAACCATGAAGGCACATGAGATGGAAGAAGATATGAGTCTTTTCATTATGTATTTTAATACACACACCACCCACACACACACACACATATACACACACATATTTATATAAATCGGCATATACTTATATATACATGTATATAGGCAGGCAAATACATATGACTAGTCACATTAATATACAAATGTATGCATTTGCATGTGTATGTGGATATATGCATGTGTTTTTCTATGTGTATATATAAAACAAAATTTGGAAACAGATATTACCAGTTAAATAAAAGACTGTTATATTCCTTTTTTGTCAATGGTAACTTCAGACAAAAGGAATGTGTACACACACGCACATATACACACACCTACATACACCCACCAAAAAAATATATATGTATATATATAATATTTATATATTAAATTAAATATGTTATATGTACATATATATATATATATTTTAAAGGGAAATCATAAGAAGTAACAACCCCTAAACCCAGATTTGATTAAATAAGTAATTAAATCAAAGTGTTAATATAATCCTAAGAGGGGAAAGTTGAAGACCATTATGTCATTACAATGCCAACTTAATTTAAACTTCAGAAAATATTTTTAAATATGCAATTGATAAAATCATAAAAATTCTTGAAGCATATAATAAATGGGTTTTTAATTTACAGAAATATTTATGGAATAAAAAATATATCACATCATTGAGTTATAGTAAATGAAAACAATAGGCACATGCTGTTGGATTTCTTGAAAACCAAAAGTGTTTAAACTCCAGATGGAACCTATGAAGGAAATAAGACCCAAGAGTGGAATCTAAAAGCCTCACACATGTGACATCCAAATGAATTAAACTAAAACTATATTGGCAAAGTATTGAACATATAAATGACTTTGTCATATTTTCAGAAAATACAAATGTATGCCAGAGATAACACTAACGGTTGGATCAGGAAAGTCTTCAGGTAGAAAGAAGATAGTTTTGAAGATGAATTTTAGAGGAAGAGAAGAGCTTCTTACAATTCACTCTCTGAATTTCTCTACCTATTTGACAGCAGCCTTACCCTGACAGGTACCCTTCTGCCCCTGCTTCCAGGTCCCTTATTATATATATTGTCTTTTGTCATTAGAATGTAAGTTCCTGAAGAGTAGGGACAGTCTGGTTTGCTTGTAGTTTTAAAATTTAATATGTTGTCTGTTTTCCTCTCTCTCTCTCTTTCTGTCTCTCTGTCTCTGTCTCTCTCTGTCTCTCTCTCTCTTTGCTTTTTGGAGGGGGAAAGGTAGGGCAATTAGGGTTAAGTGACTTGCCCAAGGTCACATGGCTAGTTTTTGCATTAAGTGTCTGAGGCCCAATTTGAACTCAGGTCCTCCTAACTCCAGGGCCAGTGCTCTATTCACTGTGCCACCTAGCCTCCCCCTGTCTTTCTTTTTCAACAATCACTAAATCAGGGTTTTTAATCAAAGGTTGGATGATGGCCTTTCCGCCGGCTCCGCCATATTCCAGTGAGTTGCCAAAATGACGAACACAAAAGGAAAAAGGAGAGGGACACGATACACGTTTTCTAGGCCCTTTCGAAAACATGGTGTTGTCCCTTTGGCTACATACATGTGAATATATAAAAAAGGTGATATAGTAGATATCAAGGGTATGGGCACAGTTCCCCAAGGAATGCCTCACAAATGTTACCATGGCAAGACTGCACGGGTCTATGATGTTACTCAGCATGCTGTAGGCATCATTGTAAACAAACAGGTTAATGGCAAGATTCTAGCCAAGAGAATTAATTTGTGTATTGAGCATATTAAGCATTCCAAGAGCAGAGATAGCTTCCTGAAGCTGGTAAAGGAAAATGATCAGAAGAAGAAGGAAGCCAAAGAAAAACGCACTTGGGTTCAGCTGAAACGCCAGCCTGCTCCACCCAGAGAAGCACACTTTGTGAGAACCAATAGCAAGGAACCTGAGCTGTTGGAACCAATCCCCTATGAATTCATGGCATAAATGACTGTAAAAAAAAGAACAATAAAAAAAAATCTTGGATTATGGAAAAAAAAAAAAGGTTGGATGATGTACTTGTTGGATATGTTGTTGAAAACAGTCTTTTTTAGTGCAGTTTGAACCTGGTGTTGGTGACCCCTGAAGTACCTTCCAACTCTGACGTTATTTAAATAATAGAATGTTTACTGGCCCAAAATCCAGCTCTGTTAACCACAGTAGTGTTGCTATAAATTAAATTATATTGCAAAATGAGAAGGGTTGTTGGATTCAGGATTCTCTGGGTTACATAATTCATGATTTTAAAATCAAACAAACTAGAATTAAGTCAGTCTTCCGTTGTCTGGGAAAAGTTGAAACACTGAGACTACTTCCTTCATAGAAGATGAGAATGAAGTTTAGGGACACAATCTTTTATGCATTTGATTTTGTTTTCCTCTTAGTTTTGCATCTACAATTCCTTTGTAAGCATAATAATGAGTAAATACAAAATTGGACATATATAGCCTATTTGATTTAAATAGCCACGTTTGTTTCTTTAAGAGAATTTCTCTGATCAGATCTTATGGTAACACTGTCCCCTAAACATTTGACAGGGTAAGTATGAAACTTGCTTTTCTTAAAAGGGGAAAATACTGATTGCAAAGCATTATTAATCCTCCATAGTTTAAACATACACATCATTTTCATTTTATTTATGTGACAACTAAATCTAAGACAAAAGAAAGAGTTTAGAATTTCAGGAGGGTTTTCTCAGATGTACATATCCTGCTCACTTTCTAATTGGTCAGACTTCATCTAGATATGCATATTTATTCCAATAACATTCAATTTTATATGTTTTTCATCTGCAGCTCACCTCATTACCTCATATAAGATCATAAGTTTCCTGGTGCTTAGATTCTAGTTTCCTTTCATACAAGTTCTCTTGTGTGAGGCTATGAATATTTATAGTACAATAAAAATAATATAATAATAGGCATTTTCTAAACTTGAGCTGCATATATCTTCCATCCAGAGTTAGAAAGGCCATATCTGTTACCTCCCAGAAGAGAAGATCTTTATGTCCTGTGAAATAGCTGTCCCAAAGACCTTTGCTTCTATGTGAGTTAAATGGCTTGAGTTCTGAAAAATTCAGAAGAGGATTTTTTTTCCTTCTATGTATAGTTCTGCCTATCATCATCTCTGAAACATTGCCAGATTTTTCTTACATCGAGAAGGCTTCAATTGATATCCTTATTCATCCTTCCTATGTCAACTACTACAATTCATTCTTTTATAGCCATCTTAAATCTTTAGTCTCTCAAATTCCAGGGTCCAGAATACTTTGAGCAGACTATTATCTTGCTCAGTGAAGCAGGACTGTTTCACTCTCACTCCTCCTCCATCACCTTAACTGACTGGGTTTCTTTTCATCTACAAATTTACCTCAAATTGTTTTTCTAGTTTCCAAAATTTTCCATGACTCTCCAAACTCATTTCAGACTATTTCCTTGACTTGACATCTACTTAGATACACACAAACCTTTTCCTTGTACAACTCCCATTGTAGCCAAATCCAGCTTCCTTTTGTTCATCTGAAGTCATTCTTTATCTATTTGATTAATATAGCCATTCTACATCTGAAAAACAGTCATAACAATGATAAAACTTTTTAGATGTATTTTTACATAATAAGCAATTTTAAAAAGTGATAAGATTGATTTCACAGGGTCATTTTTATGCTGTCCTCATAACTTTGCAAAGATACACTTAAAAGCTGCAAAGTTTCTTCAACCCCTATGTAGTGAGCCTACTTCCCACATAGTCTTTCAAGGTCTGATCATTCCTAGTGCTTACTAATTATATCTTGTAGTGATTGCTGGCAACCTGCTTCCTGAGACCATGATGTGACCATAAAGGGAACCATGAATAATGTCTTCTTGTGTTGTGACTGCAGAATTTAGCATCAGTAGAGTTCAGGCTGAAGACAAATTTAATAGGGCATTTTAATATGGATTCTTAAGATTATATAAACTGCACAATAATAATATTATCATAATAACAATAATAATCATTGGTCCCAAACAACATTGCCACATCTAATTCATTAGAACTGCATTTTATCTCCTGATAAACAGAATGTTATATGTTAATATAGACCTGTTCCCCCTTTATATCATGGTTCATTTTTACATATTTGATTACATCGTAGATTAACTCATGTCATTCTAAAGCATCAGTAAAAGTCTGATATCAAAGCTGAGCTTTTATATAGGTTAGTTCTGCTTCCAAATGCCATAGTCACTTATGATTCTGCATATAGCTCTATTGACGAAATATGCTTCTTTATTAGATTATGTAAGTAAGGCTTTATGTCATTTATGCCTTGGTGACAACTATGTTTATGTAGCAATATTGAATAAAAGTAAGCCCTGCAGGAAAATTCCAGCCAACCTATTCACATGTATTTATGGAATTCAGATACAGCTATCTTTTATTAACAAGCAGTAATTCTTATAATAAATGAAGGGCCTTTCAGTTCAAAGAAACAAATGATGGGTGTAAAGATGCTGGCTAAAGAATTTACTAATAATTGTTCTATTTATGTTTTAGTCCCTAAAAATGGCTTTTTATTGTGGCAGAAACCATATGAACTATAAAATTAACCCCAAATCAGTAAAACAAGCATTATATAGCTGAAGAGAATTATGTACATCAAAAATGTACCCAAAATACAGATTGGATTGTTTAACAATAAACAAAACAGATCTCTGGAGTTAAAGCAGGCAAAGAAGTTCTGATATTATACATTATTCTATAATTTCTCCCTCCTTTGCAGCCAAATGAATTGACACTTGTTAGGATTCCATGGTTCCCTACCAAAAACAATGTGAAAAAATACATACATGAAAGAAAGGTTCCACAATTTATCTCATTGCCATTTTCACCAAGAGAGGTATTGGAGAGATGAAAGACAGGAGAAGGAAAAGAGAAGGAAGAATGAGTGAGAGTAACCTCTTGAAGGTGATTCACCCCTCCCTGATGCCGTCTCTTGACTCCTACTAATAAAGCTACCAGCTCTGTGTATAAGCAAAGAACTTAAGATTTCCAATTCAGTATACAGTTCTTTATAGGTATGATACAATGTCGCTGTTTATTCAAACAATAATATTTTAGGAAAAACGGAGACATTTGCTGAGAAAAATGATACTTCCTAGGGCAAGAAAAAATCATGAACTTTGAAAAAGATAGATATTTCACAATCCTAAGGTAAAAATTAAATAGTCTCAGAGCTATCAAAATTCATCCAACAAATTATAATTAGCCTTCCTATCATTATTTGACTGGATAATCCTTTTGCATCAACATTTTATTAGCTTATAGAATATTCATTTAAGAAGGCTTTGCTATTTATATAAAATGGAGCATGATGTGGAATGCTGAAAATGTACTCTTCTTGAATTCATCCTAAATTTCTATCAGCCAGTCCATGATTGAGCCGTGGCTATTCTTAATCCTTCAAACATTTGTGCAAAGATTTTTATCAACTCTTAACATGTGAATCAAACAACAAAAATTGTCATACACTTGTTATTAAAAGGACACTATTTTAGGCCTCAACAGAAGATAAAAATGTCTTAGACATTGTCCCTGTCCTCAAGGAGCTTACAGTATCATTTCAGACAGGATTTGAACAAAATTAACAATACAAGGCTACGTATGTAAGTACTGAAATAAAAGTAAATTGAATTATCATAGATGGTTGATAATGAAAAGAACAAACTAGATGAAAATTAAGTTTTACATAGCAGAGTAAAATACTGGGAAATAAGTTTGAAGAAGTGATTAAGGGCTACATATTAGAAGGCTATTTAAGCCTGCCTAATTCACCTTTAATCTCGAAGCACTGCAAAACCAACAATTTTGTTTTTTCCTCTTTGGGTGGGAATGAGATACAGAGGCGCTAGTTTTAGGAAGATTTATCTAATTATGGCACATAGTTCTATATGAGAGGGAGAGGGTACCAGAAACATGACCAACTAGGGGATTGTTATGAAAGATCAAGATCTGAGGTCTTGAGGAAAATTTGACAAGACTTCACTACTCAATATAGTGATCAAGAATAAAAGGGAAGTCAAAAACACTGGCAAATTTTGGACTCTGGATTTCTATGAAAATGAGGAAAACAGTAACAAAAATAGTAGTGTCAGTATGAAGAATTGTTGGGTAAGAAGATAAAGAAGTTGATTTTAAAATATGTTGAATCTGAGA
>CM053584.1:254466631-254497454 GCA_028627135.1 Pseudochirops cupreus | reverse complement strand
GAGATATGGCATAATATAAAATGTATGTATATATATATATATATATATATATATATATATATATATATATGCTATTTATGTAAAATGGAGCATGATGTGGAATGCTGAAAATGTATTCTCAGAAGACAGGAAGATTACATGCTGCAATGGAGAAATTCCTGAATTTGGATTTATAGGATCTGAGTTCAAATCTCTGATCTGCCCTTTCCTGTCTGTGTGACTTCAAGCAAGTCACTTAATTGATTTGGCAATCTTAGTCGTCGAATCATACATTTTCATGATTCTTATTCTGTAAAATGAGAGAATTAGGCTAAATAACCTCTAACTTCCCTCTCAATTTTAATCTATGATCCCATAATCCTAGCTAAAAGTATTTATATGGACATCATAAAATTCAATGGGATTTTTTCCCCCTAAAAACTAAGTTGAGAGGCACAAAGTCATCAGCCTCATTCTGTCCTCCAGAATTATCAGAGTCCAGTGGCAAGACAAAGGACAATGATGCCTCAAATCCAATTCATCAGCAAGTCAAGACATCAAACTCATGATATCATTGTTCTCTTCAAGAATAAAGGACAAACAACAACAAGGTGAGAGGCAGTAGTACAAGTAGAGGTAAAACACTAGACTTCAAGTCAGAGATTGCTAGGTTTAAGTCCCAGATCAGATCATTGTTAGTTGCATAACTTGGACAACTCACTTGTCTTCTCCGACTTCTGTTTCCAAATAAATATGTAACATTAAGATAATAGCACATGTCTCAAAGAGATGGGGCAGCTAAATGGTGTAGTGAATTTAGCAGGAAGACTTGAACTCAAATCTGGATTCATAAACATAGTAGCTGGGAGTGTGCCCGGTCCCAAGGATTCCCAGACACCTACAGATTGTTTGGCAATACTTTAGATAACCACACACAGGTGGGTAATGCCCTTGCCAAAGCCATAGGCCTGGAGATCAAGTTCTGTGTGTTGGCCAAACTGCAAGAGAATGTTACAGTTAAAATCATAGAAGACATATGAGGGACAGAGTTATCGTGGACTACTCTGCTCAATGAGCCAATCTTTTTAATCCATTGTACCAATGAAGTGTCTACTTCTTGTATATTAAATGTAATGTCTACTGACTGAAATATATTTTAGAGCACCAGCTCTGGAGTCAGGAGGACCTGAGTTCAAAATCTGGCCTCACACACTCAACACGTACTAGCTGTGTGACCTTGGGCAAGTCACTTAACCCCAATTGCCCTGCCTTCCCTCCTCCAAAAAGCAGAAAAACAAATAAACAAACAAAATAAAACCACAGTAGCTATGTGACCCTGGGAAAATCACTTAACCTCAGGTTCCTCATCTATAAAATAGGGATTATAATATACCTACCTTGAAGGGCTGTTGTGAGACTCACATGAGATAATAATTGTAAGGCACTAAAGCAGGGAGCACAGTGCCTGGCAAATAGTAAGCTCTATTTAAAGCCTAGCGGTTATTGCTGCTGTTGCTACTACTGCTGTTGTTTTTTGAAGATCAAATGAAATGAAGTTTGCAACAGCCTTTGTAAACTTTAAAACACTTTAAAATGTGAGCTATTATTAGGACAGTGGTGTGATATTAAACAAGGGAGAGTGGGCATGTTAAAATCAGTTCATGGGACCCAAATTAACTACATGTGGCCAAAAATGGCCTTTCTCTAACAATTCACTTTTGCCTCCTTATTTCTTTTGCTCTCCTACTTCTGTTCTTACCATCCAAACGACTTATTTCACCCAGGCTCAAGCCATCTCAATCAGAAGCTTGCAGAGATGGTTATTTAATCAGTTACAATCAAGAAGTCATTAACAAACCTTTATCCTTGCCTCCCCCCTAAAAATAAATACAAAGGTAAAAAAGCTGTGTAACTGAATACTATTGTGCTGTAAGAAATGAGGAGCAGACAGACTTCATATTTACCTGGAGAGACATATACAAACTGATGCTAAATGAGAAGAGCAGAACCAGGAGAAATTTCTACACAATTACAGATACAACGTATGTATGATGACCAGCTTTGATAGAAGGGACTCTTAGCAACACAAGGTTATAAGACCACTCCAAAAGACTCATGATGGAAAGAGAGGTCTATATTCAGAGAAAGATCCGAAAAGAGAAGAGTTTAAATGCAGACTGAAGCAAACTATCTGCTCCTTTCTTTTTCATGTTTGGTTTTGTTTCCTCTTTCCCATTGTTCATTCCATCAGTTACAACCCTTCTTTACAACCAGACTAATGTTTTATCTGAAAGTATCTGCAGATCCTATACTTGACTGCATGCCACCATGGGAAGGGAATGGGGAAGGAGGTGAGAAAATTTGAAGCTCAAGGAATTGTGAAACTGAATCTTGTAAACTAAAAATAAACAAAGAAATCAATAAAAAAATGTTTAAAAATTAAAAAAAATTAAAACTTTTAAAAAAGATGAGTAACTGAGGGAAACCCTACCACAAAATCAAAAATTGTCCCAGTATTAGAGAAACATCTATAAAAGCCAGACTCCCTAATTTATGAAAGAGGCAAGAGACTATCAAAATAAATAATAAACCTTCCAGTTCTGACCAGTGACGGAACCATAGCACATGACTCAAAGGCAACAACTGGCAAAAGCCAAATGAAATAGAAAATGGAACCAGTTGGCATAAACTCCTCCCAGGTCAATTTTAGCAATTCCAGAAGACTAGAGACTTATGCACAACCAGCTCTTGACAAAGGGCACTCAAAAAGCACAGCTCATACTTGGTCATTGGTTGTCAAATATGCCAGATGATCTGAAGTATCAGATCTCTGGGAGGGCTGTTGCTACTTGTTTTTTTTTTTCTACATAGAAAAAGCCAAAATGATATCACCTGTTCAGATTGGCTTAATCAGCAGACAAAGCCCATTGCAGTCCACTTGGAGCAAAACCAGTTACAGGAAAGAAGGAGCATAGTTCGAGAATTTAGTATTTCATGGCCTCTGTCTTCCTCTTTCAGGATACTTCTCCTGGTGACGATCTTTTCACATCTCCTGCTCCAGATCTTCAGTTCTCCCCTCTAGCCTGGACCCAAAATCAAACCCTCAAGCTCCGGTAAGTGCCCACAGCCAGTGGTGTCCCACCTCCTGCTTCTGCACTCACCAGGCCTGTGCTGGTTCCTTCTTGCCCCTGCTGTTCTTCACAGCACAGCTGGGTCTAGTGTTCTTCATCAGCAGAGGTTCCCTCCATCTTTCCAACCCAGAAGCCCAACTCCCCTCACTATCCTGCTGGTAAAAGTTCCCATGGCTGGGACTGAGGCAGTTTCTTAAACCAACTAACCCCAGGATTGCTGCTTATCGTTTAAGAGGTTTGCCACTTGTTAAAACTGAACCTAGCCTGGAGGTGTTTACTCTTCATGGGGACCAAACCTCATCCCCCGATTTCTTCTGATCTTCTCAAATTGTCCCTGGAAGAGCCTGGTTGTGCCCCCATTCTTATTTATCTCTATGCACATTTAGTTCACCCTAAGGTGCTTTTAACTCTGTGGGGGAAACTCTTGAGAGCTTGGAATTTTCTGACCTACTCCACCATCTTCCCAGAATCCTCCTCCCCTTTCACATCTCCCCTTGTCATCTGAGTAGCTATACTGCATCCCAATCAATCAGTCATGATTATTAAGCATTTTCTATGTATCAGGGCATCCCAGGTTACTTTGGCACCTGAAATTCCACTGGTAGACACTTCTGCTTTGGTGATTTATGAGAATTCATTACTTCCCTGAAGGAATGTGTATCAGAGACATCTGATGCCATGGCAATGGAACCTTCAAATTAGAAGATCATGGATTTGAGCTGGAGGGAACTGTGATAGCCATTTAGTTTAATCACTTATTTTACAAATGGAGATATTGAGGTCCAGAGTAGTGAAGTGATTTGTATAAGGTGACAAGGTGACAGGGTCCCAATTCCAAATCCAACATGTTTTGTTTTGTTTTGTTTTGTTTTGTTTTGTTTATATACCTCACTGTTTCCCATTTATACAACATTGGCAACTAACAAAGATGGCCATGTTTTAAGAGCCTCAATTACACACTGACACCATCAGATCATTAGGGGATTGTATTATGTTTTTAGTGACTAGAAGGCAATGCCAAATTTATATGGTGGAATTGACTGATTCTCCATCTCTATTTCTGACTCCTTTAAATATACTTGATTCCCAAGCAGGTGTATTTTCTTTTTTGTATGAGACAGAGGAGGGAGGGAAGTGAATACACTGTATTTTATTGGGGACACATGGTCTCATATGCAGAATGTTTAAACTCTAGTTACCCTGGACTATTCTGTTTGATTTTTTTAGTTGTTTAGTGCTATTCTTCACTTTTCCCTCCTATTTAATATGCTATTTTCTAATCTATGCAAAGAAGGTGTGATTAATGTAATAAGACAAAAATGAGAACTACCAATATAAGAGATAACAAATCAAAAAAGCATTATTTACTCTGTCTTTCTACCTCTTAATAATATTAAGACAAACAAGGGTAAAGAGAATGTTCTAAAGTTTTGTTTCCATTAAGCATTAATAAGTTAGAGGAGAATGATATGGCCACTCAGTATAGGTCGCAGGTTATAGAACTGGAAGAGACCTTAAAGTTCATCTATTCTAACCCTCATTTTCTTTTCAAAAATATCTATATTGTTTTTTTACTTTTACTTACTTTCATTTCAAGAAACACTTTCTTCTCCTTTCCCCAGCAATTCATTTCTTATAATATGGAGTTTTTTAAAAAAAGAAGAGGGAACAAAGCAGCTGAGCAAAACCAGCTCACTCCTTGTAACACCAAGCACAAGCAGCTTCAAAATTCTGATTACAAGCATAGTAAATTCCACAATTATTTAGTGACAGATTAAGGCATTAACATTCAGAGAAAAGAGAAAATAAAAATACAGAGTAACTCAATCATTTAGTAAGTCCTCAATTCAATCACAAAGTACAAAGTCAAAATATTCCACCCCTGAGTAGTACATTCATTTAGTCACTCACAAAGTCTCTCTTCTCAAGTGGAGATTAGTTTCCAATCATAAGCACAGTACATTCATTTGGTCAGTCACAAAGTACAAAGGTTAAAAGTCTTCCACCCCTGGATCACAACTGAATTACAATATCATCAGTTACCACTGGGCACCCTCTCAAGGGGCAGTGGAAAGCACAAAGGCCATCCACCCCTAGGTCACACCTAGGTTACAATATCAACAGAGCATTCAATACCCAAGGAGAGGTCTTTTCTTCATCTTGAACTGAGGCAAGTTCTCAGCAGTTTCTGTTCTAGGGAAGACAAAGCTTAACAAAGATACCACAACATTCATGCACATTGCCAGCATGCTCTTCAATTCACCTTCTGCCTATGAAATCAGCCTAGACCCAACAAGATCTGAGGCCTCTATCAACAAAGGACTGATAAAGTTACATCAAAACAAACAGATAAAATACCAGCACCACACTCATGCCTCCTCAGTTCTCGACAGCTCTGGCTGGCAGTTCTCTCTCTCTCTCTATCTCTGACTCTGATTCTGTCTCTGTCTCTGTCTTTCTGTCTTTCTGTCTCTCTCTGTCTCTCTCTCTCTCTCTTTCTCTCTCTCTCTCACTCACTCTCTCACTTAGAAACTCAAGTTCCCAGCAATTCTCTCTCTCTGCCTCCACAATGCTGCTCCCAAAAGTTCTTCTGGCCTCTCTCAGCTTGGGTCTCTCCCTGTACATGGCACCAGCTCTTCCCTGTTCTGCCCTTTCTTGTCACGTCAACAAGTCCGTCCCACTTGTGGGATTCACAGGCTCTGGGTCTTAACACTTAACTCAAAAACCAAGCCAATACAAGGGGGTCTTTAAATTCCATTATCTGAACTAACTCTTAGAGTGTATGCAATATTCTACACTCTTAGTAACCAGCCTCTCCAAAGAAAGGAGAGAAGTGTGTGAGAGAGATGAAAACTTCTCAGACTATACCGTAAAATGGAGACAGTACTCTAAACTCAAGCTGGGCTCCAGCGGCAGCTAGCACTAAGTTTTGCTTTTTCAGTTAGGTTTTGGCTGCAGCTAGGCCTAAGTTTCGTTTTTGCAAACTTATCCCTTCCCTGCTTTCACATACTACCAAACAAAGTGTCAAATGCTTTCATGGGGTTTCACTGGCTGAAGATTGTTTCCTTGCTCCTTGTCTCTGAGTAGATTCCCAAGCTAGATTGTGAGGCTGAGCTCTCAACCAATGAAGGCAAGGTCAGTGGGAGGGGTTGCTTATGTTAGGCTATATAACCATGTTTTTGCTTTTTGTAAACTGGCCTCCCTCCACTGGTTCATCCTTGTGAAGGTGACGCTCCTTTTCTTGCAAGAATTGAATAAATCCTTTCTGTTCTTACCTAGATAAGCCTCTGAGTTTTTTATTAAATTTTGGATGGGGTTTTCATCCCACACAGAAGCAAATCTTCTCATCTCTTCTTTAATCATTCAAATTGTATACTATTCTGTTTCTTTTTGCTGTTGCCCTTTGAATTTAAACTATTGTGGTCATTGTATCTATTTTTATATTCCTGCTAATTTTGCTTTATTTCATATTTTTTCCTTCTCTGTATTCTTCACTTTCATTCCTTCTTTACATTTCTGTAAATAATTTGTTCTGCAATTCCAGAGTTGGACATCTACTTTATTTTTAGTCTTTTGATATTACCAAATATTTGATATTATCAAAAACTACTGCTACAAATAATATATAATATAATAACATATAATATAATATAATAACATATAATATAACATAACATAATACTATAATAACATATAAATATATGTGTACATAATACATAATATATGTAAATTTTATATCTATGAGCATATATATATAATTATACATATAGGGGTGTGTGTGTGTGTGTGTGTGTGTGTGTGTGTATGTGTGTGTATGTGTGTGTGTGTAGTCTTTCTCTCTTTGACTTCCTTGTAGCATATTCCTAGCAGTAAGAACTTCCTCACTATCTAGATGAGGAAATGTTAGCAGTCATATGACTTGATCAAAATTATATAATTAGTGACAGAGTTGGGATTTAAAAAAAGGGGTGGGGGTTTAGGTCACTGTCCTTTTTTTCCCCATCCCATTCCCTTTCCAGTATTCCATGACTGATATATGTATACTGACTAAATGAGTTTAGTGGCAAGAGTTTATTTGTACTTAGGAAAGACTTAGGTTTGAATTCTGACTATGTCTTAATAACCACAGGATCTCAGACAAGTCAATTAAATTTTAGATGTGAATCATCATTGCTATTGAATATTGATTCTCCCACAAGATCTCTCAAATATCTCCTCTCTCTGTAACTTTCTCTGTTGCCACACTGATTATAGCCTTCCTTACCTCTTGTCTTTACTATCTCAACTTATTGTCTTGACTCCAGCTTATTCTCTCTCTAATCCTTCCTTTATGATATTTACCAATACACAGAGTTCATTGCTTCATTCCCATGATTAGATACTTTATGTAGGTCCATATTTCCTATATGATAAAATGCAAATATTATACCTTGGACTTTTAGGAGCTCAAAAATCTGTCTTAGGTCTAAATAAGAAACATAATGGCATATCTGATAGAGCCCTAGCCTCAGAGTCAAGAAAGATCAGCTACTAATCCTGCCTCAGGCACCAACAAATCTGAGCAAGTGACTTAGTCACTGTTTGCATCAGTTTCCTCATCTACAAAATGGAAATGATAATACCTACATCAAAAGATTGTTCTAAGGCTCAAATGAGATGATATATTTAAAGTGCATATAATCCTTAAGGTGATATATAAATGTCAGTTATTATTATTGCCTTTCTATATTAACTCTCATCGCATACTTTATGTTCCCATCAAAATAATTACTAGTGGTTCCCTTCTCTTATCTTGCTCTCTCACACCTCTATGAATTTGTATAAATTATCCCCCATTCCTGGAAAAGACTTCCTTCACTTCTCTACTTGTCATTTTTTTTTCTTTCAAGGTTAAATTCTAATGCTACTTTCTCTATTAAGCCTTTCCCAACCCCATTCCCAACTACAATAATCCCTCCCACCCAACATCTTGCCATCTATGGCAGTGCTGCTCTACCTCTCCCCATCTGTAATTGATATATCTGCCCAACCTCTACACTTGATCTCTAGACATCATTCCGACTTCTTCTGACTTCCCACAGCTTTGCATCTTTGTAGTTGATGAGTACAAAGTCATTTAACTAACCTAACCAAACTTATCAGGCCTTGGACAGTATTTCCAATCTCATTCAAACTATCTACAAAGTAACTTAGGCTCTCCTGAGCATATTCCTATATGCTTTGCCACCATGTAGTTACGCCTCTCTCCTTCCCTACTCCTGTTTTCTCTTCTTAAGTAGAAGTAGTAACCAAATTAATATCCCACTGCTACTGGAAAGAGAATGACAATAAACTGTACTACTTCACTCACCATCCATTTGATTCCTCAGAGCAAAACTTGTTTCCTGCCTACCACTCTCCTTTTATATTCTACCTACTCATCCCCATTAAAAAATAAGCTTCTTGGGATTAGTTAATATGTCACTTTTGAAACAGGATCTCTAGTACCTAATTTAGCTCATTTCCTAGCCCATGTAGGCTTTAAATTAGTGTTTTTTCTCTCCCATTTTTCCCTCCCTCCCTCCCTCATTTTTTCCTTCCTTCCTTCCTTTCTTCCTTCCTTCCTTCCTACATTTCCTCTCTATTCCCTTTCCTGCTTGCTTCCTTCCTACTATTTCATCTTTTTCTTCTTTCTTGTCTCCCTACCTTCTTCTCCTCTATCTTCCCTCCTTCTTCTCTTCCTGCCTTCCTCCATTCCTTCTTCCCTAGTTTCCTCCTTTCTAGCCTTCCTTTCTTCTCCAAATCTGTCTTTTCCTGTTGACATTTTCTGATACACTCATCACACTCACCTACACACACACACATACACTCATTTCAATCAGTTCTATATATTTCGTATCTCTCTACTAGACTGGAAACTCTTCGAGGGAAAGGACCCTTTAATACAAGCTTGTATCCTATAAATCTAATTGTATGCCCAGCTACACATGGTAGATGTTAATATTTGTTGCATTCACTTGAACTGAATAGAAATGAAGTGATAGAGCAGAGAGACTTGGAGGTTGTAGAATGGTATTGTCATGCGCATAAATCAAGAAGCCATTTCCATTGCTTGCATATTTGTGTAAGACTCACCAATTATTTTGGTGGGCCATAATGCTTCCACCCATACTTCACCTATCAAGCTTGAATCCCCTTCATAACAATCTTGGGCTTCTTCTGGCCAATTTCCTCGATGCTTTGATCTGCACCTTCCTGAGACCATATTTCCTCATTACTGCTTCTTCAGGATCAGCAATGTGTATGTAAATAAGGAGATGTCTCCTTTCCTTTTTCCATTCCTCTAACCATAAGCAATAAAAGCAATTCCTGAGTTTGAGGAAAGAACATTCATCCATTAAAAAGCACACTAACTTAGCTAGCATATGCCTCACATGAATTCTGTTCATTTATTGCCTATACTACTCTGTGTGTTTTTTTAAATATTTATGATCCCTATGCTGACCCCCTAATCCAAAATATTCTTATTGCGACAGCTAAATTTTCTAGGTGATCCTAAACTGTGCATCAAAGAATGTAAGACTCCTGAAATTGCAACTAATTATATACAATGTGGTATGGGGAGGAGAACAGAGAAGCAATACAGAATAAATAACGGAGAAAATTAAAATATTCCCTATAATGACAAGTCCAATTTAGTTATCTTTTATGGTTCTGGTGTCAGGAAATCCCACATTCTTATTCTAACTTTAATGATACCAGTTGGAAAATTATATCATTTTTCTCTGATTCAATCTCCTCTCATTAAAATAGTACTGTAAAAGTTCCACAAATAACAGAATTGTAGGATCATGGATTTAGAACTGAAAAGACCTAAGACTTCATCTTTTGAATTGTTTCTTTTATAGATGACAAAGTGAGGTCCAGAAAAAAATAAAGAACTTACCCATTTGTCTTCATGGGATTAAGCGTTAGAGCGAAAATTCTAACCGAAAACTTGAGATTCTAAATTCAATATTATTTCCACTACCCCATACTGCCTCCCAAACAGCAATCTGCCAACTGGCATTTTAACATACTTTAAGTTAAGAAGACATTCAACCATTTACCTAACAAAGTGGCTTACAAATTTTTGAATCTTTACTTGGATGAAGATCAAGGTGGAAGGCAAAAAGATTAGGATGGGCATGGAAAAGAAGAGCAATGACTTGCTAATGCTCCAAAAATTCTACATAATGTTGTCAAATCAACAACATTTTTGTAGCTTGCTTTTTAAAATGGCCCTAAAACCCCTCCTGAAAGAATTAATTCATCACCATAAGGTGAGACATTTCCTGTCTACTCAGTGGCAGAATCAGACTAAGTATTATTTTATCAAAGGAATGCTGGCTGCAACCCAACACTGATCATTTTCAGATCAATTAGGACATATTTTAGGCAAGAGGTTGATAGATCTCTATTTCCAGAGCCTTACTTGGCAATGGTGACTCTTACCTCATATGTACAATTCTTGCTGAAAACAGTGCCTCTACAAATTCCCTTCCGCCTTTCTTTTTTGTCTCTCCTTTCATAAAAATATAATTAATTACATTCAAGTTAGTGGGTATACATTACTGCCAATGCTAACTCAAATACTGTTTGCTTATAATCCTACACAGATGTATAGCCAATAGGGAACTGTCTGTTTGTATGCCTTTACATATCCTTTAGCTAAATTAAAAATCCAAATGCTAAATCTTATATTCTGGGACAACATGTGAATTTGAAAATTCCTGAAGGCCTTTTGGTTCATAAACTAATGAATAGAGTATATTCATACATGTGAGTGGTTTTCAACTGCAAAAGACCAAATACTTACTGTGTATTTTATTCTTGGATACAGTAAAAATGATTTCATCATTTAAATAGCTAGGTTAGCCAAATGTAGTTCAATTCTAGTTAGAGGTTTTAGAAACATGTATTTAAAATAGTTTTTTGTCCTACTTAACCATTGCAGTAAGGATCAAATAAGTATTCATTGAATAAAGTATTTTATAAGGATTTCAGAGACAGAAGCCCTAGGTTCTGGTTTGATTCCTACCCTAAATATTAACTCATGATAAAAGTCCTTTTTACTTTGTTTCCCATCTCCTAGAATGCTTAATAGCATCTTAAAACAATTCTGTTGACTATAAGAGCAACAACAAAATAAAAAAGAAAAACTGAGTATTGTATAATTATGATCTCCTAATATCTCCCTGAAAACAATACATAAGAATATATCTCTTGCCCTTCTTTTGCAGAAATAGGGGCCTATGGTTGTGGAAAACATCATATAATGTCAGAATTGATCAATATGCTGCTTAATTTTACTAAACTACTTTTTTTCCATCTTTCTTTTTATCTGTTATAAGTGACAGCTCTCTGAAAGGGGGAGAGGAAGAATATAATGGAAAAGGAAGGTGATGTAAAAACAACATGTATCAGTAATGTTTTTAAAACAGCCTGATACAGGTATGTAATCAGTGATTGAGATGCAAAGAAAAAAAATGAAACTATTCCTGACTTCAAAGAGCTTATAATCTAATGGAAATAAACAATATAGATGCACACACACACACACACACACACACACACACACACACACACACACATATATACATATATATATATATATATATATATATATATACATATATATATGAAACACATACTGTGAAATAATACAGTATAATTTGGGAAGTAGGACAGACCAGTTATAATGAGGTGGAGTCATGAAAGGCTTTGTACAGTATATTATAAGAACTATTTCAAGACTTCAATACATTCATGATCTCGTCAATATAGACACCTCTTCTAATGGTACAGATCAGGTTCTATTTTTAAGTTTTCATTCTATGTTATCCTTATCCATGTTCTGTCATAAATTTTCCTCAAAAGATCTTCCCATAGAGCTAGGGACCATTATCTAGGCCTTCTAATACTCTGCATGTACTAATACATTAGTCAAGTTGTCAATCTGTTCCATTTATGTAACTGCATGACCAACCATCCTCCTTTTCTCCTTTTTACATGCCATTAATCATTCATGATGTGCTGCAGCCTGCTTATGTCTCCCATCCCTCTCTCTATTGCTCATGAATTAACCTGGAATGAAACAAGAAAGAGGATCAGTTAGATTGAATCTGAGGAATTGTCCACTGTTTCCAATAGTCTCAACTGGCGCCTGATGCAAAACCCTATCATTTTAGCGGTATTATTCTGGTGATACAGTATCAAATAATCATAGGACACCTCAAAAGAAAAGTATACTAAATTCAGAGATGAACTACTTGGACACCTAATGCAACTGAACAGAGCATGGCGTCAAGGAATCTAAGATTTTGTATTTAGACGTATAAAGCCTAGTGAGTTTTACCCAGTCTCAGTGACTGTGGATGGTACCCTTATCTCACCCAGGAAAACTACAAATGTTTTCTTTTAACCATACTGTGGAATGGATGAATATGTGTCCATCATTAAAAATTCATTGCTCTTATTAGATAAAACAATTTTCCCAAATGATTTTAAAAAGAGACAAACAGAGACAGAGAGACATAGGGACAAAGAGAGACAGAGAAAGATAGACAGACAGAAGAAATAGAATAAGAATTCAATATTTTGGAGCCAAAGGAGACCAAAAAAGGGATACAGTTCAAATCTTTCATTTTATAATAAGGAAAACGGGTCCCAGAGAGATTGGTATGTGGATAGCTAATGCATTCACTACTTAATGTCTCTTCTTTTATAGAATTCTCAGTGTTTACGACTTCTTCATTTGTTTTTCTACTCATACTAACAAATTTCACTCTACTCTGGAGAAAAAAAAGTCTTTATTACAGTGAGATGGTTTATTCAGTCAAGTGCTATCCACCTGTGAATCTGATTAATGTTCAACTAATATTTAGGAGCACTAAATCCTACACGTGGAAGGGACCTTAGAGGGAAGTGTATCCAGTCTACTGATTTTACTGATGAAGCAAACTTTCAGAGATACTTATCTAAAGTCACAAACCGTTTGGGTATCTCAATTCATAATTTAATACTCCCTTCTGCCACTGAAGTCCTTCCTATGTTACCTTGTTCAAGTCACCCACTGTGCCTCTCTGATTCTACTACTTAACTTTATTTTGCTTTATCAGACACAAATTTTGCTTGTTTTTTCTTCCTTATTTATGTGTCTATAGCAAATAAAAGTAGTCATACTGATATGGATATTATCTAAAGGGGTTTTATGTTTACCTTCCCTAAGGGGCAAAGGTGCTATATATGATCTATTAGAACTTTCCTCTACTGAGACTTCTGGAATGTTCAGTTCATGGTAGTTGACCCTGAAGATTATTCCATAAATCAATATCTCAAAGCACTTCTCTCAAAATGTTTTATAATTCCTCTCCTGGGTCATCTGTCAAGTCCTAGTTTGTGTCACCAGGAATTTGAGCTCAAAAAGAGAGAAATAAGAACTGAGGAATCAGGTGATTTGTACTATTGATATTTCATGTTCAAAGAAAGTGCAAAACATAATTTTTAAAAATCTTCCTTTACAAGATCATTCTGTCATTTAAAATAAATAAAATAAATAAATAAAAATTTATCTTATATATAATAAATAAAAGTTTATTTTATATAAAAGTTCATTTAAATAAAATAAAAGTTATTAAATGGGAGTATATACAGAAGAAAACTCATATATAGCTGGGAATCAGATGACTTGGGTCTAATCCCTGTTTGCCCATTAAAGGGCTTGTTGATTTTAATCTGTTAATCCATGGCTCAATTTCTTCATCAATCAGATGGCAATCATACTTTTCCTTGTCTAAATCACAAAGGTTTTCAATAATAAAATGAGGTGTTATATATGAAAGAGCTATAAGAATATAATAATCCCCAATTAAGGAACATGGATATACTTTTCTTTGCATACACATAAGACAATAAAAGTTTGCATAGAATTAAGCACTCCTGCTGCATCTTCTCAGTGACATTCCAATATGTATTTTATTTTCTATTTAGTTCCTCTCTTACAAAGGATTCAGAACAGCTAATCATTGAGAACATGTGTCCTGAAGGACCCTTGGTAATTTCTGAAATGTGGAATGATGAAAGTAGTCAATCATTGTTGCTAGCCCATTTTTCCAAGCTCTTTCCTACCCAGCAATCTTTCAGACCCTGAGATCCAACATTCTTCAGAAAATTTTTCCTAAATTATTAATAGTGATGATAGATCCTCCTTGACTTTTAATTCCAAAGAGCAACTTTACTTACCCACTCATTGATATATTCCTTTGATGTTTACCATGAAAAAAATAATTGGAAATTCTTTTTACTTGTAGACCATATCAGTCAAACAACAGGCATTTATTAAGCACCAAATCTGTAACAATCATGGTTATAGGCATGGAGGATAGAAGGACAAAAATGCAGCATTATAGATTTAATATGTTCTCATCTCTCTCAGCTTCCTGTCCTCTGATTGGAGGGCTAGAGGTAAGATTATTAAACTCTTCCCAAAGCCTTCCTTTAAAGAGGGAAGAGATTGAACTTTCAGCTCATCACTTTCCATCCACAGTTCTGCTTTGTTTCAACTCCATGGAACAAGATTTGCTTTCCACTTTCCTTTTGTGTATGGTCTTCCTCCATCATACTGAAAAGTTCTTGAGGGCAAAATGTATGTTATTTGTATCCCTAGCACTTGGTAGCATACCTGCCACTTGGTAGGTGATTAATAAAAGTTCATTGGGGGCAGCTAGATGGCACAGTGAATAGAGCAAGGGCTCTGGAATCAGGAGGACCTGGGTTCAAATCCAGCCTCAGACAATTAACACTTACTAGCCATATGACCTTGGAAAAGTCACTTAACCCCAATTGCCCTGCCCTCCCCCTCAAAAATAATTTTTTTTAAATGTTTATTGAATTGAAGTATCCTTTATGCTTAAGGAGCTTATATTCTGTCAGAGAAGTATAATAAATAAGTTTAGTCAAAATATTTTCAAAATAAATATAGGGTAATTTGAAGGGATCAAGAAACTTGAGACTAAAGATTGCTTCCATGTAGAAGGTAGTACACGGTAGAAGGTAGGTTCTAAAAGGGAGAGAGAAGGAGTGAGTGAATTTCAGACATGAAAGCCAATCAGGGAAAAAGGTGCAGAGATAATAGGTAGAGTGACGTATGTGATGACAAAAAAGATCAGTTTGCGTAGACCTTTATGAATGCAAATATGTTTGGATTTGTCTCATATTTTAAGTTTTGAGAAGTCAAATAAAGAATTGCAACTCATTCACTATTTGTGGATAAATATCGTTGTGTCAATTTGATCCACTAACCATTTTTCAAGTGCCTAATATGCATGAGGCAATGAGTATCCCATAAATATAGGCACTTAATAAATACTTCAGTTGATGGTGAAGAAAATATATCATTCATATTCTCAAAAATCAAGGATTCTTTCACTGTGTTCTTATATGCTATTCCAAATAAGCTTTGTATGCATTCTTTTCAGTGAGATCCAGGAAAATGTGTGTTGTGTTAGTTTGGGGCTACCAGCAGTAATTCTGACAATTAAAAATGAATGGAGTACACTCATTCATTTACTTAATGTATTTGCCTCAGTGGCAATGACCTTCTGTTCCTTGGATGGTAGCAAGAACATCCTTTACCCTTAAAAATAATTCATGCTGATGCATTAAGGAGCTTTCAGGAAGATTCTGCCTTATCCCTGATCTTCTACTGGAAACTCATTGATTTCAAATCATAACAAAATCTTGGATGAACAGCAGAAATAAGCATAATTCATGTTTTTATTTGGCAATAAAAACATGTTTCTGTTCTTTTAGTTTGATTCTTGAGCATACATAGTCCAATATATTACAGGGAATGATGTAATCTCAATGATCTGATGACAAAATATGTTTTTTATCTCTGGAAAACATTTTAACCTTAGGGTTAGATTCATAGGACAATAAAGTATACTCCCAAATTTAAAGGTTATTATTTATTTTTTTAAAAATTTGAGTAGGCATATATTTTATATAAAATGAAGATGTTCACTATTGATTATGTCTGGGAAATGAGATGTTTTTTACATTTAACACTAGCCACAAACTGAACCATATGTTCTTAAGAAACCACTTCCTCTTGGTGGATTGCTCAGGGCAATCTTTCAGGCTGTAGGCTCTTTTGATAGTTGCATAGTGATCAATATTGGGAGCTCTACAAGCAGAAACAAAGATTTTTATCTCAAAGTGAGGTTGTAAGTGAATCCCTTTGTCAATTAAGTTGGCAGTTTGTGACAAAGAGAAGAATTTCTTATGCTAAATAGATTGCAATTCGTGTAATCTTTCCATTTGGTAGATTATTATGTCTCCCTTAAATGAGAAAATGGAAGATACTATACAATCTGGGTATGTTACTTAAATTTCTCTTATTAAGTTCTTAGGGCTAGAGGGAGTTTATTTGGTCATTATAATGTGGCAAGACATAAATAGTAAAGTGAAAATTTTTGAATTATATGTCATAAAATATTATTGTGATTGCATAATACTTGGCCCCCTAAATTAAATCTCAAATGCATAAAAAAACAAAAATAGAATTTTCAAAATTATATACACTGTGTAAGTGGTGAAGTGGACAAAAACATGGCCCCGACAGATAAATAGTATGGAGTCTACAAATCTAAAATTTATAACTCCTAAGGACTTGAATCATTAAAATGACTTGATATGTAGTTCTTAACACTTCCTATTCCAGGGTTTTCTTCTTCTCTTGGTTTTGTTTTAGTTTATGTAGTCTTTCCCTTCTCTCTTTTTCTGTGTGTGTGTGTGTGTGTGTGTGTGTGTGTGTGTGTGTGTGTGTGTATTCTGGTAAATAATCTCCCTGTGTGTTGATTTTCCACATTTAAGGATTCTTTCACTATGTTTTTATATGCTATTTAAAATAAACTTTATCACCCTGTCCATTTTTAAAATCATGTAGTTTATGGCAAGTGCTACAGAAAGGTCTGGGGCAGCCAGGTGGCATAGTGGATAGAGTGCCAGGCCTAAAGTCAGACTCATTTTTGAGATTTCAAATCTGATCTCAGACACTTACTACCTATGTACCCCTAGGCAAGTCACTTAACCCCTTTGGCCTCAGTTTCCTTATCTGTAAAATGATGTATAGAAGGAAATGGCAAAACCACTCCAATATTTTTGCCAATAAAACCCCACATGGGGTCACAAAGAGTCGACCCTGACTACACAACAAAAAGGTATGAATTACCAACATTTCAATCATTAGCAAGCATTTAGTTAGTGTCTGCTTTGAATTAGGAAAAATTCTAAGTGATAAGGATACAAATACAAAAATAAAACTGACTATGCTCTCAAGAAAATTGACATTCTATTGGAGAGTTTGGTGGGCACTTGCTGTGCAATTTTTCGAAGGGTTTAAGACACAGAATCTTCTAATCCAATACTACCTCTTGGCATTGAGATGATTCTACATTCTTTAAATCTATTTTTTTATTAAAAAGTTAAAAGCAGACAGTTTATTTTATGTTGGCATTTTGCATGCCTTGCATGCACTTCACCAGAAGTGCCTGGAGTCTTTGTCCTATCAATGAAAAAGAAAGATGGATTCTAGATCATTCTTAGTTATTTGACCTTGAAAAGTTTGCTGATTCAGCACAACAGAAGCCCTGGTTGTTTTCACTATGCATTCACACACTGTTATGAATGTATAGCTTTTCCTTGAGGACTAGCCTGGCTAAATTCTATGAAGCTTATCCTAAAGGACTCATCAAGAGTTGTTAACTCCCCCCACCCAATGTAGTAGCTCATGAAGATTTCCATTAAAACATAGAAAACTTTACAATCTTTGTCATGATAGGAAAGGAATGTCAGATTGTCCCTATCATAGATCCATGAAAGATGGAAATAAATAAGAGACACTGAGTAACTTTTCAATTCAAAGTGGTGTCCCTGTCTAATTATACTGTTTGGTTCTTACTTTTTGTTAATATCATCTTACTAATATATCTATATTTTCTTCTGTGGTGTTATGTGGTTCTGTTGTGGCTAGCTTAAAAAACCACATGCCCAAGGCAGAGTAGTAATAATAATAACAATCCCCTACTAGAGTATAGTTAATTGTCCAATCAATCTTTGCTTGAAGAGTGATAGTGAAAGAGAACCTACTACCTCCTGAGATGGGTTCATTCCATTTGGTTGGGACACTTTTTCCTTATATCAAGTCAAATTTTGCCTCCTTCCAATGTCTGACTATTATTTATTTCTATTTCTGTTATCTGGGGCCAAACAGAAGAAGTTTCATCCCCCCACCCCATGACAGCTTGTCACATGTTTGAAAACAAGTATCCTCACCAAATCCTCTCTTCTCTATACTAAATATCCCTAGTTCCTTCATAAATTGAATTCAAGACCATCTATCTTTTTTGATTATACCATCTACATACTCTTAATCCTGATGAGAATAGAATAAAGTTGCTTCCCTGTTCCTCAATGCCATGTTTCAGTTAATGTGATCCAAGATGTCATCAGCTTTTCTTATATTAATATCACTTTATTGATTCATATTGAGCTTGCATTCCATGAAAATCCCCAAATATTTTGCAGATGAATTTCTGCCTAGCCCTGCTTCCCTTGTTTTATACTAATCACCAACTTCTTGAAAGCAACTATAAGATTTTACATTTACCCCAATTAAATTCCATTTTCTTAGGTTGTTTTATTTCCTAATTTGCCAAGATCTTTCTGGATTCTGATGCTATCATCCTGTGTGCTAGCTTTCCCTCCTACCAGTATCATCTGCTAATTTGATAAAGAAGCCATAATGAATGACTGATGAAGGTGAATCTAAAATCCAAGTCTCTTCTGATGGTTTCTTGATATGCTGCTCTAAGACGCTGCTAATCATGCCCTCAGTGATACAATACTCTCTCTCCTCCTTATCAAGACATATCAACAAACTGAACTAAATGCACATTTACTAAGGAAGAAAATTTCGTGTGTTAAGACACTGGGTATAAAGTGCCAATGATTTTATAGTCCCTGACTTCAAATTGTTTACGTTTTTAAGTGTTACTATAATATCTCTCCCTTCCTTACAAGGTATGAAGAGCAATATTTTATGGAAGGAAGCATTGTAAGCATGTTGAGAAAAAAATTTAAAACAAATGCTATATAAAAGCATGTTTCTTTATGAATGTAAAAAAAATAAACAAATGTTGGTAGAAAAAATAAACATTGCATGTGTTAATAATAAAGTTAAAGATATTGCAAGCTTAATATAGAACATGATTAAATATGCAATAATTTCATTAGTTGTTTATGTTTTCTAACCCATTTTGGATAGCATGCTAAAGGAAACAGATGAGTCACAATTTAATTTAAGAGTTTATGTCACCTGATTCATGATTCGCAAAGTTTTAATACTACCAAAGGGAAGTTATTCTCTACTCACATTTGTAATTCAGACAACCCATTGTTTGATTTTAGTTTTATTCAATGATATCAAATATTCCAATAAAATGGTAATGATTACCAAACTACTGTATTTCTCACTTGGAGATGATCACTTAGTTCCAACAAATGCCAGTTGGAAATGTATTACACAAGCAGGAACCAATTTGCACGTTCAATGCTAAATAAATAAATTTGGATTACATATTTGTTTTATTCAATCTAGTTAGCTGTCAGTATTAGAGATGCTTTGCAAATATAACACAGAAAATACCTGATATCCAAGCAATTTTTCATCACATCAACCACTCTGAAATTATGCCTAGTGTATATCCTTTTATAGTATTTCATGGTATATGCTGAAATATAAGAGATAACAGACAGGAAATTGACCCCTGTCTAGAGGATACCCAGTATATTAAGGTATATCCTAGTGCAGCTGTCCTCAACCTGTGGGTCGCGAACCCTTTGGGGGTCGAATGACCCTTTCACAGGGGTTGCCTAAGACCATTGGAAAACACATATTTCCAATGGTCTTAGGAATCACCCACATGCAGATATGCCCACATATGAGTATTAAAGTGCTGTGGCATTGGGAAGGTTGAGAACCACTGCCCTAGTGTGTTTCAGTACCTAGTTTTGCTGGAATGGACTTGCCTCTATACTCTTAAAACTAGAATGACTCTATAGTAAACTCTACTAGGCCCCCTAGAATAATATTGAGTTTAAGTTCATAATAGGGTCAAGGGTTCCACAGGTTCTTTTCAAGGCCTATACTAAGCCCATAACATCTCCAGATTCAGATTCATAATATTAAATATGTTCCTTGATATCCTCAGTGTGGTCAACTGAATTAGAATATAATAAGATGGAAGGAGGCATGAGCATAGATGTCCAAGGGTGTTAGGAGCATTACTAGTCACTTATTATTCCCTTCAGGATTTCAGAGTAGCCCCTCCATCTTGAAAGTTTCTCCAGATTTCTTGGACAAAACCATACCTGGAGATCAAGGTGAATAAACATTGTATGAAAGCTCTGTTGGTTGAATTCAGACCTTACTTAACCTAAGAAACTGCTATTGACCTCAATGCTAAAGATTCTGAGAATCACCTACACAGTCATAGACTCAAGATAATAGATCTATTCTTCCACTAGCCTTCATCTTGTGTTGTTATTGACTTTTTAAAAAGTGATCATTCTCTAAGATTCTAGAATTCTAGAATGTGAGATGAAAGAGCAAACAGTGGCTAAAAAGGATGGAATGATTTATCCAAGAAAAAATCTCCCCATAGCTGTTTCCATCACCTTAGCTATTAATTTATGGAGTTATGCAACACAGAGTGAATTGAATTTGGAGTCAGAGAAGCTTAGTCTGTCATTTGCCTCCTAGGGCAAGTTATTTACCCACTCTGGGTCTCAGTTCTTCAATTATAAAATCAGAGAGTTGGACTTTCTGATCTCTAAAGTGCCTTCAAGCTTTAAACCCATGATCTTGTGAGTAGTGAACTAAATGAAAATTTCCTAAACAGGCACATCCTTTGCCATCCCAATGCCTGAACTATACTTTCTTCTCAACTCTACCTTTAAAATCTTTAGCTTCTTTAGAGGCTTAGCTAGGAGCTGACTTCGTACTGAAAACCTCTCTATATTGTCTTAGTTGATAGTGTTTGCAGTCTCTTCAAATTATCTTTTATTTGCTTATGTGGAATGTGTGTTTTGCCCATGCAAGTTGTACATATGTGTACACAGATTTGTCTAAATATAGATTACAGGGAAGTATGTATAGAAATTTCTGCAACCTAGCACAATTTCTTCTGGATTCCTGTCTAGAGAGAGCAGAAGATTTAGCCTATGAGGTTGACTGCTCTGCTCTTCTCAGAGAGATGATACTAAAATAGAATTACATTTACCTGATCACCTAAATATTTCTAATATATAGGAAAGTGTTTTAAGGTTCAAAACACTTTCCTGTCTATTTTGTTTGTCCTTTGTTCTCAAAGAGAACTACGACATCAGGAGAATGATGACATGACTTGCAGTTGACTTGGATTTGAGTGAGGTAGGGCTGTGCAAGGTCACCAGCCTCACTTTCTCCTCCAGAGTCATCTGGGTCCAGTGGCCAAACATTCATCAGGATAACTGGAGATGGCCCAGGATGCATTGGGAAACACTAGTCTTTTCAAATTCTCACTTTGAGTGAGGTAACACCCATTCAATGAATAAGTCTGTTTGGTCACCCCTTTATCAAAAAAAAATATTAAGCTATGAGGGGAAGACACTCAAACTTCCTTGCCTAGTCCTCTCTATTATCCCTTAAAGGATGAAAGTAGTACTCTTCCAATGGGAGCAAGATATCTTAGATCAACAGAGATAAGGACATATAGGAGAAAGAGAGATAGAGACCGAGGAAATTTCTTCAAGGCTCTAAGGAGGCATGCTAGAAATCAGACATGTAGAGGTACCCTGTTCTCTACATTTCTTCTATTTTTCATAATCTTTCTCTCTTTCCAGCAATTTCTCCTTAAAGAGAGCCTTTAGTGACATGCATCTTCTCTCAGTGAAAGAAGCAAGGTCTCTACTCTTGTAGGCTCTTACAATCCTATCTCATCATGAAAGTGTCCAAGCAGCATTGAATAATAATTTTATCTACCACTGAAAAGAGTCTGATACAACTGCAATAGTATTGAATCTTGGTTTTCACTTTTCTCTTTTCAGGTTGCATCCTCTCTACTAGAACCTAATCTCCTTAAGGAAAAGCAACAACTATCTTTACTTTTGTCTTTGTATCCCCAGTACCTAACATATTTCAGGGCACACAGTAAGTACTAAATAAATGCTCATCCAATTGAATATAACAATTATTTACTGAGATTCTAAAGTCCAAATCTGGAAAGTTACATTGCCAAGTGATAATAGATCTCTACAGAATATTCACAAAATTATGCTTTCCTTTTATTTGTTGTCCCCATACTGATTTCATCTATTAATATTGTTGGGATGATCAGGCTTACTTTAACCAAGTCTCACACCCAATCATCTACACTCATTTCTTCCTCCATTTTTTTGGTGGTACACACACACACACACACACACACACACACACACACACACACGGATAATGTTTTTCAACATATTTTTACTATTTTCTCCTGGGTCACCACCACATTGAAGACATTAAATATTAAGATATTTATTGAATAAATTAAGAGAATCTTGACAAGATCTTCTTAAAATTCTTCTATTTAATTCCGTGCAACATGTGTTTGTGTATAAGGTACAGTTATTTTCATAGATTTTTTAAATAATTATTTATAGTTTTCAATAGTCACTTCCTTAAGATTTTGTGTTTTAAATTTTCTCCCTTCAATCTCCCCCCCCATCCCCAAGATGGCATGCAATCTGATATAGGTTCTACTTATATATTCATATAAAACATATTTTCACATTAGTCATGATGTAAAAAAGAATTAGACCTAATGGGAAGAACCATGAGAAAGAAGAAACAGAACAAAACACCAAAAGAAAAGGAGAGCAAATAGTATGCTTCCATCTGCATTCAGACTCCAAAGTTCTTTCTGTGCATGAGGATAGCATTTTCCATCAAGAGTCTTTTGGAGTTGTCTTAGATCCTTGCATTGTAGAGAAGAGCTAAGTCTATCAAAGTTAGTCATTGCACAATGTGGCCATTACAGTGTACAATGTTGTTTGGGTTCTGCTCTCCTCACTGAGCATCAGTTCATATAAGTCTTTCTAGGTTTTTCTAAAGTCAATCTGCTCATCATTTCTTATAGCACAATAATATTCTATTACATTCATATACCACAACTTGTTCAGCCATTATTTAATTGATGAACATACCCTCAATTTCCAATTCTTTGCCACCACAATAAAGAGCTGCTATAAATATTTTTGTACACATGCATCCTTTTCCTGTTTTTGTTATCTCTTTGGGATACAGACCTACTAGTGGTATTCCTGGCTTGAAGGGTATATATATATATATATATATATATATATATATATATATATATATATACACATGCATACATACATACATATATATATATATGTAATTTTATACTATATATGTAATTTTATAGTATATATATAATACATATATGTATATATATAATTTTATAGCTCTTTGGGCATAGTTCCAAATTGCTCTCCAGAATGGTTGAATCAGTGTACAACTCCACCAATAATGCATTAGTGTTCTACCTTTCCCACATCTTCTCCAACCTTTATATTTCCTGTTTTGTCATGTTAGCCAATCTGATAGGAGTGATGTGGTACCTCAGAGTTGTTTTGAATTGCACTTCTCTAATCAATAGTGATTTAGAGCATTTTTTCATTTGACTGTAGATAACTTTAATTTCTTCCTCTGAAAACTGCCTGTTCAGACCTTTGACCATTTATCAATTGGAGAATGACTTGTATTCTTATAGATTTGACTCAATTCTCTATATATTTTAGAAATAAGGCCTTTATCAGAGACACTGACCATAAAAATTGTTTCCCAACTTTCTGCTTCCCTTCTAAGCTTGGTTGTATTGGTTTTGTTTGTGCAAAAAAAAAAAATTCAATTCAATGTAATCAAAATCATCCATTTGGCATTTTGTAATGTTCTCTATCTCTTTCTTGGTCATAAATTCTTCCCTTCTCCATAGAGATGATAGATAAACTATTGCTCTCCTAGTTTGCTTGTAGTATCAGCCTTTATATCTAAATCATGTACCCATTTTGGCTTTATCTTGAGATGGAGTGTGAGATGGTTTCTGCCACACTATTTTTCAGTTTTCCCAGAAGTTTTTGTTAAGTAGTAAGTTCTTATCCCAGAAACTGGAGTCTTTGAATTTATCAAATAATATATTGCTAGAGTCATCGTCTATTATGTCATGCATTCCTAACCTATTTCAGTGATCCATCATTATATTTCTTAGCCAGTATCAAGCAGTTTTGATAATTGCTGCTTTATAATACAATTTATGATCTGGTATGGCTAGGCTGCCTTCCCTTGCATTTCTTTTCTTTAATTCCATTTGATATTCTAGACCTTTTGTTTTTCCAGATTAATTTTGTTACTGTTTTTTGTAACTCTGCAAGATTTTTTTTAGGTAATTTTATTGATATGGCACTGAATAAGTAAATTAATTTAAGTAGAATTGTCATTTTTCACTGTATTAGCTTGGCCAACCCATGAGCAATTGATATTTTTCCAGTTATTTATATGTGACTTTATTTGTGTGAAAAGTGTTTTGTAATTCTGTTCATAGAGTTCCTGTTTTGTTTTTGTTTTTTTTTTTTTGGTAGGTATATTTTATATATGTCTACAAATATTTTATAATGTCTACAGGAACTTTAAATGGAATTTCTCTTTCTATCTCTTGCTGTTGGTCTTTGTTAGTAATATATAGAAATGCTAAGGATTCATGTAGATTTATTTTATATTCTGCAGCTTTACTAAATTTGTTTATTATCTTAAGTGGATTTTTACTTGATTCTTTAAGATTCTCTAAGTATACCATCATAAATCATCTGCAAAGAATAGTAGCTTTTTTTGTTCTTTCCTTATTCTAATTTCTTCAATTTCTTTTGCTTCTCTTATTACTAAAAGCTAATATTTCTAGCACAATACTGAATAACAGTAAGGGGCAGAGTCAAGATGGTAGCTTAGAAGCAGGAGAACTCCATGGTTCCCCCCCATAACCACCTCAAATACCTATAAAATATGACTCTAAACAAATTTTAGAGCTCCAGAACCCACAAAATTACAGAGTAACAAAGCTCCCACTGAAGACAGCTGGGCAGGCTGATAGGAAGGGGTTCATCACAGCATGCTGGGAGCCCAGACCAGCACCACATGAACCCACAGCTGGAGCCCTAGGGAAGCCAGAACAAGCCACAGATGGAGTTTTCAGGAGAGTAGATTACCAGCAGCTGTGGCAATTTCCAGAATTATCAACCCATAAGAAACAAGGACTAAGTGAAAGGTCAGTGGAACTTGGCTAAATTTGGGAGAGAAAAGCAAGTCCAGCTGTCTGCCTTCAGGGCAAGAAGCAGCTGCAGTGGCCCTACAGCCACCTCCATGTGGCTGCTTCAGAGCTCCCAGCCTGCAGATTGCAGGGGGCCCAAGCGATCATCCAGAGGCTAAGTGCTTTTGCCTTAATCATCCTGGATCGGGATCATGGTCTTGGGTGGTAGTCCTGAGGTGTGTAATCAGTGAGCCAAAGCTAGTGGAGGCTGCACAGATGGCAGCTTCCTAATAGCCCCAGCAGCTGCAAAAACCCCAGCAATTTGGGACAAAGCTCTCATCTCCAGAAGCAGAGTTCTACTGAGCCCAAAAGTCAAGTAGTTGACTGGCAACATGAGCAGGCAAAAGAGAAGCAAGCCCAGCAATCCAACTTTATATTCTTTTTTTAGCTCCCTCTTTTCTGACACCCTCTGTCTATGTATACCCCTTCTAAATGTTGTGATGACATTACAGGTCTAAAGAGTTACAAGTGTCATCTTTTCTTGTAGGGATGTAAACAGTTTGCCCTTATAAATAACATGTTCCTGTTTCTCTCCTATTAACCCTTTTATGCATTTCATGAGTCTTGTATTTGAAGATCAAATTTTCTGTTGAGCTCTGATCTTTTCATCAGGAAGATTTAGAAGTCCCATATTTCATGGAATGTCCATCTTCTCCTCTGAAAGATTATGCTCACTTTCACAGGGGTAGCAGATCCTTGGTTGTAATTCAAACGCCTTTACCTTCTGTAATATTGTATTCCATGCCCTCTGATCTGTTGATATAGAAGTTGCAAGGCCTGCATAATCCTGACTTTGGTTCCATTATTTTTGAATTGTTTCTTTATGGTTGCTTACAGTATTTTCTTTTTGACTTGGTAATTCTGGAATTTGGCTACAATATTATTTGGCATTTTCAATCTGGCATCTATTTCAGGAGGTGATTAGAGGATTCTTTTGATGACTCTTTTACTCTCTGGTTCCAGGACCTTGGGGCAGTTTTCCTTGATGATTTCTTGAAAAATGCTTTCCAGGACGACGTTATCCTCTTCTGAATTTGGATTTTTATCTTCCCTGTCACCATAATAATTCTCTGTCATCAGTAGTTTTTTTCTTCTTTTTGCTCATGATGCTTGACTATTTCTGGCTTTTAAAGTTGAACTCTCCTGCTGGACCACAGGGGCTACTGACCAAAGCTTATTGTTCTGAAAGCCTCAGACCTAGTGACTGGCTTTTGTGTGCTGGGGCCTCAGGTGCTAGCAGCTAGAGGCTATAGGGGTCTGGTAGTTTACCTGGTGTTCAGCTGGGGTCAACAACATTGGAACTCTTAGAATGGGGGTAGAGAGTCTGGCCCTTGGAGGATACCTGCTCACCTAGGCTTCTTTAAAGCACAGGAAGGTTTGGTTGCTGGAAGATGCCTTCCAGCCTGGAGCTATGGATTTTGGAATTGTTATTCCTGGAGTTATGCTGAAGCATCATAAGGTTTGGCTGCTAAAGGACACCTACCCACCATTATACATGGTGGTTTTCTGAGCTAGTGTCTTCTGGTTCCCCCACCTGAGCTGAGGCACTTGAGCAGGATGGGGTTGGTGTCGATACTTGCCTGCTCTATCACCTGGGACTCAGAATATCCCACTGGTTTGCTGGGGTGGGGATTGTAGCTGGCTTGTTGGGATACCTCCTGTCCTGCACTTCTTCCCCTCCCCCAGAGCAAGACGGGTCTGTCCTGTTACTCCCTCAAATTTCCTGGGCTACAAGACTGCTGTACCCCATAATTCTGCTGGCTCAGATGCTCCTGGGTTTTTCCTGAGGTGATATTTTCTGTGATTTCAGAGGCCAATAAGGGAGAGTGAGAGAGAATTACTTCTTACTCTACCATCTTGGCTCCCAAAGTTTCCATAATTTGGGTGTTTTTTTTAACTTTTCCTTCTCAAAAAAACAAGAAAACTAATGTTTACAGTGCCTTAGTTTGATATAAACAAACTGACTTTCTTATTATTTGCCCACAGGATTACAGAATAAGTGATCCATCTCTGATTTTCTCTAGATTTCCTAAGTGTAGCACATGCCCATGACTCAAAGTTGATATATCATTGCCCTTTAAATGATGTTGCTTATTATCTTTCATAAACAATTGCTTATGAAATTCATACACTCCAAACCTAATATTTAAATGAATATATGACAAAACATATGAAGCACTATGTGCCAAGTACTAGAGTGAGTAATACAAAAACCATTCTTAGAGTGTTTTATTCTAATAGAGGAAGACAATACATACAAAGGTGTAATGGGCAGGGACAGGAGTTTTGTTCAGGGAAATTATAGAGAAAGTGATAGGAAGTAATAGGGCATCGATTGGCATGTCTTTTCCAGCAATGAGAGTGGTGATCTTAGTAATTTTCTCAGAACCAATATGTGACAAGTGTGTGTAGAGGACCAGGAGGGAGGAGTATAGTGCACCAATATAGCACAAAGATAGCTGGTAAGTAACAATGTGATGGATTTGTTTGAGACTAGATATGCTGAATGTACAACAAGCAAAAGCACAAGGACCAAGGGCAGGAATTTGAATAACAGAGTTCAAGTAAAGATGGGAGTCCAGGAGTACTCTGTCTCATAGATGGCCATAGTAAGTCTGCTTTGGAGCTAGAGATGATGAATGCTTACCATTCAGAATCCAAGAGTCTTAGGATAGGAATTCTTTAATGAGTACCTGTGAGCTATCCTTATTTTTGCTGTCATTTAATAATCAGTAGAAAATTGGATATTCATTGTTATGTCTCAGTGTATCAAGTACTAATAGTTTCAGTGGGCTGGGAGGTTCTTCCATAGATAAAGGATACAATTTACCTACCATATACAGTTTTAGAAAGTTGCCAGAGTTTCAAAAAGTCTAATAACAGCAACAGCATTTATATGATGCTTTGTGATTTGCAAAACATTTCACAAATAATATCTCATTTGAGTAGTCTGTGTGATTGCTCAATAGTTACATAGCCAGTAAGTGTTAGAGGAAGGGTTTGAGCCCAGGTCTTCCTGACTCCAGGGCAAGCAGTATATCCACTGTACCACCTAGCTGCCCCCTCAAAAAAAAAAAAAAAGGAATGGATCTAGGAAAGGAGAAATATAGTAAATTATTAAGATGCCAATCAGTTTCTTCAGGGGAATAATTTCAGAAGTGGAAGATATGGAAATAAAAATGGAAATTTATGTGGGAATGAAGACAATAGAGAATTCTGAATGATATAAATGGAGAAAATAACCTAGAATGCATATAGTACATTCATAAGATGTATACTTTTATAAGGACAACTGTGAATAAAAGCTATGCCAGCCTCTTTACGTTAATATAGTCTTCATTGTCCATAGTACATTGCAAGGGTGATAGAAGAAAATGAATAAATAGATGGTGTGGAACTACTGTCTACATCCAGTGACAGATGGGGTCTCACTAAATTATGGCGTAAGGAAACTATCGAGATATCTATAAAATATTTAGCTGAATTGAAATTTTGCTGACATATAGGTAGATTCATTCTTGGCCTTCATCATTGGTAAGCTTACAATTTCATTTATATAAGAGCAGATTTACTAATAATTTCCTTTGGTGTCTAAAAAGCAAAACAAAACACTTTTATTCTGGGAACTCAGAGCACTTAAAAGCACTACTTTATTAATCCTTCCAAACCTTGGTGACACGATGAGTCAGTGAAGAGGATAGGAATGGAAATTATTTAGTTTGCAATTCGTCATTTCTGATCTGTTTTTGGTCACATGCTAGAGAAGACATATTCATTTAAGAGTTCATTGCATTTAAATTTCATAATTTGGTGGTAAGATCTGTTAAAAAAATCCAACAAAATAGTATTTAAATAAAATTAAAGGAGTATAATAAGATTCTACAATTCTTGTTAAAGAACAATATTTGAATTGATACTAAAGATTGCCTTAACAATGTTATATGCTATTTATAAAGAAGGAACATCTTTAAAGGCATTTATGGGGAAGAAGAAGAGGCAGCTAGGTGACTTGATGAATAAGAGTACTGGGCCTGGAGTCAGAAAGACCTGAATTCATAACCAAATTCAGACCCTTATTACTTGTGTGACCCGAGGCAACTAACTTAACCTCTGCCTTAAATCACTGAAGAAGGAAATGGCAAACCACTCCATTATCTGCCAAATAAACCCCACCATGGACACTATTGGCGTGCTCTGGTCATGGCATCATAAAGAGTAGGACACAACTGAAAGATTGATAAACAACAACAATTGGGAGGAAGAGGGAGAGAGAGAGAAAAATACTGAGACTGAAGAGAAAGAAACAGAGGTACAGAAAGTGACAGAAGAAGAAAGGCAAAAATGAAATACAGAGACAGTGAAAAAGAGACAAAGACAGAGAGGGACAAAAAAGGTATACAAGTTAAATCTTCATTAAGTTTTTGCATTGTGTTTAACTTTAAATCATTTTAAATACTGATGTATGTGATTGTGTATGTATGTATGTGTAAATAGCTGTGTATACATACATATGCAAATAAATCTGTATATGTGTGTGCCTCTGTGTGTGTGTGCATCTGTGTATGTGTGTATGATTAAGAAAAGAATCCATGTCAAAACTTTGAACTAAAACCCACAGTTTTAGGGGTAGGACATTAATGACAATCTATCAGGAAATATTTCATTGAATTTAAGCCATAAAACACTTGTATGCTTCTAATATAAGAAAAGGAAATTATTGATTCTTGAGGACATTTCTGGTGAGATACACTCAGTTCTTTTGTATTTCTATTTTTATTCCTGAAAATATTTAGATATAGGTTAGGTAAGCATATAAGAAAAATGAGAAGAGAGCCCAAAAAAAGACCCTTGTAAGTAAATGTGATTGGAAGAAAAGTAGAAACAAATGATAGAGACAGAGAATGACCAGTTGGAAAAAATAGTAAAGGAATTAAGAGAGTATAGTATTTCTGAAGATAAGGGAAGAATATAGTATTTCAGAAGCTCAATATCTAGAAGGGAAGGAATGATCAATAGAATCAGAAGCTTCAAAGAATTTTGGTAGGAAGAAAAAAGATGAAAGTCTATTAGATTTGATAGTTAAAAGGTTATTTATGACCCTAGTTTAGTTTCAATAAAGTAATACAATATGAAAGCTAGAATTTAAGGGGTTGAGAGATTAAGTGATGACTAAATGAAGACGGGCATCTTTTTACATATTCTACATATTAGACAATTTTTTAT
>CM053584.1:254443409-254456313 GCA_028627135.1 Pseudochirops cupreus | reverse complement strand
TACGACTGTTATCACCCACTGTTTTCCTCCATATATGAGCCATCTCTGAAGCCCAAACTGTTTTCTTCATTATTTTCTTATGAACATTCCCAATTTTGTGCTTTTTCCTCATACTTTTACCCCTAGGATCATAAGACTCAGAATTAGAAGGGACATCAGAAGTCTTCTAGTTAACTGACCTCATTTAACAGATGAGTCCATTGAGGCCCAAAGAGATTAAATGACCTGCCAACGTGACATAATTAGGTAGCAGCAAACTAGGGTTCTGTAACTCAAAATCTGGCATTTTTTTCAACCACATAAAACTGTCATTTTTCTACTCCAGATCCCCAGATATTTTGGGAATTTGCATTTACGATTTTTAAAAATGTATTTGGTGGTGAGACTTTGGACATAAGTACCACTCCCATTTTGAGCAATGTTCTAAAGGGTTAGGGGTAATTTTTCTTTAGGAAGAGTTTTATAGTTTAACTTCCAGGAACAGATTAAAAGAATCAAGTATGTCCTGTAAGGGTTTTAGACATGAATAGGAGATGTCATATGCTTCCATAGTGAAATTATAGGATCATATGAATTGATTATAAACTTCAGGTTTTGTTTTCTAATTCAAGACTTTCCAACAGATTATTGAGTCATGGTGTTCTCATCTGCCAAATGGGAATAAATGCACTGATGTGCACAGTTAAAATGCTTCTAGGCACGCATAACCTTAAGTTTCCTAATATTAGAAAAAGTGGCCTTGAGGATTAAACAGTTTTACATTGCATTTGGCCTTCATTTTTCACATACCTTTACCCTGAAGAAGGATTTGCAGAAAGCTGTGCTGTTTGAACATAGAAATAATCCTAAAGTACCTACCAAAGAGAAACAAATATGAAAAGGCAGAAAAGGCAAGCAAATACCACATAGCCTTCAAGAATGTAGCTTTATCTGATTAATGTATTTGAAGCAACAAATGCCAGAGTGGAATAAATCATTAAAATCCAGCTGATTACTCAAGCACCTTCCTTCCTCTGATTAGGGGCTTTGAGAAATTTTGACAGGGTCAAGAATGTCTAGGTATCTAATAATCATAATAATAATAATGATAATGATGATGGTTTATAATTAAATAATATCTAGTTACAAATTGTTCTATTAATGTATTTTCACATCTACCTTTTAGATGTTTCTTGTAATTCATCTTCCCATTAGACTAGAATATATTTACTTGCTCAAGATATTCAAGTACCACAATGGATAATATCATGACATTCATTTTAGGGGGCAACCTCACAGACACCTTCCTTGAGGTGTCTGTAAAGCAACATGAGAATCTTGGTGGACACCTTCACAGGCCTTGTAATAATGCTTCCATGGCCAGAAAAAGATATTTCTATTACCTTTGTCTCATTTACAAGGGTTCTCCTTTGGAAGAAAACAGAAGTTCCTGGTGATTTTCACTGCCCCTCTCCACTAATACTTGCAAGACTATTGGAAGTTATTCTAAGATACCAGTAAATACATCAGTGCTACAGGAATCTTGGGGGAGGACATAAAATCTCTCTAAGTTTCTCTATATTCTTTAGTTATTTTGTGGAGTTGTAAAGATTGTTTGGAATAAATAGCAGTCATTCCTGGGTGACTGGATGAATTGTTGCTTACATTCTAATTCTTATGACAAATTTAGGGTGGGAGTCCTTAATCTGAGTTCCATGGATAGATTGCTGGAGGTCTGTTGCCTTGGATGAGAAAAAAAATCTATTTTCATTAACCTCTAAATGAAATTTAATATTTCTTTCAATTTATATATTTTAAAATATATATTCTGAGAGCAGTTGATAGGCTTTATCACATTGCCAAAAATTGTCCCATGACACTTAGAAGTTCAAGAACCCCTGACCCTTATTAGTTCTGAAAATGTTTAAGGACTAATGCCTCCTTTCCCCAGTCATGATCTCTGCCACTAGAATTCTTCACTTATTTACCTATATTGGTAAAAACCATATTGACTTTTGCCACTGATAATTCTAAAACAATCATTTCCTTGTTCCTATATTGAATCATTTGGGAAATAAGAAATTTTTAGCTGTTAGAGGAAAATATTCATAGAGTTCCCTACATAAATGCCACATACTTTAATTGGTCACAGTTCCTGGACTTCAGAACTCCACTTAGAAGCTCCAACACCCCAGGAAATGGGCATATTAGATATACACTGTACTGCTTATCTAACCACAAACACACAGCCCAGGATACCATTAATATTTTTGCCTGCTGGGGCACATTTTGCAACTCTATTCAGTCTAGTGTATGGGTATCATTGTTCATAGAAAATTTTCTTTTTTGGGAAAAAGGGAAGTGAGATTCAGGTAAAATACTTGAAATAGGATTTTGTAAATCTTCACATAGCTGTTTACATTGATACTCTAGAAGAGTGATACATCAACATATTTCCTCTGCTTTAGGGTATCAGTTTGTGACAACTGGGGTGCTATGATAGCAGAAGTAGCTCACGATGCTATGTGTACTTCCTTTCTTAAGTCTATAGGAAGCAAAAAAAATGATATAACTAATTACAAAGGAAAGGACTTAAGTATTTGATTTATCTTCAAGGTGACACTATACTTAAACTACCACCAAGTGATTTCTCCAGAGCCTCTTTGATGCACACACAAACTTCTTTTCTCTGGTATGCATGGGTAAACCATCTATTCCACTGAGCTTTGTGCCTTCAAATAACTAGTCAAGTAAAACATCAAACTGATTGGATTTCAAATGTAGATAGGAGATCCTGATATATGACTGATTTATTGGAGAATTATATGTTTCAGATCCCTACATCCAAAATTCTCCTTCTAAATCTATGACTACTATTTACTCAAACTCTCTCAATTCACTCTGATCATTTGGTTTGTAAGTCAGCAAAAATGTAAGAAACATTATTAAATATTCCATGCATGGGGAACTTTTTGCTTAGCCATCTTTTCTCTCTCTCTCTAGTCTTCCCCGATTTTCCCCAATTTATAGTGTTTTAAAGATAGTCACATTGTATGATCTTCACTCAGAGTTTGTGTGAAACATCCAGTGACGGGGTTTCAAACTGGAGGTTCATATGTGGTTTGGGCTAAACTATACATAAGAAAAACTGAGGAGACAAGGTAGTTTCTGAACCCAGCTCTGAGATCTGGACTAGAATAGCAAAGGCGAGGGACAAAACAAGGGGCATAAAGAGAGGCTTCGTCTCCCTGCATTCACATCAATTGAAGAGCTATTTAAAAAAAACCCAAAAAACAATTACTTTCAGCCTTTGGTTTTGGTAGCTGAATGGGGACCTTTTTACTGGTCTTCAGTGGGGAAATGTCTAGGCAAAGGTCATTCTGTGGACTGGTCCTCTCCTAGGTCTTCAGGCTTTCCTTCACTTCCACTTGCACTGGTTTTTACCACTGGTCTTGGTCTAATATCAACTTTATTGCCAAAGCTCTGTGTCATAAAAAATAGAGGTCAGGACTATGACTGTCAGTAATAAAAGAACCCAACCTCCAAGCACAATGCTATTCCCCTTGATGTCAGACAGGGAGCCTGACAGGAAGGTTATTTAATACAGGTAACCTACAAACCTGATTTTCAGTCAGTGGCAAATTAAGTGCATGATGGTCAGAGACCTTTAGAATATGACCAATAGCATGCCACTCTCTGAACTCTGAGACTGGCAGAAAGTTTTTCAGGACCAAGGAAGAAGAAATAGAGAAACTCTGGAAACTTGTGTTCTTATGCCCAAGAGACATTCAAGTATCTCAAAAATCTCTTTCCCAATATGTGAATTTCCTTCAGAGATGGAACAAATTGTCAATAGTAATTATATGCATAAATGGGGCCAATTCTTGGTAATGTTTGCCTGTGAAGGATTTTTGAGTAAGATCCTTAGCTGGTCTTTATAAATGTTACATCAATGCTCACAACTCAGGGACTGGTTTTCCCTTTTCCTTGATAGGAGATTAGGATTCTAGATCCAATATTTTAGGAGGAAAAGGTAGTCACTTTCCAGGACTCTCTTGGTTTTGGCATGACTTGATGTGATGTTTCCCTTGACCCACAACATTAGCAGGGTGTTTTGTTTTTTTTTTTGGAATGTTGGAAAAATAATTTTATAGCTACAGAATTATTTTCATTCCTTATCTTTGCTGATTTTTAACAACTATCTCCTTCCTTCCCAGTAGTGTATTTGTCCTTGAAATTATTTCAGAGATCTAGAGTGTGAGAATTTAAGAGGACTCGCCTGACAAACACATTTTGCTGAGCTTTAGGTCTAGTTATGTCTTAATTAAATTCAACGTTGCTTTTCAAAGTGTGGAACAATTAGGACATCAACTCTGAAACATTCTTATAGAAAACAAAGGCAAATGCTATATCCAAGTGGAAGAACGAGATCGGGAAAGATTTATTTTTGCTTTTGCTTATTCCCTTTTACACTTATTTTTTGTCATTTCATCTTATTTATTTAGAAAAAAAAACTATAGAAATGCATGTTCAAAATGCTGTTAAGAAGTAGAAATGCCTATGTTATCATTGAATAATTTTCATCTTCATCAAATGAAAAGAGAATTTCTGAAAAGAAAGAACTCATATATGGCTTTAGTTTTAAAAAGCAGGAAAATGTACTTTAAAAAAATGTATACTTTTTTAGTTGTTACAATTTACTTCCCTCTGTTGAGTAGTTACAGATGTAAACAATGACTATAATTTTGTAAGAAAATATCCATTTGAAATTTTAGTTATTTTTCCTTTTATTTTCTCGAGTCCAGACATCTTTGTCTCTATACATTTATTTCATCTTTTTTTTTTAAGATTAAAAATGCTTAAGGACAGCTACTTCTTTTATAATAAAAAGATGATCATGAAGGTCAAAATTATTTTTATGACAATATACTAAGTTCCAAAAATGTGGAATAAAAATGCAGACAGATACACCTATCTAATGATAATCTTTAATAAAAGATACATAAGAGGATTCCTGGTGTATTCAACTAAGGCTGCTACAATACTATAATGGAACCAAGGTAGAAGGGAAGCTTAATTCACCTATGAAATTTACTTAATATCTACTATGCCTGGGAAATGATTGTAGGGAAAAAAAGAACCTTGAGTACATTAAAGAAAATAAAACGATTGAATTGCATGCTTAGCACACAGGTCTGAGAATTTGTACCCAGATAATTGGAAACAATTAGCATCAGCCAACACTCAAGAGCTCTGCTTTAAGGAAAGTCTTAATCCTGTGTTTCCTTTTTTCCCTCAGAATACATTTTGTAAGAGTTAAACAAATTAATAACTGTCCTGAAAAGGACATTTTGTATCCAGGTCCAAAGGCAATACAACCATTCCTTTAAAAAAAACAACTACACTTTTTTCCTTTCTGAGTATAATCATATTTTCTTTTCCCCTGATGCCTTTCCCCCCATGGACTTTCTTCTTTTCAATTAGGATGGAGTCCTCCTAGCATACTACCATCACAGAGTTTGGAGTTAAACACCATGATCACTTTGATTCTGTTCATCCAACTTTTATGAAGTACTTGCACTATGCAAGGTATTATGATAGGAGCTATGAGAGAGCCTCTGCCCTCAAAGATCTTTAAAATTTAGCCCAGCTAGGGAGGAATATCTTATATTAATAAACAAATATAATAGAGTTAAAGTTGTTACTGTTTAGTTATTTTTATTCCATTGGCATTCCTGGGTATTCAGAACAAATAGAAATGGGGAAAAATTTGAAAAATTATTTTTTGCACGGGGAGAAGGTGTAAGAGGGACAAACCTTTAACAGAATAGTTAGAAAGAAAAGATTAATTTATTAAATTTGCATTTCAATGAATTGTCCAAAGTAGGCATTTATTTTGGCAGAGATTGTTCCCTTTTTGCAAATTTGGCTATATATTGAACCTTATAGGACATCCAGTGGATGGTTGACTATACTTAGTGGCCTGCATTTTGTTGGATGTACAATTCTTTTGGTTTCTTCAACAAGGGTAAAAATTCTCAGACCTGTGTGCTAAGCATGCAACTTAATAACTTTAAAGTCAATAAACTTTTATCACTTTTTATAATCCAGACATTGTTCTAAACAGTAAAAATACAAAGAAAGGAACAAACAAAAAAACCAGTTCCTTGCTGTCAAGTAACTCATAAACTAATAATTTCTTTTAGGACCTATCTTGCTGTCTACATAATCTTTGACATGGTTTCATCCTTTTGAAATGTGCTATAGATGTTCTTCAGCCTTTTTGGTTGATGTTTAATATTAGAAACTTTACTGGTTAATTTCTTTTTGTCTGCTCTGCCATGAAAAGACCAAGAGTTTGTGATCATTTTGAAGTGAGTAATTAGCTACAAGACAGATGCAAAAGTTTCACATACACACACATGCACACACATCTTCATTTCCTCAACACAATATTAAAATTGTGTTCTTACAAACAATGATTCTTAAGAGAGGAAGTATGTTATAGCAAATAGAAAGTCACCAGAGTTTGTCTCACCTTTGACACAAAAAAGCTGGACAATCCTGTGCAAAGTTATAACCTCTCTGTGTTTGTAGGGGAAACAAACTACCCTAGTAATATCTCAATTTGGGGCAAAAAAGAAAAAAAATAATTCTAGACTTGGTAGCTTTAAAAAAAAACTCAACTGAGATACTATTTAATATCTTATAACAGCTATTCATATATGTTGACCACACTAAATCTACAAAGTGAAAAATTCAAATAGATGCTAAAAACATCAGTATGGTCGATGCAATGTCAACAGTTACCAAAATGATCAGTGTTTTTTTCTCCCCAAATTTCATATAGATTCAATTTAATTAAAACCAATTCAAAGAGTATTTCTTTTGTTCTTACTCTTTCTAAAGCATACTACAAGAATGCTAGTAGACAGACCAAATGGAGGTATTGGGTATTGTCCCATTCTTCAGGGCACTTATACTCTTAGAAAATTTGGGAGATTTTTACATGAAGTCTTTTTGGTTTACATGATGGTTATATATAGTATTGAACACAGAGATTTTGATTCCACAGGAAGCAGAAGAAAGAACATTGAAGCGGTAGTCAGGGAACCTTGGATTCAAATCTTACCTTACAACTCTGTGTCAATAAGGAAACCCAAGCCTTAGTTAGCTCACCTGTAAAATGGGTCTAATCATACCTCTTGTACCTTATTCATAGAACTGTGGTGTGGATCAAATGCGACAATGCTTGTGAAACATGATATAACCATGTCAACTTTTATGATGATACTGAATATCCTTTCAAACATTTGCTAGCTATCACACATGAGTATTCCATGTATGTTTTTTTCTTGTTCAGTCATTTTAACATATCTGACTCTTTGTGACTTCAATTTGCTTTTTTTTTTTTTGGCAAAGATACTGGAATGATTTGTCATTTTCTTCTCTAGCTCATTTTACAGATGAGGTACTAAGGCAAACATGGTTAAGTCACTTGCCCAGGGTCACACAGATAAGTATTTGAGGCCAGATTTGAACTCAAGAAGAAGAAAGACGAGCCTTCCTGACTTCCTGCCAGGTCTGGCACTGCATTCACTACATCACCAATGTGCCCTAATTCCATATAAAATAGATTTCTACAATCCTTTGAATTTTCATTTTTGTCAGCTATGGAATATGAAAAAATACATTTGGTATATATCATCATTTAAAGGGAATTTCCACAGAACAAATACAAGCACTATATTGAGATATCATTCTTGACATTAAAAATAGTAATGATAAAAATGAAGAGGAAAAATGCTTGGCAAGACTGTGATACCATAATATTAAAACACGCTTAGACTACTAGGAGGTCAAATTTGAAGTTTGTATACCTATAAAGGGTTTTTATTGGATTTATTTTGTTTTTAGCTTTTACTCTATTTTAGATTTTTGCTATACCTCACCTTCTGGAAGAATGCTGAGATCAACAGGGACGTAGTGTGTAGTGATGAACTGTGCTCCCTGTTTGCTCTAAGCTCTTTATAAGATTTATTGATTTTCGATATCTAAATAGCATGGATTGGAGGTAGATTATAGCAAATTTCCGTTTTGCTTTCCCTTTGTAATTGGTGTATTGACAAGGAGGCATAGATGACAAAGAGGTTTATAAGGCAGACTATGTTTCTCAAGAGTACAATACACATTTTAGTAAAAAGAACTAATAAGGTACACATTAGAAAAGAAATGATTAGCTCCTGAAGTGATTAAAAGTAACTTTAAATTACTTGTAGGGGGAGGGAGGTTAGCAGGATGAATACCCAGCTAGTTTAATAAAGCTCTTAACAAAAACTTGATGAGATTAGGAGGTTGTAGGAAATACGTCAAGGGAGTTTGGGGGACTATTTTCTAAAGTCATTCCTAATTACCTTTTAATGGGCAGATTTCTTTGATTAAAAAAAAAAAGAGAGAGCTGTTAGATTCGGCCAGATGAAAACCAACCACAAAGCAAGCCAAACTGATTTATTTAACAGATGAATTTTTAATTTCTCTCCACACAAGTAAACTAATCCATATCTTTAATTCCTCAGAGTTCTTATTTCATGTTTTTTGATGAAAAGATTGAATCCTAAGGCTGTGTTTATAACGGTAGCAATGGAATTGCTCTATTATTAACCCAGGCAAAGTAAAAAGGCTTCGGTTCCAGTGCAAGCAGATGTCCACTTCAAACATTAGCGAGTCTTCAGGGCTTTTAATAAAGGTTACTTTCAATAATGATACCACAAAAGCTAATATGTCTTAGATTTTCAAAGTGACTATTAACACGTCCCATTGAGCTTTGAAGAATGTTGATTTGTGAGGGCCTTGGTAAGCTGAAAATTTCTGGGAAATGTTTCCTATTCCACCATGATCATAATCTTTTCTATACCTATACCATGAACTAGTATGTTTTCAGAATTCATTATTTATTTCCTGAATATTGTATTAAGCAGCCATGAATTGTGTTGTGGTTTACCCTTTGTTCTTGAGGAGGATCACGACATCAGGGAGATGATGACATGGTTGCAATTGACTTTGATTTGAGTGAGGGAGGGCTGTGCAACGTCACCAGCCTCACTTTCTCTTCCAGAGCTATCTGAGTCCAGTGGCCAGATATGGATCAGGGCAACTGGAGATGGCCCAGGATTCAGTGGGAGACCTTGGCCTTTTTAAATAAGGTCTTTCTGATTCTCACTTTGAGTGAGGTAATGCCCATTCAATGAATAGGTCTCTTTAAGAAGTGAATCAAGGGATGATCTCTTTAACGAAAAAAAAAATCAAACTGGGAGGTGAAGACACTCAGGGCTGTTGACCAAAAGAAAAACGGTTATTATTTACTTTCACTTTGAGCCAAGAGGGCCCCCCAAAATGACTATTAAGTGGTGCTTGGGCAGGAACTTACAATTGTCCCATCCCTGAGATCCAGAGTACTGCCCCTCCCCTCCCCTCCCCTCCTCTGTCCTACACTTCTTTCCCTTCCCCATCCTTCTCCTCACCTCTGCTTTCCTGTTACCTGAGGTGTTCTGCCCAAAGGAAGGGAAATTTTAATGGGCTAAAGTTACCTACTTAATTTGGGCTTAACTGGCTAGATTTCTTTCTCAAAGACCAAGCCTTAAACACAATTCACTGTAGCAGTCATAAAGAGCAGTTTGAATAAGACAGTGCCAGTTTGAATGAATACTCTTTGTCAAGTCACTTAATTTCTCAGAGCTTTAGGTTTCTTACTAATAAAAATTGATGACCATGAACTTTGATGTGACTTAACAACCATTTATTAAGCACCTCCTATGTGCCAGGCACTATGCAATGCATTAGGGATAGAGTGATAAAAGACCCTTACACTTTTTTTTTGCTTTTTGGAGGACAATTGGGGTTAAGTGATTTGCCCAAAGTCACACGGCTATTAAGTGTTAAGTGTTTGAGGTTGAATTTGAACTCAGTTCCTCCTGACTCCAGTGCTTAGTAAAAGAAAATTGGTTCTCTTTTCACTGCGCCACCTAGCCACCCCTTTTCTAATTTTTTAGTATCTTGTCCAATTTGTTGATTTTTTTCTTATCCTCTTTTGTTGATGTAAGTATTTATAGATATAAATTTTCTACTAAGTATTGATTTGTATGACTCCTACAAATTTGGTATGAAATACGATTCAATTATCATTGATGAAACTATTGTTTCTATGATTTGTTCTTTGATTCCCTCATTGTTTAAAATTAAATTATTCAGTTGGCAAATTAATTTTTGATCTTTGCTTACATGACCTATTATAAAATCAGTTTATGGCCTTATGGTCTAAAATGAGTGCATTGAATATTTCTTTGTTTCTGCATTTGTTTGTGAGGTTTTATTTGGCCTAATACATGATAAGTTTTTGTGAAGATGACATGTACAACAAAAAAAGAAGTAAATTCATTTCCATTCACATTCAATTTTCTCCCAAGTTCTATTTCTATTTTTTTTTAAAGATTCTATTCATCTTTTGAACTTCTTTCTTATCTATTTTATGGGTAGAGTTATTTAAACTCTCAGAGTGGAATGTTGAAGTCCCCCACTAGCAGAGTTTTACCATTTTCTCCTGTAATTTACTTAACTTTCTTAAAAAAAAAAAGTTGGAGTCTATCTTGGTGAATATATGCTTAATTTTATTAGTATTTTATAATATATATATATGATACATTATAATGATATATTAATATTACTTTATTGTCTATGGTGTCTTTTAGTAAGATTGTAGTTTTCCCTCTTACCTCTTTTAAATAGGCCTGTTTTTGCTTTTGCATTATCTGAGATCATGCTTTCTGCCCTTGTATTTTCTTCTTACTTGAGCTGAACTATAACAGATATAACAGATTTTGTTCCAGCTCCCTATTTTAATTGTTTGTGTCTGTCCCTTTTTCAAGCGTATTTCTTGTAAACAACTTGTTGTAATCCTGTTTCCAATTCATTCTGCTATCCACTTCCATTTTATAAGTGAATTTATCCCATTCACTTTCACAGTTATGATTATTAACTATACATTTCCCTTGAACCTATGAACCCATATATATATATATATATATATATATATTCTCTCTCTTTCTCTCTCTCTCTCTCTCTCTCTCTCTCTCTCTCTCTCTCTCTCTCTCTCTCTCTCTCTCTCCCTTCTCAAAAGTCTGTTTTGACTTCCTAGATCTGCCTTCCTTTTTATCCCCTTCTGGCCAGTGGACCCAGATGGCTCTGGAGGAGAAAGCAAAGCTGGTGACTTTGCACAGCCCTCCATCACTGGAATCCAATTCATTTGCAAGTCATGTCATCATCATCTTCCTGATGTCATGGTCCTCTTTGAGAATGAAGCACAAACTAGCAACATACAACCTTGTAGCAAAGCATCAATTTGATTTTGCATCTTAACACATTCTTCATAGAACTATACCATTTCATCCTCAGTAATTGATGTTACTATAATGATATTCATGGAGATTCTTTTGTTTGTAAATTCTTGTCATTAGCACTGTAATAGATGATTATCAAATGTTCTATGAAATAATATTTCTCCTATCTTTGTAGAATATGACAAAGTTCGTTCTCCCAACTACTTTCTCTTAATCTTCAAAGAGTCCCTGTGACCCATCCTTCCATATTGCTACAGTTCTTTTTTCTATTGATGCTGTTGATAGCAAGAATGTCAAGGTTAATATGATTTAGCAACTCCAGCAATGTGTCTACTGATTGGTCATTGGTCAAGGATCTCAAATTAAGAAGAATAGTAAAATTAATATTTATTGAAGGCCTAAATACTAAGTGATTCTCAGCATTTTCTGCTCAATTTTCTACCATTCTACCACAATAACTTAAGAAATAGAAAGGGACCCTAAAGGACTAAGGATCATTTTCTATCTTTCCCTTTTTTTCATGGATTGCCACAGCCAAATACATTTAATCAACAGATTGCCAGTTTACTGGTGATATGCCTTTCTCTAACTTGGCTCTTTCTCAGAAGATAGATGATCTGTTTCTGGGGCTATATTTAACACTTCTAGCATTGTAGAACCTCCTAGAACTTCTACTCTCTGGACAAAGGCATTGAGAACTCTAAGTCTTGTCTGTTCCCATGTAAGAGTTTTTATGAAGGCTTCAATTATATTAAGCAATAAAAACTGAACATAAATGGGTTACCTTGCTACTCTCTGGCATTCTTTGATAATTGGAATCTCCTTTAGACAAAGTATAATATCAAATGATTCATACATTAGAAAGTTATATGATTGAAGATGAAGATAAATAGTAATATTTCAGGGACAAGTTGAGTACAAATTTTACTAATCCTTTCGTCCACTTAAATTCTATGAGTGTAAAATTAAGAAATTTGCTAGAAAAATCAAATCATTTTTGAGGCTCACCTAACTATAAAAATGAGTCAGTTGAAACAAATTTAAATTGGCGTAACAAATTATATGTAAAATATAATTCATCATGAACTTTAATTACATAAGGGAGCAAGTCATTTTAATGTTGCTCATTTTTTGCTACTTGCAATTTACTGATACATTCCTTGAAAAGAACCAATTTTCTTTTACTAATAACTGAAATTTTGATGCCTTAATAAAGAGATTTATCTGAATTGACTGCTTAATCTTCCATCACCACTAATGACCATCATAATCACCTCCACCCTATCACTGCTCCATCATCATCATCATCATCATCATCATCATCATCACCTTCGCTATCTCTTTCTACTGAAGGAACTACCACTTTATTAGTCAAAAAATGCATTCTACTTTATCTTTCTCCATTCTAAGCATTTAATAAATGTCAAAATGCATTACAATTTATGCAGCACTTTCTAGGAGTTTAGCATCAGAGAAAGCATCTTAAGAAAATTATCACACTTGAGAATAAATGTAAATTTTGCCAATTAGTA
>CM053584.1:254398111-254442909 GCA_028627135.1 Pseudochirops cupreus | reverse complement strand
AAATCAAAATCTCATGGAAATGAATGATGTAAACTAAAAATAAACAAAAGTTTAAAAAACAATAAACAACAGAAAGGCTTTTTCCCCCTAAGTAAATGGACATTGAAAAGAAAAATAGGAAGAACAGAAAGTTTTAATTGCATATATACAAGGAGAATTTTTTTTTAAAGCAGCAAAGCAGGAAGAATATGTGAGGTCTATACAAAAAGAACAACTGATCTAGAGGAAAGAATTCACAAGAAAATATAGAGACAACTGCTTCACAGAATAAAATAAACAATGAAACAAAATAAAATTTCTATATACCATATTAGAGGAAACCACAAAAGAAAATTTTCTCAATGTATTATAATTAGAGAGCAAACATCAGGTCAATAGGTTCCATAGGCTGTCAGCAACAAAAAACTTCAAGTTTTAAAGAGTCATAAATATATTCACCTAGCTTTATACATTCCACATCAAAGGGGAAAAAAATGAAGCTGATCAACCTTAATCCAAAGACAAGTCATTAATGACAACAAATTAAAGAAAAGTCTAGTAGATAATATGTTGAAAAACAAAGAAAATAGCTACTCTATCCTATGGTAATATGCTATAATCCTGTAGGTAAATACACACACACATACACACACACACTCACATATGTGGAGAGAGAGATGTTTTTCTTTCGCTTTTGAAGAGGACCAATGACATCATGGAGTGATATCTTGACTCATTTGAGAACTGGATTTAAATGAGGAAGAGTTGCACAAAGTAGTCAGTCTCAATCTGTCCTCTAGAGTCCTTAAAGTCTTCATCAAGACAAAAATAAGGACTAAAGGTCATGGCTCATGATGTAGTAGATGACCTGGGTATCTTTGATGTCTAACCAAGCTTTAAGCACTACACAGTACCTGCTTTATCTACCTTCATTACCATGGGAACAAATTCTTCTGATCTTCCCATTCTACCAGGGGAAGTCTTCACATGTTTGAGGTGGACACCCAATTAACTAACTGATGGGTTTGAGGCCCAGCCCATCAGTTACCCTCACCTGGTTTAGCCCCTCTACCCAAATGGTTTTTACTGCAATGTGACCACTGAACATGCCACAACTCCTTGGAGTCACTGATAAAGATTTGAGTACCAGGTAGATACCAAAGTTGGATGAGCAGCCCTGAAAAGGGATCACCAAGCCCTTATATGAGAAGTGCTAGTCCTCCTTGAATACACCCATAAACCATATGCATATATATGTATGTATACATATGAACATGTATGTATATTCACATATACATATACACACATATTATATACATATATTCATATATATGTGTGTATATATGTGTTTGTGTGTAGATGTGTATGTGTGTATATCTACATACACATATATCCAGAGTTTTGTAGCCTCTAAAATGCAGGCCCATCAGGGAAAAGAAATTAAGAATGCAAGCGTACCCAAATAATTTGAAATGCCTAAGTGGTTCTCTATTTTTATATGATTCAGAAAGAGGACAATTCTCTCTTGACATGGGGGTTTAAATCAGTCATTGAAGACAAGAAGAAGTTGTTTTGGCTATGGATAATAATTACATTACTATTCATAATTTAGAAAAGGGGAAAGGGAAGAAATATTTGGTATTTCTTGAAATGGTATAACACAGATGATGTCATTTAACAAAGAAATAGGAGATGGAGGAAGAGAAAGACTCATAAATTTCTCTTTTATCTGGGCTGAGCAAGGGAATGGTAAAAATGATCATAACCGTAAACAGAGAATAGAGTTAACAAAAGGTAAGGAAGAACAGAATAAAGCAGGGGAGGGAAAGGGCTATATCTGAGTTTCAAAGTACACTTTAGGATGGGTTTACATTGAACTAAAGCACAAATATTTAAGGTCAATGCAAAAATAAATAAATGAGACTGAGAAGGAGTGAAGGAAGTGTTTAGGGTTTTGTTACCAGTTTGTAAAGTGAAAAAATCATGTCTGTGGGGGAAGGAGAATAAGGTTAGATTGTTCCAAACCATTACAGTCTATAGAATTTTAACAGTGCTTTATAAATTTACTTATTTTTAGGGAAAAATTTATATCTTCAATTCTATTTTCTTTTAATAATTTTATTTTTCTTTTTAATATATTTAATTTTTATTTTCCCCAATCACATGTAAAACAATTTTAACACTCTTTTTTTTTTTAGTTTGGAGTTCCAATTTCTTTCTCCCTCTTTCCCTTCTACCCTCACTGAGAAGGCAGGAAATTTGACATAAGTTATTCATGTGCAGTCATGTAAAACATATTTTCCTATTAATCATGTTCTGAAAGAAAATACAGACCAAAATAAATAAACCCAAGAAAAATAAAGTTAAAAAAAGCATTTCTTCCTCTGGATGTGGATAGCATTTTTCATTATAAGTTTTTCAGCATTTTCTTGGATCATTGTATTACTGAGAAAGTCATTCACAGATAATTTTCATACAATATACTGTAATTGTGTACCATATTCTGATTCTATTCATTTCATTTTGTATCAGTTCATATAAGTCTTTCCAGATTTTTCTAAGAACATCTTGCTTGTCATTTCTTAAAGTATAAAGTATAACAATCATGTACCACAATTTATTCAGTCATTCCTCAATTGATGGGTATTCCCTGAATTTCTAATTCTTTGTCACAATTAAAAAAGCTAGTATAAGCATTTTTGAAAACATAGGTCCTTTTCCTTTTTAAAAAAATCTTTTTTGAGATATAGACCTTGTAGTGGTATTTCTAAATCAAAGAGCATGCAAGTTTTTATAGCCCTTTGGGCATAGTTACAAATTGCTCTCCAGAGATCTTGAATCAGTTCACAACTCCACCTCCAGGACATTAGTGACACAGTTTTCCTGTATCCCCTTCAACATCTGCCACTTTCCTTTTCTGTTACAATAACCAAACTGATAGATGTGTGGTGATACATCAATTATTTTAATTTGCATTTCTCTAATCAATAATGATTTACAGCATTTTATATGAATAAAAGAAAGCTTTGATTATTTTATTTGAAAACTGCCTGTTTGTACCCTTTGGCCATTTATCAATTTGGGAATGACTCTTTTTTATGAATTTGATTCAGGTCTCTACATGTTTAAGAAATGAGGCCTTCATAAGAGAAACTTGCTGGAAGTTGTTTTTTTTTTATAATTATGATTCTTGTGCATTTCCCTCCATCTTTTTTTCTGCCCTCCCACTCTGTTTATCCTACTCTCTCTCTCCTTTCAGCCTGTCCATCCTCAAAAGTGCTTTGCTTCCAACTACTGTCTCCCTTAATCTGCCCTCCCTTCTATCAGCACCTGTCCCTTCTCTCATTTCCTTCCTGTCCTGCTTCCCTGTATGAGTTGGATTTGTCTGATTTCTATACCCTACTGAGAATATGTGTTAATCCCTCTTTGAACCAATTCTGATGAGAGTAAGGTTCATTCATTCCCCCTCACCTTCCTCCTCTTGTCCTCCACTGTAAAAGTTTTTTCTTCCCTCTTTTATGTGAGATAATGTATCCCATTTAACTCTCTTTTTCTTTCTTTCCCTCTTACCCCTTAATTTTATTTTTAAGATATTATCCCTTCATATTCAACTCATGCCTATGCCCTCTCTCTCTCTCTTTACATATATGTGTGTGAGTGTGTATGTATATGTGTGTGTATACAGTATGCATATGCATATCTGCTTTCTAACTACCCTAATAATGAGAAAAGTCTTTTGAGTTACAAATATCTTCTTCCTGAGAATGTAAACAGATTAAATTAAGGCCCTTATGATTTCCCTTTTCTGTTTATCTTTTTGTGTTGCTCTTGAGTCTCATATTTGAAAGTCAAATTTTCTATTCAACTCTGGTCTTTTCATCAAGAATGCTTGAAAGACCTCTATTTCATTAATGTTCATTTTCTCCCTGAAGATTTATACTTGGTTTTTCTGGGTAAGTGTTTCTTGATTGTAATCCTAACTCCTTTGCCCTCCAGAATATCATATTCTAAGCCTTCCAATCCTTAATATAGAGCTACTAAATCTTGTTTTATCCTGACTGTGGCTCCACTGTACTTGAATTGTTTCTTTCTGGCTACTTGCAATAATTCTCTTTGATCTGGGAGGTTTCGAATTTGGTTGAAGGATCCCTTAAATCTTGGAATAATTCTCAATACAACCAAGAAAGCTGCAATAGAACCAGCACAGACTTTCTCTCCAGCTTTGTCCAGAGAAGATAGTATCAATATGATGTTCAAAGTCAGAAAATGGGTTGAACAACTGAGTAAAAATACAATAATAACTCCACCATAAAAAATAGATATCATGTTGACAGGGACACTCAAGACAAAGACTGAAAGCCTCAAGAAAAACATAGCTTGGGAATAAATTCAAGCAGAAAGCCTGAAAGAGAAGCAGAAGTTTTGTTTTGTTCTTAAATTAAAATTTTTTCATCAATGAAGTATGACTATTAGAGGGAAAAAATGGGAAAAGAAATGAAAGATATAGAAGAAAGATTTAGAAAGGGAATTAACAATGGCACAAGAGGTTCAAAACATTGAACAATCAATGAATTCCCTAAAAATTAAAATTAATTTAATATAATTCAATAATTCTGTGGAACAATAAATATTGAAACAAAGTCAAGAGATTATGTAAGGTGTGTCTCATAACAAAAATTACTGGTGTGAAAAATAGATTGAGGAGAAAAAAAATTAAAAATAATGAGCTACCTGAATGCTAAGACCTAACAAAGAGCCCAGACATGATATTTCAAGCTATCTTAAAAGGAAACTGCCTACATTTTTAGTGCCAGAAGGCAAAGTAAAAATAGAATGAATTCATTGATCGCCTCATTAAAGAAACCCCAAAGAACATTACAACCCTTCAAGTCAAATAAAAAAAAAAAACACTACAAGCAGCCAGAAAGAAAGGATTTTAAGGACTAAAGAGCCACAGTCAGGATCACATGTGATTTAGCAGCCACAACAATAAAGAAACACAGAGTTTGGAAAAGTATATCCTAGAAATCCAAAAAGCTGGGATTACAGCCAAAACTAATGACAAGCTGAGAATAATGTTAAAAGAGGAAAAAGTGTATCTTTAATGTAATAGAGGAATTTCAAGCATTCCTAATGTAAAGCCAGAACTATGTAGAAACCTTAAAGAACAAACACAGAAATTAAGAGAAACATAAAAAAAAAAAAGCTAAGTATGAATTTTTTAAAAAGTGATTAAACCTAAATTAGAATAAATGGGTTACATTCTAATATGGGAGAGTATGTGTTTCTCCTGAATGCTACTATTATTAAGAATTATAGAGGGAAGATGCCATCTACCTCCAGAGAAAGAATTGATATACGTGAAACTATATAACAAAGTTCCACATATATCTGTGTCAAATGTTGGCCTTCCTTAGTATGAGATTGGTATGGAGAGATGTAGATGGGAAATTAACTGTAATTTTTTTTTAATTTAAAAAAGAGCCATAGATGGAGTCTAATGAGACAAGGTTTAGGATTAGATCTGTTATATCAAATGATATTAAAAGAAAAATGGGGAAAATGAGAAAAAAAGGGAAGAGGAATACACTGGCAGTGGAAAGAGGGAAAGGGGGACAAAAGGCAGGTGAGGGAAAATTTTCTCATATAATTAACATGCACAAGTAGACTTCTATAACAAATAAGGAGAAGAAGATGGGAGGAGCAGCTGAACCTTGAATCCTACTCTCATTTGAACTGGTCATATAAGGGGAAAATATGCATAAACACAGAGTTGGGTAGAGAAATTCGTTTCACTAAACAGAGCAAAGGAGAGAAAAGAGATGAGAGAGGAGATTAAATAAAGGGAGGGATTAACCCAAAGTGAAACAAACTTCAAAGATATAACAGTCTTTAGAAGTCTTTTGAAGGGGCAAAGAATGAGAATCTGGGGTGCTCATGTATTGAGGAATGGCTGAAAAAGTTATGTGATATAAATGTGATAGTTTTACTATTGTGTTATAAAATCATAAAGGGGATGGTTTCAAAGAAACCTGGAAGATTGTATAAACTGTTGCAAAGTAAACTTAATACAACAAATAGAACAATTTATACAGTTAACATTACTGTAAAGAAAAACAACTTTAAGAGAATTAGGAGTTCAGATTGTAAAGCCAAGCATGAGCAGCTTTCCAGAGAACTGCTGCTGTGAACAGCTTTCGAGATTCTGATTACATAGTATAGCAAATTCCCTATTTATTCAATAACAAATCAGAGCAAAACATTCACAGAAAATCAAGGTACAGCATTCACAATGTCACAACTCAACAACTTATCACTAAAATGGCCACATAATTTTCACCAACGTGATCATATAGTCTCCAGCAAAGTACAATCATTTAGTAACTCAATTATTCAATCATCTTCAAGGAGGCTTGCCTACTTAAGGGAAACAAAGCACAAAAGTCAAAGTACTCCACCCCTAGGTAGACTCAATTGGAAATTAGTTTCCAGTCATAAACAAAGTGCATCCATTTGGTGAGTCACAAAAAAACAAAGGCCATCCACCCCTAGGTCACAACTAGGTTACAATATCATCACAGCATTCAATACCCAAGGAGAAGTCTTTTTTTCATCTTGACCCAAGGCAAGTTCTCAGCAGTATTTTCCTGGGAAGACAAAGCTTAACAAAGACACAACAACCACCCTCTTCAATTCACTTTCTGTCTGTGAAATCAACCTAGGCCCAACAAGGTCAGAGGCCTCTATCAACAAATGAATCTGACAAAGTAACATCAAAACAGACAGACCAAATACCAGCTCCACAGTCATGCTTCCTCAGTCTTCAGGAGCCCTAGCTGGTCCTTTGAAATCCTCAGGAGCTCTGGCTAGCCCTTGGAAATCCTCAGGAGCTCCAGATGGCCCTCAGAAATCCTCAGCATCGTAAGGACCATTCTGAAAATCAAAATCACTTTATCCAGCCTCCATGTGGCTTGCTCTAAGAAAATCTGTCTCAGTTCTCAATTCTCATTCCTATTCTCAGTTCTTCTCAATTTTCAGTTCAGTCTTTAGTCCAGTAGCAGCTGCTCTGCCTCCACAATGCTTACCCCAGGAAATTCGGACTGTCAAGCTTGTGCTCTTCCTTAAATACCGTATAGCTGCTCCCTGTTCAGCCCCTTGCTATTACATCAGCAACAGGGGATCATACTTTCTGTTTCTTTAACAGAGGCTGAAACTAGGTGCTAACTACCTCTTAGCTTGGCATACAAAGTGATCTTCAAATTTCATTACTATTACAGAGATCAACATAACAACTGACCACAGTTCCAGAGGACTAATAATGCAACATATTACCCATTTCCTGATATAGAGGGGTAAAAAATTAAGACTGCAGAATGAGATGTGCATTTTTGTTTTGGACTTGGTCAATGCAGAAATTTATTTTGTTTCACTATATATGTTTGTAACTGGTATTTTGGTCTTGTTGCATTTTTTTCCCCCTCATTTTAGGTGGTTTGGTGGGGTTTAGGGATTGGATGGAGAGGTGAATTTCTGTTGATTGAAATAATAAAATGTAATTTAACAAATAAAAAAAATTGAAACTATTTTGCTTCATTTAAATCCCCTCAAAGTATAAATAGCAATAATTTGGATTAGTAAATAGTTTTTTTTAAAGTAGAACCAAGAAAAATAAATAGGAAAACCACTTATTATCAAAGTTCCTTTATCTTTCATTCTGCCTGTTTTTATGATTAGAAGGAGTACCTTCATGGGGACATTATTTTTCTAGGCATAAATAAGCCACAGTTCTTCAATTTAAAATCTTGAAGACATAATCTAACATAAAAAATGGAAAAACTGAGAATCAAGTTAGATTATTTATCTAACATCATACAAAAAGTACAGAAAAACTGCATCCCAACCAAGGTCCTCTAGCATCAAATTAAAATTTTGTACCACTGTACCACTACTACAAAACCTTTTTAGGTTTTCATTTGGGGGAAAAAAAAAGAAATGGAAAGAATAAAATCCTGTTATGACACAGTTAAGAATACCTTAATGGATAATGGAGAACACAGAACTTTTAAAATTCAATTCTTATTCTCTTTTCACTAAAAAAAAAGTTCTATATACTAGAGATAAAACACCACTTATACAGCCTCTGTCACATATTATGAATACTCCTCCTGGAAAGGATTTCTGAGATCAGCTACTGTAAGTTCTCAATTTTATTGAAAGTGTCTCAATCAGTTACTAAGTGGACCATCAAATATTTGTATGACTGCATTTTCCTCAGTAAAACATATATGACTTTGTACCAGTCTTTTAAGAATACTCTAGAAACTCAGGGAATATCAGAGTGGTATAAGACTTTCATGGCCATCTAGCACAATGCATACCTGGCAAAGTATCAGTACTACAACATGGACAGCAAGTGATCATACAGGTTTTGCTTGAACATATCCAGTGTTCTGATCTCAACACAACCAATTCCACATTTGATAGTTCTCATTATAAGAAGAAATTGTGGTGTTGTCATTGTTCCCACGCACACATACATACACACACATATCAAGTTTAAACTTGATATCAATTCCAAACTTGCCTTTTAACCATCTTGATTTTTTTTAACCTAGTTTTGCCTTCAGAAGACAAAAAAAAAAGTCTAATAACTCCTTAATATGACAATACTTCAAGTACTTGAAAACAACTATCATTCCCACCCACCCCTAGTCTTATTTTTTGTATATTGAATATCCCTAATTCCTTCAACTGATCATTCTATCACATGGGACCTATTCAGTTCTGGACACTTTCCTTGGCACATTCACTGACTCATCAATGTCCTTCCTAACCTTTGGTGCCCAGAATTGAATATAATAAATTAAATGTACTGTAACAAGTAAGGAGTATAGCAAGACTATCATCTCCTTATTTCTGGAAGTATCTCTATTGCCAAAATCACATTAGTCCATTAGTTTTTCTTTTAAATTATCATATTACACTTAGAGTACAGAGAGAAAGTGAGAGAAAGAGAGAAAGAGAAAGAGAGAAAGAGAAAGCACTTTTTTTCATACAAACTTTTGTATAACCAGGTAATCTCTTTCTTGGGTTTGTGGAGTTGTTGCTTTTTCTTTTTTTTAAATCCAAGTGTAAGCCTTCTCATTTATTCACCTTAAAATTCAGTTTAGAGGCAAATGATCAAAACTAGATTCTCTGAAATTATAATGATGATCCTTGTCCTTAAAGAGGAGGTATGAGAAGATAAGGGTAGAAAAAGTGACATTGAGGACTACGAATAATGTGAGATTTATCAATGTGTTGGTTGGTTTTGATTATTTTTTTTAAATAAGTGTAGCCAACCCTGTAGGCCAGAAAGGCCTGAATATAATCACAAGGTAAACTAACTAAAGAAATATCTGTTCCCTGATCCTTTCATACAGTGTGAAAATATTATTCTGAGCTTCAAAACAGTCAACTTCATTAGCTAAAGAAAGATGGGTAAACTTATTGGTGACTTAAAAAATAATTAGTGCATGAAGTACAAAAAGTAAAGGCACAAGAAGGATTTATGGAAAAGACCCAGTGGCTAGAAAGTATGTGTTGGGGATGGGAGAGGGTTCTCTCTTCTTTCTCCTCATTGGTCACTTCATCTAACAATGACTCGTCTAAATGTAAGTGACCTATCTACAAGTTCAGGAATTCAACAGTTGAGGACACAATTGGGGAAGCAGAGATGAACACTACAAATAATTGCATAAAAGTATTTGTGCAACTAAGAATCAGCCTTGAGGAGGGAGATATCTGGAAGCTGATAAGAGAGCCATCTTTAAACTAATAAAAGAGCTTGCTTGGGCACTCAAGAGTTAAACTAGGAGCAGACTATGGACACTCACCTGAACAAGAAACCCAACAGAGATGTTGTGTTCAAAAGAAACTTCATGAGAATTTTGTTAAGAAAGAATTTCTAAACTTTGTAGTATATGGAGCTTGTAAGGTATTTTTGCCATATGGATATCAGATAAGGGAACTCATTCAACCCATGTAGATTGTATATTTGTGAAATCCTGAGCCTCTGGCTTGGGGAGAGATTTCATCACTATTGTTAGGCATACAGACTGATGGGATTATCCCAAGCACCTAAGCCTGTCTGGGAAATCAATCTGTGAGTATAAGAGCAAATTGGGGGAATAGTTTGGAGGGGGTGTTATATAGAGATGGGAGGGAGATATGTTGGGAAATGTAGCTGATATTAAAACAAATAACACTAATAATATTTATTTAAAATGTAGCACACCTTCTGAGTGACCTAATTAACTTCACACTTGCAGTTGGGGATTAGTGTCCCCAAGGGATGACTATCAACTCACAACTCCTCCTCTGCAGCTCACTCTTTTCTTCTGGAGCTGGCTATTCTCTCTCTCTTTGTCTTCCATTCTTTGACTGTCCTCAGCTCATTATATTTCTGCATTTTGTTCATTCTGTGTGTGTGTGTAAGAGTGTGTGTGTGTGTGTGTGTGTGTGTGTGTGTATGACTGTCTCTGTATGTGTATATGTGTGTCTCTGTGTGTATATATGTATGTAGATGTATATATGCATATTAGGAGCAAACTTCACTTACAAGTATCAGGAAAAAAGATGCAATGGATTATATTCTGTCTCCATTCTGATACTTATTACAATGATAAGCACCAAAGTCTTTTTTTTAATCATTTAATTTAATTCAGACTAATGTTCAATCTAACATTTAGCTATTAATGATTACACTTTGAGTCTGATCATTCAAATAGCTCTGAATAAACCTATTTGTACTATGAATAACCATATCTCTCCATCTTTTTTTATTTTAATTTTCAATTTCAAATTTTCTACTTCTCTCCAACACTGAGAAGGAAGAAACAAAATATTCACTATGCCTATGAAATCATGTAAAAATATTTTCATGTTAGTCATGTTGCAGGGGAGAAAAAGAGATCCTCTTTATCATTTCTTATAACACAATAGTGTTCCATCAAAATTATGTGACATAACTTGTTCAGCCATTCCCCAATTGATGGGCTTTTCCTCAGTTTCTAATTCTTTGCCACCACAAAAAGAACTGATATGATTATTTGTACCTATTAGCTCTTTTCCTTTTTCTTTGATTTCTTTGGAGTACAGACCAACTAGTGGTTCCAATGGGTAAAAGAGTATATCCAGTTTTATACCTTTTGAGGCTTAGCTCCAAAATGTTCTCTGGTTGGACCAATTTACAACTACACCAACAGTGCATTAGTTTACCTATTTTTCCAAATCCCCTCCAGCACTTGTCATTTTCTTTTAATGTGATCTTAGCCAATCTGAAAAGTGAGAGGTAGTACCTTTAAAATTCTATTCATCTTCTTAATGTCTTTCTTGTTTGTTTTTATTGGTTTGATCTCTCTAGGTCTGAGAGAAATAAATTGAAGTCCCTCACTAGTATAGTTTTTTCTCTATTTCCTTCTGTAACACATTTAACTTTTCCTTCAAAAATTTATATGCTGTGTCATTTGCTTCCTATATGTTCCCCAAGGAATGACTATCAACTCACAACTCTTCCTCTCCAGCTCACTTTTTTCTTCTGGAATTGGCTATCTTCTCTCTCTTTGTCTTCCATTCTTTGACTGTCCTCAGCTCATTATATTTCTGCCCTTTGTTCATTCTGTGTTTGTGTGAGTGGGTGTGTGTATGTATGTGTATGTGTATGACTGTCTCTGTATGTGTTGATATTGATATTCATTCATTGTCTATAGTTTGTTGTTGTTTTTTAGCAAAATGTAGTGTCCCTGAATATCTCATTTACTTAAGTCTATTTTTGCTTTTGCCTTGTCTGGTATCATGATTGCTACTTCTGCTTTTATGCCCCTCAGTAGAAGCTTACAAAATTAGTTCCTTACGTTCATTATAATTGACTTGTAAACAACATAGTGTTCAATTGTAGTTTTTAATCCATTCTGCTATCCTTTTTTATTTTATGGGTGAGTTTATCCCATTCACATTCACAGATATAATTGCTAATTTTGTATTTCCCCCATATTATTCTCTTTTTTAATTTTTTTTACCTTTTCAGCCCCCAGAAAGGTCTATTTTGCTGTTGACCTCTGCATTCTTTAATCTGTTGCCCCTTTTATCACCTCTTCTAGCTCTTAAATCTTTCTCCTCCTATAGGGTAAGATGAATTTCTATGCCCAACTATGTATCTGTGTATGTATGTATGTATGTATATATACATATATATGTAAATATATGCAATACATATATATACATATATATATACATATATATGTGTATGTATGTGTATGTATATATATATATATGTATGCACATGCATATACATGTTTGTATAGATATATGCTCTTCCCTCCTAACCAGTTTAGGAAAAGCGAATCATAGATGTCTTGACATTTTCATTATAAGGGAAATCACACAAAAAAAGGAAGTTGCAGTGAAATGAATGGATTGCTCAAAGGTTATTTTGGAGGTACAAATAAAGCAGTTATTGAGTTGGATTAATCATGTTTCCAAAGGTAACAAGAAACATGGGGCATTTCATGGTACATTTGGTCATCCATATTACAATATTCATTATAAATATATCCAAAAAAACTACTATAATAATAATTACTATTTATATATCAGCATCTCTTATAGAGGATGAAGATGTTATGAAATTCTATGAAGAAGTTTAATAAGAACCTCCAAATTAAATCAACATGTAATTTGGAAATAGGTGATTATGACAAGAAATATGTTGGAAAATATGGATATTTTGATAATAAGGAATGAAAAATACAAATGTCTAGTCCAGGGATGGGGAACCTGTGGCCTGAAGGCCACATATGGTCCTCTAGGTTCTTGAGTGTAGCCCTTTGACTGAATCCAAACTTCCCAGAACAAATCCTTCTGTTAAAGTGTGTGTGTGTGTGTGTGTACCTATATAATGTAGTGATATGATATATTATATATTGATATGATATTAGTTTATGGAACTGGAATCCAGTCCCATAAACTTCGCAGATGTCTCACATCTATACTGCATAAATATTTTCTTATAGAAAATAATTAGGATGCATTTGAAATAGTGGGGTTACCCAATCAACCTCATCAAAAATTGTAATTGATTATATTTTAGCAGACAGGAAGATATGTGTTCACTTATGTAGGCATTACTCCTGAATCAGATGTGTACAGTCAGACTTCTGACTTCTCAGAGAAAAGATCAAAATTAGTAAAAAGTTAAAAAAATAAATTAAAAAAAAGTATGCAATTAAAACAACTCAATCTTGACCCATTCAAAAAACTTCTGATGATTACGGATGAGATGAAAATGTAAAAAAGAGCTTAGTCATAAGTGACAATAATTTCAAAAAAAGTTAAACCGGTGTAAATACAATGTCATCACAAGATGATCAAAAGAATCAAAAAATACCTTAATCTGCAAACACTTTATTGCTAACCAGAGAACAGATAACAAAAGAATTTTACATAACCCTCCACACATAAAAACTAATCGAATGAAGAATGTTTATCATTCAAACTATGACACAGTTGGATGAGCAATATATAAGGAGTAGAAGTTCTCACCTTGAAGTTTGTGAATGTGCCTTTGTGTGTGTGTGTGTGTGTGTGTGTGTGTGTGTGTATAATTATTTCAATGTAATTTATTTCCTCTATCATCCTAGGTTTTCCCTTTTATTCATTTAAAGACATAATTTTAATAATAGTTCCTTAGGCTTTACCAGATAGCCAGAATGGTCGGTGACACAAAAAAATAAGACTTTGCTTTCATTCTCTCATACACAAACACACACACGGCTATGTGTGTAAATGTGTGTGTGTGTGTGTGTGTGTGTATCTCAGGCACTGTCCCAATTCCTGGAGATTAATATAATATAAAGTGAGAAATGGAGAAAAACACCAAGCACATTGGCTGCCACCCCTACTTCTTAAGTGAATATATGGGAGGACAGGGACATGAGTCACAAAAATCGGCATAAATGGAAGGGTAGCAGTATCCATCAATGGAGGGACTCTTCATATTAATAAGTTCACAGATCTATTATAGAAGTTCACTACTCTTGGTTTTTACCAGCATCTCTGTTGTGAATTCCACAGCTGCCCCTTAGGGTTGGAGGCAAAATTATACCTTCTACATTCAAGCTCGAGGCTAGATATGATAATACTAATGGTGTTGTGGTACCCTTTTAGGGCACAGATCAATTTTGAGCAATGAAGTCCCAATTCTCTTAAAAGAAAACTATATCTCAGTTCAAACACATGGTTCACTATTTCTTTTTGTAAGACTACTTTCTGGGCTAGAACCAAATTAAAGGTAGAGATTATCATGTCCTATTTTAAGCAATTAGGACATAAAAAGAAATCAAAATTTGTAATATTGCTATTAATTGGTCATCCAAGAGTTTCAGAAAATATGATCAGGAAACTAAAAACCAAGGGAAAAAAAATGGTAAGTCATTGAAGGCTGCCTTCAATGACCCTCTGTCACCTGGCCTAGATTGATAATATAGATTACTTTAAGAACTTGTACATAATTGTTAGATTGCCTTGGGAAGTCACACATGCTCTTTCACTAGATATATTTAATCAGAGGCTGGATGTGCATTTTTGGGATATATTGTAGAGGGGACTACTCACGTATGAAATAGATGTGGTATCAGAGGTCCCTTCTAATTTAAAGATTCTATGATATCATGACCACTGGTTGATGGGTTGAAAAAAAAAACGTAATAATAAATAGCTCAGTATAAACTTAGATAAGTCTCTAGTGGAGTGTTCCAGGTTTCTGCTATTGGCAGTTTTTGTTGAACATTAGTATAAATAACTTAGCTAAAGTCATAGATGCCACAAATAATAAAGCTTCAAATGATGCAAAGCTAGGAGGGATAATGAATGATAAAATTATGATACTGATATCCAAAAAGGAATTAGAAGTCAGAAAAAATTGGCTGAAACTACTAATATGAGACAATACTTTTGATTCTTTGTGTGTATATTTTCTCCTCCTCCTCCTCCTCCTCCTCCTCCTCTTCCTTCTTCTTCTTCTTCTTCTTCTTCTCCTCCTCCTCCTCCTTCTACTTCTCCTGCTTCCTCTCCTCCTTCTTCTCCTCTTCCTCCTTCTCCTGCTCCTTCTCCTCCTCCTTCTTCTTCTCCTCTTCCTCCTACTCCTTTTCCTTCTCTCTCTCTCTCTCTCTCTCTCTCTCTCTTTCTTTCTCTCTCTCTCTTTCCCCCTCCCTCTGTCTCTCTTTTACATTTGGAGGAAAAATGCAGTCTTGCACTTAGCTTCAAAAAAGTCAACTTCCAAGCACAGAATAAGAGATAGATGACTGTAGTTGCTGTTCTTCATTCTCAAAGAGGAACAATGACATGAAGATGATGTCTTGACTTGAACATGAATTAGATTTAGGTTAGTCAGAGCTGCACAATCATCAACCTCCTCCTCTTCTCCAGAGTTTTTGAAGTCCAGTGGCAATATAAAAGTCAAGATGACTGGTAAAGACACTGATAGGTGGCAAGTAATCAGTTTATATAGAAAAATGTGAGTGTTTTAATGTATGGCAAACTTGATACAAATCAGTAAGGTGATAAAGCAAGCAAAAAAAAAAACCTAATAAGATTTTAGACTTCATTAATAAAAGTCTGGATTGAGGGAGTTACTAGTCCCACTGTATTCTTCTCTAGTAAGAACATATTTGGAAAATGGAGTCCAGTTCTTGGCATCATATTAATGAGGGACTTTGACAAACCCAGGGTCCAATCAGAATAGGGCAAGAGAGTAAATTTGAAATGATGGCATGTACCACCCATGAGTTAGAGGAAATTAGGATATTTACTCTAAAGAAGAGAAGAGCTCAGGAAGACATGAAATTTGTCAAAATTACAAATATGTTCAGTTTGACCCTAAGGATCAGAACAAGGCCCAGCAGATGGAAGTTACATGGAGGCAGAATTCAGCTCAACAAAAGAAAAAATATCATAATAGTTAGAACTATCCCCAAAGGGAATAAGATACCCTGGTAAAGAGTATATTTCCTATCAGTTGAACTGTCTCAAGTGGAAGTTTAGAAGTTCTTGGAGCTGTTACAGTTATGACTTTAGTGTTTAGGGTTCCGCTAAGATTACCTCTGATTCACCAGCTTGTCATCTTTAGTATTTCTTCTTTCCTTTGGACTTCTCCAAAATCTTTTTCACAGCATTCCCTTATTTGTCCCCAACCTAACTTCTAGCCCTAAGACCTGGCTAGTGAAAAACTAAATGAGCCATCTTCAGAGCATGTGATGGGAGGTGGGGAGGGAAGGGGGAATATGGAGGAGGAAGGAAAGCTATTGAAAAAATTACTAAATACTTAATTTTACTCTTTGTTCTGCATAACTCCTAGTATAATGTTATCAGTTTTGCCTAAGTCAGTGGTGATGACAATTATTAATAAATTTGAAAAAAAGGATTATCAAATGCCTTTCAAGGTGGCATCATATGAAAGATGTATTTTAGTCTAGGTATGTTTAAAAGTGGAAGTGTATCAAAGGTTTGGAAGCCTCCTAGCCTAATACCATTAAACAGCCTAAAGAAGTTTTATTATAAAATATATGCAGGTCTACTGGGTATATTCCATTAGAAAAATAAATGACAGCAAGGTATTCATTAAAAGCATCTGGAGGCACACTGATATTGAATTGAGTACTTCCATGATATGCAGAACTGAAAAAAAATGCAAAAGTTCTGTTTATTGTCCCCCTTTAAAATTTATTTCCACTTAAGAATAGCATTTTCCATGTACTTTAATGCATCAAAGCATGAGATATTAGTGTAATAAAACTATGAATGTTAGAGTCATGGCCTTTTCTCAGGCATTAGCTTCAATTGTGATGACAAGTTCTCCAAATTTAAAAACAAGTAAAGTAGGAAACAGAAGTGCACAATTCACACACAAAGAATGAAAGTATAACTGTTATATATGTGAGAAACCCAAAATCGTGCAAGGTAACAAAACAAATTGATCTGGTGAAGAAAACCATGGGCCCTACAGAAATTTGAACGGTGTGCTTTTCATTCACTCATCATTCATTCATTCAATAAATCTTTATTAAATTACTATGGCATACAGAGCATTTGGGAATATACAAAGTCTAAATAAGATATACATAGTGAAAAAGCTGGCTGGATTTTGGTGCCAAAGAACCTGGCTTCAAATGCAGGGTATGCTATTTAATCACTTAATAATGTCACCTATCGGCCTCAGTTTCCTCATCTATAAAATTAGGAGGTTGAAGTAAATAACCTTTATGTTCCTTTCCAATTCTAAATCTATAATCTGATAATACTGTGCTCTGCATCAATATTTATTTTTCAGTCTAGGCAAATACACATACAAATTAGTGACTATAATTCACCAAATTATATGATAACTTGATTTTAAGAAAAGAAAAGAAAATGCTATATGAGAAGATAGACATCATGAAAGGTTTTGGAATACAAAAGGATGGAAAAACAATAGAGGGCTTCCAAAAGAGGAGGCCAATTGAGTTGGGCTTCTGAGAAAAGATAGGAATTCAAAAATGGAATTTGAGAGGGGGGACATAAATCCCTTCCAGGAATAGATAATAGTTTGTGCAAATACAGGAAAGCGGGAAGGCATGTTGCCAGACACCTATAAAAAGGCAAGAATTTAGAACAATGTAATGAGAAAGAGGGCAGCCTCTTAAGAGCTTTTCCTGCCTTTTTTATTTTTCCTTAACCTTCCCTTTTATTTTCTTTTAAGACCTAAAAGATCTCAAGGCAAAACTGTAGAACCTTAGACCCACAATGTTTTCAGGGGGCTTCTTTAGTAAAAATCCTCTGCTTTACAAAAAAAAAAAAAAAGAAAGAAAAAAAAGTTTTAGGCCACAGGATTCCCACAAGGTGGTTAACCAGGAGTTGAAAGTATAGCTAGGATAATCCCCCACCAACATCACCACCAACCCTTACTCTTAAATCGGGAACCCAAAGAAATGATTAACTTCAGGTTCAAAATATTCAGTCAATATATACACTTAAAATTAGAGTACAAAAGCCCTTACTAGTATTCTTAACTCTGGTAGTTAGTAGGTAAAATTAACTCAAAGGGCCTTTAGTAAGATGGCATAGTCAAAATAATCACTCTATAAGCCTAGGGTGTGTCCTCTCCCAAATATACCCAGTGTTAACTGAAAAGTAAACATATTTGTAGAGGACACAGGTTCTGAGGTATACAATGAGGAAACATGTAGCCAAGACTACTCTTACCTCTGGTATTGAAGGGTCCTGATATCCTTTCTTTTCTAATTTTATCTACATTCTCCTTCCTAGGTATAGCTTTTCTTCAGGGTTATTTGCTCAGTTGGACACACCAGGTCCATACTTCCCTGAAGCTAAATTCCTAATATCAGGACTATTTCTTTCTTTAGTCCAAAGCAAACTCTCTTCTCTAATGTTGGGAGTCATTCTTCTTCCCTAGCCTTTTCTAACTGTCTCCTTGATTCCTTGAGCTTTCTCTCTGCTGTGTGAAGTGTCTCCTATTGGGCATATATCTTGGTTGCCAGGCACCATGGCTGATGAAAAGGAGAGAAAATCCCTCTTCTCCTAACTTCCTGCTAGTAGAAAATCAATTTCATCTTAACAGCAGGTGCTTCCTCCATATCATTCTTTCTTCTAGATTGCCCAGGGTCACCTTCTACAAAGCTCCCTACCTCAACCATTTCTAGGACTGGCAAACTACCTTTTTATAGGCTGATAAGGAAGGAATCATCTTCCATATCTTGCTAGGTAACGGCAACCTGCCTTCCTAATTCAACAAAGGAAAAATATCACATAGAATAATGTGGTAACACAGTGATAACCTTTCTTTACATTTCATTAAAGATATTAACACCTTACTCTCAGTTACCTACCTCTTTTGTGTTTTCCACAACTAGAGAGCATAGAGGAGGGAAATCAATTGATTGCGGCTGTCCTAACAAACTATATTTTCACAAGGAATTTCTGTCCCTAAAATTGGTAGAAATTTGAGATAGATGCTGTTGTTGAGCTAAAGGGTATGGCTAATTGACAAGTTAAGTTTATGGTTCATTCTTTTATGTTCAAAAGTCTCTTGGCCAATGGAGACAAGACCCTCCTGAGAGAAAAATCTTGAAACGATTAAAATTTTGGGTACCGAATAATCCTTTCCATGGAGAAAAATCAGTGAAGTTCTTCCCATACCCAATCTGATACTGAGTGTGGGAACTGCTTACATCTGTCAGTAAAAGACTCTGGGCTCAAACCTAAAAGAAAGATGGTAGAACCCATCACCACAAAGAAGATGATGTAACAATTCAGCTGAGGACTGTAGCTGAATCCAGAAGCAAGATTGAAAGAGAAGTTTCATAATCATGTGCCTAGAAAAATAAATCAAAAAGCCTAGTAGCAATCATAAGACCATCAAGACTATATAGCCCACAAAATCAGCAGGGAGTAAGTTCAATAAGAGGCGCGATGTAATGACATAACCAGAAGACGTGAGAGTTACTGCCAGTTCAGAAACGTGAGACACCTGAGTCATTCATATTCCTTATGTGTAAATTAGTCTTTCTATATTATTTCATTAAATGACTGTTCAAAACAAAGCTTATCCTATGATTAACTAGTAAAAGTCAAATCCTTGGTGGAAGCTCAAGAACTATGGTTTTGAGTATGTTAAAACTTTTGGAGTACACTGAGCCTGTGGTCAAGGTGGGTATCTGACGTCTTAAATAAAGAAAAAATGGTATACAGTGCATTCTAGAGCACGAGAGCAAATGCTTTTGGCTGGAACATCAAGTGCATGGAACATAATAAAATAATTATGTATGTAGATCAGGAACCACTAATCTGTGAACCTATGGGAAAATATGGCAAAGGAGATAACTGTGTCACGGTGACTACTGTTGTGGAGAAGATCATGCCATATGTAATTAAGTGGTGCTATGTGGGTAGAATGCTATGGAAACCTAAATTTGAACCCTGCTCCTAAACCCTTATTAGCTGATATGTGACCCTGGGCTAGTCACTTAGCTTCCCTGAGCCTCAAGCTCCTCATCTGTAAAATGAGAGTAATAATGGCATCTATCTCCCAAAGTTGTCTTAGAATGCAGGGCAGAAAATTAAATCAGGCAATATATTTAAAACTTTGCAAAACTTAAAGAACTGTAGAAATCCTAGCTATTATCATTCCAGACTTGAGTGGGAGTGTTGCTCTATTGTCATACCCTATTGATTCTCATCTCAGACACTTACTAGCTGTGCAACCCTAGACAAGTCACTTAACCCTGTTTGCCTCAGTTCCTGATCTGTAAAATGAATTAGAGAAGGAAATGGCAAACCACTCCAGTACTTTTGCCAAGAAAATCCCAAATGGTCTCATGGATAGTCCACAAATGAAAAAGAACTAAAATAATTCTTATATTGGACCATTGGTAGTTCAGGGGTCACTCTGAAAAGTTCAGTTAGTTTAACTGGCACCAACTTACTTCATATTCCAGAAGAGAAAGAAAGAGGGAGAGGGAGGAAAGTGAGAAGGTGAGGGAGTATAAAAGCACTTAGAAAGGTTACCAACCCTTGGTGTAGATTTTTTTTAAATGAAAACTCTAAATATCAACCAGTCTTGACTATACGGTCTTATGAGAAGGATCATCTTCTGAGTTATCTCTATCAGACACTCAGCTTCTACAAAAACCTGTTACCTGCCCTCTAATTTGATTTTAAAGCCCTATATACCCTGGCCCTTTCTTTCCTTTTCAGTCTTCTCACACTTTATTCCCCTTATAGTACCCTTCTCTCCACTCACATAGTCACTACCCTTGTGCAGATTCTCATCACCTGAAACTTGATCTCCCTATCCCTGTCCATATTCCACTCAACTATGAAAGTGTTCCTACTAAGGCAGAAATCTGACCACATTACCACCAAGATACCCCATCTCCAGGCTCTGGTCATTTTCACTGGCTGATGTCTCATACATGCAATATTCACCATCCCCATCCTTCTGTCTTGGTTTCTTTGGCTTCCTTCAAGTCTCAGCTAAAGTTCTTTCTTCTATAGGAAGACTTTCTCAATGTTTCTTAATTCTAGTCCCTTCCATTGATTCAGTTTATCTTATATGTTTGTTATTGTTTGATCATTTCAGTCATGTCTGACTCTGTGACCCCATTTGGTGTTTTCTTGGCAAAGATATTAGAGTGATTTTCTCTTTCTTTCTTCAGTTCATTAGACAGATGAGGAACTGAGGAAAACAGGGTCACACAGCCAGTATGTGTCTGAGGCCATATTTGAGCTTAGGAAGACAAGTCTTCCTGGCTGTATGCTCCATACTCTATCCACTGCCCTGCCCATCTACCCCTATCCTATGTCTAGTTGATATGTATATGTAGTTGTTCTCATGTTGTCTCACCCATTAGATTGTGAGTTCCCAGAGAGTAGGAGCTTTCTTTTACCTTTTTTTTGAATCCCCAGTACCTGTGGCATAACAGCTTCACTTAATGTTTAATGACTGACTCCCTCAAATCATTCTCCACTCAGTTGTCATATTGATTTTCCTATAGGATAGTTCAGACCATATCATCCCTCCTCCTACTCCTAATTTAATATACTTCAATAATTCCCTATTATCTCTAGGATAAAATATAAAATTTATCTGGTTTTCAAAATTCTTCATAATTTGCCACCATCTTACAATCTTCTTAGACTTTATTCACTCTCCCTCCATTTACTCTTTTATCCAATATCTCTGGCCTTTTTGCTGTTCCTCTTACAAACCACTCCATGTCCTGACTCCATGCATTTATATTGGCTGTCCCCCTTGTCTGGAATCCCTTCTTCATCATCTCTATTTCCTGGCTTCCCTAACTTCCTTTAAGTCTCAGACAAAGTTTCATTTTCTATAGGATTTTCCCCAGTCCTCCTTATTGTCTTCCCTCTGATACTAACTGCACTTTATTCTCTCTCTCTCTCTCTCTCTCTTTCTCTCTCTCTCTCTCTCTCTCTCTCTCTCTCTCTCTCTCTCTCTCTCACCTATCCTTTATCTCTTTATTCATATCTTGTTGGCCTGTAGTTTTAGCATGTTTTCTCCACCATAAGACCAGGAAGCCCTTGAGAATAGGCACTATTTTTTTTTTGCCTTTTCCTGTATTACTAGTACTTAGTACAATATTTAGCAGAAAGTATATACCTAAGAAATTGTTGTTGACTTGACTTTGCCTAGCAGCATATTTTATTCTTTGGCTGTCAGATGGTAAGGTTTATGTACCAAAAAAAAATGCACTAGATCTAATTCTCTAAGAAGAATTCAGACTATAACAATACAGGGAACTAAACAGTGTCAATGTCTAGTACTAATATGGCCATTGTTGGGAAACACAGCCAAGCAGATTTAAATCTTCTGATTTATCTGATTCTAAGGTGTCTATATATGCTCACCCACAGGATACTGAATGACTGACCACCTCTGGATCATTCTGAAATGATTAGGTAATCAATCTACCAATCAAAGAATAAACAAGAATTTATTTAAAAGCCATTACATGTCAAACACTGTTAAGTTTACAGAAACAACAGTAAAATATGTCACCTATAAGGAGCCTTTTTCTTTAAAGTGAACAGACCTTGTATTTGAGGGAGTATGCCAAGAAAAAATATGTGACCTAAGATCAGCCTATTGAAAAGTATCTCAATATCAGTATTGATCATTTTAGCCAATAAAATCATCATGTACTATTTTGGGAAGATTTTCAATTTTTTTTTCATAATTCTATATGTATAGAACCTGAAAGTAAAGATATTAACATGTTCCTAATGTAAAATGCATTCATTTTTCTTGGATATTAACTTTAAATTTTAATTTGAGTCACTTGAAGTTCAAGTTAATTTCATCTTCAAAGAAATAAATACAAGTTAGGCCAAGTCTGCACCAGCAAACTGAAGCAAATTTAAAGTATTCATATTAGGATACAAGGAATGCTTCTTCCCCAAAATTTGTTGAGGCATGGAGAACTATTCAAGAACCCCTTTACTCCTTTTTTTCTTACTCCATTCCCCCAATAAGAATAAGTCATGTCACACATGATTGTCTATCACAGGTATGGATCATAGTAAATAGCAATAGTTTCTATTTTGTCCAGAAACTCTGAGGGTCTTCCCCTCCCAAACTGATTCTTTTGGGAAAGTATAATGGTAATGTAAATGGGAAGATCTTTCTCATACATTAATAGGCCCATGTGACCTGCTTGAATCACATGGAAACCTGAGTCACATGAGTCTATGGTAGAAAGAGCTTACTGGAAGGGGTGGGGCAGGAAGAGTGGAGCAGAATCCATAGGAAGTTGGTCCGAGCAGTTAGAACTGAGGGAGAGAGAGGCAGGAAGTCAGAGTTATGAGTATTTGTTTGTGGAAAGACCCTAGCAGGGGGAAGGCTTGTGGATGGCAGTGCCCCCTGTAGTGTTATTGTGTATAGTTTTCTTTGTTGCTGATGAATTTGGCTTTCTGGTGTTGGGATTCAGCTTTCTGGTGTTTGAATAAATGTTTTGCTTCTGTCTTCCATTTGGAAAGTCTGTTATATCTTACAATTCAGAATTATGCTGGCATATTCATGGTCACTGTAGATGCTATGAATATCACTTTGGTACTACAGAAGGCAAACTAGGTTATCTTTTGCCTCAATTCTTACCTAGCTTTTAATTACTGGATAGGTGCTGCCTCAGAGAAAGGGAGACCTGGGTAAAATCTTAGCTTAAAGAGACCAAAATCTCCCACTGCATCCAAGGACATTGCCGGTGACTCTGACCTGTGTCTGGCTACTTGATTCCTATGACTGGAGGAGACAGTGAGACTGATGACTTTGCACAGCTCTGCCTCACCTAAATCCAATTTACTTGCAAGTCAAGACATTACCCTCCTGATGTCATTGATCCTCTTCCAGAAGGAAGGAAAACAATTTGAATAGAAGTTCCTTGAGGGAAGGAAGAGTCTCTTCTGCTTGTTGTACACACAGAGCTTAGCAAGCTGTCTGGGACACAGAGAGTATTTAATAAATATTTGTGGCCTTGCTCTAGTTAATTTCAATAAATCCAAAGATTTATCTCAATTCTGGGAAGAGTCTGCCTTAAGCAAGTTCCTTTCAATGAGTCATTCTAACTGACTGTGTGGCTCTGAACAATCTTTTAATTGCTTAAAACCTCAATTTCTCCATCTACCAAGCAGGGATAACACCCAACCCAGGACTGCTTGCCAGTTCAAATGGCTCGCATACCTCTCCTCTATTTCCAACTTTTCACTTAAGTTCGTAAACTCAGTTAGGTCCTACTAAGACAACTTTAGCTGAACGGCTGAAAAGATGATTAGAATATGGATAAGTACTGGCTGATTATCATGGGGATGGGATATGAACCCCCGAAAGGAAAACATGTCTTTGGGATCTGGACCCCAAAAAAAGGAAAAGCCCCTGGACTTTCCCACCTGGTCCAGGTCCCTGGCATTCACCTGGGGCAATTGGCCCTTCCCAGTTAATTACCTGCCCTTTCATTGTCTGCACCTGGCCCCACCCTAGCCTGCCACTCCCTTAATTCTATCTAGATCCCTTCTCTGATCCCACAGGCTTCAGTATAAAATATCTATCTTGCCTCCATACAAATGCTCGGATTCCTTAAGAGTTCAGCCAATGGTTCAGATTCAGTCTGGCCGATATTATGGATTTTTACAATCATGCCCGCCCTGACTGGTGTTCTAATAAACCTGGACTTTGGATGAAAGAAGGCTTGGGTCAAATTCATTTGGGCAGCACCTGTGTCACTATTTTGGAGTCCTGGCATCCCTGATCCTCAACAATTATATTTACACTGTCTGATCAAGTGGATTTGGAGAGACTGTGAAATCTTTCTTCATGTGAAAACATTGGTTTAGCAACTATTATCAAGAACTCCTCATAAATATGACCTACAATCAGAATCTGACATAACTGTTGAGGTTTGGGGGTTTAGGGGTGCTTGAGACCCCAAAACATCAACATATCATGTCCTGCCAAATGATTTCAACTCAAACCTTCTCTCAGCCAAAGAAAAACAAAGTTTATTAAAGATTCACCATAATAGGTGAACTTTTAAGGGGCCTAAGTATTTGTGATGCTTGTGTTGACAAGTAGGCCAGATTGAATCTCCTCTAGAATGAATATGAGCCCCTTCAAGGGGCTAGGTGGATCTTATCTATATGTGGGAAGATTTAGGGGTGGTTTAGAGGAGGGGGTTGGGGAATGTCTTGAGGGGGAGCTAAGGAGGATATTGACTGGGTCTGAGGTTAAGACTCCAGGAATGGGATTAGTGGTGGGAAATAGCTGAAGGCTACTAGGAGATGACAGACAATGGAGGGCTAGGCTAGTTTAAGGGTAACAGATTTGGGTATAAATATTTTGATGGACTCAAGCGTGGGAAGTAGCTGGACAATGGAGGGCTAGGTTAGGTTAAAAGTAATAGAGATTTGGGCCTAGTGATAATAAAAGACTTATGACCTCAGGTAAATTCCTCCTCAAGCAGGAAGATTCAAGGGGGTTTCCAGAGCCTAAAACCCATCATAACCAGAAATAAAGCACCTTTTTCTTTGGGTGCATGTTTCTTGGGGAACATTCTTTCAGTGTCCAATTAGCGTATTGGAGAAATAAGAAACCATGTCTTGAATAGAGATATTATCAAACGATGATAGATTTAGAATTGAAAAGGAATTTTTAAAGTTCATTTAATTTTTGAAGGCCATTTATTCTAATGCAGTCATTTTGTTGTGGTTTAAACCCAGGGACACCAAAAACTGTTGAGGTGGGGGCTCTGCCCACCTAAAATCTGTTTTGGTTTCGTGATGTTCTGTGGTGGAACTGTCTCAAAAATTCAGAGTCAGACCACCTCTAATCCAAGTATAGGCATTTACTGAGATTGACACCTCTCATGAAGCAGGCTAAATTCTAAGAGGAACCAGCAACTTTAGAGAAAGCAAGATGGATTTCTATAGGAAAAAGATGCAATTACATAACAGAAATTTATATAGAATACAGGAATATCACGAACATTAAAAAGGCAGGAGGAGTTTGTTAATAGAGGAGGAGTCCCATCTATGGTTCCCTGGTTAAACATTTTGGTCATTCTGCCCTCCAACTGGCTAGCTATTGTCATCCTGTCTGGTTAAGACAGATAGGTATTGTGGTCCTGTCTTGAGCTAGATGGATGATGTGATTGTGACTGAATATAAGAACACACCTGTTTCTGTGGGAATGGGTCTGGGGGCAGTGATCAGGTAGAGATAGTAGCTAGATTCCCATCACATGGACACACACCTACTGTTTCTGTGGGAACTAAGAGTTCAGGGACGCACCTGTTGTTCCAGTGAGCAGTGAGGCATATATGAAGAAGTTAGGATATTGGCAAGGGGGTTAGGTTAGGTAGGTACGGTGGGCCTGCTGTTCAGTAGGGCCAGGCCTATAATGAAGTTAGAACATTGGGGCTGGGGGCAGCTTTATTAAGATTCCATCAATTTCATAAATAAGGAAATTGAGGCCCAGGAGAGATTAAGGAACATAATAGGTGTTGGCAGGTACTTGAGAATGATGAGAAACTAATAAAATTCCCAGTCTTCTACTTAAATTCTGTTTGCAAGTGGAATAGAGATTAAGTGGTTCTATAGAAGCCAGATAAAACGATCAGAATGACAATCTATTAAAAGATTCAAGGGAAAGCCTTTTGCCTACCTGATAGATGCTCCATGGACTGTTTGAGAAGAGTTGATCAAGAGTCATAGAAGATGAGATGGTGTTGATGGGTTGCAATCTCAAGCATGGAGATAGTATCCAAACAGATTAGAATCAGGGGTGGGGAACCTGCAGCCCTGAGGCCACCGAGGCCTTCTAGGTCCTTTGGGTCCAGCTCTTTGACTGAATCCAAGTTTCATAGAATAAATCATTTTATTAAGGGGATTTTTTTCTGTGAAGTTTGGATTCAGTCAAAGGGCTGCACTTGAGGACCTAGAGGGCCACATGCAGCCTCCAGGCTGTAGGTTTCCCAGCTCTGGTTAGATCAAATGAATACTTTAAAAAATCATTTTAAGTATGAATAATTATTTAAGCCTGCACATATTTAAAAAGAAAAATTTTCCATCATTGTAATTCTTTCATTAAAAGCAGGATGTCATATCACGCTTATCAGATATATTATGGTGGAGATCTCTTTCAGGTATGGATTAGAATAGATTATATGCTTGCCAAAGTCCTTTCCAACTTTCAAATTCTATGATCCTGTGAAACATAGATCACAAAATCAAAGACAACAATTCGATACATAGCTATTAAATGTTTATGATGTATAAGGTACTGCTTTGTTGTTTTGTTTTGCTTGTTTTTTGGAAGCAGTTGGGGTTAAGTGACTCACTCACAGTCACATAGCTAGTAATTGTCTGAGGTCACATTTAAACTCAAGTGTTCTGACTTCATGGCTGGTGCTCTATTCACTGTGCTACATAACTACGCCTATGTTGTTGTTTTTAATAGATCTATAATTTAGTATAGGGAGCTCCCTCAAATGAGGGAGCAAAAATTTCTTTACCAACACAGTTGAATACTTGCTCTTAAACTTGTGATTTTATAGAGGTTGCCTAGAGGACACTGAGTCTAAGCAATTTACTAAGCATAATATAGGCAATGTGGGACCAAGGCAGGCCTTGAACTTGGGTCTTCTTCCTCAGATGCCAGATCTCTCTTCATGATTTCATGCTGCCTCATGTCCTGGGAATACATAAAAGGATGACACAGTCTCCCAGGCACTGAAGTGATTCATCACAAAAACCTGTCTACAGGAAATATAAAATGTAAGAGCCCATGTGTGCACAAGACAAACATTTTCAGCTGTACAGTAGTATTTATCCTCAAATATTGCTTCCCTATACCACTTGTCTGCATGACACACAAAGAAATAGAATCTAGAGAAAAACAGGTTGCATGCCTAACCTTTTCTTATTGCCTGAATGGCTCACTAATGTATCTAGAATCCACATTTGCACTTGTCTTACTGCAGCTGTCACCTGCAGCTCTAGTCCTTCCAATCTTCTTTTTATTTATAGAGAGACACTTGGAATAAAAGGAAAGAAATCACTGACCTTGGAATCAAAAGAACGGGGTTCAAGTTCCAACTGCTACTCATTCACTGTGATCTCAGGCAAGACATTTCTCTTCTATGAATGTACTTCAGTATTTTCATCTGTATCACTTATATAATACTACCTGCTTTGCTGAAGAAGTTTCTTGTTGGAATCAGATGAGAAAATGGATATTGTTAGTGATTTGTAAGCTATCAAATGCTAGATCAATCTAAGTTTGGAGATTTTTTTAACAAGCTTAAAAGGTCATTATTTGGGCACTTTATTCACTGTTTCCACATAGGACATTAACATTTGACTGCTTTCAATCAGATGAGACTGATTATGGAAAGCAGTCCATTGTGCTGCAATTGATAGAGGAAAGAGGGTATGGTTAAAGGTGGATAAGGATCAGTAAAAAAATAAAGTCCTCACTTTACATGAATCAAAGTAAACAAACTATTTCACTGTTAGGTACTAACTATCTAAGTTGAATCTTCTTTCCATGGTAAAACATCCCTAGGCCTCAGTTTATTCATCTGTGAAATGAATTGGTAAGACTAGATGGCCTCTGTGATCCTCTCTAGCTACAGATCTATGATCTTATGTCAGAAGAAACTAGTGGAAAGCAACTAGGGAAAAGAGCACTGAACTTAGAGTTGCAGATGCAAAATTTATATTTCAGCTCTGCCACTATGTATATGACATTGGACGAGTAATTCCACCTCTCTGGGACACAGTTTCTTCCTTTGTAAAATGAGGATGTCAAACTAGATCAGTAGTGTTTACTTCAATTAGGAATAGGGCCCATAAGGATCCTGACAGGTCATATATTGACTTAGAAAATATGCTAGCGTTATTTGTGTTCTATTTTATTTATTTGTTTTATTAAGTATTTCCCAATTTTATTTTAATCTAGTTCTGGCCACACTTAGGGGTGTTGTGGGAGCAGACTGCATATTCGACACCTCTAGATTAGATGAGATCTAAATTTTGGTCCAGCTCTACATCTATGATCCATTTTTCTTCCTCGTATATTTCATGGCATCCATTAAAACATTTCATTCCTCCCCATATTGTGTTTTGACATCTTCTACCGAGGTCATCTTCCAAAGTTTCATCATTGCATGGAAAGCTATATCAATGCAATGCCAATTTTGGCAGGTCCTATCACATCAAATTAACTTTAGTATAGATTTGATGGTAAATCCTATCCTGATTAACTGAGGAACAAACTCACTAAGATGGAAGAGGGCCATCATCCAGGTGACCACATTTCTTAGCAATGACAACTTTCACAGAACATCTATCATAACACAGAAGGATTATAATAACCATCTATGAAAAAAGTACCTGAAGAAATAAAACCATATAACCTGAAATGCTAGAGTATATTTAAAATACAAAAATTAAACATGACAGATCATATAGGTGCCCCCTCTACTCAGTGCTCATATATTCCATTGAACAGCCAAGCAAAATTGAAAGCCACCTTTAAGTTACTTGATTTTCCCTATCCTGGGTAGATTGGAGCTTCTGTGCTAGACATACGCTGATGTGGAATTTTGAATGTAAAATAATGGCATTTGAGCTATCAAAATCTTAGCTTTTCTTTAGATTATGCTAATTTCTCATTAACCTCCCTTACTCAGTTCATCTAAGTAATGACTGCAATTACATCTCACTGGACTATTTTTAGTGGATTAAGGTTGTAATGGATGTTGATGATTTTTCTCTCTTTACCACAAATCCTTGTTTTGCTCTTACCTTCAGAATCATCAGGTTGCTAGTTTTTGAACCTCATGTACATTCATAAAAATTTCAAGGATGATTTGCATAGGTAATTTTAGATGCTTAATTAAACATTCAGTATGTAAATGTTCCGCTTTCAGGCAAATTACTTAACCTCTATGTGCCATCTTTAAAATTAGAATATAATAATTGCCACCCATTATCCCATAGGCACATTGTGAGGGACTGCTTATCTTTTTTAGCTTTTTGAATTCCTTCAGGTCACTTGAGTCCATTTTAATGGAACAGAAGAAAACTCATTCACTGTAAAGCTTACTGACTGGAAGGGGTAATTCAGATCCAAAGCACATACTCTTTTATTTCTTCTCAAAAGTAGGAATAACCTCAAGGTCTATCCATCAATCTGTTTATTGTTAGTCAACACCAAACAATAAGAAAATGATAATCCATGTGACATAGTGGATAATGTGTTGGACCTTGAATCAAGAGGACCTGGGTTCAAATCCTACCTCAGATAGTTAATAGCTCTGTGGTTCTGGACAAATCCTTTAACCTTTTGGTGACCTAGGTTCCCATCCATAAAACAGGGGTAATAATAACACCTAAATCAGGGCTATTGTGAGGATGAAATGCAATAATGTAAACAAAATACACTGCAAAGCATGAAGCATCGTATAAATATTAATCATTGGTATTCTTTGTTACTATACTAATCTCTGGGGAAAGATATAAAAAGTAGATATGGTGTTGTTCCTGAGGTACTTAGGGAAGTACTGGAAAGGATAAGATGACCCCATTTTTAAAAGTTCAAATAACCTATGCAAGTTTGCACATACATGTACTCAAATACAGATTGAATCAATGCATATTGGAAGATACTGAGGAGGTGTGCTTGATGTTAAAATCACAGAGAGCTATGGATTGATCACTATTGACTTGGAGGTAGGAGTCAGCAAGTTACATGCCTTTAGCTTCTATGAAAATCTATCTAAATTCAAACCTACTGAGTTGGTTAATTTATCCATTTCTCTCCTTGGTCAACAAATGTTATAATCTTAGTCGATGACCTTGTCACTAGTATCCTATGCAGACAAATCTTGAAACTTTCCATGGTGATGTCTTCTCTTATATGGATTTTAATGTCACTAGGCTTATTGTAAGCATGTTCACAGGACTCCAACTGCTATGTACATTAACAGCCATTTCAGTAAATAGGTTACAAGCACCACTTCCATTTTTCAAAGGGCTATCTAAAAAGGTTAAATGACTTAGCACAGGTCACACAGTGAGCCACTAATACAGCTGGGACTAAAACCTATCTGACACTGTTGGACTTGGTTCATCTAAGCCACATGTCCTCCATCTTCTGAGTTAAAACGTGCAGCTACTTTGATCAGCTCAGTTCTGAGTGCCATTTGTAATGAGATAATGAGTTCACAATTGTGGCAAAGGCCAGATTCATTTTCTCCCTCACTGGAGACCTGCAAGAAGGCAGTTGAAACAAAAGTCATTCGAGAATGCTAATATAAAAATTTCATAACAATTTCACTTAGTGGTGATCTCCCCCTCCCCTTTCCCCTTCAATCTAATCTACAGATAAGGGAATTCAGGATAGAGAGTAGGTAATAGAGTTAAGATTATGTACAGTACAGTATGCAAATGTCACCCCTACAGAGGGCATGGAATAATTCTTCAAGTCCTTTGGTATTACAAGATAGATTTAAACCCACCAATTTGAAATTCTAAAATAAAAAGGGATAATGCATTATACCATTCCTAGACAATGTCTTTTCATATCATTCATAAAGATTAAATAGAAAATGCTTAAATTTACTGAGAAACCCAAAAACAATTCATTAGAATAAATAGCTCCTATTCATAGCACCTAACACCAAATCCCCATTAGGGAATTCTCTTTATGGTTCCAGAAAGAATGAAGTTTGTCAAATCTCAAAAAAAAAAAAGAAAAAGAAGTTAAGACTACTCTCAAAATAAATAATGCAGGAAGCATACTATGTCCCCACCCTTATTAATTTGCTCTCGTGTAGTTATTAGATTATAGTAGAGGAATCTAAATGTATGCCTGAATAGAAATGTCTTACAGTATGCAAATTAGCATTGAATTTGAGTTTAATTATAGAAAACAATGTGGCAGGCATTTAAAAGATTAAAAATACCATATTATCATATTAATTTTAAATAAAATAGCCAAACTTCACAATATTAGCCATCAACAAAATATTATAAATTCTTGTCTTATTTTCTTCTTGTTTTTAACCCTGAGTTTTATCCAATGGGTATCATCTACCTTTGTACAGAATAACTGTGTGTGAGTGACCCGAATATGCAGGAAAATTGGTAGGTGTAATTTCCCAAGAAAGGAGCATGTATTCCCTACTAGGAAGACATCATTGAAAATAGAGAGACCTTGCAAAAGGAGTTTTAACCATTCATAATGGAAATGAATTATAAAAGACTTTTAAAACTAATTTTATTTCACTTTCAACAAGAGTAAAAATAATCTAAAAAAAAACCATTTGCTTTAAAGGGAAGAATGGATTTCTTAGCCTCTCTGCATTAGAATAATGACCTTGTGGATGTTGATAAGTAGAAGAAAAAAAAACTTGTGAAATGTAATAAGATACAGTTTTTTAAAAAAATCCAATTCTATATTTTTGATAATTAAAAAAAATATGCTAGCCTTCTGGGAAATGTGTCTCTATTTTATGCTATTTGCAGAAGTAGTAGTATCATTGTGGCATGGAGGTGACCCTGGATTTTTGAAGGCTATATTGATAGATTTGCAACTCATTCAGTCCTACCAACATGGAATCACTCCTCCAGTGGGCCTCATAAAGAATTGTATGTTTGTGGGCTGACCAGTCAAGCTAAGTTCTGAGAAGCTCATCACTAGAAGGCTGAGAAATTGGCTTTTTTTTCAAGCATAACAACTCCCTAAGATTATCTGCTAAGACATAGAGGGATTTAGACCTGGCTCTGTCAGAGGAAGATCCATGAAAAGGCAATCACAGATCCTTGAAGTATGTTGTCATGAGACCAGGAATTTAAGAGACTATTACAATAGTAGAGTCAAAAGGTGTTGAGATCTTGAACTAGGTGGATTAGTGGAGTTATGTACCTGATGTCCTGAACACTGGAAAAAAGAAGACATTTTATAAGTGTCTGAGCAAACCTATTTCAAATGCTTGGAGCATCCTGAAGAAAATTTATTATGTAAATGATTAATTATAAAAACAGTGTTACATCCATGGTGATACTCTCATACAAATAATCTTTTTGTTGAAAGAATCATATACAGAGATTCCCGAACTAATTTTACGCAATTTTTTTTCTAATTCCTTGTCAGTATTTCCTATACAACTCCAGTGAATTCATAGAGGCTTATGGCTTAGTGAAAAAATAACTAGTCTCAGAGTTAGAGAAACTTGGATTCAAATCTTGTCTCTGTTATACACTGCTATACACTGTTTAACCACGAGCAAGTCATTGAACATCTCAGTATACCCCCATAATTCCCTAAATTGAAGACAATGCTGATTTGCATTGGCAGAGTAGAGGAACTCGAAATAGAAATAAAAACACACAGCTGCTTTTGGGAGGGGGGGGGGAGGAATGGAAAATTCTACACTCAACCTGTATGTTTGTTTACAATTAGTTGGCAGCTTTTAGCTTCTATGGGAACATAGGATAGAGGACATAGGAAGGTAGTTTTACTGTTTATATTTGAAAATAAGACCCAGGTCAGAGTGTGTGGTCAAAAACAGGTGTCATCCATTCATCTTCATTTCCTTTTTTCTATTATTGGTTTCTATCTATTGGTGAGTGTTAGTGTAGGAGAGTTCCCTTGCTCCTTTAACCTTAAAAAAAGGTTTCCCTTTTCTGTAGATAAGTAAACCTTTGTTTTGTAAGATTACAGGGTTAATAACCCTTTTTGGTGAAAAAAAATCTCCTGAGCAGAAAACTTACCCAGAATGCGTGTGAAAAGCCAAGAAAGGTTAGTGACGGTCAATAAGAAGCACTCTCGGATGATGGGCAGATAATTGGAGAACAAGAGGACATGTACTTATCAGAGCCCCAACAGCCTAGAGGAAGAAGAGGTCCTTTGCCAACACTAGATCTAACACTTGACTGAGTGTGTGGTTAGACACACTACAATGATCACAGAATTGGATGCAGTCAGCATTTAATACCCTGGCAGCTGTGGAAACAGTAAGATGATCCACCTCACTATGGTGGGATTGAGCGACATTCACAAACTATCTGTTGGCTTCACTGGGAGCTCAGAGAATATAAAACAATACCAGCTCAACGGAACTTCTTATAATTCTCCAGAAGCTTGAAATTTTTCTCTTTTAAAGGGGGCATTAGCTGAAGGTCATTCATTCCATCTGCCTCTGAAACTTCAGGGACTCCCTCCTCCTCTTGAAAGCCTGTGTATACGTAGTAAAATTGCATCAACAGACAAACCAGTTTGTCTGTGACTTCCGTATCTATTATGGCATATGAAGGTTAGAAAAAGATGACTATTTGCTGGGTAAAATTGATGTGACATGTTTTACTATTTTTTAAAAAGGTGATGCAGAAGATCCATTTATTAAAAGTAAGGGTTTTACCAGAAAGTCAGAGGGGTGATAGGGGAGGATATAGGACAGAACAGATTGGGGGAGGGGAGGTATACAGTGGTATCGCTATTATGGGGTGATGGGCAGGGGAAAGATGGGGAGAAAATTTGCAACTCAAAATCTTATGGAAATCAATGATGTAAACCAAAAAACAAAAAAATAAACAAAAAAAATAAGGGTTTTTTTTCCTCCAGTTTGCGACAATTAGAAATTAAGTAAAATTCCTTACAGTTTTCTCTTGCGTCTTAAAAAAAAAAAACACATTGAAATAAGGCATTTTATGAATTTGAGACTGCTTTAAGAATAATAGGATTGTACTTTTTAGTTGCATTTTTTCTGGACATTCATGAAACCATTACATCATTTTTTTCACCAAATATCATAGCAACATTTTCATGTTTTCTATTCTGCTATAATTTTTTTATATGTATAATTTTGTTTGATGAGATTGAAAACTATTTTTCCTCCTAAGAATCTATGAAATCTGAGAACATTCCAGCTATGGAAACATCCCAAACTCTTTTTGGATAGCAGAATAAGCTGCCTGCATGGTGGGGAAGTGGGGGAAATGCTTTGATCAAATGGAAGTCATAAAGAAAGGGACACCAGCAGGAATTTTTCTAGTGGAGGGTCAAAACAAAAGAAGCAGGTGAGGAGTGTGGGAGTTACTGAATAGCTTATCCAAGTAACAGATAAAGCAGAATAGAGTTGTGTGAATGTTGATAGAGATTATTTTATGTATTTTAAGCAGTCTTTTTTTTTAAAGCTCAAGTTACCAATTCAAGTAAAATCTATTTTCTTTAAAGTTAATTTTTTTAAAGTTGACTTTTTTAAAAGTTAATTTTGCCTGCAGAGTTTTTAATTGCACCAGAAGTATGAGAAAAATAGTTTTGTAAAATAAAACAAATAGAAAAGTTCATTTTAAACTCCCTTTGGGGTTCTTGGATATGTAAAAGCAATAAAATTTAGCATTTATAGGGCATCTTAAGTTTTGCACAGCACATTACATATACTTTCAAATTTGATCCTCATGACTACCTGGTGAGGTAGGTGTCATTATTATCTCCATTATACAGATGAAGAAACTGAGGCTGAAGAAGATGAAGTGATTTATCCATGATTATTCAGTAGTAAGTATCTGATGTGTGATTTGAATTCACCTCTACCTGACTATCCACTGTGACACCTAACTACAGTAGACCAATATAGAAAAAGGTCTGCTATAACCTTGGATAGCAGGAAGTTATTTCAGGACTTGTGAGGGGAAGAAAAGTAGTAACAAAGCCCATTGATAGAAAAACTTCGTAATTCCCTGGCACATTTATCAACTGTTTTTTCAGGCTCTGAAATTACTATACTTTTCAGGTCTTTCAAGAGAAGCTGTGTTTCTTGAGGTCCAACTATCTTTGTATCATAAGCACCTAGCATAGTGCCTTAAATATCAAAGGCACCCTAGAAATATTATAGCTGTTCTGTACCAAATACAATTCAATTCAATTCAAAGTCATTTAGGGATCTCTTTTAAAGGAGGGTTTTGAAACAGGGTTATAGCTGATATAAAAGGCCAGCCATTGTTTCATCAACATAAACAAAAAGAAATATCTTCCTTAGTGCCAGGGTCAGCTAATTATCATTGTGATGTTCAACACCGTGACAGATGTACGAATGGAACTGGAAATAACCTATGCAATTCTGCGCAACTTCTCAAGGAAAAGAATACCATCTATTTATGTTACTTACAGCAAAGTACCTGTGATAAAGCACTTTATTTCAAGGTTATTTTGAGGTTCAGCTCCAAGAGTTGAACACTACAGCATTCAGGTAATGTTTGAAAATTTTAATTGAAATTTATAATGTGACAATTATTTACTGCAAATTGTTCAGAGCCACCTTAAGAGGATCATGAAGAATAATTATTGTCAGATTTCTTTTTCTCCTCATCTGCTGCATGGCCACCACAGGCAAGCAGTCTTCTTGTTCTTATTGGTGAGTTCTTTCCCAAGACCACCATTTTAGGAAGTACCCAGACATTCTTCACCTTGAACTATCTCTGGCCTCTCCCTCCTTACCCAACATGACTTTATATTTTAAAATTTTTCCAGTATCTAACACAGTACTTTGTACACAATAGGTTCTAAATAAATATTTATTGATTTGAAAAGATTATGTTATGTTCATACATCTCAATTTTTTTGTATAAGTGTATTTTACTTGGGTATTAATTTTCAGACTCTCGCTACATAGTGAACTGATATCCTGTTACTTCAAGCTATATGTTGGAACATGCTACTGCTTGACTCATTTCCAATTTTCAATATCTGTAAAAAATGGAAGTGGTTCAAATAGCTGTAAATTAAAGCACAGTTTAAAACCACTGTATCATCTCAAACCCATCAGAGCTTGAGTTTATAAGTGCATACTGCCTGGGCAAGGACAATTCATCACTACTTAAAATCACTAAGAGCCTCACGTCAAGTCACTGAATTTCTGACAACATGACCTTCTAAATATGCTTCAGAAACTGTATAGATTTCTTTTCCTTTTAACATTTTTTAAATAAAAAATATTTTCAATTAGAGCCTCATTTTCCTACCCTGAGAAATCCAAGTTGATCATTTAATGAAACTATCATTTGAATTTATATAAAAAGGAGATACAAAGGCCAAAGGCAAGCTAATAAGCCTGTGCTCTCAGTTGATAAAGGTGACAGTAACATTTCTCATTGCTCCCTTCCACTTCGGTTATATGTCCCCAGAAAACAGAACTATATTCAGTTCACAACATTTCTGTCATGTAAAAAATGAAAACACTGCTGAAATGTCCAGATGGAATTCACAGATTATCAAGGCAACCTAAGGAATACACATTTAGAATGCAGTCTTCTAGCATCCCAGCTCTACTTTGAGCTAATTTCATTGATGAAGTTGTTAACACTTCAGAGAATCCAAAAGTAATTATAAATGCAGGTGTGAACACATAAATGCTCCGTTGGCATATACCAAATGTCTATTTTTCAGAGGGGTCTCAACTAGATGAATAACACAGAATCTTTCACTTTTCATCCAGTTGTTTGGCTTTGTATAGATAACATGATTCAGTAGCCATGTCACCCCATTGTCTGACACTTAAAAACAAAACAACAATTTACAAAGAAAGAATTTTTAATGCAGTCATCTTCATGAGTTTTGTATTCTCTGTCCCCTTCTTTCCCACTCCCTAAATGAGTATTCCATTACAGGATTTTGAACTCAGAGAGTATGGGAAGGGAGGGAATGGGCTGGACTGAATGCTAAAGACTTCTTGTGGGTGGTAGAGTGGGGGTGATGACGAATTTTGGAGCCAGGATGAACGAATTCTGAACTGATAGCAGAGAGGAAGAATGTTTCTTCAGGTTCATAAGCATCAGAGTCTTCCCACAGCAGGGGAGAATTTAGTAGAATTCTGCAGCTGAAGGAGGAGGAAACTGTAGGTCTCTAACTGGGAGCTGGTCCAAAATGTTTTGTGCAGCTGGGGGTGGAGGTAGTGATTAGTCGCTTCTGATCCCAAGGAGTGAGATGGAAGAAAAGAGATTGGAGGGTCAAAAAGAGGTGGAGCAAAGATGGATGATTTCCACAGCTGTGGGGAAGCTGTAGGTTTCATTCTAACATGAGGGCTCTAGAAGTATGTGGCAGCTGGGAGGGGGCCCACAGAAGTGATTAGAAGATAAAAGGAATATAATAGATAAAATATACTCACTTTGGTAAAGCATTTGATACAGTGTCTCATGAAACTCTACAGAAAATATCATTTCAGTTGGTACAACTAACTAAACAGATGAGAAACACATGATAGAATCCCAAATAAAGGAGAGAACATTGTAGTCCTATAGATAGAAGTTTGGAGAATGGGGGAGAGAAAAGGAAAGAAGGGCATAAGAGTGTTTAAAGAAAGCAACAATAATAATTTTATTCTTGAGTTTGCTTAACACTTTTTCCAATGGCCTGAACTGGGGAAGTGAGGAGAGTGATGGGGTGAGGAGTGGTGGGGGATTTCATGCAATTTGCAGTTGACTGTAATTTAGGAAGTGATATGTGCACACTTCTAAGACATAAGGAACTAAGCAATGCTTGCCTGAGAATATAAGGTCACAGAAAGTAGGGCTGTTATTTTTTGTCCATACTTTATATATAGTACCTGGTTCACTTAGGTTTTTCAGCATGCAGTAATATTGAATTATGGAAAAGGTAAGATTGAATTAAGAACTGACTACTCTTAATAGAAGGCAGTATAGGAAAGTGAAAAAAGTAGAAGTTCAGGATGCAAAGCAAAGTTCAAATCTCACCTCTGCTACCTATATTACCTTCGTGACTTTTGCCGTCACTTAATTGCTAGGCCTCATTTTCCTCACTCATAAAATAGAGTTAGACTAGATGGGTCTCAGAACTCTATTCCAGACCTAGATTTATGTTTCTGTAAACTGCAACCAAGATAAACAAATCAGAATTCAGCATGAGGGGGATGGACAGAAATGTAGTTCTGGTGAACTTCTGTCAATGAGTGTAACGATACTGGGATTTGAAGATCTTCCACGCCCCTTGAGCTTGCTGATGTAGCAGGAAGGGGTGGAGCAAGAGAACGCCATGTGGTGCTGACTGGAAGCGGCGTCAGAGGTAGTGGCTGCGGTTGCGAACTCCTTTTGCTTTGAGCAGGGCAGAATCTCTGCTAAGGACTCCTGCTGAGGACTGCGTGGGGCAGGAACTGCCAGGGGCCGGAGCTGCTGGGACCAAGCTGCCTGGACGCTGAGCAGTTGCGTGTGTGAGGAGAGGAGGATCTTTGCCTGAGATAGCCTGTCCTGTTTGAAGGCTTGAGGATGTGGGTGTTTACTACTTTGACCACATGTGCCAACTTCATCACTACTGGGTTGGCTTTGACTTTCCGGTTTTGGGACTCAGTTTTCTGGTATTTAAATGAATGCACTATCTGTATTTCTTATGTAGAGAGCCTGTTCCATTTTGCGATTAATAACTATATCAGCATATTTATAGTTACTGTAGGCATTGTGAATACTGCATTGCTGATACAATGAGATATCAAATGATTCATTTAAAATTTAGCAGAGACAATGCAGGAAAATTAAAGCTCTATTTTCCTTGGTTATGTGAAAATAACATGCACTTATATCCTGGTATTTAAATTGTATCTTCATTAACAATTCCATAGGAACAAATTGAAATTTTTAAAAAAACCAAACAGGATTACTAGAGATTCATTTATATTAATAGCAAAAAACAAAAACGAAACACATATCAAAATAACTAGTTCCCTGAATTTCTGTCACATCTATTTTGCAACAAGGTTCTAAGCACTTTGCTTCCAGCTATTTATTTTTTATATTGCTATGAAAGAAGTGGTCAGACCATTAACATAAAAAATCCATAATTGAAATAGTTGTATATGTGCATATATACACATATATGAATATGAATATATAGATACATCCATGCTTAGAATGTCAAAGCTTTTACAGATGATATTCAAAAGATTTTTTGAATAGTTATGTTTAAATGTGGCTTTCCTGTGCGGTTTAAATGTTCTGTTCTTTGGAATAAGAATTGTTGTCTTTAATAGAAGGGAGGTTTTGTCTAAACCCAGTTTGGAATTAGATTTCCTTTAACAGGAAACCAGTGTGTGTGTAGACACAAGGCAACACCTTACTGGAAGAAGTGGCCTGAATTCTCCTTAAGAATCTCTCTCCATTTAAGTCATTAAGGAAAGATGCAGGAATTTTGAGGCTTTATTCAGCTTATTGGGGGAAGTTAGAAGGGCAGACCAAGGCCCTGTCTCTAATACCTGGAAAGCAGTTGTGAATAGGACTATCTTGGGAGAAAATCTATAAAGAAGCAGCCTGTGCCCCACCCCACCCCCCACGCTATCTTATCTAAACTTTATATTTTCCCCAAGACCTAGCATAGAGCTCTGAGCACAACAGTCACTTAATAAATGTTTGTGGCAATGAATTGAATTTACTTGAAGAGACAGCTAAACTATAAGTAGTTTGGTGGATGCTGGCATGCAGTCCTGGAGCACAACTTAATTAGAAGATTCAGATCGAGCTAAAAGTCTACCATTCTAATCAAACCTGGGGACAAAATAATGATTAGATTATGGCGTGAGCAATAATAGTTAAAATTAATGAGAAAGATAAATTGTACTTAACTGTTGTTACTTTATACTTGCTCTAAAAATACACCTTTTTCAAAATAGTCATATTTTATTATTTATGTGAATAAAGACTTCTATGTGCTTAAAAATAGCCCTCCATTTATAAACATTATGTGTATTGTACATTTATACGTAATATATTACATATGGTATATTTGTGTGTATATACATATATATACATACATAAACATATAAATGTGTGTATAGAGAAATAGGGTTGTGTCTTGGAAGGGGGACTGGTCAATGATCTCCAGCCCTTTTAAGCCTGTGTTGCAAAATCTGCAAATATAAGCCCCCCACATATTTGAGTGTGCACAGGTGTTGTTTGGGACCTGCTTCTGGGCCAAAAAAGGGGGCCTTTTTGATTGGCTGCTAAGTCATAGCTGAGCAAAGGCACTAATCAGCAAAGACATTTGCCTTTTTCCTACCTGGCCACATTTAAGTGAAAGAGATGTGCTGTAAGCCTCTAGGTAGAGAGGCACCTCAGGTCTTCCCCACCCAAGATGAAATGTGTCCCATGACTTCAGGCCAGTGTTCTTTGTCTCTTCATATATGTTCTTTCCTAATTTAAGGTGGAGTAATGGAGATGGCAATGATCTTGTGAACTTTGAAAGGTTGGAATAGTGAAAGCCAGAAGTCTAAGAGCAGGAAGCCATGCCTGGCAGGAAAGAGCAAATGACTTAGCTGGCTAGTGGCTTTTGTGTGCACACCTGGTTCTGGCTCAGTACTCAATCCAAAAGATTCTGCTTCTTTATGTGTTAACCTGGAAACAACACTTATAAGTAGTCAAGTCCTTATTGGAATTATATCAGCAAAGCACAGCACTGGACACACTGGAAAGTCTTCCTATCATAAACACATCTTAGAGCATGATGTAATAGATACAGAGCAAACCTTGAAACCACAAAGACTTTGATTCATATCTGATTAGTTTCTAACACTGAGTGGCTGTATGACCCTAGGCAAGTCACTTAATACCTCTGTGTTCTGGGTAAGTCTCAAAGATTCAAAGCAAAAGAAAAGATGCCAACTTGTGTTGGTAAAGGAAGACCCATATACCAACAAAATCATAGGTCCAATCCAATTCATATACATGCATATGTCAATATACATCTCTGTTTATTATCTAAATACGTGTGTTTATACATGTGTATTTATAAGCAAAATTTGAAAAAAATATGTAATCACTTCTTCTTCTAATGGTTTCTTCAGGAAACGTGTATGATACCACAAGGGCATAGCCTACCAGCAAAATGTTCAAATATTTTATGCAAGGTATTGAAAAGAAAATGAACAGCTTCTTAAGTATTTAGCTTGCAAAACTCAAACAAATAAAGTGACAATAAACCTCGCAGGTGTTCACCCCAATTAGAGACAAACATCTCTCCTTAGAGTGTGAACTTTTTCCAGGTGTACTTACAGTAACTTAGAGGAAATTAGACCTCTTGTAGTGGCAAGGCATAAAAGTAAGTATATGCCTGAAGGAAACTAAGTGTTCCCTTACAACTAAGCAAGTTGTAAGGAAATTGCAATTCAGACACCCATTATCCAAGCACTGAAACCTTTAGGCTAATATTCGAATCACATCCTTTTACTTGCACCTCAGACACTTTTGGAATTTTGGTACTAACTTATTTATAATTTGAACCACCCCTGGCCTTTAAGCTCTGTTAGTTACAAGATCTAGCCAATATTTTTACCTCTCTCTTGAGATGGATCTTCCAGTTGAGAAAATTTTCTTTTGCTTCTACTACAGCCTCTTTAATTTGCAACGTATAATACTTTCATTTTTGACTCATGGAAGGTCCTGAGGATAGATTGGTACCCACAGCACACCTATACACAATGTGTGGAATCACACAGAGTAAGACTGACAGCATGTAAATCTCCAATGAAGCAGAAATATATACATCTAGCTCCTAATTTGTAAACATAATGAATTCCCTAAAGTGGTTGTGTTCATTTGAATTTGTACTATTTGAAGTTATAATTATGTAAAATGTGGCAGTTGCTCCCAACACATAGGAAATAGTACAAATTCAAATAATGTGGCTACTTCAAAGGTTTCATTATTCATACGAATCCAAACAGGACATAGTTTTATAGCTAAAAGAGCTTTGTAAAATAGCACAGATTGGGTACCACAAGGAAATGTATAGGTTATTGATGCATAACCTATTGATGATTTCGGTGTTAGAACACTACACATAGCTATTAATGATAGGTATGATCTGCCTTCATCAGTGTGCCTGAAAACAACAACAAAAATAAGAAATACACTTTTCCATAAAGAAACTGTGTTCTCTAGACTTACAAAGATTATTCTTTGTATCAGCATTATCAACATTCTCATCATCTTTTAGATTAGAACTTTTCCTTGCTAGCAAATAGCTCTATTATTTAACATTAATTTGTGCACAGTAATTCATTTCTGATTGTACACAGGTTGATTCTGCAGTGGTAGTATTCTGAAAAAACGAATCAGTGTTTTGCTTTGGTTTGTTTTTTTGTGTTTTTGACATGCAGGTTGATCAGAGAATGTTCAAAATAGTAAAGGACACATTTCTGAATACCACTGGTCTCATTGAAGGTCCCTTCTATTGTTCTTGTCATCTGATATATTGGAAAACTGAGACAGAAATACTCTATTTAAGAAGAACACGCTAAAGGCAATCAATTGATTCCCAATCTAGTACTTTATCTATGAGAACACCCTACTGTAGTTCTGATCCTTGCACATAGAAGATTTGCATGTTACTTTGTCAGTGTCACATTTTATTTCCGGAACAATAAGTACTTTTTCATGTTCTTTTATGGGGGACAAGATTAGTAAAACTCCCATTTTTGTACATACGGGTCTTCCTCCCACTTCTGTGATCTCTTTGGAATACAACTCTAGAAGTGGTATTACTGGGTCAAAGGTCACACAATTATTTATAGCCCTTTAAACATAGTTCCAGATTGCTCTCCAGGATGGTTGGATCAGTTCACAACTCCACCAACAATGCATTAGTGTTCCAATTTTTCCACATCCTCTCTGGCATTTTTCATTTTCCTGTTTTGTCATCTTAGCCAATCTGACTGGTGAGATGTGGTAGGAGATGACGTGAAGATCCGCATTGGGAATATTGGGCTCAATTCTGGGCACCACAGCTTTGGAAGAACATGGATCAAAAAGAGTATACACAGATGTGGGCAGCTAGGTGGCCCAGTGGATAGAATAAGTCTTGAATTCAAATGTGGCCTTAGACACTTACTAGCTATATGACCCTAGGCAAGTCAGTTAACCTTTCTTGCCTTAGTTTTCTCCTCTGGAAAATGGCAAACCATTCCTGTTTCTTTTTTCCATGAAAACCCCAAATGGGGTCATGAAGAGGCAGTCATGACTAATATGAATGAATAACAAGGATCCAGAGATAATCAATGCAGATGATGAAAAATCTTTAGTTTCTGTCATTTGGGGACCATTCGAAAGAAGTAAGAATATTGAGGCTATAGGAGGAAAGATGATAGCTGCCTTCAAGTACAAGAAAGGTTTTCATGTGGAAGAGAGATTAAATATATTATTTTTGGACACTGGGGGAAAACCTATGAGCAACTATGAAAGGGATAAAGAAGTATTATTTTAACAGTATCAGGAAGATTTTTTTCTTAAAGATTAGAGTTATTTGAATAAGGAATGGGCAGGTCAGCATGTAGTATGTTCCTCATAATTAAGGCTCTTCAGGAGAAAAAGGTTTTATATATAATCACTTTTCAGGTACATTGTAATGAGATAATCAGTCAAGAAGTATTTATTAAGAACTTACTATATGCCAAAAACTGGGGTCTTTGGGTTTATTAAACAGTAGTTACCATAGTCATTGGCTATTGAGTCTTGCGTACCCAATCTATTCCACTGACAACTCACTATTTGACAAAAACTGCTGGAAAAACTGGAATATAGTATGGCAGAAATTGGGCATAGACCATTATTTAACTCCATATACCAAAATCAAGTTTAAATGAGTGCACGATCTAGGTATAAAGGCTGATACTGTAAGCAATCTGGGAAAGCAAGGAATAGTGTACCTGTCAGAT
>CM053584.1:254380222-254397611 GCA_028627135.1 Pseudochirops cupreus | reverse complement strand
GCTGTCTTATCTGTCATATCTAGATCAATGTATGGCTGGGCCATTTTCTTTACCCAGTGTATATCTCCACTTGTGTGCAAGTCATCATTGCCAATCTCCTGAATTCTACTTAGACCTACTATGCACATCTTCTCTGTCTTTTATGTAATCCTAACCCTAGCGCTAACCCTAACTTATTTCTTCTGTGCTCATAGTGTTTTCTGATTCATTGTCATATAATATTACTAAGAGAAAACTGATCATAAACAAATGTGATTTATTGGCAAGTAGATTCTTGGAAACACTGAAAGTGAAGGACACTTTTCCAAATGTTATCCAACCTGCTCTTCCATCTGTTAAATCCCGAATTCAGGTAGTTGCCTATTTTGTGCTCCAGTCCAAAATCAGTGTACTTACAGAACAACTTTGAAATATGCACAACCAATTTAATGTCATAATTTGGAAAACATACAATCTATCCACTCTATTATTGTTGTGTAGATTGTAAGTGAAATTCTTTTTCATGTCTACAACATTTTTTTGACCTCAGTTGTCTTGAACTCTGTTGTTATATCTATGTAGGAATCTTATATGATCTTAACAAAGGCACAGGAGAAAAGATACCTTGGTGGAAGAGAACCCTTACTGTTTTACTTTGCCCTGTGGAGTCTGATGCATTTTTAAAAAATCAAACAGGAAGCACAGAAAGGACTGTGTATTACACACAATTATCCGTTTTGTAACTGAGGATGATCTAGGCTGTCTGAACATGCCTATCTGTTATTTTTTTATAGTTTCACCAAAGGTACGCTTGATCTATATAGACATTGTTCTCATAAAGGTTTTATAAAAGTAGAAAAGTAAGTATATTTTTGTGGTTATTGATATCTTTCTGGAGTAGTGATGTCATTTATAATCTCTTTCACTCTTTTTGTCCTCCATCCCTTTTTTTTCTGAAATAACCTGAAAACCATGGAATGCTCTAAAAAATAGTGTTGCCTCCAGCACATATGTCCTTATGGATCAATTCTAGTCATTCCTTTTAACTTCATTTTCTTGAGTGCCACATTCATTTCTTCAGATTGCCATTTGGAACTGAGATGCTAGAGTACACATGTCTTTCCTGCTATTATTACTAATGTGAACAGATTACTATAGAAATGCTGGAAGATTGGTTCCATTTCATATACATTTGTTGTCCTTTTCCCAGTTTCTGCAAGAGTTGATTTAGTTTACTTGATCTGCAGACTAGATTTTCTGCAGGCTTGGCTTATCTACTACTTTCACATCTTTTTTTTTCCCTGTGGTATGGTTTATAACTTTCCATGACCTATGTCCATAATATCTTAGAAATAGTTTATATTCTAGAGCACTGTTTTTCTTGGCTCCCATACTTTTTTTTTCTATTTAAGAAGGTGATCAAGTATTCTTGATTAAAGCAATCTTTGTGTTTCTTTTTTACCTTCCCATTGTTAGGATTGTTTAATAGCAACTGATGTGTTTTTTTTTCTAATAAATGAAAATAACCAGAGCCAATACTTTTAACTTTTATCCATTTCCCATTTTTTACAATCAATAACTTGCTCAAATATGTTGAGTTGCTACTATTATAATTGAATGTAACATTTTAAAAAATATTTATCGTTTCTCCTCATTTGTTGTTAATGTTGATGTTTGCCTTAGTGAATGATCTGAGGGTAGACAGATGATTTTACAAAGGAGAAAAAAAGGAAAAAAGAAAAAAATGGACTTTCATGTTAATTCTTCACTTTTTATTAGTTAGTATATATTCTTGATTTCATTTGTTGTGATGTTATTCAGTCTTTGTCAGGTCCAGCGCTTTTCAATTATCTTGTTGAAGAACCATTCATAATTTAAGACTATCAGGCTTCAGAGTCATTTACAAACCTTTGGCTACTTTCATTTATTAAATCTAATTCATACTTTCCCCTATATGCTTTTTTCACTGTTTTCTCCTTTGATCATTTTGTATTAAAGTCAATAAATATTAATGTACCTGTTAATTGTCTTGGTGGAGTCTATCAAATTCTTTGCAGAGTTTATTTGCTTCTTCATATTCAACATGTTGGCATACAAAATCCAAATATCTTTATGATAATTTTCTTGCTTATGTTCATTGCAAGCTGTGTAAAGCTATACGGCCAATTATCCCATGATCTTTCTTATTGATCTCTCCCTTACACAAAGAAACCAACTCTGCCAACTCTTAAGTTTTGGCTCTTTAAATAGAAATTGTGTGCCATTATTTCTTTGAGGAATACATTCTTTGTGTTTTCTGATGAATATGTATATGCTTCTCTTTCCCAAGTAGCATTTTTCCTACTCATCTGTATTCTTAGACATCATGATCCTGTTGACTACAGGATATCACAAACAAATTAGGGGAGCATGGAAAAAATTATCTGTTAGATCTGTTGATAGGGGAAAACTTCACTACCAAACAAGACATAGAGAGGTTCATGGAAGGCAAAATGGACAATTTTAATTACTTTAAGTTATAACATTTTTGCACAAATCAAACCAATGAAGAAAAAATGAGAAGAAAAGCAGGAAATTGGGAAAATTCTAACTAATTTCTCTGATACAGGTCTCATTTCTCAAATATATAGGGAACCAAGACAAATTTCTAAAAATAAGAGCCATTCCCAAATTGATGGTCAAAGCATATGAATAGGCAGGTTTCAGAACAAAACAAAGCTGTCGATAATCATATAAAATGCTCCAAATTACAAATAACTAAATAATTGGTAATTAAAGAAATGCAAATTAAAACAACTTTGAATAACCACCTTATACTTATCAGATTGGGTAAGATCACATAAAAGGAAATTTATAAATGCTGGCATGGACATGGGCAAATAAGTATACTAATATTTTGTTGTTGAAGTTGTAAATTGGTCTGGCCATTCTGGGAAACAATTTAGAATAATACCCAAAGTCTAAATCCCAAATAAATAAAAGGAAAAACAAAAGGGCCCAAATATATAAAAATTGTTTATAGTATTATTTTAAAAAATTGTGATGGCAAAGAATTGGAAACTGAAGGAAAGTCCATCAATTGGTAAGTTATGGTATAAGATTGTGATGGGATGCTTGTACTATAATAAATAATGAAGGGGATGGTTTGAGAAAAAGCTGGGAAGACTTATATGAAATGATTCAAAATGAAGTGAGCAGAACCAGGAGAACAATGTATACAATGAAAGCAATATTATAAAGATAATGAACTGTAAAAGACATCTGTGAAAGATCATTTTAATGATTCATGACAGTTCCAAAGGACTCAAACTGTGAAGAAGTATATTACCTTTACATAGAGAACTTAAGAAATCAGGGTGAAAATTAAAGCATCTTTTTTTCTCTTTCTTAACTTAAAAAAATGTGGCTAATATGGCTAACATAAAAACAAAACAAAGCAAAAAAGAGGTGCCTCAGAGGTCATCAGGCCCAGCCAATGGGTGAGTAAGAATTCCCTCTACATCTCCAACTAGTGGTAATCATCCTTTGAAACTCCACATTGAAGAAGCATCCTTTTCATCCCAAGGCAACCCATTCTACTTTTGAAAGCTCACATGTCAGGAAGCATTTCCCATGTCCCCTTCACCCTTTACATCAAACTGAAATCTGACTCTTTGCTACTTCCAATAATTTCTCCTAGTCTTGTGCTTCCAGGACAAGCAGAACAAATCTACTTGAAATGCCAACAAATACATGAACACAGTTGCCATGACCCCCTATGCCATCTCTTTTAAAGTTCAACATCTTCAGTTCTTTCAATAGATTATCATATAGCATTAGCTACATACTCTACATCTTTTACAAGTCCTTCCTAAAATGAAATGCCCTGAAATGAACATGATAATCCAGATGTGATTTTGCCAGGGAATAGTACAGCAAGAACATCACATCTCTAGTTCAGTAAGTTATGCCTCTCAATGGATCCTAAGATCAGATTAGCTTTTTGGATGGCTACATGATTCCTATTAACCTACAATGCCACTAAAATCTCAGATCTTTTTCATATGAACTGTTCATTTGCCACTCATCCAGAATCCTATACAAATAAAATTAATTTTTCTAACCTATATTTCAAACTTTTCATGTCTTATTAATTTAATTTTATTATATATGGATTGATGTTCTCATCTATAAATATCATTTTTCACTTATATAACTGTCCATCAGTAGCTATCTTTCCATATGTTACCTAGAAATCTGTTAAGCCTGTTATCTATTTCTCTACTCGAGAAACTGATTAGATGATAAATAGCATCGGATCAAGAACAAATCCCATGAGAAACTTCCTTCAAATGTGATAAACCTTCAATAACTACTCTTTGGGTCAAGTCTTTCAACATTCCAAAAGTCATTGACCTATAATTAATGTGTAGCTTTTATATCTCCATCTTGTCCCATTAATTATTTTTCCCCTACATAGCTAGTCTACTCTCCTTTTCATTCACCCATCCTTCTGATGATATCTTTCTACCTTCTCTTGAGGAATCCTTTGTCTCTTCATGCATGCCATTGTACTCTCCATTCTCTTCTGTGCTATCTACAACTTTAATTCTTCAGAGCCCATCCTACGCCATTATTCACAGTCAAACAGCATTCCTGAATATATATCACTCTTCAAAAGGGATACCTTTATTTCAAGAAGAAGCTTGGAGTCATTAAAAACATTCTACACTTCCCAAAAGGGAATTCATCTTGCTCCTCTCTTGTTCCCTAAAGGCTGGCCCTTGAGTCAGGAAAACTTATCTTCCTGAGTTCAAAAGTGGCCTCAGACACTTACTAGTTGTGTGGTCCTAGACAAGACATTTAACCTTGTTTATCTCTGTTTCCTCCTCTGTAAAATGAGCCAGAAAAAAAGTCCAACCACTCCACTATCTTTATCAAGAAAACCCCAAAAGGGGTCACAAAGAGTTGGACATGACTGAAAAAAGACTTAACAGGCTGAGATATTTTGGTTTAGAAAGTTACAGTACTGGTGGGTAGAATCACAGAGGAGTAGACTCACATCATTTCCAGTTCAGTTGGAATATGTGGCAGCATGATGGGTGACAAAGCAAAGGCTGAGAGTTAAGTAAAGGACAGACAGAACCAGGGCTAGTTATAATTTTAGGCAACCATCAATTAGGAGAGAAGGATACTGGGTTAGGGGTAGGCTTTCCAGAAATTAAGGGGCTAAACTCTCACAGCTCAATTTCTGGTCCAGGAAGCATTTTGGCTGCTTAGGAAATGGTTGAGGAGTAAAGGTTCAGTTCATTGTCCATCTGTATAGTCATATATATGTGTCTGTGTGTGTATACGTATATAGTCATATACATATATATATATGAATTATTTGGCTGTATCAATTTTATATTTGTATATCGTAGTTTGGACAATATGCCTTCTTTATCTCTTTGATTTTTTTGTCAATGAAAGCTCCACTGAATTCCTTTGAATGATTATAAATCTCATTTAGGAAAGTTGGCAGTGTTCCAGGACTTGATGAAATCCACACAATCACATTGGCAAATGGAGGCATTTGGAAGACCTCATCTTCTTGTATTCAGATCTAGTGTCGAGTATAATCCATGATAGTGGCCAACATATTTGGCAACAGAAATGGCCTTGTCTTATATTTCTTAGTAGTCAGAGGGTCACTGAAGTTATCTCATCACATCATTCCAGGAATTTTGCATTGTTAAAACAACATGTGCTAGACGTGTGTGTGTGTGTGTGTGTGTGTGTGTGTATGTGTGTTTGTGTGTGTGTGTAGATGTTTTAAGGTAGTATTTTGCTCTTGTACTTTTCAATCAATTGCATAATTATAAAGAAACCATAAAATGAGTCCAATAAACCTGGCAAAAGGAAGAAAGACAAAAAGAAAGAAAAATAAAGGACTTGAAGTCATGTTGACTCTCTATAATGGTCACTTCATTTCTTACTGTTTCCGTACTCTGCCTTTAAAATTACCTTTTGAAAAGTTTTATATGTTCCATTAAAATAGTGAATACATTGGGGTTATTGCTCTTCTAGTCATTTAATAATCTTTGGAGATATAATTAAAAGAAACATTCTCTTTAGCAAAATAATTATTTTTTTTCTAAATGAGAATATAGCTAGTGTATTATTACATCACTTATAATACATGTAATTTATTTCCAGAGAAACAAAACCATTCAACTATGGGGTAATTATGTATCTGTCAGTGGTTAAAGCTCATAGCTGGTATTTTCTATTCTCAATATTCATCCTGAAGATTACTAACATATTTAAAGATACTGAAATGGAGATTAGATCTGTGTGTGTTATGTGTGAAGTTAATAAACATTTATTAAGCAACCACTGTGCGCAAAGTACTATATTAAATACTGAGGATAGAAAAGCAAGACACAAGTGATCAGGCAGAAGTATACACACACATACACACATGCATTCACATGCACATTCCATATTCTCAATGAACTCACAGTCTAATGCTAGCCATCGAATACAAACAACTACAGTATATACAAATAAGATATAAAGAGCAAATTGGACATAATCACAGAAGTAAGACACTAATATTAATGGCAATTGAAGAAGGCGTTTAGCAAAAGGCGAGATATTAACTGTCACTTGAGGGAAGCTAGGAGACAGAGATGAGAAGCAAGAGGATTCCAGGCATGAGGAATAGCCAGTGAAAATGTACTGAATTGGGAGATAAAATATCATATGTGAGGAACAACAGAGAGGTCAATGTAACTGGACTGCAGAGTGCATAGAGCAGAATAAGGTGTGGTAATCAGTGAGTATAAAACTTGAAAGTATGGCTAGCTCCAAAGATGGAGACCTTTGATATCTACTTTTTAGATTTGTATGCCCTCTAGATAGAACAGAAATGGCTTTTAAACATGGGAAATATTACAGAGCTTTGGATCCAGTTAACTTATAGACTGTTGCTCCCTGTTATTTCCCTAAACATGTGGCTTAGAGCACTAAATAGTCTGGAGCTGCTTATATGCATATGTTTTCTCAATCTCTCCATTTCCAAGTTGATCTTGCAGAAATTGTAGGAGGAAGAGGAAGAGAGTGGTGTACACCTCAGGGGGAACTAATGCTAGCACTAATTCTAGAGAGTTATAGAAACATCAAAGAACATGTCAATACATCCAGGACTTAAATGGCTATGGGGGTGTCTTTGAGCTCTGGCTCAGTGACCGCTTCACCATATTTGGTGCTTTTCCCATTCTGAGATATTGTCTTTATCAGTATACTTCCCAAGAGAGTGCCTGCCTAAGAGCAAGTGAAATCTGCCCAAACATCTTCCTTTCAGAGGCATTACAGAGAGCCATAGGAACCAGTTTTGTACACCGAGTTCTTCGCTTGTAGGATTGTTTTATCTTTTTGACACAAGATGCAAGCAGAGGCAGCTTTTGTGAAAATGCAGGGACTGTTTTTGAATTAGCTAGGCTTTACAATTTGGCCTTTTGATCACCTCATTGTTCATTATCACCCTTCCACCAAAAAAAAAATTGGTCTAGGAGAAGTACACTTAAATTAGATATTTATCAAATAACTCTGGTTAGAGGTTGCTGAGAATGAGCTGAAACAAAAGTCTAAAATTAATCATATCTATGGCTTTTGCTCTCCATCTTCAATCACCACAGGCAAACACCACTAGTTTTCTTGTTTTTTGCAAACTCTCCTGGGAATGGGGAACATTCTAATAAATATTCATTCAGATTTTCCTAATGTTGATGTACTGGGCAGCGAACTAAATAATTGTTTCAGGTTAAGGACCCATTTAATGCCCTATGGAAAGAGCGGTGGCTAAAAGAGGAAAGCATCAGAGAACTACAAGAAGGGACCCTATAGACCCTATTTTCCCACATATTCATTTCATAGATGATAAAATTGAGAGCTGGGGAAGTTAAATGATTTGCTCAATGCTACACAGATAGGTGGTAAGAGGCTATGTTTGAATTCACGTCTTCTCACCGCAAAGTCAATTCTCTTTACCTTATGCTTTGATGGAAGATAAATAAATCTGAGAATGGATGTAGTTTACATGTCAACTTCAGGGACCGGTGACTTTATCTGTGTGAATTTTTTTTGACCAATGAAGATTATAAACTCTGTGTGCCAAATGAATATTTAATGAATTGGTTTGGCCAAAAAAAGAAAAAATCTAACGCCTGGCAACCAAATCTTGAGAAATGTATCTCTGAAATTAGCCAGTCTAGTCCCCAGACAATAGACAAAATGTCCCTGAAACCTTATTTGAAGTCTTTCCAATTTGGCAAGATTTGCCTTCTCTTGTGCCCCTGGCACAACTTTCAAGTATCCAGCATTTTCTATATCCCCTGTTGAGGCATTTGATGAGAGTAGGTGGCTTGGATCTCCTGGGGGCCATTTAACTTTGCTTTATCTACTATTCACATCTGGACCTAGACAGCATCCCATAATAGAGGCCATTCATTTTGTATGTTTTGTGCTATTTGTCAAGAGTGAATAGGGAAAGAGTATGTCAGTATGTGAAAATGAATCCATCATGGCTATTGGGAAAAACAAATCAAGATGCATTTGGACAAGACTGAAGATGGGTCAGTAGTATAATAAAATATATAAAAGAACACAATAAATTCAATACTCATTTATTAAATATTCATTATGTACTTGGTATTATACTAGGTAAATGTACTGAGAAAGAAGAAAAAAAGATATGGAGGGCATGAATGGTACATTCTTGGGAGGTGGGAGGAAGGCATTTCTACAAGAAAAAGTTTTAAATCAAAACAAAACAACAAAAGGCATAGTGCAATAGAAATAGAACTTAATTTAGAACTATAGGATAGGAGTTCAACTCTTGCCTAATATCTATATGACCTTGCATAATTTGCTTAATTTTTTAAGAACTCAGTTTCCTCTTCTGTACAGTGTAGATATTAGATTGGATGACATGATAATTCCCTTTAAGATCTAAATATATGTTCTTATAAATCAGAATTTTGTGCTAGATTTTTTGAGAGAACTAAACTATTATAGGAATTGATAAGAAAATTTAATGTAATTCAATTCAGTAAGTCTATATTGAGCCCCTAGATTATGGAGAACTATGGTTAGGTAAAGGCTTAAAGAAGTGATTTAAATTTTAAAGAAATGTAGAATTTGTTTTTGTGAAGAGCAAATTCACAGAGTTATTAATGAATCTTCCATGTGTGAAGGACTGAACTGTTTGAAGTAAGTCTGTGTTGGAATGTAGTAAGACATAAGGTTGAATAGTTAAAGTTGGGCCCACTAATGAAGTTTGGAATTGATTAGAAAAACAAAAGGGAGACATTCCTCTGTTTGTGACAAAGGAAGGTAGTGTGGTTCAGAATAGGGTGAAATAAGAAGTAGGCATAAGCATTAGCTTTGCTCATTTTTGGTGGGGTAGCTTATAAAGAAACATACTTCTCTCACTCTGTTGAAGACAAGAGAACTTTATCTTTGCTAGAGCCCTACTGAATATGGGTCTATAGCATCATTTCTTCACAAGCAACAATTAACAATTCATTCAATACTCTCTCTCTCTCTCTCTCTCTCTCTCTCTCTCTTTCTCTCTCTTTATCTCTCTCTATCTTTCCCTCCCTCCCTCTCTTCCCCTTCCTCCTTGTTCCTTCCATCCTTTCTTTCTCTCCCTCTCTTTCTTGCATTCTTTCCTCTCCTCCAAGAATTACAGAAAAATAAAAGAGAAACATGCATAGATATACATTAGAAACAAAATTATAAAATTTTAAGAAGCAGTTAAAAAAATTACAAGGGCAGCAATACTGACCTTCAGCCAAAAAAAAATGGAACTAGTCTGATTTTTCTTAGCTAACCTTATTTATATTAATCCATTCTTTTAATAATTTCTCCCAAGAGTAAGCCCCATCCAAGACTACTCATTACATTTTGATTATGGCTGAAAGGGTTCACCCAGAATGACAGAGTGTTAGAAATTAAAGTCTCAAAGAGATCATCTAGTTTAAAAGTATAGAAACTGAGGCCCTGGGAGGGTGTGACTTGTCCAAGGTCATACAACTATTAAATGACACCTCTCCCTTTCTAGATCATTTTCTTCTTTATTCTTTACCCCCTTTTGATCTGGTAGGACCAAGGCAGGAAGAACAGTATTAATTGGCCTACTGGGCCTTTATAGGCTTAGGTAAGTCTCATTTGCATCCTGGGAAAATTTCAGGCTATCAGTCTCCCTTCAAAGAAAATGTATGCTTCAAGTAGGAGAGTCATCTTAGGTCATTTTCTCACAGTTCTATTTTATGTTTTAATTTGCCATCTCCAAACTTTTAGCAAAAGCCACAGTTATGTGAAAGAACAATGTCTAGTGATCTTTCTCTTTCTCTGAATTCCTATGGCAATTATGAATATATTAAGGCTCATAAGCAGAAATCAGCCATTTGTTAACAGGTTAATTCATGCAAAATTGGTAAACTGGCCAAGTAGAGCTTGAAATCCTCTTCTGTGACAATATTCTCCTGATCTTCTTTTCTCACTCTTTCAGTTGATTTGTCTTTGACTCCTCTTTCTTCTGTCACAACCCCTAATCGGGAATGTGCCACAAATCTCAGTAGTTGACTCTGTGTTCTTTTTTTCTATAATAATGTCTTCTATTTTTAAAAATTCCTCATAACACCTAATATAATGAGATAATGGAAAGTATTGAATTGGAAGACATAGGCACCAGATTTTAATCCTGGCTTTGCTATTTACTACCTGTTTGACCTCAAGCAATAAGCTTAACCTGTACTAAGCCTTGATTTCCTCATTTGCATGAGCAAAGAGTTAGACTAGATGATTTCTGAGGCTCCTTCCAGTCCTACATTTATAAATATATATGAATCATAATGCTGAGCTCACAATCTATAATAAATATTGGCAGAAAAAAGGAAGGAGGAAGGAAGGAAAAATGGAAGGAAGGGAGGGAGGAAAGAAGAAAGGAAGAATGGAAGAAAGAAAAAGAAAGAAAGGAAGGTTGACTCCCAAGACAAGAGAGCAGGCTGAAGATGTTGGTCATATGAATGAGAATCACAGAATTCTGGCACAGGATATGTTGTTGGGATAGATGGGTAGAGTATGAGAAATGTCTCCAAAACCAGCTCCAATCTATTACACCACAACGGCTCACATATAAACATGATGGCTGGGGAATATCCACCATCACCAAGGGTGCCCAATTCCTCCTTACTTTTTCTTCCCCTTTTCCCTTTCCTAGGGCTCCAAATCAGTCTCAGAACCCCCTATGAGGGTAAGGTGGCCTACCATCTCTGAGGAGTGCCCTACTCCTTTTTCCCAATCCACTCATGCACTCTGCTGTCCAGGGCAGTCTCAGACCCTATTTAGTATGGCTACATGACTGGAAGATTTGCCACCACTGATGGCAACATCTCTACTCCTTCCCCCATTTTCCCCTCTTGACTTAAGCTGCTAGACTACTCATATCCTTATAGCTTCTAACCTTCATAGCTTTATTTCACCTTACTCTCCTCCACATTCTTTTTGATCTAGTGACACTTACCTCCTCCCTGCTTCCTGAAGATTTTTCCAGTCTGGGAATTTTCCCTCTCTTTATTCCTTGTCTGGAATGTTCTTCTTCCTAATCTCTGCCTTCTAGTTTCCTTGGCTTCCTTCAGGTCTTAGCTAAAATTTTACCTTTTGCAAAATCTTAGCTCCTTTCCTCTGACACTAACCCTATTTTATCCTGCATAGATTTTGTTTGTACACATGCATTTTTATGGTGTCTTCCCCCTTAGATTGTGAATTCCTTAAGAGCAGGGACTTTTTTTTTTTGTCTTTTTTTGTATCCTCAACATAGCACAGTGGCTTGCACATAATGGACTCTAAATAAATTTTAGTTGACTCAACTTGATATATACACATAAGAATGCATATATACATATGTATTTATGCACATAAATGATAGTTTACTTTATATATAGTTGTACATATATATATATATATATACACACACACAAAATATGTACATATATTATCTGTTTGTGTTAGATGACTGTAACATGCCTGTTGTATTCCATCAACAGAGGCTTGGGCACATGTATCCTAGAACCTATGATCTTGGACTTAACCCAGGGTAGACTCCTGAGAATTCCCTGTACTTTAAAGTTGAGGGAAGAAGGAGGAAGCTATACCAAGTATGAGCTATGAGTCATTATGGGATGGCTAAAGGAGGAGTCATCCAAGCTGCTGAAGGCTCTAAAGGGTCACCAGAACTGAGGATAATGGAGATGATCTGATTATTCTATCACCAGACAAACTCCTCATTGTTGATCAATCTGGGAAGAGAGAAAGTGATGACTTTTTCCTTTACCTTTCCTCCCTCTCCAGTTTCAGTATCTACGTAAGTCTCTTGCCCTACTTCCATCCATCCTAAAGAGAAGTGACAAAAATTATTTGGACTCCGGAAATTTTAGAATATTCTTAATTTTTAAAATGCTTCTCATTTTAATTTTCCACAGTACATTAGATTATAAATTCCTTGAGAGCAGGAACGATCTTTTGTCTTTTCTTGTGTTACCAGAGCTTAGGACAGTGTCTGGCGTATAGTAAGTATCGAATAATTACTTATTTATTGATTTTACCTCTAATCCTTGAAAAAAAAGATAGAAGAAATGCCTTGCTATTTGATGTATAAAGTGCGCATATGCAGATAATTTAAAAGGGAGAGGAGAATGGGGATTCATCTTTTGGAATATGAAACACAAATTTGTTCGGCCAACCTGAAATGGTGACTGAACTGAGAGGGACAAAATGGAGGTTCTGGGATTTAACTTTTGTGTTCCTTGCTAAGAACTCCCAAACACATCCTCTTTTTGGTAAAAGAGACAGTGTGCCAGAGTCAGCAAATTGTATATGAATTAGACTGCTACTTCATGAGAATGACTTTTCTGCTCCATTTAAATACCTAACCATCTAGAGGAAGAGAGGAAGAGAGGATGCTTTGCAAGTAGAATAGCTTAGCAGCAAAGGAAGGCAATAGTATACTTGTGTTATTGGCAAAGAAGAGCTACCATATCAATATGCTAATGTTAACTGGGACTAAAATGACTTACAAATCTTGCTTAGATGGTTAGATATAAAATTCAAAAAATGTTTATTAAATACATACTATATATGACAATTGTTCCTTCCTTTAAAGACTTTACATTCTTTTTTTGGGGTGGGGAAGGGTGTGAGGGATATGATATGGAAACAAAATATCAAATACAAGATAATTTAAGGTGGAGGAGAACACTAACAATTAAGAAAATGTGATGCCAATGTGATATCCATAGCAGCCACTATGAATATGCATGTATATTTCCAGGGTAAAATCACAAAATATAATAAACTCTCTTCTTCAAAGGCAAAACCAAAATATTTATTTGGAACAGCATTAGGATAAGGTAGGTAAGATTTAACAAGGTACTTATCACTGATCCAGGGAGCTCCAACACCAAACCTTCTTTCTGTTAGGCCTCCCCACAAACAAGTTCCCCTAGGCAAATTCCTCCCTCTATCCCCTCACAGCTTGTTTCTCTCTCTCTGTTCTGCTCTCTGCTCTGTTCTGGGTAAGCTCCTCACACACTTCATGTGACTCAGGCTCCATGTGTTAGGCCTTTTAATGGATGGGGAATATCTTCCTATTCCATTAACACTACTGAGATTGAAGAAAGTCTTCCTATAGGACATGGACCTGAAATGAGCCTTGCAGCTAAGGGTTCTAAGAAGTGAAGGGAAAAAAAGCATGAGTTCTAATCACAGGAGAAAGTCTCTATGAATGCTGAGTATACTGAGTTTGGAGGGGTAAAAGTAAATATATTTTACTGGAATATAGGTGAAAGGGAGCAATGGTAAATGTTTAGAAAAATATGTTGCAGATGAATTGTGAAGGATACTTTTAAATGTGCTAAAGTGTTTGCATATAGATTTTTGAGGAGGTTGGTGCTGAGATGATCATGTGTAATATAAGAAGATATGGACAGCTACAAAGAGGCTATATTGGGGAAGAAAGAAACTAAAAGCAAAGATACTTAGGAAGTAATTGTGATTTTCTTGGGTAAGGTTAAAGCAGAATTAGATGTAACTAACTGTATATGAACAGTAATGGAGAGGATAGAGTCAAGGATACCTTTAAGACTGTAAATTTGAGAAATCAGAAGAATGGTAAAGCCTTCAAAAGAAATAGAGAAAATTATAGAAATGCCCAGTTTTTGAGAAAATAATGAGTCGTGTTGTGGACTTGTGCTTGAGATGTTTATGGACTACCTAAGTCCATTACTCCAGCAGGTAATTGGTAATGTGAGACTGTTATTTCAGAAGAGTAAGGCTGGGCCTACCTGAAGTCAACTGTAGAAATGAAAATTGAAACCATGAGGGTTACTGAGAATATCAAAAGAGAGAGTGTAGTGAAAGGGAAAAAGAGACCCTTGCACAGAGTACTGGGGGACACCTATGACCAGGAGATGAAAGATAAATTATGATTTAGCAAAGTATACTAGAAAGCGCAGTCATTTAGTAAGAGTAGGAATACTAAGAGAGGGCAATATCACACAAGGCAAAGGGGGTGGGGTAGGGAGAACCTCACAGGAGGGGTTGGTAAGCAGTGTCAAAGGAGGTACGAAGGTCATGAATGATAAAGACTAAGGAAAGAGCACTAGATTTAGCAAGGTAATCTTGGTTTATTAGCCTTCAAGAGAATTACTGCAGGTAAATGATGGGTCTAGAAGTTATATTGAAAGGGTTTGAAAAGTAGCTAAGAGGTAAGTGGATAATTGGATTTTTTCTAGTAGTTTAGACATGGAAAGGAGAAAGAAATAAAGATAATAATTTGAATGGTTATAAAGATCAAGTGAAAGCATTTTTTTTTGCTTGTTTTTAAGGAAGGAGCAGACTGGACATATATTTAAACATACAGGAAAACATAAACAGATAAGGAAAGACCCATTACAATAACAATAGCTAACATTTATATAAGGTTTACCATGTGTCAGGTATTGTGTTAAAAACAACTTTAGGTTATCATCTCATTTGATCTTCACATTAACCCTGTAAGGTAGTTATTATTATCATCACCACTTACAGATGAGGAAACTGAGGCATACAGAGGTTAAGTGAGTTGTGCCAGGTAACACAGCTAATGTCTGAAGTCAGATTGTAGCTCCAAGCTTGCTGACCTCAGGTCCAGCACTTTATCCACTATACCACCTAGCTGTGGGGAAGAGAAGAGTAAATATTTACATGGGGCTTACTATGTATAGGCCCTGTGTTAAGTGCTTTACGAATATTATCTCATTTGGTTATTTGATAGATAAGTAGACCAGAAGATAGAGTTCTGGGACCTGGAGTCAGGGGACAGAATTCAATCTGGCCTTAGACAGTTAGTAGCTGTGACCTTGGTCAAGTCACTTAACCTCAGTCACTTTAACTGCAAAATGGGGAAAATAATAGTATCTACATCAGATGATTGAGAATAAAATGAGATGATATTTGTAACATACTTAGTATAGAGTCTGTCAAATTATAGGTGCTATAAATTGCTTTACTATTACTAATATTAAAAGGATTGCCGTGAAGCAGTGAGACTCCAATTAAGATGATATACATTCATAGTGAACCCAATCTATATATTATGTGACTTCCTCCACACTCTGCCCCTTCTCCCAAATTAAATAGTTTAGGGATAAGAAAAGAGAAGGCAAAGACTTATTAAGGCATGACTATCAATAGGATGAGACAGTTGGGGACTCAGTGGATACAGGAGCACAAGATACTTCCTAGCTGTGTGACCCTGGGAAAGTCACTTAACCTCTGATTCCCTGACTAAATGGATCCACTGGAAAATGAAATGGCAAAAAACTCCAGTATCTTTGGCAAGAAAACCTCAAATGGGGTCTTGAAGAATTGGACATGCCTGAAATGACTAAACAACAATAAATCAATTAGGCTAGTGAAGAAAGGGTTACAGGATAGAGTATAACATATAGGCAAATTATTGAACTAGACAGTACTGACTGCAGGAGTGGGTTGGGGGAAGGGAAACAGTACCACCAATAATGAACTATTACTGCAAGTAGAATATGTGGAGGTAACAGTAAGGACAAAGAATAGTTATATGAGCAGTGAGAGAGAAAAAGAGAAGTTATAATAGTAGATAATCAGAGAAAAGAAGTTAAGATTTTAAGATCAAATCTATAGCATTACTATTGGGTAAGGTTAAGATAAACAGTATGAACTCTCTATGGGACCTAAGACTGTTGTTGTTAGTCCTTCACTCTTGAAGAAAATCAGTAACATCAGGAAGGTGTTGTCTTAACTTGCAAGTGATTGGATTTAAGTAAGGCAGAGTTGTACAAAATCATCAGCCTCACTCTCTCCTCAAGAGTCATTGTGGTCCAATGGCAAGACATTGGTCAAGATGAATGGAGGATGACCCCAGATATAGTGGGAGACCTTGGCCTTTTCAAGCTGAAATTATTCCCAGGTCTCAGTTTGTCTGAGGCAAGGTCCATTCAGTATAGATTGAAGTTGAATCTAATGGAAATTGATGAACTAGGAGGTGGAGGTGGGAGCTGGGGTAGGGTGTTTGAATGAATATCTTTGTGCATACTGAAGGCCCCATATTGGGGTGGAGAGAAAGCTGGGAAGCAAGTATTGACCTTAGTTGCTCTGATTTTAGGGAAAATGCCACAATGGGATTATACTTAGGAAAAGAAGAATAATGACATATGAAACATGCAACGGTATGAATATATGTATATAGAGAGGTATATGTATATGTGTGTATTCATGTGTTATAAAATATATAAACATGTGTTACATGTATACACATGTTTTTAAAAGTCCAATAACCTTTAGTGAAAACATTCTAATGTGTTTGACAAATTCATTTTTATAGTTAACTCCATTAAAATGGTGATTTACTTTTAAATTTATTTTTTACATTTACATGAAGTGATTTAACTAGGTCATGTTCTGAATTAATTGCTTCAGGTTCTCCTGATTCTACATTGCTTTTGTTTTTTTTTTCTTTCACTATATAATTCTTCACTCAAAATGATTTACTACTTTCTACCATATAATGATATACAAATATCTAATATGAGTATCTTATAAAAACAGAGAGAAAAATTCTTCCTGCATTGCAGAAGTCTTTGAGGGTGAGTAGAGGGGCAACATGGAATAATAAATAAATAAAAATCTGTAAAGGTAGCTGGAGTAAGGAAAGTTTAGATTCAAGACCTACATCAGACATGTGTTGCTTCATGGACATATGGCAAGGCACTTAACCTCAAAGTGCTCTTAGGCAACTGTATAAGTTGGGGGGGGGGAGTAGGAGAGAGAGAGAGAGAGAGAGAGAGAGAGAGAGAGAAAGAGAGAG
>CM053584.1:254330878-254379722 GCA_028627135.1 Pseudochirops cupreus | reverse complement strand
ATTTCACGTTGCCCTCTATTTTTTCATTTGTTTGGATCTGTTTGATAGTATCTTGATTTCTCATGAAGTCATTTGCTTCCATTTGCTCCACTCTAATTTTGACAGAATTATTCTCTTCAGAGTGCTTTTGAGATTCTTTCTCCATCTGGCAAAGGCGACTTTTTAAGGCATTCTTCTCCTCATTGGCTTTTTGGGCATCAGTTCTTTTTTTGTTGACAAAAATTGGAAACTAAAGGTACATCCCTCAATTGAGGAACAGCTAAATAAGTAAGTAAATAAATGTATGAGTGTGATGGAATATTATTGTGCAATAAGAAAGGAGGACATAGATTTCAGAGACATGGGGAAACTTATATGAACTGATAGAGAATGAAGGTAAGCAGAACCAAAACAATTAAAACCATTAATATTAAAAAAAAGAAAAATTTTGACAATGTATATAAGCTGACGAACTAAATTAACATACCCAGAAGGACAATTCATACAATAACAAAGAAACTGAGGAAAAAAAAAACAATTTTGAAAGCTCCAAGAACTATGATCAATACAAAGACATTCACGAATTTATTACATAATTTCTTTTCTTTTGTTTGCAGTAGGGTAGGAGAGAGAGAGAAAATAATTGTTGTTGTTGTTATTTGGGGGGATTAATCAAGAGGTGGGACAGGGTTTCAATAGATGTGTTATATACACTTGCAGATAAGATTAATAAATATTATTCATTTTACCCAACTGCTTTACATCAGTTAAGACCTCTCATGAAGGAAGAGTAATCTATAAATTTTGGCAATGGAAAAACAAATCACATAAACTCAATTTCAAATAAATCTCCCCTGAGAGACTGGAGTTCAGATATCAAAGACAGGAAATGTTCGAAAACTTTAGGTGCCGGAATGTCCTTCCCAAAACACCTAGACAAGAACATGCATTTTATACCTAATCAGGTGCTTCTGCTGAAAGGTAGCATTTAGTGACTCCTGTCTGGGGTTGAGAAGCTAACTGTAGTAAAGAAGGCACCAACTCACACGTACAGGCACACACACGCACACACGTGCACACACACACACACACACACACACACACACACACACACACACCTTCTCTCACATGCTGAAAGAAAGGTGGCATGGAAAATGTGAAAAACATCCAAAAGAACTAAGAGCCTTTCCTTTTCTTTTTTTCATGAGTGATCACAAACAATTGGTTTCTCTTAAAGAATTTATTCTGGACAAAACAAGTTGTCTTTATCTTCTTCACAATAGAGCAAATAATCTGTACCCTAGATTAAGAAACATATGCTCATCAAATTGATAGAAAAACACCACCATTGCCCTCCCCAATCCAACCCTCCACCTCCCCCTGGCCAGTCTTTCTTTTGAATATATATAATACGAAATAGAAAAGCTGAATTGAGTTTCTTAAAATGCATTTGCCCCACAGTTTTGCTTTTTTAGGCACCTACAAGTTAACAGTGAAGCTGGGTTGTACAGTTTATAGAATACCATGCCTAGAATCAGGAACTTTCCTTTTCATAAATTCAAATCTGACTTGGACATTTGCTAACTGTGTGACCCTGAGAAAGTCACTTAACCCTGTTTGCCTCATTTTGTAAAATGGGCAGACCAGGAAATGGCAAACTGCTCCAGTATTTTTGTTAAGGCAATCCCAAATGGAGTCATGACTGAAATGATTGCACAAACAAGCTAACAATTTTGTTGGCTTTAAATAAGATTGAAACAATAGTTGCATTGCTCAGTTACTTCATGATAGCTTTAGAACTTGTGTTGGAAAAGTTTGTCATTTTTTTTCCCTTTCCCTTAAAACTGAGCTCAATTCTTCCCTTCCTTAGCACTGTACCTGATTACCTTCCTCCCCTATTTGAAAAACTAAAAGCTGAATTAATACTCAAACACCACTTCCCACAAAGAATTGTTTAGCCACTCGTCCTGTCTCTTCTTTCCAATGACACAATCTTTCCAATATCTGTTGGGGATGGGAATACATTCAGATATAGGGTATTTCTTGTATATTATATTTCTCTTATGATCACAGAATAGTAATCCTATGGCAGAAAAAATAAGATAAGCAAAAATTATGTGATATTCTCAAATTTATTTAATAAAGTTATTATAAAAGTTGGAGAAAGAAATTAATGATAACCTGTCTTCCAAAATAAGTCATTTTTGTTAGTGAAAATTTGCTTCTATAATTTTGATAGGGAAATGTTAAAAGTATAGTGGGCCTCAACAATATTAGTACGTATGTGAAATAAAAATGCAAATTATTAAACATATTAAAAATTAGGCACATATCACTTTTGATTGAAGCTAGCTAACAAATTTATTTTATGTATTTAAGTGATATCCATTTATCATGATGCTGAGAAGAAGTGTCATCAGATAAAAGGGTTTAGCCCCTTCAGCAAGCAACAACCTTTCATCAGATTTGTGCACATGTAAATATTATGACTCTTTTGTTGGCATCATACAGGGACAGACTATGCTGCCAGTCAAAGAAAATTTCCCACATCTGTCCACAGGGTCAAGAAAGACAAGAATGTTAGAGATGATAGTTCCTACAACCATTTATTTGCTGGTATTTCTCTCAGGGTGGCAAACAGGAAACATATCAGACTTCCCAGGGACTGCAAATAGCTCCTCAGCTGGGTCATGGTGAGCTTAAATGGGAAAAAATGAACACATTTGGGCTACTACTGCGATTTGTACTGGAGTGGTGCAGATGGAACAGCAAAGATGGTATGAAGGATATGATCACTTACATATCACAATTAAATGGCTAATTCATGTGACAATAAAAACTTGAGCATCTGTACATCATGAACTGAGGAAGTCAATACAAACCATGACCATCTATTGAGATAAAAATCAAAGGGAAAAGTAGAAAGGAATTTTTTTTAAGGTATCATCACTGTAGACTAAGGAGTTTCCTTATATTAAACGAACATCAAATTTGACAAGAGCTGAGAGCCAGGATATGCAGACTGTCCAGGGAACATCAAAAATGGCATGTTTATTTGTTGAAGATTATGAATTGTAGAAGCACTGCAGCAGTTGTGAATGATTTATGGAATGTTATGTTCCTGCCTAGTGCACCAAAGCTATCAACAGGGGTAGTAATTATAGTGATGCTGTGCTATTTTTAACTACTATTGTTACACAGAAACCACATACTTCTTATGTGAAATATGAACTAAACTGTTATAGAGCAAAAAACAGTAAAACAACTAATAGGAAAAAAATGTCTAAGATACTTGTAATCATATGTAGGCCATGTTTATATATTCAAAGTGGATCAGATGCCAAAGGTTATAGATTATACTAAAAAGATATACTACATTTAAAGATCACTGAGTCTACAATGATGAAGCATGTTACCCATCATCTAACAGAAGTAGAGGGTCCAGGTACCAGATTGAGATACACATTTTGAAATGTGTATATTTTATATATTTAGGTTTTTTTTTCTCCCAAATATAGTTGTTTAAGCTAGGTGGCAAAGTGGATAAAGTACTGGATCTGAAGTCAGGAAGACCTGAGTTTAAATCCATCCTCACACAACTATAAGCAGTATGACCTTGAACAAGTCACTTAATCACTGACTGCCTCAGTTTCCTCATCCATAAAATAAGGATAATAATATCATCTATCTCTCAGGGTTGTTGTGAGGATAAATGAGATAATATTTAAAGCATTTTGCAAAACTTAAAATGCTACATAAGCGCTATGAGCCATTATTCCTTTTCTAAAACTTATTTTATTTTGAATTTATGGAATCGAGCAAGCATTTCCATAACATAGTTTAATTTTTAAAGAGATGATTGCACATGAAACTGCAAATCTAGTATGTACAACTTGTTATTCCTTCATATATAATAGTTATAATGTAAATTTCTTTTTTTTCTTTTTTCCTATTTTTCCCTCCCTCCACTCCCATTGCCCTAGAGGTAGATACCACTAGAAACAAACAGGTATATGTGTAAAAATTATTCTATAAATATTTCTATTCATCAATTCTTTCTCTTTAATAATATTTTTTTTCCCAATTACATGTCAAGACAGTTTTTAGCTTTCATTTTTACAAATTTTTTCCCTCCCTCTTTCTCTCTCCTCCCTACTTCCCCTTCTTTCTAAAATGGTGGGCAATTTGATATAGATTATACATATGCTTTCATGTAAAACATATTTCCATCTTAGTCACAGTTGTGAAAGAAGAAACTGATTTTTTTTAAAAGCCACAAGAACAAAGTAAGTGAAAAAAAAATGAATGCTTGCTCATGTTGCCACTCAATTACTTGACTTTTGACCTCTTTGCCACAGTAAAACTCACAGTAAAAACTGCTTCCAGAGGACAGAGCTTTGTCCCAAATTGCTGGGTTTTTTTCAGCTGCCAGAGCTATTAGGATGGCGCCGTCTCAACAGCCCCCACAAACTCTGGTTCACTGGTCACACACCTCAGGATCACCACCCAAGACCCTGATCCAGATCCAGGCAAGTTAAAGGAAGAGCAATTACCCTCTGAATGGTCATTTGGCCCCTCTATGAGCTGCAGGCCCTGCAGGAGCTCTGACGCAGCCAAGTGGAGGCGGCTGCAGGGCTACTGCGCCTCTACCACTTTTAGCTCCAGGGGCAGGGTCCCAGACCTGCTCCTCCATCCCTGCCCCCCCCATTCCACCAGAGTTCTACACTGACATCTCACTTTTTCTTTGGCATTTATGGGTTGATAATTCTGGAAACTGCCGCTGCTGCTGGTGATCCACTCTCCTGAAGTCTGCTCCAGCCACTATTTGGGGCCAAAACCACAGCTTCATGGGGGCCTGGGCTCAGCTCCCAGCATGCTGCCATGAACCCTTCCTTTATGCCTGCCGGGCTGCCTTCAGTGGGAGATTTTTTTCTCTCTGTCACTTTGCGGGTTCTGTAGCTCTAACATTTGTTTAGAGTTGTATTTTATAGGTATTTGAGGTGGTTATGGGGGGAACCACAGAGTTTCCCTGCTTCTGTGCTGCCATCTTGGCTCCGCCCCTATTTTTTCATTCTTTTGCATTTGCTTGATAGATTCTTGATTTCTCATATAATCATTAGCTTCCACTTTTCCAATTCTAACTTGTAAGGTGTTGCTTTCCTCACTTAATTTCTGTGTTTCCTTTTCTATTTCATCAATTTTACTTTTCAAGGAGCTGTTTTCTTCAGTGGATTTTTGTATCTCCTTTTCCATTTGTCCAATTCTACTTTTTAAGGGGTTGTTTTCTTTTGTCTAAGCTGTTGATTCTTTTTTCATAATTCTCTTGCATATTCCCATTTCTTTTCCCTATTTTTCTTCTACCTCTCTTATATGATTTCTAAGCTCCTGTTTTGATCTCTTCCATGAGTTCCTTCTGGGCTTGAGACCATTTCCCACTTTCCTTTAGGGTTTTGCCCACAGGTATGTTGACATTATTGTTACCTTCTGAGTTAGTGTCTTCATCTTCTTTGTCACTATAATATCTTTCTTTGGTCAGATGCTTTTTGTTTTTGTTGTTGGTTTTTCTCATCATTTTTGTCCTTTTACCTTTGTTTTAAAGTTGATCTCTGCTACCAGTTTTGGAGGGTCTGTTTACCTGGTGCTGTACTGATGTTGTCCTGAAGTCCATGGGGGACTCTCATATTTGGTGCTATGTTGAGAGCGTGGGGTGGAGGGTGGCTAGTGCTACTGGTGACCATAAGGTTGTGGCAGTTTATCTGGTGCTGAGCTGGGGTCCTAGTGCTGGTGTCTGTCATTTGCTGAGGCAGGTGGAGTGTTTCTGCATTTCCCTGCGGCTACATTGAAGCATGTGTCAGTCTGGCCCCTAGAGGCTGCCCATTTGCCTGGGGCTATGCTGAAGCAGGTGATGGTTTTTGGAGATGTCATCTGCCCCTTCCTCTGGCTGTGCTGAGGCACCTGGGGGTGCAGGAGAGGGAAGCTGGTGTTGGCATTTGCCTGCTCCCCCACACTAGGGCTCAGAATTTCTTGCTAGTTTGCTGAGGTGAGTTTTACTGTTGGTTTGCTGGGATGCTTCCTGTCCTGAACTGCATCCCCCCATTTACTTGAGCATAATAGACCTTTCTTGCCAATCCCTCAAGTTTCTTGGGCTAAAAGATTGTTTCACCCATCTTTTTGCTCGTTCTGCTTTTCCAGAATTTGTTTTGATGTGTTATTTTATGATTACTTGGAGGTGAATATGAGAAAGTTATGACAATTTACTGCTTACTGTGCCATCTTGGCTCCTGGAAGTCTGTTTTGTTTTATTTTTTAAAATTGAGACTATTCTGCTTATTTCCCAAATGAGGAAACTGGGACCAACAGAAAGATAGTAACTTGTCCAAGAGGAACAATTAATTAGTGGCGTAGCCCAAAAAGAGAAGCCAAGCCTCTTAAATATCAGTTCGTTGATATTTCTACCATACCAAAAGCAGACATTTTGCCTAAAATGTTTGAGTAAGTGTGATACTCTCTGTCTCCAGTCCTTCATTCTGCGTATAGTGACACCACAGAGTGATTCTTTTAAAGTGAGCCACTTCTCTTAAAGATGTGCAAATTTATGTTCAGACATTAACTTTCTCATTAGGGCACATTTCTGGGTTAATCATATTGCCCTCTCCAATTCTGTAAAGGAAAAGTACGGTTAAGGAGAGAATTAAAGAATCAGCACACCTTCTCAATATGGCTAATCTATGTGGCACCTATAAAAAAGGGAATGTTCTAATGCTCTTAGTTTATGTAGTCTTTAATTAAATAGCCAACAAATAACTTTAATTAAATAACCAACTATCCTTTCTGTTTGCATGTGTCACACAGGTCTTTGATCTAGTGACAACAGCCCCCTGACCGTTCCATGAACAAAACATTCCATCTCCCAATTCTAAGTGTTATCTCTATCTGTTCCCCATGGTTAGAAAATTCTTCCTTTTCTATTCCTGACTGCTAACCTTCCTGACTTCCTTTAAGTCTCTATTAAAATACTACCTTTTACTGGAAACCCTAGTGCCTTCCATATTTTCTGGTTCTACCCTCTCCCCCTCCCCCATTATTTTTCCTTATATAGCTTATCTCATCCATCTTTGTTTGTGTATTGTCTCCCCCATTAGATTGTAAGGTAGTCAGGGTAGGAAGTGCCTTTTGGCCCTTTGTGTATTCTCAGTGTTTACCACAGTGCCTGGCCCATAGTAGGCACTAAACACATGTTCATAGATCCATTAATTGATTGATAAAAATCTTATCTTAAAGACCTACCTAGTGAAAAATCAGGTGTTACACACAGGTTCACATAGGTATGTTTGCCACAAGGGAAAACACAAATAGGCTTAGATAATACAAAATAAAAGTTTAAATAATTAAAAAGGAATTAGTGAAATTTCACTATATATATATATATATATATATATATATACATATATATATATGTATATATATGTATACAATATACATATTATATATGTGTCAATATACAAAATATCTGAATATGGCAATGTGATCCAATTGAGTCTTTTTGTTATGAAGAAGAGTAAGAAAAGTCTGAACTTTGTTATTGTTTCCCTTTGCAAACAGCTTTCAAGCTTCAATTCAATGCAACGCAAAAAAAAAAAGTAAGAATCATGTCACTGTACACTGTGCTATATGCTAGGGACATAAAGACAAAAAAAAAAAAGAAACAACCTCTGCCAACAATGAGCTTACATTTTCATGGGGACAGAGATGGGGTACATACAGATGTTCAAAATTTTAACTATAGAAACTAAATATGAAGCAATTTTATTATGTATGCAAACATTCTTTCTGCCTTTGGCCTCCTCAGAATAGATATCTGGCAGTGAGATCTCTAGATCAAAGAGCATGAACAGCTTGCTAACTTTTGCTGCTTAATTCTAAATGCTTTTCCACACTGGTTGGACCAATTTAGAGCCCCATTGACACTGTTTTATTGTAGCTATCTTTCCTGAGCATCTCCAACATGATTTCCATCTTTTGCCATCTTTGCCAATTTGAAGGATGTGAAGTGAAACCTCATTGGTGTTTTGACTTGCATTTCTTTTATTTTTAGTTATTGGAACAATCTGACATATGTCTGTTGTCAAGTTGTAATTTTTCTTTCAGAAAACATTCAGATTTTAGGTTAAGATGGAAACATTAAAGATACTAGAGGAACCCTGAACTTCCACAAACACCCTAAAAGGACACCAGATGGAGCAATGATCAAGAAGAGCAAAAAAGACACATTGAGAAATTCCTCCTCCAAATCAAAACTGCATAAAAAGAAGCCTGAATGTGCTCAGAGAAGGAAGCTTCAAAGGAAACAATCAATCAACTTATCTAAAAGTATTTATTAATTGCCTACTCTGGGCCAGGTGCAGGGATACATATACAATGAATGAAATTCCATTGAGACAATGAACTTGCATTTTATTAAGGATTTGGGAGTTGAACCTATCTCCAGTACCCAGTTAGTTTGTGTGTCATGTTCGGACAAAATGAATCACTTGTAAGTCATTGAATAATCGGTTAATAAGGTTTTACTTAGTCCTAACCTACTAAGGATAGAATATGCAATATGGACACAGTGGCATTTAACTTCTACAGATGAGGATCCCCTCCTTTCTCTATAAAATCTAGTCTGGTCATCAGGGCAAAGTATGATTACTTATGATCTTCAGACATTCATCAAGTTGAAGGAGCCTGAAATCTACAAGGGTGTGACTTTTTAATCCCTTGGGCCTCTGGGAAACATATCAATATAGCCAGAGGCTACCATGAAACTGTATCTAGAGAGTCAGCAGCTAATTAAGTCCCTTTGTCACCTTTCTTGGAAAGCTAATTCATGTTAGTAGGGGGAAAAGGGATTAGGCATGGTAATCCCTGGTAGATAAGGAAATCAACAATTACACATACAATGAAAATTTATGTGTACACACTCATACACACATACATACACCAGTTAATTGCAAGGTAATTTTTGAGAGAATATTAGCATTTGGAGGATCAGAAAGGCTTCATGAATATATTTCTTCAGTTTCGTATTAAAGAAGAGGACTCTATGAGGTAAAGGGAAGAAGAGAGTGCACTGTAAACATGCAACAAAGGCAATCTCTACAGAAACTGCAGGTGATCTTCCCTAAGCGAAGGAAAAAAAAAGGCTAATTTTTCTGGATCAGAGAGTGTTGGAAGAGTAATGATGCCCAATAAGCATGGAAAGATAAATTGAGGCCAGGTTGCAAAAGGCTTTAATTGGTAAGCAGAGCAGTTTATATTTTATCTCAAAGGCAATGGAAGACTATTGGAAATGGTTGAGTAAGAGAGGTCAGATCTATGCTTAAGGAAAATTGCTTTGGCCACAGTATTTAGAATGGACTGGAGTAGTGAGAGACATGAAGCAGGGGGATCAATTAGGAGGTTGTTGCAATAATTTAGGCAAGAGGTGATGAAGGCCTGAACTAAGGTAGTGGCTTGGTAAGTAGAGAGAGGAATTCGATGAGAGCAGAGTTATGAGGGTAGAAAAGGAAAAATTAGGCAATCGAATGGATGTATATAGAGTAAGAAAGAGTGAAAAGTCTATTTAAAAGGGGGGGGGAAGAGAAGGAAAGAACAAACTGTAAGGAATGAGGAAGGAAAAGAAATTTACCATTTTTCATAATTGCGGCATGCTAGAGGAGTAAACAAAAATGGAAGAGAAGGTGAGAAAGCAAGCATTTCATGATCCTCACTCTTCTATAAATTGGGCAAAGAATTCAGCAATATCTGAGTTCAAATCTGATGTCAGACATTTATTAGCTGTGTATTATTAGTTTAGGCAAGTCATTTCACCTGTTTACCTCAACTGAAAAAAAAAATAAGAACAATGATAGCACCTAACTTTCAGGATTGTTAAGATGATGAAATAAGGTAATATTTATAAAGCGTTTCACACAGTGTCTGGCACATAGTAAGTGCTATATAAATGCCAGTCTTCGTTATTATTGTTTAAAAGAAGATAGAGCACATACATGCATACACACAGAGTGTACATTCAACAAATTAATAGGGAAAATGAGGATATTCCAAGAGCTTTCCTTAAAGGAAAGGGGTTAGATAAGAAATTAGTAGTCACAAGAAAATTAAATTTCAGCTTTGGAGAATAGAACATAAAGGAATTTTTTTTTGTCTTTTTTTGTTTGTTTTGCATTTTTTTGCTTTTTTTTTTTGGACGGTGGAAGGCAGGCCAAATGGGGTTAAGTGACTTGCCCAAGGTCACATGGCTAGTAAGTGTTAAGTGTCTGAAGTTGGATTTGAACTCAGGTCCTCCTGACTCCAGGGCTAGTGCTCTATTTACCGCACCACCTAGCCATCCCCATAATGGAATTTTTTTTTTTAAAGAAAGAATATATTTAAAAAATGATTTGGGTGTAGGGTGGGTGAAGAGAAGGAAGAACGGATGATAAGAGGACCACTCCAATTATAGATTAATAATATTAATTATTATTAATACTGATTACATTGAAGGGTGTGGTATACAGAGAGGAAAAATAATATAAAATATCATATCATATCAAAATATAAAATATAATTAACAGTCATAATCAGTCAGTAAACATTTACTAAATGCCTACTGTGTACCATGCACTGTGCTAAATACTGGGGATACAAATAACACAGTCCCTGCTCTCAGGGAGCTCACAGTCTAATGAGAGAGACAATATGCCAACAATTATGTACAAATTATGTATAATTATGTATAAAATTATCTACATAGGATCAATTGAAAGTAATAGAGAATAGAAGTGAACTTATTAAACAGAGGACAAGAAAATGTATTAGAAAGCAGAATTTGATTATATAAATACATATTTGAAACATAAAGATTCACACAGAGTTCAAATAAAGAGAGTAGGATTTATTATGCATTAAGTGAATTTAGAATTAAAAGAGGTGGCAATTGTGAGAAAAGCAACAGTAAACATAGACAAAGTTGGAAAAAAATAAGCAGAGAAATTAGATGAGATATAAAGATATGATAGATAAAATAATATCAATTCTATACACACACACACACATATATAAATTATATATTTTTATCTCCACTAAACAACACAATATCTAAATGCTTAAAGAAAATTTAAGGGGTTTACGGGGAAAAGTAGAAAAACTAAAACAGTTGGGGACCTTAGATGCCCCCATTCAGAATCAGGTAAATCTAACAAAAAGATAACCAAGAAATAAATTAATCAACTAGAAAGAATTTCATGAAATTAGAATAATATACTTAATTCATGTTATATATAACCAATGAATAAAATATTAGGAAAGAGACTACAGCATCATGTAGTTTGGTTAATATGAGAAATATTGGGTTGATTCTATATTGGGAAAACAATAACCCTAATAAACCATATAATCAATAAGAACAGCAGCCATGTACATTAGAAACATTAAAAATCATAGTTATAAATAGATTACCTTTAATATAGCATTGTCTTATATAAAATGATCCTTGATAGTTCAATAAATAGGGCATTGAATCAGTAAATTTTTTATGAATTTTATGGATTTTTGATCATTTCCCCCTTGTTTTACCTATTGCTATAAAGAAATGTGGGTAACTTTCTGGATTTGTTTTATATTTACTGATTTTGTCTTCACTTTTCCAATATTTATGAATTTACTTTTTGCTTATCTTCTTATAACTATCACTTTTTCTGAAACTGTTTCAAATAAGAGCAGGGAAAGGAAGAATTCCCAGTAATTACTGTTAAGAGTTCTGTCACTTCTCCATTAGAAATAATTGTGATTTTGATTATACACATCATTTATCATGTAAAAAGGCCCTTTCCTTATCAATGGTTTTTACGGTTCTTTATTGTTTAAAATGGGCTACATTTTACCAATGGTATTGAATAAGCAAATGAATTTAAGTAGTACTCTAATTTTTACTATATTCTCTTGGACTACTCATGTGCAATTGGCTTCTTTAATTATTTAGATCTGTCTTTTTTGTTTCAATAAAGAGTGTTTTGTAGTTCATATGATTTTGCATGCATATAGTTCCTTTATGTATATGGGTAAATAGACTTCCAAATATTTTATTTATTTTGTCCTAGTTTTAAATGGAATTCCTCATTCTAACTCGTCCTCATTGGTTTTCTTGGTAATAATATAGAAATCCTGATGATATATATGACTGTTTTATATCCTGCTACTCCATGGAAGTTCCAATTGTTTAAAATAATTTTAGTTGATTCTTTTGTGTTCTTCAAGTAAATAATCATATTATCTGCAAAAAAAAAGCAATATAATAACTTTATTTCCTCTTTTCCTGTATTTATTATCTCAATTTCCTTTTCTAATATTAGTGCAATAACCAGAATTTCTAGCACTATATCAAATATTAGTGATGTTACTGTACATTCTTGCTTTGCTCTTCATCTTAATGGAAAAGATCCTACTTTATTCCCTTTATATATAACACCAGTCTTGAGTTTTAGACTGATACTACTCACCATTTCATATAAATATTCACTGTTTCCTGTGTTTTCTAGTATTTCAAATGGACAGAAAGGGGTATTTTATACTGTCAAAATATTTTCCTGAACTTATTTTCCTGAACTCATCATAAGATTTTTTATATTTTTATTAATAATATCATCTATTTGGGTCATTAAAATTTTCCTAATATACAGTAAACCCTACATCACTGCTATAAATCAAAATTGGCCATAGTATATAGTCAATTTATCACTATAGACTCTTTGTTAAAATTTTACATGCAAATTTTTTGTGAATGTTTATTATGTGTATTGGCCTATACTTTTTTATTTTTGTTTTGCTTCTCCCTGGTGGTATGGATTCAGTAGGATACTCTTCTGTTTTTGCAAACTGCTTATATAATATTGGAATCAATCATTCTTTGAATATAGAATTCATTAGTAAATCTACCTGGTGCCCTTTTTTTTTTTATCCCATTTGGCAAGAAGGAAGAGAAAGTGAAGGAAAAAACAGATAGAATAACCTTCATCATCTCTGCTTCTCCCTGGGTGCTAACTTTTGGCAATGATATATCCCATTTACCAGCTCTCTCTTTTAATTTTGTTTAATCATGTTGAAATGAAATTTGGCTCAAGATTGTAACTGTTTAGTAGATATACAGATCTGCTCCCTGGTCATCATTCTTATTTGTCTTTTTTATCTATATTTTCTTAGCATGGTGCTATTTATGGTAGGGTTTAGCCTTCAAACCAATCATTTTCATTGCTTTCCTTGAACATTCATAAGCCTCTTGACTTTTCCTCTTTTTCTTCTTCTCACAGGAATCTAATCAGTCACTGTTCCATTTATTATGTAAATCTGTGTATTTATTCTATGGAATGGTGGTTGGAGGATGCAAGGAAGTCACCTGACCTGCACCCAAATTTCAGGATCTGCCCTAGTTTTCATATGAATCACGAAGAACCCAGCACACATTACTCATGTAGTTTATTTTGTTTTACTCTGATTAAACCTTCTTTTATGATGAATTCCTCTCTGTCTGTTAAATTTTGTCCCATTTTCATATCCAATTAAAGATACTTAGTCTTTCTCTAAATTGTATTGTCTTTACATCTCATATGTCCATAGAAGGCTGGACTTAGTACCAATTGAACCTAAGTTTTGATCCTATTTTTGATATTTACTCGTTGCGTAAGTAAGCATATCACTTAACTTCTTGGATCCTCAGTTTTCTTATATGTAAAAGGGAGATACTTAAAACTTGTCATGCCTGCTCCATATATTTGCCATGAAATTTTAGTATTATGATGTATTCAAAGTATTTTGCAAATCTTAAAGTACTATACCAAACCAAATGTTCATTATCCCTACAGCATTTAATAAGGACTTTCTTAATCTTTAATAATCAAGCAGAATCCATACTATTTATGTTACTTTCCCCTAGTCCCTTAACATACTTGTGGCATGTCTGCTCATCTCTAAATTGAATGAATTGGACTATATGACTGCTGAGGTCACTTCCAGTGCTACAGTTATGATCCAATGTGCTAAATTTCAGACATTATTGATGACTATTGCAAGCTTAGAAATGTTGTTAGGAAAGCATTAGTTTATTCATATCATCTACTACAAGATGGTATATTCATAGCATATTTTTTATTATTTAATGGGGGGTTAAGAATTTGCAAATATTCTGATTATAACTAGTGAAATCCCTTCTATTTTTATTTGATGCCTTTCACCAAAACCTGGTATGTGCATGTTTTCTCCCCTATTCAATATTTAATATAATAAAAGGAGTTTTTGAAGTTTAAAATGAGATTTATAACTTATTTCCTTTAATTTCTACTTGCTAACTAATCTTTACTTCAATTACAGCACACATTTAAACACAATAATTATTGAGGAGTGGTTAATTATTTCCCATTATGGCAGATTTTAGTATAGAGGATTTGTTCCAAGAAAACCAAAATACTCTATGAGAGTCAATATTTTCCAGAGTTTGAAAGCTTATTTCATCTTTCTGAAATGAATCAGTTTAAAAATATACTGGTATAAAAGGAAATGCTAATTTATCAAAATTTGTAGTCTAATTTCCTATCTATATCATATATAATTGTGAGTGATGGATGAGCTATGAGAAGAGAAACACTAGATGCAAATGAAGGTATGATCTAATAAAGCATGATTTTATAGCTTTACTTAAATAATATAGGTTTAAAAATCACAGGAAAAAATTCTTTTTGTGAATGGCATTCATGTAATGAAGCAGGTTTAAAATACTATAAAATGACCTCTCTTGTCAACTTGCATTCCTATAACTGCTAATTATTGGGGTAAGAGGAAATGATGAACAAAATGAATGTCAATGTATAACACTTTAGACATACAATTAATGTCTTTCCTTAGTCCAAATTTTATAAATGGAATCTGTATTGCTGAATAATGTATACACTTTGCTAGTAGTTCTGCAATCCAGAATTTAAAAACAAATGGCAGCTCTGATGTAATGGTGAGACAGGAAGATTTAAGAATCAGAGGTCCTGAGTTCAAATCCCAGGTCTACTCATTACTCTATGTGACCTTAAGAATGTCCCTTCCCCCTCTTAAGGTCTTAGTTTCCTCATCTCTAAACAGAGGAGAGTAGACTAAACTCTAAGGTTCCTTCTAGAATCTAACTAAAATGAAGTAAAGGAGATACGCAGAAGAACTATATAGGATAAATGTTAGCTAAAGAAGCTAACACTGAATTCAGCAAACATTTATTAAGTACCTACCATGGGTAAAGCACTATTAGTACTTGCCAGTACATTGAGAGCTGGATAAAGGCACTCAGTACTAGGGGGAAAAAAAAGGCCATCTGCATTTTAGTAGCTGGGAATGATGCGCTAATATCTGAAATTATAAGGCAATTACCACATTTTCAATTACATACCACATTTGGCAATTAACATTTTGTTAATCATCCAGTTCCCGATTTGATGTGACTTTCTAAAGTAAGTAGCTTACCCTCTACCTCTGTAAAATTACTATTTATCACCAGTGAATACATAATCAGGTTCTAAACTTTGAATTTGCCTTTAGAACTGCCTTGCAGTAATTAATTCACCTCAGGCAGAATTCATTCACATTAGTGTGTCTATGTAGGAGCAGAGGTTAGAAGCCCTAGTTTTCAAGGTTTGGCTGTTCGTATAAATCCTTCTGCTGTGCAATTAGAGGAAAAATAAATGTATTTCAAGAGATAAGCAAAAATATTTCTTTATTTTTAAAACTTTGTTTATGCCAACATAAATCATGAATATATTGACCCTTTATTAAAATCCTTGGGTAATAATGAGACACATTTTTCCTTTGTTCCAGTGATTGTCATAGCCATATCATATATTGTCATAGTCATAGTTTACTGATTTCAAGAAAAGAGTTTCAATGATACATTTTTATATACAGCAAAGAAAACAAAAACAAGTATAGAAAGAGACAAAAATAGGATTATTCTGTTAAATCTTGTTAAATTTTATATGATTTTTTTCCTCTAGGAAAAACTGTATATAACAGAAGTCCACAGTTTCATATGCAATCTTCCCTTTTGTTCTTTGTATATTGGAATGTTTGTGGATAATTGTGAAGTTCACAATGAAATAAGGATTCTTAAAAAATAATTCATTTTCTAATGGCCAACTTACTGATAACTAATCTTTTATGGTTCCCTAGACTGATCCTCAGACAAAAGTCAGAGTGTCAGGGGGCCATAATCTTACCTAACTCATAAAACCTAGATAAGCTAATAACTATTTGGGTAAATGAATGATTGTACTCTAGTGTATGTGAGCAGAGAGATAACATCCAGCAACAAAAAAGAAAAAGACAATTTCACAAACATATTAATCAATCAGTGAACCCTGTGCAGAGCTAAACATTGGGGGAGATAGAAAGTTCAACTAAGACATAGAGTCTCTTGGAGGGGACTTGGAGTCTGGATGAGGGATTAGACACCAGCATAAATAACAAGAACATACATGATTCCACACATTAGAGAGTGACCTCACTCAAAATGTAAGTCAGTCAAGAAGCATTTATTAAGTACCTACTATGTGCCAGGCACTGTGCTAAATGCTAAGGATACAAAGAAAGGTATAAAAAAAAAGAAAGAAAGAAAGAAAGAAAAAAAGAAAACAATTGTTCCTAAAGAGCTTATAGTCTGTCATATAAAGGAAGTCTGACAGAGAAGTCATAAATTGATCAGGGAATTAGGGAAAGCTTCCTAGAGAAAAAAGCATTTGCATTGGGCTTTAAAGAATGGAATTAAGTGCCCAATATAGTCACAAAGAGAGGCAGTGTTGTGATACATGTTGTGTGTATTTATAATGAACTTGCCGTGGAGTCAAAGAAAACTTGGTTTCAAGTTTTCCTGAGTTGGAAAATCTGTCTTCTAACACCTAGTACCTATGTGACCAGTCAAATAAGACAGTGTTCCCAGGCAACTCCAAGACTAACAAGTTTCTAAGGAAGAGTTAACATGAATTGCTAAAAGGAATACCCTCATGGAGAATTTTTGATATCAGTGAAATCATAGATGAGATCCAAACATGCAAGGAGCTATGCTGAAAACAAAGGAAACATAGATATCTACATCACAGACTCTTTTCTTAAGAAATTTGCAATCTAAAAGTATGAGAATGGGTCAAATTTTTTGATTGTTGAGTTCCCAATCTAATTAAGTGCTCACACCAGTGAGTATATAAACAAGTTCTCAAATTTGCATTTGGTTTAAAATGGCAGTAAATGCAATTCAGTCACTTGCAAGTTGTATTCAATGGGAGAGGGAAACAAGTCCAATGGAAAAGGTCCAGAAAAATGCTGTCGGGTTAAGAATGATCTTTCCCCTTATGTCTTGAAAAACACTTTGTTTTGTAAAACTTTGATGCACTTACAGTGTAATACTTTGTATTATAGTTATGTGTGTTGGAGTTGTATGCCCCTAGCACACTGTTATATCCTTAAGGGGAGGGATAGTGTCTTCCCAATTCTCTACTACACTGCAATAATATAATTGGTAGTCTAAGACCTGAGTGATGGCCAGACACAAAGAGTAGTCATTAATAATTAGATAATCAACCTGGAAGAAGTATCCAAGAGATGGCTCAGGGATCTATGCTTAGTTCTGTATTGTCAAATATATTTATCAATGACTCACCAAAGGCATAGACACAGCTATCAAATTTGTAAATTATTAAAATAGGAGTGACAGCTAACACAATGAATGAGTCAGGATCCAGAAATCTCAACAGGCTGAAAAATAGGACTGATGAAATGTAATATGGAGAAATGTAAAAGTCTTACACTTGGGTTCTGAAGACCAACTGCACAAAGGTGAGACAAAGCAACTTGGCTAGACAGAATTTTTTATGAAAAAAAGATCCAGACATTTTAATGAACCTCATTAAACTCATTAATAGGCAACCAACAAAACAAATGAAACCAACAAAAAATCTAATGTGATCTTATATTAAAAAAAAGCTCATATAAATAAGCTATATGAGACTAAAGAGGTGATCGTCTTGCTATATTGTACTCTGATCAGACTATATGTAGAGTATAATATTCAGTCCTGGATATCACTTTTTAAGGAAATTAATAAGCTGGAGAATATCCAGAGGAAGGTAGCCAGATACTGATGGGCCTCAAAATCATGCTATATAAAGTTCAACAGAAATAGTTGGGGTACCATTTATGTTATTAACCTAAAGATTTGGCGGGAATAGGAATAATAGGTGACTTCAACTATTTGAAGAACATGTGAACATCCTGCTTGATTCTAGGGAACAGAAGTAAGAGTAGAAACTTTAGAAAAGTGGATTTGGTTGAATGCTAAGGGGGGGAAATTCCTAACTGAAGATTTGCATAAGAAGAAAGGGTTGTCTTAGGGGTAGTAAGTTTACCACTATCTGCAGTTCTTTAAAGAATAGCCTTATGACCAATAGGTTGCCTCTCCCTCCTTTCTGGCTACTCCCCAAAACTGTATTCACCCTCTAGGGTTGGGTCCTTAGAGGGAGTAACTGCTACCTCAGACTTTATAGGTGACTGTGTGCATCTGTTTTCCTTACACTATAGCTTAAAAACTCTCACTATTATATTACACAGGGACAATTATTCAGAAGATAAAATCAGCACTTAGCAAAGGCATTTACTCAGATACATAGTAAAGAAGTGGTTACAAAACTTTAAATCTGAGGTACATTTGCCCATCAATACAGGTGGGATGAATTGTTTCAAACATAGTAGAGGGGCAGAAAGTCTCTCTAGTAAGATATACCTGATACAAAGAAAACTCAGAACTAGCAATAGTGCAAGGCGTGGAGTCTTCACACTGCTGTTACTGTCACCCTTCTCACCATTATTGTAGCACTTCTTTCTATTTATTAAAAAATAATAATTTTAAATTTTAAATTCCCTCTTTTCCTCTTTCTAGACCCTCTATGAGAAGGTAATCCATATGATACCTATTATACATGTGAAGTCATGCAAAACATATTTTTATATTAGCCATGTAGTAAAAAAAAAAAAGGAAGAAAAATAAAGAAAGTGAAAAACATACATGCTTCGATATGCATTCAGAGATATTCAGTTCTCTTTCTGAAGGTGGATAGCACTTTTCGTCATGAATCCTAAAAAACTGTCATGGATCATTGTATTGATCATAATAGCTAAGTGTTACATAGTTGATAATCATTACAACATTGCTATTCTGATTCTGCTCACGTCACTTTGTACTAATTCATATGTCTTTCGATGTTTTTTCTGAAACCATCCCCTTCATCATTTCGTACAGTACAGCAGTATTCCATCACAATTACATACCAAAATTCAGCCATTTTCCAGTTAATGACATTTCCTCAATTTCCAATTCTTAGCTACCACAAAAAGAGATATAAAAATTTTTATACATATAGGTCTTTTTTTCTTTTTCTTTGATCTCATTGGGTTACAGATCTAGTAGTGATACTGCTGGGTCAAAGGGTATGCAAAGTTGAATAGCCCTTTGGGAAGAGTTTCAAATTGTTTTCCAGAATGGTTGAATCAGTTTACAACTTCACTAACATTAGTTAATTAGCATTAATTAGGAACCCTTTTTCACAGATCTTTTTCCCTTCTCCAGCATGTTATTTTCTTTTTCTGTGATCTTAGCCAATCTCATGGGTATGAGGTGGTAAATCAGAGTTTCTTTCCTGGTAATTTTAACTCTTTTAGCTTTGTTTGCGCAAAAATTGTAATTTCATGGAATCAAAATTATCTGTTTTACCTACCATGACCCTCTTTATCTCTTGTGTGGTTATGAGCTCTCTCCTTATCAATAGATTTGACATTTTTTTTCCCACACTGCCCTAATTTGCTTATGATATCATGTTTTATGTGTGAATCATGTACATATTTTGATGTTATCCTGTTATATGGTGTGACATGTTAGTCTATTCCTAGTTTCTGCCACACTGCTTTCTATTTTTTCCTAGCAGTTTTTACTGAATAATGAGTCTTTACCCCAGTAGTTTGAATGTTTGAGTTTATCAAACACTAGATTACTGAGGTAATTTACTTCTGTATACTTGGTTTTCAATCCATTTTACTAATTAATTACTCTATTTCTTATCCAAAACAAGATTGTTTTGATAAATACCATTTTGTAGCACAGTTTGAGATTTGGTACTGCTAGGTTACCTTCCTTCAGTATTTTTTTTCATTGATTCCATTGACCCTGATGTTCATTACCTTTTCTTCTTCCAGATGAATTTATTAGTTTTTATAGCTCGATAAAATAATTATTTAGTAATTTCATTGATATGGCATGGAATAGACTGAACAATGTAGATATTATTGTCAGTTTTTATATTGGCACAGCCTACCAGTGAGCAATTAATATTTTTTTCAATAGTTTAGATCTGTCTAAACAGATTTGTATGAAAAGTAGTTTGTAATTTTTTTTATAGTTCTTGTGGCTGCCTTTGCAGATTGATGTCCAAGTATTTTATAATATCTGCAGTTATTTTAAGTGAAATTGTTTTCTCTCTCTTCCTACTGGATTTTGTGGATAATATACAGAAATCCTAATGATTTTTGTGGGTTTATTTTATTTCCTACAACTTTGCTAAAGTTGTTAGTTGTTTCAACTAATTTTTAATTGATTCAGGTTCTCCAATTATACTCTCATATTATTTTCAAGAATGATAGTTTTGTTTCCTCATTATCTATTCTTATCCTTTAATTTCTTTTACTTGTTTTATCACTAAATTGCTGGCATTTCTAGTACACTACTGAATGATAATGATATAATGGACATTGTTGCTTCAACTCTGACCTAATTGGAAAGGCTTCTAGTTTATCTCCATTATAGATAATTCTTGGGCTTAATTTTAGATAGAGACTACTTATCATTTTAAGAAAAGTGTCATTTATTCCTATGTTTTCTCACTGACACATTTCTTCAGGATGGGTTGCACAAAAGGGTCTCCCAGGATCTTATCCACATCAAAGACCAACTTCCTTTTCTGCTACCAGAGATCACATTCCTTGAAGCTATTTATTCTGTTACTACTTTGACTGTTCTGGGAGAAGGAATGACCCATTCATTTTCCATTACACGGGACCTGAGCATGGGTCAAGATTGCAAGTACCCTTATATAGATATATTTATGAAGTAAAAAAAGAACACTTGTTTAGAATTGTTGAGGTATGAATAGAACTTGTTTGCCTCTGATATTCCCTTCACCTATGCCAGTCTATTATACATAGAATATATGGTTAATGATGTTTTTAAGGTTTATTAATTGGGGTAGGAAGCCTTTTATTTTGCTTTGAATTAGGCATTGAAAGAAGTAGAGGATACAAATAAGAGATGAGAAATGGGGAGAGAGAATCTGGGACAGGAGAACATGGTGAGTTAAGATCAAGGAGTGAGAATATGCAAGTCTATTTTGGAGATCTCAGGGTGGAACAGTTTGACTAAAATGTCACCAGTTTGGAATGGTGCATAGTGGGAAAAACAGGTTAGAAAAATGAAATGGGTGTCAAACTATGCAGAATATGACATTCAATTCAAATCAATTCACCTAGTACAAAATGGTAGGCTAAGGACTCTAGACCTGTTTTTGTCATTAATGAGAAGTCACTGAAGTGAAATGTGTGGGTGAAATGTTCAGAGTTTTAGGATCATTAATCTGGTAATGTGTGGGGTTTGTACTGGTAGAATATTATGCTAGTCAATGTATGCAGTGATGAGAGCCTGTGCTAAGTTGGGAAAATGAGGAATGGATATGAGGGAATGATGTGAAAGAAACTGTTAAGAATGAATGACAGTGATTGACTAACAAGGTGTGAAAGCAGGAAAAAGAATAAAAACAAGCTAGCATTGAAAATGGAGGCATTTAAAATGATCTGTATTAAGCAACATTGAAGAGGAAACATGCAACAACAACAAAAACAGATCACACATAGAGAAGATTAACATTTTCAGGGTTTCTTCACAACAATCTCATGATGTACATAATGTAAGTATTATTAGTCCTACTTTATAGATGTGGACAATGAGGCTCCAAGACCTTTAGTGATTAACCCATGACATCACAACTGTATAGAAAAATTAAGAATTGATCCTAGGTTGAACCTGACTCCCAGAGCAGTATGCTATTAATGATATTATGTTATTTCTCTGGAGCTTAAAAGTTAAAAATCTAAAATTGCAGAAAAAGTAAAATTCATTATTTTATTGATGTGTTCCTTGTTCTTAGAGTATATTTAACTCGCATGTGTGCATGTGTGTGAGTGCATACATGCGTCCTTGTGTCCAGTGTGTGTGTGTGTGTGTGTGTGTGTGTGTGTGTGTGCATGGACAGGTCTATAAATTTCACTGGCCTCCCTCTGTTAAGACATTCCATTGGCTTACATACATTAGAGTTGAAAGACAGAAACAGATGTTGATGGGAATAATGCTTAATGATCTGTGACCCTATATACAAAGAATACCAGCATCATAGTCATCTGTTAACCACATACGTGCAACCTGCCAGTGCAATAAATCTTATAACCTTCAGATCTATGAACACTGGCCTTTTCCTGGTGAGTTAAAAGGACTCAGCTGATAGAAAAAAAATAGTAAACACTTGGGAAGGTCTGACATTCTATTGCATTCAGGATAAGTGATATGCATCCAACTTGCCCAATTATTTCCTTATTGCCCTCCCAACTAGGGTAGAACTTCTTAATTTTCAGAGTTGCTGAGGTTCAAAGGAGGGCAATCCAACAGCTGGGTGCCAATCTTTAATGATGCGTGGCTGCCTGTGTACACAGATATTAAGGTCATCAACAAATATGTGAAAAGAATCACTAGGCTTTAAAAAAAATACTGATTCAGAACCTATAGAAAGCACTCACTTGTTCATGCAATAAGAGAAATTACAGATAGCTGACCAAGTATGACTTTGTCTAGGGGAGGGGAGAGTAAGTACAAGCCATTACAAAGAGAAACTTGGAAGCTCTGAAAGGAGTTTCTTAATTATCATTAGTTGGACAGAAATTTTTTCTTTGACACTGAGAGTCACCATGAGGGAAGTGGTTCCAAATTCTTAGGCACCCTGCCATATTATGATTAATTTTACAGGCCATGCATGGATGTTTAGTTAGAGAAGAGAACTGAAGAGATCTTGTAAAATCCATCAAAATAGTAGGAATAAACCGTCACTCTCAACCTGAGCCGTGAACATGTTTATTTATGAGCCACTCTGCTGAAATTGGAAGGAAAAAAAAAAGAAAGAAAAGAAAGTCAAGACAGTCAGGCAAAGGGAAGAGGATGAAATAGTCTGTGTTAAGCAACAGCTAATGGCAAACATGCAACAAAGGAACTAACTCTCTGAGCCCACCTTACAGGTGTTCAAGTAGAATACGGAATGGTCACCTGAATTTCATGTATCCTCTTATGTAGAACTGAACAACCCTTTTAATATTCTGAATTCTAAGAATAAATTGTTCTTTCTCCAAAAAAATTCTAATCTATCATAATGATTTTAAATTAATAACATCTCATGAATTTGGACTAACTGGAGGGCAGGTCAGCCTGAAATAGAGAAAAGTTTAACTATTTCAAAGTAATGAATTAGTAAAAAGTTCAGAATTTTTTCAAAGACAAGGGGCTTTGCTATACAAGAAAAGGAAACTCAAACTAGGCCATCAAAGTTTTGTGAGGAGAAGTTCCTGGGGACTACTGTCTGGTGAATGGTGAAGAAAGATTTGTAAATAATGAAATAATCTCTTTGAGTTTTTTTTATTGGTAGAGTGAACAAGAGCTTCAACTTTAATCCTTATTCAAATAATTACAGTCTTAAATGGTAATTGTCCTAATGAAGTCTTATATCTGTGGCAAACCAACTTGATTTAGTCAGAGGTTGAAATAAAATTATGGACTACCCTCAAAAGATGGCTTAATTACAGAATCTATTTATTAAAGCAAAAATTAATAAAGGAAGATTGTTTTTCAATGTTACAAAAATTTTCCTTTCTAATACTTGACATTTTGGGAGGCAATTAGGTGGCACAGTGGATAGAATTCCATATCTACAGTCAAGAAGACTCATTTTTGTAAATTTAAATCTAGTCTCATATACTTATTAGCTATGTGATCTTGGATAAGTCACTTACCCCTTTTTGCCTTAGTTTCCTCATCTGTAAAATGAACTGGTAAATGAAATGCAAACCACTCCAGTGCCTTTTCCAAGAAAATCCCAAATGGGGTCAGGAGGAGTCAGATAGGACTGAAATAACTGAACAACAACAACACGACAATTTTACTACAATATTTATTCTGAGTCAATTCAACCAGCCATTATATGACAGACCATCCTACTTCAGTATGTATGCGTGTATTTATTTAATTAATGTTTGAATATAAAGAGATGAGAAACAGTATGTTATTATGTGCAGATGTCAGATATCAAAGTCAAGGAAATTTGGGTTCAAATTTTGCCTCTGACATGCATTGATCATAACAATGGGTAAGCAATCTAAACCATTAGCATCCCAGGCAATTTACTGAGGCTTAAAGACAAAGTGCTAGTCTGCGGCAGCAATGGGGTTTTCCACATGGGAGATTCCACACAAGGATAAAATAACAATTGTTACAAAAAAATATAAAAAATACAAAATATGAATGAAGATGAACTTAGTTTAGATTAGTGCATTGGAAACATTTTATTCTGGTTTGTTTTGTCAGGATTTCCTATGAGAAAGATTCATCTTTTATATTATTCAAAGGAATTTCCTAAATATGATACCGAAATAACATCATTATGTGTTATTCTTTCCTACTCAGTGATTCCATAGTGTTTTTGGCAGAGAAAAGCAACACTTGAAGTCTATACACTTGAACTTGACTGTTGATACCATTACAAGAAGGCAGCTAGGTGGTGCAGTTGACAGAAGTCCTGGCTTTGTGAGTTCAAACATGGCCTTACGCACCTACTAACTGTGTCACCCTGAGCAAGTCAAGACCCTGTTTGCCTCAGTTTCTTCACCTGTAAAATGAGGTGGAGAAGGAAATGGCAAACTACTCCAGTATCTTTGGCAAGAAAACTTCAAATGGGGTCACATAGAGTCAAACATGATTCAACAACAACAACAACCATTACAAGCTAGTTATTTTGCTTTGGGCAAGTAACTATACCTCTGTAGGCTTCTGTTTCCTAGTCTGTAAAATGAGGGACTTAAAACAGATCATCCCTGAGCTTGTATTCCTCTAACTATGGGGAAATCTGACAAGGCCATACAGAGTATATAAATGCTTTGTACCTCCAGAAAAAAAAAAGATTACTGTTAAAACTGTACATAAAAAAATTGAAAGCAGATTACTACAAAGAATATGGAAGTTCTAAAGACTGTCAGATGAATTAGGCAAAAACAGTGAATAATTTTTGTAACTATTATACTGGTTATAATCTACTCATTTCCTTAAAGGATTTATTAATAATCTTATAAAAAACACAAATCTACCTAAGAGGAGGTATGTACTTAGAGTTTGTGTGCATATAGACTCATAAGAATTCTCTTCAAATCTTCTTTCAAATCCTATAATCTCTAACTCTCCCTAAATTGATGTGTGTGCGTATGCGTGCATGCATGTGTGTGCGTGCGTGCGTGCATATGTGTGTGTGTGTGTGTGTGTGTGTGTGTGTGTGTGTGTGTGTGTGTGTGTGTAATATACAACTTCTTCCCAAACTTAAAATTACCATTTAGGATTCCTGAAGGATTTAATTCAGAGTCATTACAAATTTTTTTTCTATAAAGGTGGAAGCACTATTTATCCCAAATTCCCAGCTTCTACACAGTACAGGGGATCATAAAGTTGGGAACAATTGCTCAGCCAAGCAAAATTAGAAAAGAGAAAGATAAATGTGTTTTAAATGATATAACATTCAAAGAGGATCTGAAAACTGGTGACATCTACAGTCTGCTTATCCCTTCAAATCTCCAGCAGACCTGAATATGACCCTTGAAAGTTAAAGACTGTCCTTCTCATACAATTCATGTTCACAACTACCTGTCATCTCTTGTTCCCAAAGCCCTTCCATGTGGAAGTTGTCTGGGGTCTTTATTTTCAGTCCTCTCTGAGACCACTACACTCAACTGTGTTATTTAGCACCTCAAGCTAGACAAAAACTTGGCACAGAAAAAAGGAGCAGCCAGTGTTTTATTTGCCATTAAATGCAGACGCCTTTTAAACTGTTCACAGTGCATTTTTATTAAGCAAAAGGCATATTATTGGCTTAGGGCCAGTTGGTATAAATATTCCTTGGTCAAGATCTATTGATGTAGAACACGCCGAATGGCATTAAAGGAGTAATAAAACAGGACTCAGATGTCAGATTACAACCAACTCAGAAATTAAGTTAGGTTATTTGAAAATTATATTTTGTGTATGAACTAGATTTTGTTGGGGGAAAGTACACAAAAATAAATCATATTTGTAGATGGATACAAACACATGATATATGGAAGAATGTAGATTTTTTTTTCCTGCTCTCCAATGCTCACAGAACAGTTTCTAAAAAGAGCAAATCAATGTTTGGCTCCAGTGAGAGGATACCTTTCCTCTCAAATCTGAGAACATTAAGCAATCAATATCATCTGGATGTCCTTTCTGCCTTCAGTTTTCCCAGCCATGAGCTATGAGAGTTCCTGAATAGTAGTGAAGGATTGAGAGCTCCAGGACTCAAACAGTACAAAAGTAGATCAGTGTGTTAATTTAGCAAGTTAATTAATGCTTAGGAACAGTGTGATATGGTGAATAACATTTCAGGAAGACTCAGATTCAAATCCTCTCTCTGACACATCCTGTCAATCAATCAGCTAACCATCATTATCTGATTCTAATCCATCTTTCCAGGTTGCTTACACATTATGTGCCCTCATAGACTGAGCCAAACTGCGTTACTTCATGTTTATTTCCATATCATCTATATAAGCAATCAATCCCCATGCCTGAAATATTGTCCTTCCTTAAATCTACTTATTGAAACACCTAGTGCCCTTCAAAGTTGAGCTGCTGCCATCTCGTACACAAATCCTTTTCTGATTACACCATTTGTTAGGATTTCCCTATTCACTGTTACTCTATATTCACATCATATATGCTTGTATTTGCTTATTTGCATATGTATTGTTCCTCTCCAATAGAATGCAAGTTCCTTCAGGGTAGGAACTATTTCATTTTTTGTTTTTTTATCCCCAGGGGCTAGGAACAATTGAACATTAAACACTTAATAAAGGTTTGTTGAATTGAATACAAATTGTGTGTCCAGGGACAAAAATCATTTACCCTCACTTTACCTCAGCTAAGTTTGCGAATTGTAATTTATAGACAAGTGGTATCTAACAGGTACCAGTGGAGTAAATTTCCATACTAAAATTTCCCCATATCTAAGAAATCTCGGGTCTAGGGGGGGAAAATAACTCAGTGCATAATGTTATCATTTCTTTTAGAAAAAATTGAGGTTTTATAAGAATAGGAATGAAGAGAGAAAAATGAACTTTATCTGTTTCATAATAGGAAGGAAATCAGCATATATAATTCCTGTGTGAAATCCAAAAAGAAAACTTGATATCTATGAAAGGTCTAACAGTTTATAATTTTTCTTCATGACTAACCTTATAATACATATTTTATAACATCCAAAATATAATTTTGTATAAGAGGGCAAATATATTTTGACCAATCCTATTATAGACAGCCATATATGAGTTTATCTCTAATTACCAATGCATTTAAGCTGTGACACAAATTATGCTAGCAGAGCTGCCACATATTTATCATTAAAGTAGTTACAAATAAAATATTTTAACTGCAGATATTCCCCTTGAGGAACTATATGCCAGAAAATGGACCTTCATAAAAGCACAGCCTTTGCTTGAAGGAAAAATCATTCTCTGTTTGCATCTTTAGTCTACTACTTACCTGGGTCTAGGTTACAAAAACAATCTCATGGCTAAGAGGTCTAGGAATCTCCAGAAGGCGAGGGATAACCATGTACTAGGACAGTGATACCTTTAAGTTTCTGGAAAGTATAGACAATGTCTTTAACCTACCATGCCCTTGTACCCTTGTATTCCTCATCATATGAAATAAGAAAGTATTTATAACGGGTCAAGCACAGGGCCTGGTACATAATAGGTACCTTGTAAATGTGTATTCCTTTCTTCCCTTCCATATGTAACACAGTGCCACTCTTCTCTGAGCCACCCAGTCACCTATAGTCAGGTAAACTTGTGTATACCATGATTCATTTACACATGAATGATTTCTAATCTCAGTTTGGTCCTTGATAAGGTTTCTTTCTATTTGTTTCTAGTTGAAGAAAATCACAGAATCTCAGAGATAAAATGGATCTTGGATCTCATCCAGTACAATCTGTCAGCTCTTGAGGATACTCCTCTCCAATACCCCCCGATGGTCACCTAACTCTTGCATAGACACCTCCAGTGATAAAGAATTAATCAGCTCCTAGGACAGTTCACTCCACTTTTCAACAGCTCTACTTAATTATTAGGTAGTCAATTCATACTGAGTCACAATATCTTTTGCAGGCTTCCAATCATAGATGACACCCTCTAGGTCCAATAAGAGAGAATTTAATCCTTCTGACTCTAACATCTCTTCCAGTAATTGAACAAAATTGTCATTCTCCCTATCCTCCTCCCATCATAGATTCACTTTTCTAGGTGTAAGATCCCCATTTCCTACAGTTGATTCTTGTGGAGCAAGTCCCCAGTCTTCTCAACATTATGGTCATCCTTTAGGGGTCATGTTTCAATGTGTCAGCATGCTCCTTGACATTTGGCACTTAGAACTTGACACAATAATTCAGATATGGGATGACAAAGGCAGAATATCATCTTGTCTTGTTCTACATCTCTATGAATGCAACCTAAGATAGGATTCACTCTTTGGCCTGTCATGCTGCACCACTGACATATCTGCTTACAAATGATTAAAATTCCTAAAATGTTTCATATAAACTGTTATGTAATTGTACCTCCTCATACCAAAATTAATAATAATGATGATGATGATAATGATGACATTTATATAGCTTGTTAAAGTTTGCAAAGTGCTTTACATACATTATTTCACTTAATTCTCAATAAAGGTAAGAGGATTGATGCTATTTTCCCCATTTTACAGATTCAGAAACTGGAGTAGAGGGAAGTTGAGATTTGCCAAAGTTCACATGCCCAATAAGTTGTCTGAGGCAGGATTTAAATTAAGATCTTCCTGACCCCAAGTCCATAACTCTACTCTGTACATGTGTAATTAATTTTTTTAACTAAGTGTGGAATTTGATGTCAGATATCTGTGATTAATCTAATTTATTAATTAAAATGTTGAACAGCACAAGACCAGGAACAAATCCTTAAGGCATTCTATTAAGCACATCTCTCTAGAGTGAGATCAATTAATTCTTGACTACTCTTTGGGTCTGGTCATTAAAACAGTTATGAATCTATTTGTACCATTGTATAGCATATGTCTTACCATCCTGCTTATAAGGACATTACAAGATTCTGTCAAGTGCTTTGCTAAATTCTAAATATGCAAAGTCTATAGCATAGTCTATTCTCTGATCTGGTTATTTAGTAATATTGTCAAAAAAGAAAGTAAAATTAGTTCTTCCATGATGTATTTTTGTTTGACTCATGCCAACTCTTGGTCACCATTGCTTCCCTTTCTAAATGCCCAGAAACATACTCACAATGCTCAATATGTGATCTCATTCATCCAAGAGCTGCCTATAAAGACAGGCAGGACAACCCATTCCTGTATGCTTTTCTGTCTGAATCTTGTCCTTATTCTCACACAAGTTCCCAAAAGAAGTTCTACCCAATATACAAGAGGCCTTCATCACTTTCTACTGACATTGTAAGGGTACTACTTTGGCTGACCTCCTGCCATCCCTCATTCTTGCCCATTTTCTTTTTCTATCACAAAATTATCTATTAACATCTTTTCTTCAAAATCCCTTAGTTATATGACTTTTCATATCTGCCATGCACCTCTATATTGCCTTCTATTTAATGTTTTATTGTTTGCTCTCTGCAGGCAATTGTACTCCATGCCTTGCAACCTTGGAGAAACACTTAGTAGAATGTTAGCATTGACAAGATAGGCCTTCAATTCCATGGGACGGTTAAAGTCAGTCAAAGACCCTTGCGATTTCCTGAAAGCAATGAAGACTTCTCTCTTATTCAGCTCAGTCTATATCTGTGTCCATCTGCACTCTGTTGAACAAGTTCTAAGGGATATAGATTCAAATACATGTTGAAATCTTGGCAACATATGTTGATCATCCACCTGTTATTTCCTGTGTAAGTGAAAAGGTCATACTCCTTTGAATTATTTAAGATATCTTCAAAGAGGTTCAACAGTGTTTGGGAACTTGAAGCAAGCAGCATTTGTCTTCCAAAAATAGGAGAATATGGAGGACCTCACCATTCACAGGGAGTCCCACCTTGACCTGTGCTCTGCACTGTATCTCTTCCAATACAGGGATGTATATGCTTGCTTATCTATCAAAAGTATCAAAATACTTTTGAACAGGATTATTTCTATTGCTAAATATTCCAAAGAATCTTGAATGCTTCTTCCCTTTTAATGATTTAGGTTTGGGATATGCATTAATAAAGTCAACTTCAAGGGTACTGGAGAACTTTTCCCTTATACCTTCTTCTCCCTGCTTAAAAAAAAAAAAATCAGGACAATATTTAAACAGTTCTAATCCTGGGTAATTTCTTCCTTCACCATGATTTTTCTTTCTTCTTTCTTCCTTTTTTTTTTTTTGGAGGGGAGAAGACAGGGGTTAAGTGACTTGCCCAAGGTCACACAGCTAGTAAGTGTTAAGTGTCTGAGGCTGGATTTGAACTCATTTCCTCCTGACTCCAAAGCTAGTGCTCTATTCACTATGCCACCTAGTTGCCCTCACCATGATTTTGCAAATATATCTGTCTGTAGTTTAACAATTAAACTTACCAATTCTTTCAGTATTTTGGAATTTAATTACCTTGGTCTAGTAACAAATTATTTAAGATCAGCTCAGTAGTCTCTTACCATATCTTCACAAGTTTTAGAGGGTTGGTTTCCATTTCCAGTTAAAGATGGTCTTTACCTATAAGTCCCCCTTCTCCCAGTGTAGTTGCTCCAAACATTTTCCCCTTCTCTTTAGTCTCAAAACCAAATTTGTTCTCCCTCTCAGGAGAATCTCTCTGTTCCTGAATGACAGAGAGCATTTCATCTTAAGTGAGCTTTCTCAGTTTCTCTATCACCTTCATTTTTTAAAATTCATTTTCTTCTGCAACCCTGACTCTTCATTTCTAAAACTAACTCTTCCTACAACCCTCTGGATACCATGGACTCCAACATACTCCATACATGTATTAGTCATCCTCTTCCATGCATGTATCTTCAATATTTATTTATTTATTTATCCATAGGATCATAGGATCATAAATGTAGAGCAAGAAGGGACTTCTCATCTAACTTCCTCATTTTGCAGATGAGGGAAATCCAAGGAGGTCAATTGACCCGTCTAAGGTCACAAAGATAGAAGGCTTCAAAAGTGTGATTTGAACAGATATTCATGACTCAAAAGACAGTCCTTTTACCATTTGTACGTTGCTTCTGCCTCTCCAATGTCATCAAATTTCTCTAAAGAATAATCTACATTCACTTACCTGCACTTACTCAGAACCATCTTATTCCTTAATCCCTTACATTTTCCACCCCCATCACTCTATTGAAATCATTTTCCTGAAGATTCTAGTAATCTAATCACAAGAAGCATTTGGCATTCATTATTCGTTATACAATCTATCTCCAAACTTTCTCCTCCAGTGACTTCTATAACATTGAATTCTCCTGTTTTTCCTTTTGCTTCTCTGACCATTCTTTGTCTCCTTCATCAGCTCCTCTTCTTTTCCCTGTTTCCTAAATATGTACATTCCTTAACCCTCTGTTCTGAACCTTTTTTTCTCATTGGTCTCCATTCATTTACAGCCATGGCTTCAAATATTGCCTCTACAAAGACAGCTGAAAATCTATATCTCTAGCCCTGACCATCCTTTTTTTTTTTGCTCTTTTTTCTAGAGGGGGGAAGGCAGGGCAATTGGGATTAAGTGACTTGCCCAAGGTCACATGGCTAGTAAGTGTGTCAAGTGTCTGAGGCCGGATTTGAACTCAGGTCCTCCTGACTCCAGGGCTGTTGCTCTATTCACTGTGCCACCTAGCCACCCCAAGCCCTGACCATTCTTATAGTCTTCAGTCCTTCCCATCTAAATGACAGGTTAACACCTCTACTTCAATGTTTCTTTGGCACCTCAAATAAAATATATGCTTTTAAATTCTTTGTTTATTCCCCCAAACCCTGCTTTTCCACTAAATTGCTCTACTACTGTTGACAGCATAATTATACCATCTTTGAGTCATCCTTGACTTACTTTCTCTCTCTCTCTCTCTCTCCCTTTTCCTCCCTCCATCTTTCCCTCCCCCACCTAAATCTTCATGATTCCACCTTCATATTAGCTCTATTACCTGCTTCCCCCTTCTTTTCTTCCATACTTCCATTACCCTGTCTCAGATCTCCATTACCTCCACTAGTGCAGTGAACACCAAACGTGGTTCCCCTACCTCTAGATTCTCCCCCATTCCCATCACGCATATTGCTGCTAAATTAACCTTCTAGATTCTCCCCCATTCCCATCACCCCATTGCTGCTAAATTAATCTTTTTAAAGTGTAGCTCATGGGATCATGATTTAGACCTGGAATGTACCTAAGAGTTCACCCAGTTAAAAAAAATCATTTTACAAATGAGGAAATTGAGGCTGAAGAGATTAAATTGTGGTATTAAATGACAATATTATGTGATAGTATTTTCTTAAATGCAGGAAGCAACAGAGGCAAAACTTGAACTCTGGTCCTCTGATAGCCAAGTATACATTCTTTCCTTTGTACAGGGGCTATCTCCAGATTAAAAGCGTTTGTTGAATTACCATAGGCTAACAAATAAAAAACAAATATCTCAGCATTGTATTAAAGACAATTTATAACCTAGTTCAAAGCTTCCTGTCGTGCCAACAAACTATGCTACTCACTATTTCTTGAACATGCCTTTGCTTGCATTTCCTCGTGTTGCAATGCACTTTGCCTACATCTCTGCCCATCAAAATGATACCTATTCTTCAAGGCTGAACTAAAGTACCACTTTTGACATGAAACCTCTGCTGACCTTTCTCTCCTCAGACAGAAGTAATTTCATCCCTTTTCTATAGCATTTTCTTTGTAACTTCTCTTACAATACAATACATTTATCTTTTATTCTAGTTATATTTTTTCATGTTTTACTATCCGTATGTAGTATTAAATTCCTTGAGGAGACTGTGTCTTAGAAATTTTTGTGTGCTCCTACCAAGCTGCCTAGCATAAAGTAGCTGATCAATAGTAGTTGCTTGTGTAAGTGAATGAATAATGCTTATTTATATCAAACACATTAATACTTGTTAAATAACACTATAAAAGTATAAAAGATTTTCATTACCAGCATCATGATCAACATTTGCTCCATTTCCCACAGGATCTACATAGGAAAGAAACAAAGTACTGGTTTTTTTTTTCTTTCCTCTTAGGTCAAAACTGAAGACACATTTTGCAGTTTCTTTCTACCACATACACATTTAAAAATGTGAAATCTCTTCAACATGAGAACTAGAATCCACTGAAAAAGAAAGACATGTAGATGGTGGGTGCAAAGAGAGTAGTAGATGACAGGAAGGATGTCAAGTCAAGTGAACCAAGTCTGATATCGTGATTTTTACAACCTGAATAATCTGCTATCCATATGTTTCCTGAAAGTCCAAGAAAAGACACTATATATCCATGATCTTCACATTAGTACATAGTATGTAAAGATTCACCTTTTGGCAGAAATAAATTTAGAAACAGAGAATAGAGAAGAAAGGAGCTTGGCACTGTTTCTTGAAAATATACACGTACCTCCATAGCCAACTGGAGAAAGAAGTCTGTTAACCTTTCTCAAACACCACATGTGAAATAGTCACACATAATAACACTTTCCGATTACATGTTCCTTCCACTTTCTGGGACATGGTACCACATAGTTAAGCCAGCAACAGCTGGAGAAATTGTAAGTGGGACAGACTATGTGCAACAATGATCTGCCTATAGACTCCGGTGGTTAACAGCTTTATGCCTCGATGATCTGTTGAATGTGAAGAATATAAATCTTTATCTTTAGAAGAAGAGATTCATGTGGAGTATAACCTGTGTTATTTTGTATTCTATGAGCCTATCATTAAATACTGGATTCTTTAGAAATAAAGGATGCTATTTAATGTTCAGGGTGAGGAAGGCAAGGATCCAATACTATTTTCAATGGTCTTAATTTTCTTTCCCAACTTTTTAGCCTGAGAAAACTATTCTAGTCTTTATCCCTTTCTCTTCTCTTCTTCTCTTATTTTTCACTTCACAATAGGCATGACTCCTGAAGAGATAGATACCCAAGGAAACATGAAACTCCCATAGCGCTCTCTCTCTCTCTCTCTCTGTCTCTCTCTCCCGCCCTCTCTCTCTCTCTCTCTCTCTCTCTCTCTCTCTCTCTCTCTCTCTCTCTCTCTTCCCCCCCTCTCTCTTTCCATTTCAAAGACTCATTTCAGTTTTATAACCTTCAAATATGTCCCTTCAAATGAGTTTCTTGAGGTTCCTTCCTTAAAAATACATAAACAACTTTAGTTACAATCTATTATCAGTTTTATTACTAATAACAATATTTATATCCCTCTACTGAAAATGTATAAAGTGGAGGCATGTATAGTGAAAATGCTAGAATATTTGATGCCCAAACACAAAACTATTCTTTATTTAAAAGATGCCCCCCACACAATAGTGTCAAGAACTCAAGAACTCTTCCTATAAAGTGTGGTATCTTTCATACAGTTTAAAGCTATTGTGGTTCTGCCTAACCTTAAAACTTCTCATTTATAATCCAAATAGAATAGAACAGGGCTTCCAAATTAAAGGATGAATTATATCAAAACATTTTATTAATTACTTAGTGTATATATGGTTATTTCATGACAAATTATATTAAATACCTTCTTTGTTTCATTAAATCCTCCTCCAATGACATCAAAATGCCACTTAGTCAATATAAGTATAAAATTATTAATGTATGCCAAATAAGGATAAAGATTCGAGACTAAAATTGAATACAGAGGTCAACTTGAACCAATGGATAAAGGTAATATGTACAGATACCACATTCTCCTTCAGGCTAGACACATCAAGAATTAATCTATGGAGGTGGATGTTTAGAGAATTACTGACATCTTTAAATCAGAGATCATTGGGAAAACATTAGTTTTAATGTACATTTTCAGAACTGCAAAAGGACCACAGAAGGTTTTTATTAGACTCCATTTCTTTATATGTAAAATGGAGATAATAATAGCATCTACTTCACAGGGTTGTTATGAGGATCAAATGAGATAACCTTAGACACTATAGGAGTATTGACTATCATCATCATCTTCATCAATAGCCAAAATAGTTTTTAAAGAATACAGTATTTATTTATTTATTTTACAGCTCTGTAAGGAGCAATAGATAATTAGTTTATAAGTTAATGAGGAATTAATGATTCTTCATCAAAAAGGAGTAAGAGAATTGATTGACATTTTCAGAGCATCTCAGAGATTCTTGGTCTCAGTTAAAAACTTACAGAAATACTTTCAGAAGAAGCAGATATCATTTCACTAAGCCCTAATAAAGTTAACAATGGGTAAAAACCATTAAATCTACTAAATGCATCCAAAAATGATTTTTCTCTGAATGGAACCTATGAAGTAGCTACAATCCAAAACTAGAATTAAAAGACCCTTCACATACAGTATCAACATGAAACCATCCAACATTATGTCAACAAAGGAGTAAAAGAATAAATGATTGAGTTGTGTAGTTTTACTTATAGAAATGGAAGAATTTACAATGGCACTTCAATATCAAGTGATGACCACAAGAAATTACAAAACAGTTATCCTTAAGGAGTTTGGGTTCATCAATCCTTGCAGATTATGCAAGAAAACATAATTTGTACAACACATCCTTACAAGTTTACAAAAAGAAAAAAAATATTAGCACCTGCCAAATGCCTAGAAAGGCATAACTTGAGGATTAAAAGGATAATACCTAGGAATCTTGTTGTCATTCATAAACTAGCAGATGGCAGTTCCCTATTGTATAATTATTGATTCATAAATATTTAAGAACATTTTAAACAAGCATTACCATGGCAATCATCACAATCCTCAACCTATGTGCAACAACAACAAAAAAATTAAAATGTGGTGATTTACCAGAAAAACAATGCAAATTGTGTGGGAATACAATGAGGTATATTTTATTCCCTTCATTCTATCTGCTACTACAATTGTCTCAAAGATTCTATCAGTGAGCCTAAAGAAGATGATCTTACATCTCAGAACATTTATTCAATTTTTTATAAAACATTTATTTTATCCATTTGTGAGGTAATCCTTAGAACATTATTATATAAAGTAATATGATAATAAAATACTGGACATTGTTTCTATACAACCTCCATCAAAATATAAAAGGAACCAGAGTATATTGATGATGATGATGATGATGATGATGATGATATGTGTCTTATGTGAACATTTAGCTAGTAAATGTTGGAGCCAAGGTTGTAACTAGCCTTTTGAAATCCTAGCCCAGTTTTTGTTCCACTATTCAACATTGCCTCTAGCTGTCAACTCATCAAACACTCAATTTACTGTTCTTCACATTTCCCAATGTGGATATGAAGATGATTCAAAAATAAAGTATTGTATTTCTGAATTGAATTCCCCTAGTCTGTACATCAAGGATTCTGATCAAAGCAAGCAAGGGATACTCTTTTTATTTCCCTTCACACCTCATTTGCACAACATGAGCTCCTTCATTTGTAAAAGATTAGCTAAACTTTGTTTCTGTTTATTCTCCATATCCCAACAATATAACATACATTTATTAAGTGCTTGCAAGTTTCTCAAAAAGTTTTTTTTATTTTTATTTCAAAATGCACTCTCCAAAATTATCCATTTAATATATAATTTTATCTAAAAAAACTGGTTCTTTTCAAATAAGTACAGCAAACTTGCCACTTGTCCTTGTAGCCGTTACTGTACCTAGGAAAGGCTATGGGACTTCAGAATATAAAAATGATCAATATGACAGAAATGAATCCTTAACAATAAGAGGAGAAACATTAATAGATATTTCAGGTCACATTGTTTTAATTCTTCCTCTTTCTTCACCTTGTTCATATTACTCTCAGAATTCTTGCTTATTCTCTTTCCTTCTTCAATTCTCAGTTACCAATAAACCTAGACACATGGCAATACATCTGTCAATAAGCATTATTAAGCATCTATTATGCAATGGTTCCATCTATTGCTGTTCATATTTAAATATTTTGGATATTGGTAGAATTAATATTATTATTTTTTAAATGTGAACTCATCAATGAGAATATTCCCTCCATCCATGCCTATCCAACCTTTGTAACTCTTGGCCATATCCTCTGATGATTGTTCCATAGGGGATCCATTCAAAGTACTAAGTTAGAAGAACAGGGTGAAATATACTTTATTTAGATTTCTTCATATTGAATAAATATTAGTAGAGCACATGAACCCACCCAATCAGTTGCCTTCTGCTTTCCCTACATGTACTCCATTTCTCTCATTAATACTTTTCTGATCACATCCTATATGTTATTATTCATCAGAATACATAATTGAAATTTTAAGACATTTAACAGATGTTTGAACCCTAAGAAATAAAACTATATTTTAAACTATATTATGTGAGCCAGTTAAAATTTTTTTATCAAAGCCATGACTCATTTTCCTTAAAATTAATTATCTTTTTTTTCATAAATCAGAGATTCAAAAACTACAACAAAACAACCTATATTTTAGCAACAGTATGGAAAATAATTTAACAAATTTCTGTCTTTTTTTTCTTTGAAAATACATAGGATTAATTTTGGCAGGAGCAGCATTACTGTTGGCACAACTGCCATTTAACAGTAGCAGTTCGTACCCAAGAAAAAAGGTACATTGTAAAGATTCTATTTCTCTTAAATATATATTTCACAGGAAAATGTGGAATGTCTGGTTAATGTTTAGATCACATCTTAGGGTCTCCTGAGTAGGGATTTTTGTTAATGTTGAAGAAAAGTAACCATACAGCTACTGTTATTGGGGTATATTAAAATAAGGGGGAAAGAAACAGAGATAGGGAGACACACAGAGAAAATAGAGAGAAAAGAGGGAAAAAAAGGAAGGAAGGAAGGAAAGGAGGGAGGGAGGAAGGAAATGTAATGAAAACATTCCTGAATGTGAACTGCATGAACTAGCACCTAGCTAAAAGCATTCTACTAAATAGAGTAAGAGTAGAATTATTTTTTTAAAAATAAAGGTTTCCAGTTATAATTAGTTATTAAATGCTGGGAATTTATATTAAAGGTTAGTAGTGTAACTTTTCCACTAATTTCCTCCTCTGAAGTCTCATAATGACATGGAAATGATCCTAGGTTCTCAGTGGAGCTCAAGCTCTGGTTACTTCTATCAAACTAGAAAGTATTAGAATATATACCCTGTAGCAATCTGTGTCTACCATTCAAGAATCAACCTAGCTGCGTTCAGAGTGTCCAGCCACCAAAGAGTTTGCTACCAAACTCAGGCGCGAGGAATTCAATCATTTAAGTCATTAAATCATGGCTGTGGCATGGAGAGGCTGTGATCTGTTTCACTGGAAATAGTATTCACACTGATGCAATGCTGTATCTTGGAATTGAAGTAGTGTCATAACTATGGAAATGTATTCTCAAATTATATCTTGATAGATTTAGCATTGATAGAACCTAATTTAAGAAGCAGCATGGGATAATAAATAAAAGGCCAGCATTAGAAGCAGAAAACTTTGTGCTCAGTTCCTGCCTCTTACCCAAAAATAACTTAACCTATAAGTGCTCAAGGTAGTTCTCTAAAACTGAAGGCCACAGTGTTGCTCATCTGCATTGGTGGAAAGAATTTCCATACTGATAGATCCCTATATTTATAAAATCAAATAACTAAAAGTCAGAGGTATATCTGTTGTTAGAAAAACATCTTTAATGGAAGAAGAAGAATCACGGGTACCACTTTCAAGGTCTAATCAGAACCAACATATATAGATACAGCAAGAGCACAGAAGTTTTGACAGTTTAAATATCCAAAGAAAAGGACTGGGTGCTTGTAGTAGTAGTAGTAGTAGTAGTAGTAGTACTACTACTACTACTACTATTAGTAGTAGTACTACTACTACTACTACTCCTAATGGAAGGAATAAATGTCAAATGTCATTCTTTAGTTAACACTATTATTGAATCTCTGTCAGGTAATCTTGTGTTAAATTCATAATAAAATGTTTTTCTTTAAATGGTATAGACTCTTTCTAATTTAAATATTCACCATCTAGCAGCTGTTCAAACAGTTTCTTTGTTCAGGGAGTTTTCAGTGACCAAGTGATTAACAAAAGATACTTGTATATTTATAAATATTCCTCAAATAAGAAATTAAAGCTGCTTCTTTCTGGTTGTCACCACAAACTTGTCACACTCTGAGCCTCATGGATAGGAGATATTTCATTTAGACACTTCCTCATGCACATAGCCATTTATATTATGGTATACAATCATTGCATTAACAGTTTTCAAGGATTGTCCCTTTACTCTCAGCTATTGTTGTCCGTGTCCTTCTTTGTGGCATATTTAAGTTTTAACTTTGAGTTATATGTATTTTATATTTCTACAAAGTAATAAAAAGTGTATGAGAGAAATTAGATGCCCAGCGGGACACTACTTCTGCTGGACTGTCATGATGGTGCAACCTTTCATGTGCCAGAATTCCAGTCCTCCAAGCTGTTGGTCATGAGACCAGTCATCAAATCCAAAAATTCTTTTGTACTAATTATCCTGTATGTCTAGACACATGGATATATTTTCACAATCACATTATATCATCATGAATCACTTCCAAAATTAAAATGGAATAGGGAGATTGGTCAGGCTAAAATGAGGCTTTTTCCCTTTGCTACTACCATCTCCTCCTTCGTATATCTCTGAGTAGTCTTCATTAAGCAGAAATACATGAAATAATATAAAGGAAAGACACTGCCCCACCCTCAAAGTCTTAACTTTTCATTTTCCCTCAGCCCTCCATATTTGCAATTAGTTGCCAAATGTTGTCTTCAAAGGATTTCTGATCTTCATTCTGGATGATGCTGGAGGAGAAAATGAGGATGATGACTTTGTCACTCAGCTCCGATTCACCTGCAAGTCAAGACATCACCCTCTTCAAGAACAAAGGGTAAAGAACATTTTAGGAATAGTAGCCACCACTCTCTGGGGATACACCCTGACAGTTTGATTTGGGGAAGGCTACTATTTCTTCTCTTCTTTTCTGGCCACATGTGGTCCCTTTCTACCCTTGGGGTGTCATGCCCTTAGAGGTGGATACTCTGGAATGTAACTTAGGTCACTTGTATTTTATAAGGTATTTTGGGGTTTGGGGGCTATATTTTTTTATTTATAATTTTTCCCCAAAATCTGGAAAAATTTACTCTTTTTCCTGCACTCTTTGCATTTATGATTTTTTTGGAGTCATAGCTCTGAAAAAACAGGTTTTTAAAAAGCATTTTGTGACTCAAATGAAGCTACTGGACTATGCCTTTAAACTCAATAGCTTTTTCAAAGTACAGCCAATAATAGGCCCAACCCTCTTTCACCCACTGTTTGGGGGAAAGTGAAAGTGAAACAGAGTGAGCACAAATAGCAATTGTTTTCTGTTCTGGGCAGAAACTCTGAAGGTCTTCCCCTTCCAGATACATACTTTTGTAGGTTCTCTTTTTTCCTCAATTCTTAATTAGCACTTAATAATTGAAAGGACATTACCTCAGACAAATTGAGACACAGGAAAGACTTTAATTTTAAAAATGCCAAGGTCACCCACTGCATCCTGGGCCATTGTCAGTCATCTTGACTCTTGTCTCGCCACTGGACTCCAATGAATCTGGAGGTGAGAGAGAGGTTTATGACTTTGTTAAGTTCTACCTCACCTAAAGCCAATTCATTTGCAAGTCAAGACATCACCCTTGTGATTCACTGAACTTCTTCAACAACAAAGGACAAAAAAAAACAAACAACATTCTACATCCATTCCTTCTTACTACTGACAATACAATCATCCTGCCTCACACCTCTACTTCCCTAACCTGCACAATCACAACAGCTTCTTAAATGGTCTCTAATTCAAGACTACTGTTTCCCTAACACGTCCAAATAACTCTTAAATTGATGCTCTTATAGCATAGGTGAATGGGGTGTTCAGGAAAGATCTCTGGTATGAGGACTGGCCAAGCCCTTTTCAGGACTGGCCATCCACCTTTGGCATTCGCCTTTCACCCAGCTCTCATCTGTGGCTCCAAGAAGCTGTAGCACTATAGCAATAACACCCAAATAAATCTATCTCAGCAGAGAAGCTAAACCAAGTTGAGAGTAACTGACAGATCTCAAACCCATTGATGCGTTAGGGGAATGTCTACTCCAGGCATATGAAGACTTCCTCCAGCAGAATGGACAAATGAGAAAAAATTGCTCCAATGGCCATGAAGGTGGCTAAAGCTGGCACCATGGAGCACTTAGAGTTTGATCAGACACTGTAGAAGTCACAGTCATCCACTGCATCCCAGGTCACTGGACTTCAATGACTCTGGAAGAGACAGTGAAGTCTATGACTACGTGCAACTCTTTCTCACTGAAATCCAATTCACGTGCAAGACAAAACTGTGATGTCATTGGTTTTCTTTTGAAAATGAAATAACAACTACAGCATAGATAAATAGATGTCTCACTCCCCAGCTGAAGAAGTTTCAGTAAATAAAATGCAGATTCCTTGATTTAACATTTAAAGATCTGCAAAACTTATCTTTAACATACCTTTTAAGATCGACATGTTATTCCCTCTCATGATTTTGTATTTTAGCCAAATTGGTCTAGAATTTGTTGTTCTCTGGACAATAATCCACCAGGCATATTAAGACATCTTTCCCTCTTGCCTGGAATATCCTTCCTCCCCACCTCTTACTCTTACTGCCCCTAGTTCCTGTCAAGACTGAATTCAAGTGCCATGTCCATCAACAGGCTTTGTGAGTATCCTAGGTATTAGCATTCCCACATTCTCCATACCCCAGACATACCACCAACATTTCTGAGTTGTTTTGTGTATATCTTGCACTTATTCATCTATGAACATGTTGTCTTCTTTCAATAGATTTTGAGTCCCTTGAATTCAAGGATTATTTCACTCCTGTAGTTTTAATCTCAGTATCTAATCCAATGCCTAGAACATAGTGGACACAACAAAAGCTTGTTGCATGATTACTGGATTAGGTTGGAAGAATGATTAATCGCCCTTGCACTTTTCCTAAACAATCCTGGTACTTGTTCTAAATGGAATTTTCCAAAGACCTTGGGCAAAGGAAAAGCCCCAAGTGAAGTGACTTTAGCAACACCAATCTAAATGATCTTGAATATGACTACCACCCTAGAAGTTAAAGCAACTATGGAGCTGCAGAGCCCCATGGAATCCATAGTTTCTGACCTAGAAGTTATAGTAACAATTCCTGAGACAAAAGGGTGCTTTTAACATGTATGCTATGATATAGTAGATTTCCATCCCACTCTCTGAGTTGGAAGATATCTGGGCAAACAAAAGATATCAATGGTATAATATAATGGAACCCAGATGCTGTACTTTCCTAGTATAATCTACTGTTCCTTCTGTGATTCCATGACCTGCCCCCCCCAAATAAACATGCGCCCATCCCCAAGACCTCTATGTTGCTGTAATTATAGACAATCACTGCTTCTGACCTTTGCCAACTTTTGAGAATCTCACAAATTTAAAATTATACTCCTAGGAAAGTTTATCATTTTAACACTTTCTACCTGCAACATTTTGAATTCTTATATTATGCTCAAGGAAAAATTTATTCATCCTAAATTAAAAAGAAATAAAGTAGAGAAGTCACTAGGATGAGCATTTGGAGAAAGAGGGAAAAGACACTTAAGCATATAATAAAAGCTACTATCTTCTTTTTGTAGAAAAAAAGGATTTTTAGTTGTTCTGAAAATAATATCATTCTGTGATCATAAAGACAAAGTGAGGAAGTAAATAATACCTTAAAACATGGGTAAGCAAATTATAACACATGAGTCAAATCTGCCTTACCTCCTGTTTTTGTAAGGACTTGGAGCTAAGAAAGGTCATATTTGGCCCTTGCACCAACCTTACAGAGAAAATTACCACTTTAATTAAAGTTAAATCAAAGTTTCCATCAAGGAAATATAGGAACATAAAACAAAATGAACTAGTCATATGTTGAGAGGAAGAGATAAAGGACCACGTACTTCTCTGTTATCCTGATGAAGTCAAGACAATTTGAGGAAGATCCACATTCAGTGGACATCCTACAAGAAATTTAGGAGAATGTAGACAAGAGGCACTAGGCTAGCCGTGGATATACCCTTGGAGGGAATATACCTATTGATCAGATAACAAATCCATGTAATTATTTGAGTAAACCAGTCCATATAATTCACATTAATTGGGGTTTGGACATAAATATTTTGACCTTGCTAACATATTTTTAAATTCAGTTTATAGCTCGAACATATAAATTGAATAACATATTCAATCTTCACATTATCTTGGTGTTAATGTCAAGTTAGGGAGACCATGTGGAAGATTAAAGAATAATAAGAAAGAGACTGACTATAGTGATATATATATGTGTGTATGTGTGTGTGTGTGTGTGTGTGTATGTGCACACACACATATATAAATAGTCATAAGACTTTTTATGGAACTATCCTTCAACTGGACAATGAAACAGTACTAGTAAATAAGTGTTGTGCATAGCAAAATTTATTCTTTATTAATAATCACACACCTACAACTATATAGACCAGAAAATTATGAAAATTTTAGCTTACTTGTCCTTTTCTAGTTCTAGAGGATTCCCTTCATATTGGAATTGTATTAAGGATAAACACCAGACTTATTTCATAGGGAAACCACCAAAGACTTCCTGGTTCTGTGGATTGTGCTTTATCTATTTTATTCTACATCACCTGAAAGTTATAGAATATGATTAAACTCACAAATGTCATCACAAAATCGACAAAATTTAAGCATTATCAATGTCGTTTTTAGCTTTGGTATTTTTTGTCCAATTTTGACTCATATTAATGGATTCAATATGAACAGTAAAGCTAAACTTGGGTTCAATTCAAATTAAACTATATACATTATTTTTCAAACTTGTGCAAAACTTTGAAACTGTTAAAAATTCATTTTCCAGGACAAGGGGAATAGTACCTAATTTATGAGTTCTATGAAAAGACATGGTTAGGACCTTGATTATATGTCTCATCTCAAAAAAGTCACCTTCTTAAACCTGGAGTGCCCTAACTAGATCATGGGGCATTATTGCAATTACATTAAAAATTCAGGGGAAAAGCAGTTATGAGGTAAAAATGCAAGAATAGTAATTACTTGGTCTATGTGAGGGCAAAGTCAGCCAGGCAGAGTCCTAGAATGAAATCTGATTAACAGAGGTTATAAATGAAATAAGGAAACATTTTCTGTAAGTGCATAGGAATCACCAGAATGTCAACATAGTGGAGAAGTCCACTACTTAGCAGGAAAAGGGAAAATAACAGACTACAAGAAGGCAAAAACATTTAATTGCTTCTTGGCTTTAGTCTTTGCCAAAGACTAATAATTGTAAAAGGTTGCTTAATGCAATAATAGCTAACAGAGATGAAAAGATCAAAAGGCAAAGTCAGAAAGTTACAGATTGAGGTGAGCAAACTTCATTGTATGTTGCAATAAGTCATACTTGATAAAATGCTGCAGTCTGCTGTTAAGATTGGAATAAATGTAGATTAGATGAAGAGCAAGTTCAATTCAATCCAAAGAATATTTCCAAAGTTCTTACTATACTGAAGGAACTGTGCTAAGTGCTGAGTTACAAACATGAGAAAAATGCTTGGTTTTTACCATCAAAGATCTTACTATTTAATAGAATAGATGGGAAGAAAAAAAGTTGATCTGTATCTGAGATTTGATTGGCGTAAGAAACTCCCAAGTAGGAAAATCCCCTCACCAATGAAGTTCTACACCCACTCTGCAAGTCTTAGAGAGTTGCCTGACATATGAAACGTGAAGTGACTTGCCAGAAAAAGAAATCAAACCTTTATATTTTTGAGGAGGGCCATAAGGTATGGACCTGTGACTTCATCAATGTGGAAAATACCAGGTGTGGAGACTCCCTTCACCAATTCAAATGAGTTTTTTGTAATGTATGGTATTAAGGAGTTGCCTAGGGCACTTAGAATTTATAATAAGTCATAATAACATAATACAATAAAATGTGGAAGGAATACAAACTGGAATGCTAAATTGAAAAAAACAACAACAACAACCTTATAGCTTGGTTCATTAAACAAAGATACAGAGAGGAGGTAAGCAACTAACTGATACTTGAAGGAAAGCACTGTGTTTTGTTGTTCATTCATGCAGTCATGTCTGACTCATTGTGACCCCATCTACCCTCTCACACCAGGTCCTTTTATCCCCCACTATCTCCCAAAGTGTGTCCAAGCTCATATTTATTGCATCTATGACACTATCTATTCCTCTGCCATCCTCTTTTCCTTTTGTTTTCAATATTTCCCAACATCAAGATCTTTTCCATTGAGTCCGGTCTTTTCATTATGTGGCCAAAGTATTTAAGTTTCAGCTTCAGTATTTGACCTTCCAGTGAATAGTGTGAATTAATTTCTTTAAATAGTGACTACTTTGATCTCCCTGTTGTCCAAGGGACTCTCCAAGTCTTCTACGGCATGACAACTCAAACGTGTCAATTCTGCAGTGATCAGATTTCCTTATAGTCTAACTCTCAGAGTCATACATTGCCACTAGAAAAAAATATATAGCATTTATTTTACAGGCCTTTGTCAGCTAGGTGATGTCTCTGCTTTTTAGTAGGCTATCCAGATTTGCTATACCTTTCCTTTCAGTGAGTAAGCATCTTTTAGTTTCATGCCTACAGTTTGTCATCTGCAGTAATCTTTGAGCCCAGGAATATAAAATCAGACACAGCTTCCTTTTTTTCTCCCTTTATTTGATAGGAAGTGATGGGACCAGTTGCCAAGATCTTAGCTGTTTTTTTTAAAACTGCAAGTTTTTTTTTTTATTTCAAGCCATCTTTTATATTCTCCTCCTTTGCCCTAACCAAGAGGCTTCTTAATTCTTCTTCGTTTTCTACTGTAAGAGTGATATTGTCTGAATGTCTGAGGTTGTTGTATTTCTCCCACCAACTTTAATTCCAGTTTTTGATTTGTCCAGCTGGCCATTTCACATGATCTCCTCTGTATACTCCTATTCTAATCTTAAACCAATCATTTGTTTCATGGTTAGTTCTAATTATTGTTTCTTGGTCCACAAACAGATTCCTCAGGAGATAAGTAAGATGATCTAGTTCTCTCATCTCTTTGAGGATTTGACACATTTTACTGTGATTGACACTGTCAAAGGTTTTGGTGTAGTCAGTGAAGCAGAATTTTTGTTTTGTTTCATTTTTTGCTTTTCTGGAGCTCCCTTGCTTTCTCCATAATCCTGAGAATGTTGGCAATTTGGTCTCTATTTCTTGTTCCTCTTCAAAAACCAGCCTGCTTGGTGGACTTCAGAAAAAAACCTGGAAAAACTTACGTGAACTGATGGTGGGTGAGGGGAGCAGAATCAAGAGAACATTATACACAGCTACAGCCATATTGCGTGATGACTAACTTTAATAGACCTGGCTCTTCTCAGCAATGCAAGGTTCTAAGACAACTCCAAAAGGCTCATGATGGAAAATGCTATCCATATTCAGAGAAAGAATTACATACAGAGTCTGAATGCACATTGAATCATACCATTTGTGCGCTCCCTCTCTCTCTCTCTCTCTTTCTCTGTCTCTCATTTTGTTTCTTTATATAGCACTTTCAGAGCATCATCTTTTAGGATTTTAAATAGTTCAATTGGAATCCATCACTATTATCCTTATTCTTAGCAATGCCTCCCTAAAACCAACTTAATATTGTTGGCTCTAAATGTATGGCTCTAAATCAATAAATACACCATCAGGTTATTGGTGATGTTAAAATCATTTTCGAAGAATTCTTCTGTATATTCTTGATATTGTTTAATTTCTTATTCTTTTGTTAAGTCCCTACCATTTTTGTCTTTTATAATGCCCACTTTTGCATGAAATATTCCCTTGATAATTCTAATTTTCTTGAAAATATCTCTTGATTCTTTTTTCACATTCTTTTTCTTCTTTTTTCACTTTTCTCATTTAAGAAACCTTTTTATATTTCCTTGCTATTCTCTAGAATTCTGCATTCAGTTGGGTATATATTTCCCTTTTTTTCTTTACCTTTCATAGTTCTTTCTTAAGCTATTTGTAAAGTCTCATCAGTCACATTTTATTTTCTTGCTCTTTTCAAAAAATGTTTTTGTTGTGGTCAAATAAAATATTTAGAACCTCTATCCACAGTTTTTCAGGCACTCTATCTACCAGATCTAATTCCTTAAATCTATTCATCACTTCCACTTCATATTTTTTTTGAGGGGGAACAGCAAGAAAATTAGGGTTAAGGGACTTTCCCAAGATCACACAGCTAGTAACTGTATCAAGTATCTGAGGTCACATTTGAACTCAGGTCCTCCTGACTCCAGGGCCAGTGCTCTATTCACTGTGCCACCTACCTTCCCCTTCCACTTCATATTCTTAACAGACATTATTTAGGTCATACCTATATGGAGAGATGGTTTTTCCTACTTTCTTCAATTTAAATCTGAATTTTGCAATAAGAAGAGTATGATCTTAGGCACAGTCAGCTTTGAGTCTTGTTTAAACTGACTGTATAGAGTTTCTCACCCTTTGATTGTGAAGTATATAATCAATTTGATTTCTATATTGACCATCTAGGGCTGTTGATGCATAAAGTTGCCTTTTGGGACATTGAAAAAGAGTGTTTACTATGACCACTGAGTTGTCTTGACAAAATTCTATTAGTCTCTGCCCTGATACGTTTTATATTCCAAGGCCTAACTTGTTTGTTGTTCCAGTTATCTTCTGATTTCCTATTTTAGCATTCCAGTTCCCTCTGGTGAATGTAACATGTTTTTTGTTGTTATTTCCAAATGTTTTAGGTCTTCATAGAACTGATCAATTTGATTTCTTCAGTACCAGTGGTTGGAGAATACACTTGTATCACTGTGATACTGGTGATTTTCTTTGGACTCAAATAGATATCATTCTGTCATCTTTGAGTTTATACCTCAGTACTGCTTTTGTTGCCCTTTTATTGACATGAAGTCTATTCCATTTCTTTTAAGTAGTTCTTGCCCACAATAGTATATGTAATGACACCCTGAATTAAATTCACCCATTCCCATACATTTGAGTTCATTGACACCCAAATGTCAATATTTAATCTTTCCATTTCCTGTTCGATTATATCTAGCTTACCTTAGTTCATAGATCTTATATTCCAGGTTCCTATGTGACATAGATCTTTATAGCATCAGACTTTCAT
>CM053584.1:254315017-254330378 GCA_028627135.1 Pseudochirops cupreus | reverse complement strand
AAGAAGAAGAAGAAGAAGAAGAAGAAGAAGAAGAAGAAGAAGAAGAAGAAGAAGAAGAAGGAGAAGGAGAAGGAGAAGGAGAAGGAGAAGAAGTCATAATAGCTACCTTAAAAGTGTACAAATCACTTTACAAATAGCTCATTTTATCCCCACAACACCTGGAAGTAGGTGGATATTATTATCCACATTTTACAGATAAGTAAACTGAGGCAGCCAACCATCCATGATATCAATGAAACCTATAGGTTATTCATCAATTACCCCTCACTTTCCCTGCATGACCGGTCATTCTTTTTCATATATTCATTTCTTTGATGACATCTTTCATGCTGCTTCTCATTCATAATTTCTTTTAGTAATGTGTCATAGTCTACTCATGCTCACACTGGACTTTCAGTAATTTCAGCTTTAATTGTTTATATACAGCAATGTTTCATAACTGAACATCACAGTATGGATATTTATATATAAAAAGATGCAGTCTCTTTTTTTATGAAAAAAGCTTGGGGGGTATAAATATGTAATAGGGATATGAGAAGTGATTAGAAATGTGGGATTTGTCATTCAAAGGCACAAGCAAATCAAATTATTTGGACTATTAAAGTCTCTGAGCAGAAGGTGTACCTCACTTGTGCCTTAGTTTTAAAAGAGATGAATGTATTCTGGGACAGAGTAGACTGAAAAAAAAAGAAAAATAGTATAGGAGATCACGTCCCCAGCATTGCTAGGACTTGAGGGACCAAACTAAGGTGGCATTGGTGCCACAAGAGCAACAACTGAAAGAAAACAAACAACAGAAAGACAGAAATGCAGCAGAGAAGGGAAAGAGAGAGGTGGACCACTGGATCTCTGAAGGTATCTCTGAAGAAAAATCTTAGACTGAAATTATCAGTTGTACTCAACTCTTCAGATTGAGAGAAATTGCAAACAAGGTCTACTTTTTCCCAACTTACCCCATGCCTGGCCAGTAGCTGAATTGTAATATACTCCATTCTCTTCTTTTACTTAAGTTTCCCATATCCCAATCCTCTAGTCTCAAATATAAGGAGGTCAGGTGTTCAAAAGGTTCAAAAGGTTCAAGAAGGTTCAAAAAAATTTGAGAGGAGAGAAACAAACCTTTGACCTTGTCTGAATGTTAAGAATTTTCTTAAGGGGGGGGGAGAGAAAGTTAATCTATGGTTATTATATTAACTTTTCATCTGACATAGGATAAGGACTGGATCTGTGATCTAATTGGTATAAGGAACACCTATTAACCCATGCAAATGGGCACCTTCACCGAAATTTATAGTCTGAGAGATCAATAACAGTGTTCAGAGAACACTGAAAAGACACGTCAAGGGTAACACAGTCTGAACTTGTTATAGTCAGTGCTTGAACTAAGTGCTCCTTGGCCTTGTGGCCAGTTACCTTTCCACTCCTCACCAACCTCTCTTTATCTTATATAAATGCCATAAAACAACAAAAGTGGGGACCATGTAGAGCTGAGTACAATCATATTGGCCCCAAGTTTCAAAACAAGCTAATTATTTTAATTGGGTGTGACTGATTACATCTCTAGAGAAAAGAGGGTATAGGGAGGAAAAGGCAGTGGACAAAGTAAAGATCACTCCCTAAATCTCTCTCCAGGAAGCATATAGGCAAGATCTGAAAGGGATTCAGCTCTTACCTATTGAGCAGAATCGGAGTGGTAGTAAAGTTGAAATACCAGTCATCCAACTCTATATTTCCCAGAGATACTCAATGACATGATAGATGGAGATAGAGAAAGATAGCTTACCAACCAACTGATTATTAGAATCTGTACAATAAAAAAATCACCATGATTTGTCCTATGTGAATAGTTTTGGTCTTTTGGAGGGGGCTCTGCAATGTTTTAGGTTTGATGGAATTATCATAAAATCATTTGTCAGCAGGAGAATCTAGAGAAATTCATTATCTACAGGGAATAATTTAGAGGTGGTCAGGTGATATAGTAGATGGGGTGTTAAACCTGGGGTCAGGAAGACCTGAATTTAAATCCTGCATCACACAATTAATCATTTAACCTCTCCCATTCTCAGTTTCCTCATCTGTAAATTAAGGGGGTTTGATTAGATGGCTCTAAAAAGTCTATCTATAAATCTTTGGTCCTATAATCTTCAACTCAGATTCTGCATTAGATTATTTTTATGATGGTGGTGAGCATCTTTGTGAAGCCTACATCTTTCTTTTTTATGTTTTGATTGATATACATGTTAGAGATTCACTAAATGATGTTATTTGTGTTACTTTGTGTTTCAAAGAATTCTTTTTAAAAAAATAAGTTTGGAATGTGCATGGAAGATAACTTGGAGATAAGTCCCTTAAATCAGTATTTAGCTCTGAAAATGAATCATTTTATATTGACAGCAAATACATATTCACAGTGAGCTCTAGCATTCTTTTGTTCAAATTTCTAATGAAAAAATGAGATCTACTATGGAATATTACTTGAAAAACCTTGGTTTTCCTTTCTAATATTCTCCTCAAAAATGTTCTCAATGTGCATTTAAGTACAGATTCTAATCTTGTAACAATTGTTCTATTTTTTTTTAATTTACATACTTAAGAACATAGGCATATGGGTTGATAGTTACTGTGATGTTCTCTCAGGCTTCCTTTTTTGTAGTAATGAATTCTGAGATTTTCTTTAACACTTTTGATATATTATCTGCCTTTATGTGTCTTAAGATTGAATGAATCATTCCTTCAAAATTGTGTTACTGCCAGCATGGATCTCCTTTGCATAAATTTGATCTAGTTCAGATTATTTTCCCTTCTATGTTTTCTTTAGTCCTGTTTCAATAACATCTCTAAGCACATCTGAGACTGAACTGTTCCAGTTCAAAGTCGGTTACACTATTTTCCTAAAAAAAAATTTTGTTTTGCAAAAAATATAAACCCTTTGCAGATTTTTTGCATTTTTTTTTCTGTGTTGCTATTATACTTCCAGGTTCCCTGGTTTCCCATCAAATCTTCTTTAAATTGGTTTTACCCTCCACTATTTGTTGTTGTCTTCTTGGGAGAGCTTTCTAAAAAATCATCTTGCAACATTCTCCCCCATAAAACTTTACTAATGAGTGCATATTATAAACCCATCTTGCCCTTGCCTGTCATATCTCTCCACTTGGCAAGTACTTCCTGACTATAATAGTTTTCAGGCTTTTCCTGTCTCCTAATCATGACATTTGATATATAATGATTAGATTTCTGTATGAAATTGTTATGATTAGTGTTGATGTTTTGATTTAAATGATTAAACTTCTGTATGAAATTATTATAATTAGTGTTGATGTCACTTTCTCCAGCCTTTTCAATATCAATAACTATTTTAAATAGGCAAAGTTGGAATTAAACTTGCACAAGGTTGTTTTTTTCTCTTTTTTATACTTTTCTCTTTGTGTTAATTATTATCTTTAACGAGTCAATAGTCTGACTACTAAGTTCATTATAGAATGACTCACTTAAGTAGTGAGTCATTTACTATCTGATAAAATATAATTAATTTCAAATGTTGTCATATTATTCAGTGTTTGTCATATCCAGTGGCTTCTAATTCTTGAAGAAAATATTAATGGTGTATTGGCATAAGGATTCTATGACTCTTTGGTCTTTTATTTCTTACTACTGAGTTACATTTTCCAATGTATTTTTTTTTCATTTTTCTTCTCTATTCTCACCTTTATGCATTAATCAAGTATCAAAATATATGCTGATTCAATTTTATCCAATTCTTCATGGAACTTCTTTATCTCTTCATTTCCTCAAACAGGTCTCAGTTACAATTTTTCCACAATGACCTTTTTGCAAATATTCACAGAACCAGCTTCTTCAAGTGTTCTTAACCTAGTATCCAAAAATATTTTTTATAAAAAAAAATAAATGTTGATAGAAGTATGTCAATATAACTGGTGTTCTTAATAAGTCTATATACATTTTACTGATTGTGCTTAAAAACATTCTGAAAAAACTTTTTATTCTGAGGACGAATCCCTCAGCTTTACCACACTGACAAAGGGATCCATTACACAAAAAAGTTAAGATCCCTGATCTAATGCTTTCCTCTTTAAAATTATCTTCCATCTACTCCATATGTATCTAGTCATTTACTTGTTGTTTCTCCAATTAGATTTCAAGCTCCTTGAGGGCAGGAACTGTTTTCTTCTATTTTCTCCTTTTTTATTTCCTGTACTTAGCACATCTGATACATAGTAAGTATTTAATAAATAGTTACTGATTGACTGAGAACATGCTTCATGTACCATCTCCTATCTATCTAGTTATCTTGCTATTATCCCTGCCTATGGAATAGCATCCTCAAGAAAACATAACCCCAATACCTCAGTGCAAGAGGGGATGGTGGTATTTAATCTGCTTGGCTTTGGAACTCCAATCCTGGGGTATAACAGTCTTAATTGATGTGTAAATAGAAACTCTCTTTTACAAAGATAACTAATTTGCCCCAGACTGGACTATATTTCATATCTTTTCCAGTTTTTCTTTGCCAATATACCTCAGACCCACAAACACACATACTTCCCACCTTTTGTTTTGGGGAAGTAATATAAACAATATTAACAATGCTTCCAGAAAGGGCATATTAGTCAACTTCCCTATGGATCAACTCAGAATTCCTCTTACTTTCCAGACTAAAACACTGTTTCCTGGCTTTTTGATTTTTAGATATTATAACTATTTCCAACTTTTCATGACCTCATTTGAGGTTTTCTTAGCAAAGACGCTGGAATGATTTACCATTTCCTTCTCTAGCTTATTTTACAGATGAGGAAAATTAGACAAACAGGGTTAAATGACTTGCCCAGGGTCACACAGATAAGGTCTGAGGCCAGATTTCAACTCAGAAAGACGAGTTTTCTTGATTCTAGGCCAAGCATGCCATCCACTGTGTCATCTAGTTACCTCTTTCCTGGCTACCATCCCTCAATACTATCTTCCAAAGTTAAAAATGTAAGATTCTTGAGAGAAAGACTGTCTAATTTTTGTATTTTTATCCTAAAATATGCATACTTTTTATTAGCACTGAAATTCAAGTTAACAAATTATCAAATGAAATTATATTTCTTTTTTACCTATGAATAAAATGAATTTATTTGCCTCCCAAGGAGACTACGTGAGGGAGTTTTCTATTTAGCTGCAATTTCCTTCTGTCTTCTGGTGTCAATAATAATAAGAATCTAATTTTTGATACAAGTCAGTTTCTTTACTAACATGGTCACTCAGCCATTGAGGGAATAAGGTGGTATAATGGGTAGAGAGCTGGAAAACATAACTTCGATTTCTCTCTCAAATATTTATCATTAGCAGAATGAACCGGGGCAAGATGATATTTAATGGCCACTAACCTACAGAATTTTTGTGAGAATCAAATGAGATAACAATTGACATAAAGGTCATTGCAATCCTTAAAATGTTAGATAATTACTAAAATGAGAGTTATTATTATTATTGGACAATGATTCCACCTTTAGAGTATGAACGGTTATATTTTTATACCAAAGACCAGATTATTGTGAATTATCAGTCCCCATAAGTAAAAATAATGATGCAAGTAACTTAACCCTGTTTGCCTTGGTTTCCTCATCTGTAAAATGAGTTGGAGAAAGAAATGGCAAACCACTCCAACATCTTTGCCAAGAAAACCCCAAAATGGGGTCATGAAATTAGTTACAACTTAACAACAAAACAACAAAAAACATTTATATAATGCTTTCCATGTGTCAGACACTGTCATAAGTACTTTAAAATTATTGATACATTTGATCCTCACAACAGCCCTAGGAGGTATGTGCTAGTGTTATCTCCCACTTTACAGATAGGGAAACTGAGACAAATAGAGGTTAAGTTACTTACCCTTGGTCACACAGTTAGTAAATGCCAGAGTCTGGATTTGAACTCAGGTCTTCCCGATTCCTAGGCTTAGCACTTTAACCACTGTACCACCTAGCTACCTAGTGGCCATATTATCTGAATTTGTACTGTATGTTTCCATCAGGTTGAAACCAATTACCATATTATACATAATCATAATTTCAAATAGTATGACTTTGATAGGACCCAACTGCAAATGGCCTAAAAATCATGTCTATTTTGGCACCATCTTCCCTTTTTCCTAAAGCTCTACCACCTTCACTGTGAAAGAAGAGAACTACATTTTTTTTTGAGGGGGGAAGGCAGGGCAGTTGGGGTTAAGTGACTTGCCCAAGGTCACATGGCTAGTAAGTGTTAAGTGTCTGAGGAGGGATTTGAACTCAGGTCTTTCTGACTTCAGGGCTGGTGCCCTATTCACTGTGCCACCTAGCTGCCCCAAGGACTACATTTCTGCATTTCATAATTTGCCATGCACAAAAAAAAAAAATCCTCACTAAATGCCCAGCCTAGTAGCTATGATCTTCTTCTTACCAGAGATTATGCTTTCCTGGCACAAAAAGCCAGAATAATCTCCAAAGCATGCTGTGATATCTGACTCAGACTTTTTTGGAGTCCTAGTAAAATATTAGACAGATACACACCTGAATCACAACACCTTACATTACTGTTTTATAGATCAAATGAAATAATGAAAGTAAAATATTTTTGAAAATCTCAAAGCTCTAAATAAATATCACTTATTATTACATTAAGAGGATTATGAAGTTTCAGAGGCCAGAATTAAGACTATTTCATGTTATCCTGATGTACATTTCAGGTCAACTTAAGGAAGGATTTTCTATTCAGCAGAGCTATTCAGAGTGCAAAGCTTCCTATCAGTTTAAGATTGTTCAGGTGGAAGTTTGATCATCATTTGCCATGGATGCATTATATTATTTTAGATTTATTTTAAGTGCTTTATTTGATCACCATTTCAACCCTGAGGTTTAAGCACTGAAAGTATTATTATTACCATTATATAGAGACAGAAACTGAGACGCTGAGGATCCAAGTGAACTGCCCATGACAGCATATTTGTCAGTGATACTAGATAGTTAAACTACAATTGGACCTACATGTGAAAACAGAATTTGTATTACTCAAAAAATACAACACTGAGGCTTAAATTTTTGTCTACCACATATTCATGTAAAAACTATTACATTTTTGTATTTGCCTACTATCAATCCATAATGTGCCATATTACACTATCACATCATACTATATCGTATAACACTTCACATTTGAAATATGTTAGAGCTTATTGCCAGCAACTGATGTTGTAGTACGGATGACGAACTAAAGAGTCAGGCCAGGCGAGTGTAGTTGGACAACAATGCTGCTTTAATGGAGTAGTATAGTTGATTATATATCTTTCTTGTTTATGCATGGAAAGTTTTACAGTGAACTTCAGGATCATCAGTTTCTCACGGATGCACTCAGCTAAACATAGATATCAACAAAAGACCTTGACTACCAGTCCACTTCCTGCATGCCCAGACTGCTTGTGGGAGACACAACAACATTTCCTGATACTGGTTGCCAAATATTCTTCTTGGGGAAAGATATGGCACACCTGTCCAGAGGGGACTTTACAAGCTCTGGATTTGAACAAGTCAACAAGTCTGGACTCGGACATAGCTCAACAAGTCCTTGAATTCGGAGCAAGTCACAACCTTCTGGACTCAGACACAAGCTCAAGAATACGTTAGGCTTGGCCCCCTCACAGCTTATGCTATCAAGTTACAAAAATAATATGTAATACTGGCATCCATATTATATGAAAGGTGTTGCTATTGGAATAATATTGTACATTAAATGAATTTAAATGGATTTTCATTTTACATTTGAGAATATGAAGTCATAATAGGAAACTATATGATTGAATAGTACTTGGTTTTGTTCCTTTTAAAGCATGCCCACATATATGAGCCACATAGCAATTACTGCCCCATTTTGGAAAAAAAACTCTAAGCCTTACATCTGCCCACAATTTTGCCTATGTTTTTCTGGACTAGAAGAAATAAGCTAGGATACAAAATTTATGCATCTGAAGTGGCTCCCTCTTGCCTCTGAGATATGATACAAACTTCTCCCTCTCATTTCAGCTACAACCATCATTCCCCACCCCCAATTTTTCCATTATGCTCCAGAAACATCTTCCTCTTGCAAGATCACTTAAGCCCTGGAACTCACGCTTTGTACTCTCTGCTCTTGCACTCTCCTCCCTCTGATTGGAGAGTGGATTGCTCTCCTCCCAGAACCAAAATTTAAGAAGAGTTCCTAGATCAGCCATCTCTTCATTTCCCACCTGACTGCTCTTCTGGACTTCATCATTCCCCAGGACCTACCTGTACCTTCCCTCTCCCCCACTTTTTAGCTCATGTAAGTATTGTCTTCCTCATTAGAAGGTAAACTCATCTAGTGCCAGTACTTTCTCATATCTGTATTACCAGCACTTGGCCCAGTGTTTAATAAATGTTTATTGACTGACTAACTTGGACATTCACAGTTGGACTGGCTCTTTGTAGGGCACAATGTCTCCACCAAACTGTTGCCTCAGTTGGACTTGCTCCCCCTAGAATGTGGCATGTTAGGTACACAAGCAAATCTACTGCCAAGCTGGGTCTATCAGTTCTCTTGCAGCCTTACTGGCTCTTGACAAGGCTCCACTGACCTAGATCACTGCTTTCAGCGGACAAGACCAAGCCATTTTGCCATTGGGTAGCTACTGCCAAGCAGTGCCAGGCAAGCCACAGTCACTGGACATTGGCTGACTGGTTAGGTTGAGGCAAGCAGGTTTCTTGGCTGGTGGACTCTTCTCAGGAAGTGGTATCTCTCTGCTGGATGAGACTGATCCATTATCCTCCTTGGCTCCCTCTCAATGGGCACCTGCAGGTGTTGTTGTCGTTGTTGTTTTCCCTACCCTCATCCATTGACTGGACTGGGTGGTACTTTACTCTCTAGTTTGTTTGTTACCCTAGTCTTTTTAGCGGGAGTGCCACAAAGCTCTTTCAGCTAAGTCGGCTTTAGGACGAGCAGAGGGCTCCCTTTTACCCCTTCAGAATCTCAGTTTTAAGGATGATTGATAATCCTGGGTAGGAGATAGGAGAAAGCTGGTCTCCCTTATTAACAAATTCTTCCAGACAGAAAAGCCTTTCACTCAGTCACTCTTGTTGTCTTAGGGTAATTAGTTTCAATTCAGTCATTTTCACTTCTCAGACTCCTTTGGTAATTCTGAGTAAATGAGTGGCTAGTGACCAAGAAACCTAATGTAGTGTGTGCCTTTAAGGCAAGTTTATTGCCTTGTAGCCTTTTCACTCGAAATCAAGGTGATTCCCGTGAATTCTGAAACTTTCTCCCTTTACCTTTCAATGCCTCTATTTTTTAGCCCCTTCAGACTTCAACTCCCTCCCTCAGACCATACCTCTGTGACCTTGAGTAAGTGACCTAACTTCTCAGTATCCAAGGCAACTCTCCTAGACAGTGGAAGGAAGGAAGGAAGGAAGGAAGGAAGGAAGGAAGGAAGGAAGGAAGGAAGGAAGGAAGGAAGGAAGAAAGGAAGGAAGGAAGGAAGAAAGGAAGGAAGGAAGAAAGGAAGGAAGGAAATGAATTTTGGGAGTTTCCAAGTCTCTATCTGGAGATCAACAAAGTCAAAACTACTTTCATAATAATACTAAGACATTATTTGCCTACTACTTCTTTGAACTATAAATCTGTGTTAGGTCAGATTTTCTTCATGTACTTCATCCAAAATAACATGCCACAGCATATTGAATACAGAAGTAGGTATGAGAACTAGCTATCTTCCATTAATCCAGACCTTAAGGAGTTTTTCAAAAACATGTAGAACAATGACACTCCTCTCATTTTTTTACTGTAGGAAATATAGTCCTTTTCATTTTAAAATATTATTTATATTAACAAGTAATTGGTGTATTATTATTTTGAATAATCTCATAAAGAAATATTTTAATTTTTTTCAGGGGTTTTTGGTAATATGGTAAATATTGATAGATATAACCAGGGTATGCTGGAATCAGAGATGGTTGTTCATTTTTCAGGATGAATCAGGAACGTACAAACCAGGGTTTGATTTGTTTTGCTGATAGTCTTAAGAAAGTAATGGGGGTAAGGTAACAGAAGGGAATATATATTTATGGTAGCACCTACTACTAGTCAGATACTGTGCTGAGCAATTTTTAAAAATATTGCATCATTTGAACTTCACAACAATCCAGAAAGAAAGCTGTTATTCCCATGTCACAGTTGAGAAACTAAGGCAAATAAAGGTTAAATAACTTGCCCAAGGTCACAAAGTTAGAATATGAAGGCAGATTTGAACTCTGATCTTCTTGACTCAAGACCCAGATATAATATCCATTATACCACTAACTGCTTCTAATATAGATTAAACTTAAGTTTGTTTAATCTTTCTTCTAGATAGCCAGTTTTTAAACATTTGCCGTATACCGCTGAATACAATCCACATAAACAAAAAGCTTTTGGGGGTCCTCAATAATTTTAAGAGGTAAAAAGGGGTCCTGAGACCAAAAAGACTGAGAACTGCTGTTCTGACTGTAAGTTACAGAGAAGTTGCTAATATGCATTGAAAGGCAGTCTCTCTTTCTATCACTTATAGTTATCAATCTTGATGAAATTACCAATCCAAACCAAAAGTAAAACTTAAAAAAAAATAAGTAGAATAGGATTCATTAATTCTCATTTTGTGAATGAGAAAAGTTAGATTTCAAGGAGTTCAGTGAAGTGAGCTTGGGCATGTAGCTCCTAAGAGACACAGCTGGGCCTAAAACCCAGCTCTTCCCCTTGCTACATTACCAAAACATTGCCACAGGCCTGCCTAAGGAAAAGGCTGGAGGTAAGAAAAATTGATACATGCAGCACCTGAGGCCAAGCTTAATGCTGAAGACTCTAACAGGCCCTAAACTTAAGGGTCATCCGGAGACATGTGGCAGTATCACACTCTGCCTTATGGAAAAATCATTTTCTACTTTAAACCAGTTACCTTGGCGAGAGGACATTTCTTTGCCCCTCTAAGTAGCAGGACAGTCATGAATATTTATACACATATATATACACATATACATACATACACATACATGTATGTATACACATGTGTACATATATGTATATAAGCACATATACCTATGTGTGCATGCACGTGTGTGTGTGTAGATATAGGTGTATATCTACACACATGTATGCATGTGTATGTACATGTACATACATAGCTATATGATTATAAAATGTTTTGAGTGCTTCTTTAAAAGAAATGTGATATGCAAGTGTGAGATATTACTATTAGCTGCATATTAAAAACAGTAGAAAATATGTAAAGTAACAATAACACATACATTTTCAGCACCTGCAGTTGTATAGGAAATGTATAACTCTTTTTATTGTTTTTTTGTCTAATCCAGCACACCTGTGTTAAAAATGTATCTCTCTCTCTCTCTCTCTCTCTCTCTCTCTCTCTCTCTCTCTCTCTCTCTCTCCTTTCCCCCCACCCCAGTCTCTTTTTTTTTTAAATTAAATTTAAGCAGATACTTATTCTTTTGTTCACCCCATTGTGCCTAAGTCTCACAGAACATATTTTAAATCAGATACTACAGCAAGGAGACCACTTCAATACAATTCTCAAAAGTATGGGTTAATCATATTTTCTTTTAAATGCAAACACATGGCACCTCATAAATACATATCACCTTTCATCAAGTGTTTTACAAGCTCTCCCTCTATGTACTGCACTTATAAGCATTATTAATTCAACATATTGTAAGTTGGTATTGAAGTAGTCCCAAAGCAGGATTACCTATGTAAAATATGTGCTGCAATCTCTCAGCCTATGCAGACCATAAAGAACAAGACATTAACCACAGAGTTAAAGCCTGTTGGTTTTAATGGATTTAGGCCAGCAAAAAGGGCACATTTTTTAAGCACAGATGTGAGGTAGAACCGAAGTTAGTTTCAAGCAAGATGTCCATTCTGATTCATTTTCTCTTCTCTTGTGACTATTAGGAAAGTTGTTTAGACTTGAATTTAGTTAATAATAAAATTTCCAAGCAAGTAGTTTGTTCTGATTTTTCTATAAAGATAAGAACTAGATCTATGGTTTTATTGGTGTAGAGAAGTGATTGAGGATCTCCACTTTGCATCTTAGTTTCAACTCCTGGGAACAAAATGCCTCTCCCAAGCTAAGCTCTTTGCTTCTAATTTTATCACTATTCTGCTAACTCAAGCCTTGACTGACACCATCTCCCTCAGTCTCCTCTACCCTCTGATTGGAGGGCTTGGAGGGTAGAGTACAAAATTCTTACCACTTCCTTCCTTTAGAGTGGGCAGAAAAGGGAATCTTGGCTCACTCCATTTCGCATCTGTGCTCTGCCTGGTTTTAACTTGATGTAGCTAGATATCTCCAGGGGTAACTAGATGTATCTCTTTCTTGTAACTAGATCTCCCCCTTCCCTGCTTTTTTTTGTATATTGTCTTCCCTTATAAGATTATAGGCTGCTTGAGGGCAGGGTTTGACTTTCTTTTTATCAGTTGTATCCCTGGTGCTTAGCACAGCAATGTTTATTATATTATTATTATTGATAAATGTTTATTGGATTGGATCTTCCATACCTATATAAGTCTGTACTACTGTGACTTACATTTTCTTAAAGCTGTCTGAAGCTCTGAGAAGTTAAGGTTGACTTGTCCAGGGTCACACAGCCAGTATGTGTGAAAACAGAATAAGAGCTTAGGACATCCTGGCTTCAAAATCTGCTGTCCACTCACTACACCATGTCACCTCTGCTTTTTATATACCAGGAAAAAGAAAAACAAAACAACTGACCTCAAACAGCAAACTTGCCCTTTTCTGAAAGGAAAGAAGGATATTTTATTAACATCTTTAGGTAGACTTACACAGGCTTTAAATTTCAATTCAAATTAATAAGCATTAAGTTCCTTCTATGTACATGGCACTAGGATAGGTGCTAGGACTACAAAGATAATCCTTAAAACATTCTGAGTCCTTAGGCGCTTACATTTTACTTAAGTTTACATTCCATCATTAGCAAAGGCACTAGGAAGTTCTTTCTGGCACTCCCAGTAATTCCATTTCTCCTTTTTCTTAGAACAGTGGTTCTCAACCTTCCTAATGCTGCGACCCTTTAATACAGTTCCTCATGTTGTGGTGACCCCCAACCATAAAATTATTTTTGTTGCTACTTCATAATTGTAATTTTGCTGCTGTTATGAATCTATTTGATATGTAAGATGTATTTTCATTGTTACAAATTGAACATAACCCACAGGTTGAGAACCACTGCCTTAGAACAAAGGAATAAATTGTTGCTAGGTGAATTTCAGGTATTTTTAGAGGGAAGTTATGTTTTGGTATGGGACTTCTATAGCATCCTTCAAATTTTCTCCTCTACTGAATGGTCAGGCCTGAAAGAAGCATTCAGGACAATATCTTGTGTTATGGGTGGGAATATTACAATGAATGGGACCTGAAATTTTACTAAAATTCATATAGAAAGATAAAGAATCTCTATATATGCATATATTAAATATGCATACACATATTATATATGTATATATAATGTGTGTATATACATATGTGTATGTATACACACATATGTATGTGTGTATGTATATGTGCACGTGTGTGTATATATACATATATATATATTCCTAATTCATGCCTACATTACATGCTAATCAGTCACAGAAGATAATTAAATCAAGGGTCCTCAACTGGTGGACAATAGCTCTATTTATGCAGACGTTTTTAACTTGAAGTCCATGAACTTTTAAAATATATATTTTAATCACTTAAATATGTTTCCTTTGTAATCATTTTTTTTATTTTAGGCATTTATAACATTGTCCTAGAAAGAGATACATAGGCTTCACAGATGGCCATAGGGATCCATGACATACACATACAAAAGTGAAGAACCTTTGACCTAAGAAGTCCCATAAAGGTATGTTTGAGTTTTTTTACAGTATTCAAAAACATAAAATTAGCAAACATGTCTTCTGTAGACTGAATTTTAAAAGGTCTGACCCATGATTGTATTACCTTTTTTAATATATGTAGATGCTCTTGTAGTTAATAAGGGATTTTAATAATTTGATACCCTGAATCTTGTCATAAGAGATCAAAGATATTAGTCAGTAAACCTTAAATGCAAAGTGTAGGAATAGGCTGCTTTCTGGAAGATCTTATTGGTCAGAGAAAGAGAGGAAATATATGAATTTAGAAGGAAAATGCAAGAACCTTGGGTCCCCATCTTTTATTTCTTATCTCCATGCTACACTAAGTGGTACATTACTAGGGGACAGAATTACTACATCTGTATGTAAAAAGATAAATGTCCAGTACAACTAACGTATGACTGATTACTTTTTAGGTGAGGCACAGCTGTGGTGGTAATGAAAAGACAACACTGAATTTGTACACTAAAGTCATACACTTAAATCCCAACTCTGTTACATACTAGCTATATGGCCTTAGGTGACTTACTCTTTGAGAATTGAAATCAGAGATAATTCACTTTTGCTTGTTGTTTTAGCATTGTGTATAGCAAATATCCGATAAAAAAGAAACATGAGTCCTGCTGGAATTATATTCACTGAATAATACTACCTATCAATTGATCTTTTTTGTATTGTGTATCTTTCAATTAAAAAGTGCATTTAAAAATTCATCTGCTTGGCTAGCTACATATAGAAAAAAATAATTAAACTGAATTATTAATGGTGATGATGATGATGATAACCAGCATTTATATGGTCCTTTAAGGTTTACAAAGCACTTTGCAAATATTATCTCATTTGATCCTCACAACAACTCTGGGAGGTAGACACTACTATTATCCTAATTTTACAGATGAAGAAACTGAGGCAGACAGAGGTTAAATGACTTAACCAAGGTCACACAGCTAGTAAAATTTCTAGAGATGAATTTGAACTCAAGTCTTCCAGACTCCATACCCACTGTTCTATCCTTTTGTCACCTAGCTGCCACTTATAAACAAATATTTTGGAACTTGTGCTAAAAAAAAAATTGTTTTATTGAGACCACTGTACCAATGGAGTTCTATCATAATTCAACCCAGCCTGCCCATGATAGAAGAAAAAACCAAGATCACAAAACATTTATACACTAGAGAACTAGGCTGAATATAATAAGATAAAATTTAATAATTATTAGATTGTAAGCTCCTTAAGGGCAGAGTTTGTCTTTTGGCTCTTTTTGAATCCCCAGTGCTTAGCACAGTGCCTGACGTGTAGCTTAGTAATTATTTATCGATGACTGAACAGCTGAACAACCACAACAAAATATATTTATTAAGGAACTAGACTTGGTCTCAAGAAATCAATAATTAACTTTATA
>CM053584.1:254286135-254314517 GCA_028627135.1 Pseudochirops cupreus | reverse complement strand
TTCTTGCAGCATTCTTATTTCTCTTCCCAATTTTTCTTCCACTTCTCTCATTTGGTTTTCAAAATCCTTCTTCAACTGATCTCTAGATTTAAGGCAATCTTCATGTTTATTGGAAGCTTTTGGTGGGGGAGCTCTGGCTTCCCTGTCCTCCTGCAGCTCTCTGACTTGGTCCTTCTTTTCCCCAAAGAAGGAATCTAGGGTTTGGTTGCTGCTCTTACCCTGCTTCTTTTGCTTTTTCTTACTCATGGTTGGTCACTCCGTGATTTTTTTTTATCTCTGTGGAGCTCTGCTTCCAGAGGGGAAAGCTCTGTACCAAATCGCTGGGGTCCACCCAGCTGCTGGAGCTCTTAGGAAGTTGCTGGGTCCTTCCCCCACTTCTGGCTCACTGAAGAAAAAGAACCACAGGACCAACGCCCAAGACCACAATTCAGATCCAGGCTGCTCAACGCGAAAGCACTTGGCTTCTGAACGATTGCTTGGTCTTCCTGCAATCTGTAGGCCGAGATTTCTGAAGCCGCAATGCAGAGGCAGGTGCAGGACCTCCGCTTTCCACTTCCTAGCCCTGGAGGCGTTTTGGCTGCACCCGCTTTCCTCTCACGACCTAGCAAGTCCCACTAACCTAATTCTGGATTCTGCTGCAGCTGCCACCAATCTGCTCACCCAAAGCTCCAGCTGGGGCTGGGCTCCTCTCCTCCAGCCACCTCCTAGCTCCTCTCATTCAGCTGCCCCCAGGACACAGCCGCGGTTTCAGGCCAGGCAGTGCTGATATAGTTCCTCATAACCAAGCTGACTTTAGTGGAAAGTATATTTGTGTGCGTTTTGGAGTTGTAGAATTAGTTTAGAGTCATATTTTATGGGTATTTTGGAGTGGCTATGTGAGAGCTGCGATATGTTCCTGCTCTTACACCGCCATCTTGCCTCTGCCTCCAAAGTAAACAATTTTTAGAGCCTCCTTCACACTATCAGGTAAACAGTGAAGTGCTTTATAAGGCTGCTCAGATTCACAGGAGGTTGACAAATCCCACTCTTGCTTCAGTCCAGTGAGAAGAAAATACTTTGGCCTGGGCCATCTGTGTGCAGGGTTGTGACTATAACTCCCACTGTATCCACACCTATTGCTTTATCACTTGCATATCACCACAGGACTTTGAAGTAGGTAAAAAATGGTAAAATGGTATGGGTGATGTTTTTTGTCTTACAATTAAGTTGGATTTAAGTCAGACAGAGTCGTGCAAAGTCATGAGCATCACTCTCTTTTCCAGAGTCTTCCAAGTCCAGTAGCAAGATAAAAGTTAAAATGATTAGTGATGTCTAAAGATGCAGTGGATGACCTTAGTATCTTCAATGTCTTAGAGCTTGGTTAAAGCTCTAAGCATTCCACAGCCCCTGCTTCTGCCATTTTTCTTGGCCATTGGAAAAAATTATTCTCATCCATCCATTCCAACAGCAGAAGTTTTCATATGTTTGGGGTAGAAAGCCTCCTAACTCATCAAGGGGTTTGAGGTATATTGATTACCCTCCACTTGGTTTAGCCCCTCTGCTGAAACAATTTACTGGGGTGTGGATGTTGAGCATGCTACAGATTCTTAGAACCATGGGTAACTGGTTAGACACCAAAGGTAGAAAACAGTCGTGGAAAGGACTTGGCACCTGTCACACAAGAGGTATTTGTCTTTCTTGAACATCTATATACCCTGAGTTCCATAATAAACATACATAGCAAAAAAAAAAAATTCCCAATTGATTGCAAAAGAAATTAAAGGAAATATACATAGGAGAATATACATATGTGTGTGTAAATAACTCCTCCTGTTGAGAATGAGATAACTCTACTCAACCAAAAGAGACATTTCCATATCTCAACCAAGAGGAAATTCCCTAAAGTCTCTAGTGTAGCAAACTCAGGATAGGGAAATAATAGAGATTGCCAGTTCTTCCACATGCCATAGTCTTTCTCTCTCTTCAGAAGCTTGAACAGTGGTTTTGAATGACATATCTTTTCTCCCAAAGCTGGAAACCCAAAGAACTAGCTCTTCCCTCCAGTTCACATCAACTCCACTTGCCCCTCAACATTAAGGACTTGAGTTTGAGGGATTAGTTTGTGATGAAAGATTAATCATATTGATTATGTGTGGTTCAGGGTTTGAATATCTAGCTTAGGGCATCAAGTAATAAATCTCCAGAAATGAGGAGATAGTCCCATAAAACTAACTCTTTTAACCGAGGGGTTACATAAGGAAAAACCTCCTAACAATTAGTTGTTCAAAAGGAGAAGGGACTGCTTCAGAAGGCAATGAGTTTCCCCTCAAAGCAGGTCTTCAAGAAAGTGTTTATTGACTACTTCTCTGGTGTGTTAAAGTAGGTATTCATTTTTATTTGCATGATGGACCAGTTATACCCTGAGGCCCCTTCCAAATTGAAATTCTGTCATTCTGTGTAATTTGTACATATCCTCCCACAAATTCTTCACATAGGGACCAACCAAAAAAGAGAGAAGAGCAGTTCTGCAAGATCTTTTGATGCTGCATAAATACTAAAAGAGAATGCAGATGATCAGTCAACAATTTTTTTGCTATGTTCCTAACTCTGCTTTTTCTTTACATAGGCATACATCACTCAGATTGTGTGCTATATGCCTAGTTTCATACTCTTTTCCATGTTGGAAATGCATTGGAAACTCTTTATGGTCATCATGGCCATCTATGTTGACCTTTGGTTGACCTTAAACCTTAGTCCTTCAAAGTGTTCTAGAACTCACAGTCATACAACATCATTAGAAAAATATCATACCTTTATTTCAGGGAGAAATAATGTTTATACAATAAACATTCATTTTGAAACATTGCTAAATTGGTTGTAGCTTTTTATCATTGTGCATTTTCTCAATCAACGGATACAAATACTGCAACTAGTATCATATAAGGGTCCACGAAATCATGTGATGAGAGAAGGAGAACCTAAAATGATTTGTGGGACTATGAATTTTATTATTTGACCCTTAATGTTGTCTTGGTAAGCTATGAATGAGGCATCCCGTATCTCATACGCTGATGAAATTTTCCCGTCCTACTTAAATAACCGATACTTAGAATGAGCAAAGAAGAGGGCAGAGACATTCCTACCTAAGCTCTGACTACCTCTTTCCCCTCAATTGCCCTCTATTTACCTGGAGCTATTTCTCTTATTTTCCGCTACCCACTGTTTCAGTATTCCTCACCAGCTGTTTTTGCTTCCTTCTCTTGCAACTCCTGGTTCCTTCTCATTTTTCCCCCTTTTCCCTAGGTCCTTTCTTCTTCCTTGATTCTCTCTTACATCAGTCAGTCCTCCTCCCCAAGTGCTCCTTCACTTCCTCTGCCACCTGGTACCTTTTTGCTCTAAATCATATCTAGTGCTCTCTCATTGTATAAGAAATGAAACCACAGCTGGAATATTAGGCTATTTTCTGTGTGCTTCAGTGGATAGATCAGAAGAGTTCAAGAAATAGCTGCTGAAATGGGGCTTGAGGGATCAGCTTGTGATGAAAGATTAATTAAGTTAATTAAGTATGGTTTGGGGTTTGAATATATATAACTCTTTCAGGTAATTAGTGCTCATATAGACCAAGGACCCTATTCTTCAGGGTAGAACAGGGTTTGGGGTTTAAGCTCAGCATCATCGATACAGCTTTCAGAATACAGATCCTACTTAATGGTTACTCAGTCCTCCTACCAGTGATCCAAGGTACACATACAGGCAGAATTAAGACAGTCACATAGGCACATAGCTCAAAAGTACTTTTAGGAAGAGAATACAAAATTAACAAATCATCCTTGATTTATATTTCCATCTTATAAAACTCAATCTGTCAGGTCCCCACAGAATTGATTCAAATATATGTATGTATTCTCTTACATTTGCTTACATAAATACTATTAAGTATTTATATAGCAACTATTGCCATGGCACCTGGGATTTGTTATTTAAAAAAAAAAGGAAAGAGAAATAAAAACTTGGCAATAAATTGAGGATGGTAGAAGGTAAGATGCTGTCAGTGTAAAGAGTTCCTGAAACCAAGGACTTTTGCAGAAAAGAACTGAAAATACCCAATCTGCACTCTCTCCTTCCCCCAACTGCCCTCCATAAATCTTGCTGCCTTCTTTGCAGTATTTGGGTTCTTTCATGTATGATGAGAGTATAGGTAGGAAGCATCAGGGTATACTCAAGATGAGAGGTGGCGGGGAAGAGTTCCTTTTTAGCCCAGAGGCAAAGCTAGCCCTAGGGATTGCTCTGTGGTTTAGTAACTTGGCTGTGGTCCATGGGTTAGGTCTGGCCATCTGTAACTTCATAGAAAGAAACACATTGAACCGACAGAAAAGAAAAGCAAAAAAGAATGTCCATTTTTTTAAATGAAGCTTGAAACATTCCATATTATATTCTTTTAAAAAAAGAAAGGGGTTTGTTTAATAAAAAAAAGTATCAATCCATACTTGGTGCATATGAAAGCATGAGTCACAAAATAGGCAAGGCTGTTTTAAGTAAATATGATAAGTTTGGATTTACAGAACTAACATAGATAAGAATGTTTAGTGCCTTCAGGTGTTGTCATGTAATTAGGCTGTTCAACCATTAGGGGTCTAGTCATGAACTGGCTGTAAACTTGTGATCCTAATATTTTAGTTTTCCTATAAACATGATTAACTGGGACATGGCTTACTATTCTTGTCAATAATTTCGTGTTTGTTATAATATAGGGATATATGCACATATATATATACACACACAAATATGTGTATATACATAAATCAGTAAAAAGAAAAAGGTATGAATAAATATAAAACAGTTATTTGAATGAAACTATGAATTCAATGAAAGGGCACTTTCTCCACTAGTACAATCACAATTCCTTCAAATCTTTTTGTCTTGTGCAATTCTTTTTTAGGGTTTTTGATGAATCTTCCAAAGACCACAATTTATTGATTTGCTTCTCTCTCTCTCTCTCTCTCTCTCTCTCTCTCTCTCTCTCTCTTTCTTTCTCTCTTTTTCTCTCTTTGTCTCTCCCTCCCTCCTTCCCTACATACACACACACACACACACACACACACACACACACACACACACACACATTGATAGAGATGGAGACACAGGTATAGATACAGATAGAGGTGAATACAGATATTTAGATGTAAGTATAGATGTAGATATATAGACAGAAATATATGTATTAGTGCAATTTTCAGCTCTAACAACTTCAGAAATTGTAGAAAATAATATTCAAAATGTTAATAACTTAAAATTTAAGTACAAGATATCTTTCTCATTAAAATTTAATATAGCTACCATCTTGTTCTATATATCATACTAGATTTTTAATTTCATAAAAACTTTCATCAGCTGCTACTCAGTGACTTAAAGGACTGCATTTATAACCCTAGCCTTAAGCTTATCCAAAGAATGAGATTTTTGTGTATATATAGCAGTTCGGATAGGACCCCTACAAGAAAAAGTCTAATGAAGATAGATCAGGTGACTGAGGTAGCTAAGCAAGGAGACCTCCTATACAAATCCATCAGTCTGATAAAGTATCATCTAGGAACTGTCACACACAGAATGCCTAATGACAGAATAACAGCCCCCCCCACCCCAGTCTTGTTAAAATTTAAATTCGTTTAGTCAAAATTCTCAAAAATAAAATATAGTTTTAAATTATATTTCTCCAAGTTTTTAGCATTAATACTTCTGAAGTTATTAAAGCTTTTGGGACACAATGTGTATGAATGTGCATTTGTATTATCTGTTTCTTTCAACTACCCATATCTATGAGGGAATGTAAATATCAGTATAAGTATGGATATGGATATAGACATGGATATAGATATGAATATAGATACACACCTAGACATGGTCATGTATATAGATATAGATCTATAGAACAGTAGTATCAAACTCACATAGAAATAGAGGCTACTAAACCACCTCTGTCAGTCACATATTGACTTAGAAAACTACAGATTAACATTTTCTATGCTTTATTATATTTTCATTTATTTTGTTAAATGTTTCCCAATTACATGTTAGTCTCTTTAAGGACACATTCAGTAGTGTTGTGGGACACATGTGGACCACATGTTTGACTTCTCTGCTATGGATATAGATAGGAGAAGAAATCAGAGAGAGAGGGAAGGAAGACCAAGTAGGAATAACGAGGAGGAGGAGAACAAGGTAGGTCACACTTCTGAAATTACTCATTACTTTTAATGATACCAAGCTGCTCACTGACCCAAAATCTAGTTCATATAACATTAATAGGTAACCATCCTGGTGATGTTTTGTAATTATAATTCATAGAGCAATACAATCTCAGAAGAATCAACAGTTTATGTATCCATAAGGAAAATAGAAAGATACCTTTTAGGTATGAGTAGGCTCTAGTACAATGCAATGACTTATACATGGGAAATAATGTAAAGAGCAGGATCAAGGATATTAATGACAAGAAAAGGAGATAGTTTGGTCAAATAGGAAAAATGAGAGATAATATAAAAAACAAAAGATATCAATATGATATTTTAATGAGATAGAGGAAAATCCTTCCTCTGATGTTTTATATCTGTGTGAACTTAGATAAATCACTTTTATAAAATGAAGGGGTTTGACCAAATGGCCTCCAAGGTCCTTTTTGGATGCTATGATCCTTAGGATCATTTTATTATCCATAGAAGGGTGAAAAAGCCAGAGAATCTCTAAGGTTTTAGATGAATCCTTTAAGAAAGACTCACAAAGACATATCTTCAGTTCTCACTTTTCTACTGAGCCATAGTTACAAGTCCCTAAATGCCAGCTGGTCATTTTCTCTTTAATATACTACTGCCATCCTATAGTATGTCAGTATTGTCAATTCAACAAGCCTAAAATCAAACTTATATTCTTTATTTTACAATCATTTCTCCTTTCCAGATGTCCCTAGCTCTATGAATGGAGCCATCATTCTTCCCAGATTAAAAACATTGGAGTAATCTTCAAGTCCTTCCTTTTTCTCTATCACACATGCAGTCAATCACAGCCTTACAGCTTTTGCCTTTGAATGTCTCTTGAATTCAAGCCTTCCTTCCTTTCTGACTGCTGCCTCGTCCAAGTTCTTTATCATCTTATGCCCGTGACAATTTCTGTAGTTTGTTTTTTTAACCCATCTCCCTGCCTCTAGGGTCTTGCCCTTCAATCCATCACATGTAACACTGTCACATTAATCTTCCTAAAATACTGCATCTCATTTGTAAGGCGTACTGGTCCATGCACAGAGTGCATCACTGTTCAGTTGATACAAATTCCACATATAAAGAGATTAAATAATGTGTTTCCAGAAAAGTTAAGCTACAAGTAACTTGAAGAGAATGCAGAGCATGCTTATAACTGGTCAGCTAACAATGTGTTAGGAGAGGAATTTTTCTGTTGACTGTGTAGTGAAAATGAGTAGTCTTCATAAAAGCCTAATTTAGCCAAATCCCTTTGTCCATTTTCTATTAAGCTATACTTTTGATGGAAATTTTGGAATCCACTGACGGTATCTTGTGATATAGAATGCTATATGGGGAGAGTTCTTAGGCTTTCCCTACTGAGGCCTAGTTTCTTTACCTCAATCAGCAATTACCATTTTGATTTAAGTGAAAGGAAAGCAGCATCACAGTGTCTAAATAAGAGGATTTTTGCTGCCAGCTCAGCATCAATGCCCTGAGGAGAAAAGAATTACCTTCATGAGTGACCTTTGGGACTCTGCCCAGGGTATCTGGAGGAAAAAAAAAAAGAACTCTGGCATCAGTGAGGCTGAATTTGGACATGCTTGTACTTTTGTTCTTGTTACATGTAGGAAGTAAATATCCTATTGTGAAAGCTAATTGATGTTGTCACATACAGGTGGGGTACTCATGACCAAGACCTAATACAAAAAGGAAATGCATCCAGCGGGGGCTTAAGCCAACAGCGAGAGAGAACATACACCTCACATTGTACCTTAAGAACTGTCTTAAGGGAACTTCTGAGAAAGAGCTGTAGCTTGCCTGCCTTTGGGAGAAGGAGTCAGAAGATATATATGTATATGTATATGTATATGTATATGTATATGTATATGTATATGTATATGTATATGTATATGTATATGTATATGTATATGTATTATATGTGTGTGTGTGTGTGTGTATATATATGTATGTGTGTGTGTATGTATGTATGTATCGTAGGGTTTTTTTTTTGTCTCCAGATGGAATTTTAAATGATTCCTCCTTTCATATTGAATACAATAAAAGAATCATAGAACTTCAGAACTAAAATGAACTTTAGAGAATTTCTAATCCAAACCATTCATTTACAGAGATGGAAACTTAGGTCTTCAGGGTTATGCAATAAGTTATTCAGTGTGCTGGGCCTAGAATCTAGGTATCCTGATTCTCAACTCTTTTCAAGCATCTTATCAGGGACTGTTTTCTTTTGTTTTGTGTCTTTGTTTCTCTGGTGTTTGTACCAGTGACTGGAAAATAGTTGTTTCTCAATAAAAGCTCATTGAATTGAACTAAATTGAATTCAAAGTCCTCCAAAATCTCACCTCTATCTACCTCTCCAAACTTTTTTTTTCTACTATTACTGTGATACAATAACCCTGCATTCAATCTAACCTACTCACTCCTCATCAAACCACATATATCCCTACCTCCTTGAATTTTCTCATGCCACTTTTCTTATAAGATATGGCCATCCTTTTCCTCTCCCCTTCTCTAAATCACTAGACCGTAGATCTATACCTCAGAGGTCATTGAGTCTAACACCTTCATCTTACAAATTATAAAACTGTGACCCAGAACAGTTAAATGACTTGCCTCTGGCCAAATGGGTAGCATGTGGCAAAGCTGAAATTTGAGCTGAGGACCACTAACTCCAAATCCAATGCTCTTTCTGTTATTCTACCCTGCTCCTTCCTTTAAGATTCACTCAAAAGGAACTTGAGGTCCATTTATTTTATGAAGATATACTAACCATAACGTGTCACAGGAACACCAGTCCCATAATCCAGTATTATCAGGAAAATTGTAAATCCAGTACCTGACAAATTTCTCTCCCAGTTTCCCCTTAACCGTCATAAAACATTAGAGCAGTCCCACAAATATTCCTTTCCTTATATTTCCTCAGTAGCTATCACAGAGATTAGCCAACCCAAAAAGGCACATTTCGTATCCTGTGGTGAGATTTGCTTTTGGAGACATTTTTTAGGGTTTATAGAAAGCGCATTTTGAAGAGCAGTGAGCTGATACCATTAGCAATCTTAGCTAGTTAGTTGTCGTGATGGGATTTTACCCATCCTGCTTTGTTAGGCAATCCCATTCATTATCTCATCCATTGGCCCCCATCCAATCCCCACTATATCTCCCCATCTTCCTATTCCTTGTGGTATAACAAGTCCACCCTCAGTTCCCTAGTTTAATACAGTCATGCACACAAACACACACTCACTCACAAATACCAAGCATTAAGTCATCACCTAGCATTTATTAAACACACATGTGCCAGGCATTATGTTAGATTCTGGAGTTACAAGCAATAAAAGGCATGGACACACACAAACACACACACACACACACACCTATTATATTAAAAGTATATAGTACCTATCTATGATACATAACTTTATAATACAGCTTATGTTGAGTATGATTGTACCATGCAGGGGGTTAAGGATAAAATTTAAAGAATACATACTCCCTATCTGGTGACTAGAGAGTTGGTCTCAACACCAAAAGACATGGACTCAAGTCCTGCCTTTGACACATACTAGCAGTGTGATCCTAGGCAAGCTTCTTAACCTCTCAGTGCTCTAGGTAACATTAAAATTTATACATTTCAAAGAATATGCTGGTCTCCATTGGTAGAGGATATTTTCCTCAACTGAGAGTTTCATCTACCGATGAAAGTACAAGTCCAGTCTCTATTCCCATACTTGTATGATAAATGTATAAGAAGTACTCATGGAGAAATGTTATTATTTATTTTGAGGAGTTATAGGCTTTCTGAGTCAAGTGATATTCTATTGGACTTTAAAAGAATTCCACAAATAAAGAATGTTCAGGAGGGACATAGCATAGGAAATATTGTGAATAAAAGCAAGAAGACTTGAAGGCACAAGACAAGTTGGTTATGCAGAGGACAATCAAATCTGGACAAAACACAGAATAAGTGGATGGGAATTTTATGAGGCAAAACTATAAAGATAGGATGGTATTATGTACTCAAGTATGAGGCAGAAAAATTTGATCTTAACTTGGTAAAAAATAGGGAGCCATTGAAAATTTTTGAGCAAAGGAGCACTATGACCATAGCTGTGCATATACGAGAAAGACTTTTTTGAAACACTCTCCTTTTTCATTCTCTGGACCCAAGGTTATGTATATTCTGTTTAAAATACCACCGTTACAAGTTTTCCAAAAAAACTATTGCCCCAATGTGAGATTTTTTTTTAAATCTAGCTCATTTGGAAACCAAAATAACTTCAGATATCCTTCATTACAGGTTAAATCTCCTTCATTTAATAAGGTTAAAATTCAATGAGTATTCATTAAGCACTTACAATGTTACAGGTATTATACTAGGTATACTTTTAAATGTATACTTAGGTATACCTATATCTAGGTAGGCATATAAAGATAAAAATAAAATAGACCTTACCCTCAAGGACCTTACATTCTGCTGGAACTGTATACATTCCATGTAGCTTCTTTGCTCTTCTACTAAGATAGAATTTACCTTTGTAAAAAAAAAAAAAGTCTGTCCTTTGACACCCTATTCTTTTGTTCTGTGCAGACAACTCTGTAGTCTTCTGAGGAGGTCACTGAACCCTAAAAGTAAGCCAAAAAAGCCTATTGAAGGGATTTCCCCCTCCTCAAAAAGGCATAGAAAAGAGAAATGGAGTGCTCTTGTCAGTATGGTTTTGTCCCATTGCAAAAAGGAATATCTAAGTCTTCCTACCTTAAGAAACTTTTCCAGCCATGCTGGATGTAGAGCTGTATATTTTTCCCACAACCACAACCATCTGTGAATAATTCTCGACAGAGTGGCTTTGTGACTCTTCATACCCTGGACTCCTCCCAAGGTCCTTGCCATATATGGTTACAGTAGGGAACAGTTCTGATCTCTGCAGTGATGCTTGAGATATTCCAGGCCTTCGAAGCAAGTCACTGCAAATAAATGTAGGTACAGAAGAGTGGACCTCATAGCAGGTCTTTTCTGTAGATGTACAGCACAGCCTCCTTTACATGTCACTGTATCTTTTCTTCTGATTACTCACAACTTCCTCCACTTTCCAGCAGCTAGTCTGTTCTTTGCCATTCCATGATTTCTTAAAAGTCCATTTTCCACGGGGAGGGGAGAGTTAGAGTAGTTGCTGGAAGAAAGTTGGCTAAGCACACTATAGCAGGAAGAGTGGGGTGAGGCCCACCATAGTGTTAATGGGTCTCAAAAAAGGGTAATAAGAACATTTCTATAAGAACAGAAATGTAAAAACCTAGAAAGTTTGTGTCTTTTGCATTTCCCTTCCTTATTCCCATTTTTTCCCTCCTAGATGAGACAATACCTAGTCCCAGATCAATGATACAGAAAAGAAGAAAATAGAGCCCTCCCATTCCCTACTCTGTTTCCTAAATTGTAACTTCAACCTAATGTCAGTACAAGAAGTAATTAAAGTAGAATACATATACATATTATACTTACACATATAGTATATACAAATGTTACATATGTGTACTAGTATACATATAGACATAATATATACATATTATATTGCACATGTATATGTAACAGTCAATTATCAATGTGCTGTAATGTATAATGTAAACAATAATTACAAAAATTCCCTGTTACCTATATATGTAATATTATTTTGCTGTCATTTGTTGAGGTTGCAAAGTAGAAAACAGGACGTGAAGCAAAGGGCCTCTATTTTTTTCTTCTTTTATGATTTATAAGCTATATTGTCTCATCTGGAAGGGGAAATGTGATATCCATACACACATATATGCTTTTATACACACATACATATATATTATTATTAATTGACCAATCAATATAAAAATTATTTATTACAGATAAGATTTTATTCATCAAATAATTTTATTTCTTGTTTCATTATTCATTAAATTAAGGGCTTAATTTAATATTCATAATGAATGAAATACAATAAATATACACATTTACACATTTTTGTACATAAATACATGTGTGTGGGTGTGGGTGTATTTTATCTTTCAAATAGCCCAGTTAAGTTGGCAGCATAGGTGTCATTGTCACCACTTCGCCATTTTACAGATGAGGAAATGGATAGGAAAAAATCAAGTGATTTGCTCAAGATCTCACAGTGGATAAGAGCCCAAGCTCAAAGAGAGGTCTCCTTACTCAATGTACATTGCTTTTCCTAGCACACAACATTACTGCTACCAAAATCAATCCTCCAGTCATTAACTATTTACTTAACATATGCTACTGTTATTATTAAAATGTTAGATGAATATAGATTTCAAATCATTTTCATAACTTTTATGACATGCTAGGGATGAGTAGAATACTAAAATCACCTAAGTGTCAATCAGCAGTCTTTTACTAAGTGCCCATATATGGCAAGCACTGAGCTAAGCCCTAGCGATACAAAGGCAAAAATGAAACGGCCCTTCCTCTCAAGGAGTTTACATTCAAATGGCATAGATAACATGCATTTACATGTGTATGTTTATATATGTATGCATGCACACATATATCATACATACCAAATCAGTTCAGGTCTGCCTTCATCCATCATCACACATGCAATTAAAGATAATATTAGAAAGAGAAAAACAAGTGAAAAATAGAAAATATTTGTTACTAATTTCATAGCAAACCTTTACCTTTTTCAATAACAATAAAACTACTGCCTACCATAATGCTCCACACTTCTCTCCGGTCAAATATATGTACATACGTATATGTGTGTACATATATGTATATGAGTGTGTGTGTATACACACACACAGATATAGATATATATTTTCCTCCCCAGGAGATCCTGAATATTTCCTCCACTGGTACAAATTGCAGCCCAACTATTATGTTGTGCGGTGAATTCTTGTTCATCTCCTTCCATAACTCCTTTACATAATGTCAACTCAGTATACTAGAGGGCTTATTCTGATTCATTTTACATTTTGCGTGTAGCAGTGGAGCATCCTGGATAACCTCCTATCCCTTATCTTGTTCATTTCCTTTTTGGGGGAATCCATTTCCTCATTGACATCTTTTATGTCACTTCGTGAGCAAAGGCCATCATTGGAAATTTGTTGTAGCTTACTTGTTCTGTCTCTGCATTGCTCTTTGGTTCCCTACAGCTTTGATTCCTCAGAGAATGTGACGTTCCAATGGAAACCCTTACCCCTAACCCTATGTCATCAATAATAGTATTCTAAATGGTTGCCAGTCTAATCTTCCAGCCTCACCTTTACTATGCTTGTTCTGGATCATCTGCCCCAGCCTGGCCTGGCAGCTTGGTAGTACAGTGGTTGGACTGTGGGCTAGGCATAAGGAAAGCTTAAGTTTGAATCCAGAGTCAGACATTTGCTACACCCTGAACAATTCACTTAATCTCTCCCAACCTCAGTTTTCTCATCTGTGAAAAGGGGATAATCAGAGCACCAATTTCATAGGATTATTATGAGGATCCCCTCATCTACCACCAGCCACTCTGCTTGATTTCAACTTTACCATCATCACCGTTATGATCATCATCATGCCCCAGCCTTTCCCCCATTCCCAGGATAGGCTTATCTCTAGGAAACTTATCATCACAGAGATCACTTCAGCTTTAACACTCACATCTCATCAGTACCCTCAAATACTTCTGCTGCTCTGAATGGATTGCTAGAGGGCAGAGCAAAAAGAACTCCTCCTATTTTCTCCCTTCATAAAGGGCTCTGAATCCCAACCATTTCATTTGCTACCAGATGCTTTGCTTAGTTTCAGGTCCGCCATCATTATCATGCTCCTGTGTCAAATACACACTGGTTTTTCCCTCCTCCTCCCCCCCAAGCTTCCTTTTGTATTTTATCTTCTTCTATTAGATTGTAAGCTCCTTGAGAGCAGTAACTCTTTCTTTTTCTTATTTGTACCCTCAGCCCTTAACACATAGTATGTGCTTAATAAATGTTTATTGTATTGTGCTGTATCACAGATAACATGTAAAGTGCTTTGCAGTCCTTAAAGGGCAATAAACTATGGAATTGTCGCTGTTGATGCTGTTTTTGCACTGTTGTCACAGTGAATCTTATCTCTCCCTTCCATATCATGGTTTCTCCACTAGTTCCAATTGAGCCTTACCTCTCCAACCAGTGGTCATAGTAAACATAGACACAAATTATATATACTTGTTCACTAAGGAGCTTCGGTCTCATTGACACATGTCCATCTCTTCTCTTTGTCTTAAAAATAGCCAATGGGAAATGACTCTCAAGAGCAAGTGAAAAGAATCTAAAAACCTTCAGACATACTCCCACATCCATGTATACTTGCCGATTGCCAGCATTTCATTGATGTTTCCATTTGTTTGTAATTTCATGAGGACCCCCCTCCACTTTTGACAGAAGTAAAATACTGCTATATTGGTAGTGGTATACTAACACAGTAGGCTGGCCATCCAACTGCATGACATAGTTTATCAGTGTCAATAGATTTTTTTTTCTTTTCCCATTTGGACTGTTAGGCCAATGTCTTTTGAATAAATATGAATCATTGAAAAGCTCTTATAATGTTCTGGAATCTGATGCTATTGGTACTATTATCTATAAATAGGAACATCTGGAGGATTTTATCACCAATAGGGAATCCTCCTTCTATTTGGATTCTGTAGAGGATTTCTTCCATGACAAGTGATAAATACCTTTGGTGATCATTTATCTCCCTATTTTATGAATTAACTGGCAATAATCAGACAGTCATTGAACAAACTTATCTCTATGGATGGATTTGTCAAAAAATGCATGATCTTGACATAAACTTGAAATAATGTTTTTCATGCTACATTTTAGGTAAATGCTGTATTTAGGCAAACGCTTTTTTTAAAAAAATTAACAAATAATAACCATAGGGTGAAATCTTGTATTCTATTTAGCCATCAGTCAATTATACAACTGTAAAGGTGGAGTTTTGTTGTGTTTTTTTTTCAGAGTGATTTGCATCATTCCTTCCATTCCTCACTTATGTTTTCATCAAAGATACCACAGATGTGTAGATTTTTCAAATTAAATCAATCAATCCATAACCAAACATTTATTGAGTGCTTACTATGTACCTGACATTGTACTGAGTGCTAGAGACAAAAAAGATTTTTTAAAAGTGAAAATGCAGACACATAGACTGGTAATTACAGATATTCTATCACATCTTTTAAGTATCGATATTTTCCATATTTTTCTGTTCTTTTAGAATTTTCCTCTCTCTCTGAAATAGCTTGTAAAGCAATACTTGAATACTTTCAGGTTTGCTTGCCTGCAGCACAGGCTTCCTTTAGGTGTACCCAGTCTGCTCCAGTCACTCTTCTCAAATTTGTCCTCTCAGGTGCAAATTCTATTTTTTCCCTGCAGTACAAGGGCAGAGGTATTAGCATTCAAATGCTCTAGCTCCTCTGTCACAGATAATAAAGATCATTTACATAGAAACGTTAGCAAATCTCTTTTATTTTACTTTTTTGTCAATTCAATTGAAAAGCTATTAATTATTTATCCTCAGTTGCTAGTATCTGGCCCCACCTCCTAAATATTTTGTATTAACTTTGCATATAGTTTGAAAGTAATTATATGTATATATTTTAACAAAAACATATTGTTGTTGTTCTTCTTGTTGGAGTTTGTTCTTTGCTTTTGAAAAGGACCAATGACATCATGGAGTGACTCGACTTATGCGTGAATTGGATTTAAGTGAGGCAGATTTGCACATCCAGGTCTAGTGGCAGGACAAAAGCCAGGTTGACTGAAGAGATACAGTGGATGACTTTAGAGTCTTTGATGTCTGACCAAGTTCTAAGCACTCCACAGTTTTAGCAGCTTTCTTGGTTTTTGGACCAAGTTGTTCTTATCTGCCCATCCCACCAGAGGAAGTCCTCACTCGCTTAGAGTAAACATTACCATAACTCACCATACAGGTCTGAGGTCTGTTGGTTATCTTCAACCTGGCTTAGCCCATCTGCCAAGAAGGTTTCACTGTGAAAGGTAAACACCAAAGGCAGATGAGCAGACATGAAAAGGGCTTGGCAAACTCTCAGACTCAAGGTGCTAGTCATCCCTGAACACCCCATCCACCTTATAGATATGCAAGCTATACGTCTGTATAAATATAGATATGGGTGTACGCTTGTTGCCCTTCCCTGCTCCACACACTCACTCACCCAAAACTCTTTCCAGGGAGAGTCCATTTCATTTTTTTTTCTTTGTACCCTCAGTTTCTAGCATGGTGCTCATCCCATAACACAGGCTTAATAAAGACTTGTTGAATGAATAAATGAATTTAACCATCCAGATGGGCAACTTGAAGGTTATTAGATGGAGGTAGCATTCAAGGAGAGTGAAGTGACAGAGGGAAAATTCCATTCCCAGGATTCTCTGTGAAGAAAAGCAATACCCACTCAGACAGTTTTCTGAGTGTACTGGATGTGGGACAACTTTGTAAAAAAACAAAGAAACCTAATTTCTTTAAAAATTCACCCAATACCCTACACAGAAACATGTTAGTCCTTTACTTTATGTAAGTTAGGATTTGTAGGTTACATTAAATTCTGAGTAGCTGAAAAGAGGATGTAGGATATCCAATTATATTTATTGACGAAGAAATGTTCTTTGCATATTTTTAATTATGTATGTATGTGTGTGAGGGTGTATATAATATACACATTTTCAATTTGTTCTTAACATTACCAGAAGAACTTTCAAAACATGGGGGAAAAGCAGAATTTGGGGCTATTGTCTGAGAGTGTGAGGTTGGCTTTGTTTCACCCATCAGTATAATGCAGTTATTGCTTTCTCACTGAACTCTAGTTCTCTGACTTTTGTGGGTTTAGCTCAGATTCTTAATGCTATTTTAACATTTTTTACACAGTGGTTTAATAATACATGGGGTCTTCAGCTCAAAAAATTAGGAACAGATGGTGAGAAGGGACTCATTCCCATTCCTGATGTGCACTTTATTATACTTCTTTTCAAAAACTGACTGAGAACACATTCCAAAAATGTACAGTAGGTGTGCTGAGTGCTTCTCTTGGGGAATGATTATTTTGTGCCTTATTCCCTTAACTGTTGCTTTACCTAACTACATTTCAGCATGTAATAGAAAAGCCATATAGAGGAATTCAAGGGAAGTCTTTTTCCAGAATGGCAAATAGCCATTACCACTGTTACTTTATCACTAACAGATCACTAAACACACACCTACTCTCAGATGTCTACTTGCATTTCAACCATCAAGGTCAGCATCTCAACCATAAAGGGTACTTCCTAACACAAGAGGCTACCTCTCATGAACGTTCAGATATCCACATCACTCAGAGAAATTAGCGGTCCCAAGTAATGTTTCACTAGAGGATTTAGGATAGTTACAAGAAAAAAAATTCCTGACTTTAAAAGTTGATTAGGTCATGAGGAGAAATTAAAATTATTAATAACTTTCATAAAATTTGATAGTAACTGGGCCAGACAAATATTTAAAATGTACTTTTACAGAGGGAGGGAGAAACCTGGCAAGAAATCCAAAATATGTTTATTACCAAAAAATTAGGTACATTCCAGCACTAACACTTTATGATCCAATGACCAGAGTGTTCAAGTCTTCAAAAGATTGGGGTTTTTTAGTTTTGTTTTGTGTTTTTGTTGCAGCCACTCTTTCCAACAATACTGATTATAAGCCATCAAATTCATAGTGGACAATTTCAGGAGATTTGATGATGACCCAGTGATGATGTTCTTAAAATTCATGTTGATGGTTCAAACAGCAGATACACGCCGTCACAGAGCTAATATCCAAAGCTGGAACAATGGTGAAAATGATAATAATGATGACGAAGATGTAGCACTTTAAAGTTTGCAAAGGGCTTTATAAAGGCAATTGCATTTAATTTTCACAACAACCTTGAGAAATAGGTCCCATTATCAGCCTCATTTTACAGATGAGGAAACTGAGGATGACATTAAGTGACGTGCCCATATTCACACAGCTAGGAAGTATCTGAGGCAACATTTGAATTCAGCTATTCCTGACCCCAAATCTTAGGCTTTGCTACTAAAACACAGGGAAAAAAAAACTGAAGTATTCTCTCTGCCATGATGAGATATTGAAGTAGGATTCTAATGAAGGAGATGTTCACTGAGATAAAATTACAAATACTTGTAATGCTCCAGTAGGCAAGATATATCAAAATATTCTACCATCATCCCTTGGACTCCAACAGAGTGACTGGAGAATTGGAGGACAGAAAGCAATATTTTTGTCTCCTAAAATCAATAATATTCCTAGGAAAATGAGAAAGGAGGAGGTAGGGGTAGATGCCCACAAATAATATTAATTTCATGCTAGGAAAGGTCTTGACAGGAAAAGAAACTTTCTATTTGAAAAAGTAGAGATTTATCTGTGATTCTCTTTGTGATTACTTAACAGGTTTAAGAGGAAATGTGCTGTATTGAAAACACCAAACATGTTATTTGGGATCAGAGGACATTTATGAAATCTTCACTCTGCTGTTTACTACCTTGTGACTTTAGGTAAGTCACTAAACCTCTCTATGCCTCAGTTTCCTTATCTGTAAAATGGGAGTATTGAACTAGATGATACCTGATATATCACACACCTTCAAATTCTGTTACTCTGTCTTGAAGCCATTTATGTCTTATTCCTTAAATCTTTATCTAAGAGGCAGCATGACATAGTAGATAGAGAGATCAGCTTAGAGTCAGGAAGTCTATTCTCTGATTCACACTGACTTTGTGGCGCTGGGCAAGTTATATAAAGTCTCAATGCCCCCCTGTCAACTTTCTAATACTACAAATTGCAGAAAACATCCCCACATGCACTGAGAAAATTCCTCACCAGGAGCTCCTTACACAGAGGAAATCACAAGCCCAGTCTAATAAAGAAAGCTCAAATCTGTACTCATGAGAGCCATAAAACAATCTTTTGCCAATGAGAAAATCTTCTGAATCTTATTTCTAAAATACTACACATTAGAGAGATTTAAAATTGTCAGCAATACAACAAAACGTAGGACTTTCTTCTCTTATAGGTGAGGGTTATAAATGAGAATCTAGTACTTTTGGAGGGGCAAAGAGGAAGGAGTAGAGAAGTAGTAAAAAAGAAAGATCACTTGGAAAGTCTTATATCTTCTCATAATAATTTAGTGCTGAAATATATCTCTTTAACCTTATCTTCTGAATGTAGAGTATTGAATATAAAAAAATAATAATAATTCTATTTGTTCAAAATGAGCCCCTAAGGCAAGTAACAACATCCTGAATGTGAGATTTCTCTTTTTCAGTTTCCACTGTTTGTTTTTGGAAACATTTGACATTTTGTTTGTTTTGTTGTTTAAATATTGTGTGTACGATAAATATTTATATTCCATATTTGCCTAGGAATATCACCCTGTTTGTTTAAATAAATGCATCAAGCAGCTAATGGATAGAGCGCTGGCTTGGTTTCAAGAAGACCTAAATTCAAATCTGACATCAGATACTTAATAGCAGTGTAACCTTGGCTAGCAAATCAATTAACCTTCAATTGCCTTAATTTCCTCATCTGTAAAATAGAGGACTAATAACAGTATCTGCCTCCCAGAGCTGTTATCAGGATCATATGAGATAATGTTTGTAAAGTAATATCTACTCATTTCCTTTCCCTTCTTCATCAGGCCTCAGTAGGCATTTTGTGACCCCAAAATGCATACATAACAGTAGACTTTAATATAGGATCATAGAAGCTTAACACTAGAAGAGACCAAAAAAAAAACCAAAACAAAAAACAAGAGGCGGCTAGGTGGTGCAGTGAAAAGAGCACCAGCCCTGGAGTCAGGAGGACCTGAGTTCAAATCCGACCTCAGACACTTAACACAAAACTAGCCATGTGATCATAGGCAAGTCACTTAACCCCAATTGTCCTACCTTCCCCCCTCCAAAAAGAAAAAAAAAAACACTAGAAAAGGCTTCTTAGGTAGACTTTTCAAAGTGATATCCATACCATGGACTGTCTAAGTCACATTACCTCTTGGGCCTCAGTTTACTCATCTGTAAACTGAATAGATGAATTCTTAGGTCCTTTCAGCCTCCTTTCAAACCTCCAGTTTACAAAAATGAACATTTATGACAAAGTATGATCCATTTCACCTCCAAGAAAATAGAACTCACTGTCTTCTCTTTTCTTCCTTCTTTCTTATGTTCCCTTCTCTCAAGTCATACACCTATTACCCCTAGCCACTACCCCTATATAATTTATGTATTTTTCCACTGCAATGTTACAATAACCTTTAATTGGTCTTGTTGCTAACATGATTTTCCTAAAGAAGTCCGATCATATCATGCCACTTACTCAGGAAACTACATTGGTTCCCTGTTACCTTCAGGATTAAATATAAAATCCTCTATATAGAATTTAGAGACCTTCAAAATGTGCTCCCTTTTTTCTTTTTCAATCTTTTCCCACTTTTCTCCCTCCATGCACACTATGATTTAATTGTAGAGGCTTGCTTAACGTTCACCAAACTCAAGGTTTCCTTGTAGCCTGCATTGACCCCCCCCGCCAATGCCCTACCTCCTCATGTTAGTCTCTTATCTACCCTGGCCTCCTTCAAGACTCAACCCAAATCCTACTTTCTCCAGCAGGCTTTTTCCAGCCCACCTCCGCGCTGAGACTTCCTTCCTTCTGCTCTGTGTGTGTACGTGCACGCGCGCACACACACACACACACACACACACTCTCACACTCAAACACACTAGTGGTGCAGTGGATAGAATGTTTGCCTGGACTGAGAAAGACTCCCCTTCATGAATTCAAATCTGGCTTCAAACATTTACGAGCTGTGTGATCTTGGACAAGTCACTTCACTCTGCTTACTTCCATTTCTCATTTGTAAAATGAGCTGTAGGAGAAATGTCAAACCACTCCAGTATCTTTGCCAAGAAAACATAGCCCCAAAACATATATCATGATTTATGTTTTCCCCTTATAGGAATATAAGCTCCTTGAGGGCAGAGGCAATGTTTCTTCTTTCTGACAATATTGCAATGCTTATCAACTTGTAAGCAATTAATAAATACTTCTTAATTAATCAACTGACTCTCCCTCACTACTCCAGCCTAGGTAGCCCATGTCATTTTTGTACAGGTCTAATTGTTTCAGGGGAGTTGTCCTTACGAACTTATCTCAAGAAATCTGAAATATAGAAACTAAATATAAAGGTTTAGGTCCTTTTCCAAAGGATGCGTGTTAGGGGGAGGGGAGTAGAAGAGGCAGCAGGAAGAGGAATTGCAAAGCTTGGAAAGTGATGTGTTCATTTACATAAATCCTCCCTCTTATCAGTGCCCAATTTTAGGGAACTCAACTTGAAAGAATGAATCTTTGAATGAATGAAGGAAAAGGGAAGGATAATCTGCTTCCAGTTGACCTTTCCCCTGAATAGATCATCCTGACAAAAAGACATCATCTGTAGTCTTCCAGAGTGCATACAGACCATAAAGCAACTGAGCTATTATGGTACATCAGGCCCATTATTTTTTCTTCTATAAAATAGTCACTACCTTTAATGGGTTTAGGGCGTTTTGAATACTGCCTAGTACAGCATGATTACTAAAAGGCTCCGAGAGAAATATTTTACCAATACTTTGACAGGTTAGCTTTTGTTGAGTTTAGTCCCATGAACTTATTATCCTTTTTATCAAAATTTGCTCACTTCCTAATACTAGAAGAATGTTAAGACCAACTCGCTTAAAATTTTTTCTCATATGTTTTAATAAATTATAAGTTGTAGTCACTGAGGCTGGGAGCTTAATATGGAACTCATTTCACAGACCATTAACATATTACAGTAAATGTTGAAAGTGCGATATTCTCTTTAGTCTCATAACTCCATGCTCAGCCATGATACAAAGTCATGGGTCTTAAAGACAGTGTATACTAAGTTCAAAAGAAACGTAATATTTCTCTTAGCAAACTAATTTTGCGGCCGATAAGAGGGAAGCAGTATTACTATCAAGAGAAAAGAAAAGAAGACAGGAGGGATTGTATTTTCTTTGCCTATTTGTCTTGTGAAGCCCAGTTAAACAAACAGTGGTTTCCCTTTCACAGCTCAGAGCCTGGGCCAAAAGTACAGCTGAGACTAACACTGTTTGAAAGGGAGCTATGGTCTTTGTTGGGATCTGGCTGCATGTCATTGCTTTAGTACAAGGCAAGAGGGTTCTTGCTTTGCCACAAATACTTTACAAGGCAAGAAACTTTAAAGAGGGATGACAGCAAAAACTATCAGAAGATTAATGAGAATCCCACGGCCTATTCTTTTACAGATCGCCAGCTTCTCTTTTACTGGGCAAGTGAATGTGCTAAAAAAAAAAAAAGAAAGAAAGAAAGAAAGAAAGAAAGAAAGAAAAAAAGACATTCCTATGAGTCTCCTTAAAGGTAAGAGAATCTAAAACAAAAGAATTTACCAGATATCAACAATGATAACTTTTTTTTTAAATGTCCTTAGAGGGAAGAAGAAAAGGAGACACAAGAAAAAGGAAAAAACAACCTAATAAACTTTGCAATATACATGCCTATTAGTCATTTCACTATTCAGTAGCCTCCCAGCTCCTGGCAAATTTTGTGCTCCAAATATAAAGAATTCAGTGTCAGTTATAATTACTTGGTTATACTGATATTTATTAGGCTTCATGGCTAATCTCCCAAGTTTTTTTTTAAACCACAGTACTTTGATGTTCAACAATAATACTTAAAATTATTAATTCATTAAAGAAAAGTTATCAAGAGAAAATGATCATCACAGCTTTTCTGCATTGTTTTTGTGTTTTCTCCTAAGGATGACGAGAGTCGTAAATCTGTGTGTAGACTCAATATCTGCTTGATATATTATTTGTGCAGAATATATGCATTACTATAAATGGAGGAACCAGGGTTTAATCTGTAGAAAGTAGGAAGTGTTCGCATAAATTTAAACTCTGGGTTTCCAAGCAAATGTATTAGAGAGTGCCCAATAATTCTTCATTAATTTCAAAATAAACAGATCTCCAGTGGAGAAAAGGGGCTTTCAAGCTTTTCCCCTATCCCCTGCAACTGGGGCAATATTTGTATCTGTAATGGAAAGCAAGCAAGTTGACCTAAAGATGGTAACTATGAAAGACAGACCTTCCTTAAAATTAAAGATACTTTATGCCTTTGGCACTGAAAGTTAGAGTCCTTTGCATGACTCTCTCAGATCTGCATAGTGAAACAAAACGGTGTGGACTGCTTCCAAATTTTGGGATAAACTATAGAAGTACACTGAACAAAACTATCCTGCAAAATGCGTTGTGTTTTTAGTCCTCCCTTAAAGAAGTTCAAAGATTGTTTTTCAATGGCAAAGGCAAATTGAATAAAGATAACAGCCACAAACAACTTTATTGTTTTGTCTCACAACTCTAAGAACATGTACTTCAAGGAAGAGAATCAAATTCTTCATGGACAATTGAAAGCAATTTTAATAGTTCAAAAATCAGAGATGGCCATGTTAAACATTCTAGGGATCCACAATTCTTGAGGTAAAATGATGATGTGGAATCCCTAAAACATAAAATCTGAAGGTTAGAAAGGACTTCAGTGGTCATCTAGTCCAACCCATGCAGAAAAGGGTATCCCTGATATCCATCTTACCTCCTAATCGATTAAGTCCTAAAACACTGATACAAGTAGATAGAAACCTCTCTTAGACTGATACTGAGCTCAAATCTAATGAGCCTGTCCTTTCTGAATCAAACCTGGACTGGATCAGTAGTTTTAGTAAAGCATTTCTATTTTGAAGTCCTACTCTAAGTAATATGTAAAAATACACATACATACAATTACTTCATAACACTGGATACACACTGCTAATGAGAGTTAATACTGATACATACTTTTAGATAAATCTTAATCCTGAGAACAGATCAACTGCATAGACATTGAGTCTGGTTTAATGGTAATTTCCTTATGTTGATGTGTTTTCATTTAAAAAAATAGCCCACATGAAATGAAAAGGAACATTTCAAGTGGCATGGTAACTTTCTTGTTCTATTTTCAAATAAATGGTAAAAGATGATTATTTTCATTTTGTAGAGTTTTTATAATCCCGATACAAAATTGTCATCTTTCACCTATTGCATTTTTCCTTAAACTATGAGTGTGGCCTTATGTCTTAAAAATCTAAAAATTAGCATCCACTAGGTAAGCATGACCAAACTAAATTAATGCTCAGAGGAACACAACCCTGATTGTAAAGGGTCTAGTAGGAATGTGATATGGGAATCAAATAGTTGAAAGAACCAGGAATGTTTAATCAGGAAAAAGATAAAAATAAGGAATAACATGATAGTTATCTTTAAGTTTCTGAAGGAGCTTCATGCAAAAGTTAGAGCACACTTATGGTATAGCAGAGAGCAAAACTAGGCGAATGGGTAATAGTTACAGAGAGAGAATGGTGGAAGGGAAAGAAGAAGCATTGATTAGGCTTATACTATGTGCCAGTCATCGTAATAAACACTATGAAATATCATCTCATCTTATTCTTACAATGATCCTAGAAAGTAAGTAATTGCTATCATTATCATTTTACAGTTGAAGAAATTGAGGCAGAGTTTGAGGGATTTGCACAGGGTCACAAAGACAGTGAAAATCTGTGGCCAGATTTGAATTCAGGTCTACTTGACTCCAGGCCCAGTATTTTATCTATTGGGCTACCTTGCTTCCCCTGGGGAGGTAGATTTTAGTTCAGCCTGAGGAAGAACTTTCTAAAAAGTAGAATATCCAACCAATATTTCCCTCAATACATTGTAAGTTCCCTGCTACTGAGATTACAGCAAAGGATAAATACTGAGAGATTATTTTTCTATTATATTACAAGCCAATTATCAAATTAGGATTAAGGTTTTTCCTTTGTATTTCCTCATTTAAGCACCAGCACCTATAGGTCATTCAGTTAGTTACTGAAATATATTGATAATAGATGAGATTCCCCAAATCCTCTAGGAACATGCTCCTTGATCTTGGGCAGGACCCCACCCACCTAGAAAACCATACTTCTGTTTAAAGTATAAACAGAAACTAATCTAGGTGAATTCCAGGCCTAAAGCATTAATTCCATGTCCTTGCACCCCTCCATTGGAGTTTAGGGTAACCTCATGAAGGAGAAAACCAACCAGAGTGGTCTGAGTAGACATGAATTCCTTTGTCCAGATTGCTGGAGGTGACTGAATCTCATGATCAAGTTGTGTTCACAGCAAAAGGGACTGAGGGCTTTTAGCACTTCTCCCATTTGAAAGTCTACCCCCAGAGAGGATTCTGGGAATGTGGTGGAATAGGTCAGAAAATTTCAAGCTCTCAAGATTTCCCCCCACAAAAGAGATAAAATAGCACCTTAGGGCAAACAAAGTCTGGGTAAAAATTAATAAGAATAGGAGCATAACCCAGGTCTTCCTGGGACAATTTGAGATCAAAAGAAAAATCCCAAGACCAGGTTTGGCCTGTGAAGAGTAAACATCACCAGGGCAGGATCCACGTTAACACCAAGCAGCAAGCCCTGAGGTTAGTAGGTTTGAGAGGTTGTCTATTTTTACCTGGGGGATAGTGAGGGAAGTTGTGCTGCCCTGTGAGAAGCAACTAGCACATGTCCCATGAGTACAAAACCAGTGGGGCAGAAAGCCCCTGATTGTGGGCATTTACAGGAGGTTGGAGGTTTGGCTTTAGTTCCAGGCTAGAGGGAAGAACTGAAGATCTGTGACAAGAGGCACCATCTCCCATATCCCAAGGATAGAAGTCATTACAAAAATTAAGCTATTACCGTGAAAAATGTACTGGCAAAGAAGAAAGAATCCAACCATAGAAGGCTAGGGAATAAAGAAAAATAAAAAATAAAAAATAAAATAAAAAAAAGTACATCTTCAGAGGAGAATATTGAAGTAAAGAAACCTCCAAAGAGTAGCATCAAATGATCACTCATCCAAAAAGAATTCATAGAAGATCTTAACAGAGACTTTAAAAATCAAATTACAGAGACAGAGGAAAAACTAACAAAATAAGTAAGAATAATCCAAGAAAAGCAAGAAAATTATGAAAGGAAAGTTAACCAATTAGAGAAAACAAATCCTTAAAAAGTAGAATTAATTGATCAAATGGAAAAAAGAAGGTACAAAGGCTAACTGAAAAAAAAATTCATTAAAAATTAGAATTGAACCAAGTGGAGGCTAATGACATGATACATCAAATCAGTTGAACAAAATAAAAAGAATGAAAAAAATAGAACAAAATTTAAAATATAACATTTGAAAAATAACTGACCTAGAAGATAGATCAAGAAAAATAATATAAGAAGTACTAGTCTACCTGAAAGCCATGATCAAAAAAAGAGCCTGGAGAGCATCTTTCAAGAAATCATCAAGGAAAACTGCCCTGAGGTCCTAGAACCAGAATGTAATATAGTCATCAAAAGAATCCACTGATCACCTCCTGAAAGAGATCCCCAATTGAAAATGCCTTGGAATATTGGAGCCAAATTCCAGAATTATCAAGTCAAGGTAAAAACACTGCAAGCAGCCAGAAAGAAACATTAAGCAGGATTACACAAGGCCTTACAGTTTCTACATCAAAAGACTGGGGAGTCTGGAAAATGATATTCCATAAAACAAAGGAGCTTGGATTACAACCAAGGATCAAGTACCTAGAAAAACTGGGCATAGTCTTTCAGGGGAGAAGATGGATTTTCAATGAAATAAAGGACTTCCAAACCTTCCTGATGAAAAGAGCAGACATCAACAGAAAATTTGAACTTCAAATACAAGACTCAAAAGATGCATGAAAAGGTAAACAGGAAAGAAAAAAACATGTTTTTTTTAAATATGGGCAAACTGTTTACATCCCTACATGGGAAGATGATACTTGTAACCCTTGAGACCTGTATTTTTACTACAATATTTTGAAAGTGTATACATAGACAGAGGGTATGGATATAAGTTGACTTTGATGTGATGATAAAAAACCTAATTAAGTGGTGAAAAGGGATTATAATGGTAGAAGGGGAAAGGAGGAGGCAGAAACGGGTAAATTATGTCACATGAAGAAGTGCAAAGACCCTTTACAGTAGAGTGAAAGAAAGGAGGGAGGTGAGCATTGTTTGAACCTTACTCTCATTGGATTTGACTCAAAGAGTGAATAACATACTCAGGTACAGAAATCCAACTTACCCTATAAGAAGCTGGAGGGGAAAGTGGAAAGAAAAGGGAGGGAGTTGATAGAGGGGAGGGCAGATTGAGAGAGGTGATGGTTGAAAGTAAAACTCTAGTGAGCAGGGAAAGGGAGAAAGAGAGAGCTATATTAATATGTGTAGAGCCTATATCAGTTTGCACACCATCTTGGAGTGAAGGGAGGGGAGAGAGGCAGGGAAAATTAGTAACTCAAAATCTTTTGAGAGCAAATGTTGAAAACTAAGAATAAATTTTTAAAATTTTTTATTTATTTTCTTGTTTACATCATTCATTACCATGAGATTAGAGTTACAAATTTTCTCCCCATCTTTCCCCCACCCACCACCCCAAAATAGCCATCCCACTGTATGACCCCTCCCCCAATCTGCTCTCCCTTATGTCCTCCCCCATCGCCCCTCTGACTTTCTGGTAGGGCAAGATGGATCTCCCTACCACAGTGCCTGTGTATGTTAATTCCCAGTTGCATGTACTTAATAATTATAGATAGATAGATAGATAGATAGATAGATACATATATATACACATATATACATATATATGTATGTATGTATGTATATTTAAAGTTCTATAATCAAATGTTAAATATATATATATTTAACATTTGATTATAGAACTTTAAATTCTACATTCTTTCCCTTCCTCCCTCATCACCCACCCCCACTGGAAAGACAAGCAATTCAACCCAGGCTGTGCATGTGTGATTACGAAGAACATCTCCACAGTAGACACATTGTGAGAGACTGATTATATGTCCCTCCTTCCTATACTGCCCCCCCCCCTTGTTCTATTATCTAATCTGTCCCTATCCCTTTACAGAAGTGTGTGCTTCCAGCAACTCTCCCACCCACCCTGCCCTCCCCTCCATCATCCCACCTCTCATCCCCATCCTGTGTG
>CM053584.1:254267779-254285635 GCA_028627135.1 Pseudochirops cupreus | reverse complement strand
GGGGAGAAAAGATGTAACTCAAAAAAAATTTAATAAAGAATCTCATATTTAAAAAAAAATGAGTTGGGAAAGAAGTAGGCCTTCATAGATGATTTTCTATGCAGAGGATATCTTTAATGTCACAGTAACAAAATCAGAGGAACTCGGATTTTGAGGGGATTGTATATTTTTCCACTTAGTTTTTCATGCTTATGAAAAGTTTAGTAACTTGATCCACATGGCCATGAGCTAAGCACTAGTTATAATTTGGTGGCAGGTATGAGAATTTTGACATTACCTCTAGGAGGAAATGACCAGCTTTTGAAAGACAAGGTGTATAACAGAGGGACATAAATGTTTATTAGAAAGCATGATGCAGAATTTTTTTGAGCTCCCATATAAAATATAAGTGAGACGCATACTTGACTATTATATTCATTTCAGAAATTCTTTACACATGAGGGAAGAAAAGTATAGAGGAATCTGAGATTAAAGAATGAAAACATGAAATAGGACAAAATAATTTCTTATCTTAATTCTTAAGAAGAAAAGAGCACGTTGGGGAGACCTCCTACAGCAAATTCATGGATAGTTATTGACTGAAGTTATATGGGGCAGGCTGGCATGGATGACTTGGGATCTGCATCATTGGAAGGAATATCCACATTAATTAGTTTGCAATTCATTGTAGTATTAAAATATTTAGAAGAGCATTTAGGATGAAAAAGTAGTCACTCTGTTTCACAAAATGAAATGTTTATAGCCTACATGGATATTGTTTTCTCTTGATTTTTAGAACCTAGCACAGTATCTTATACAAATTTCAATATTTCCAACAATCTTGTGACATAGTTGGTGTGGGTACCCTCCATGGCCTAGTACCTGGTATTAATCAATAGCTATACTACTCCAAAATTTTATTACTTATTGGCTAACTTCTTTGGTTGTGAATCTTTTTAACCTTAGTAACAGTTGCTCTCAGATGATTATCATCAGACTCAGCGATTTCAAGTCTGGTAGCAATTTGCATGGTTTGTATTCCATTAACAGAATCATTGAGAATTCAGGGTAATTTAAGGAAAACAATAATGTTACATGTTGCAGCAGAATAAATGCTAATTTTGGATTTAGACTATCTCTGCTACTTCATATCAATGTGGATTTATGAAGTCACTTAAATTTTCTGGGCCTCACTTTCTTCATCTGTAAAATTATGGGGTGAGATGACCTCTGAAGACCCTTTCAGCTATAAATAAAAGATTCTCAATCATGAGGGTAGTGTCTTAAGTGGAGGGTAATGTGGAAATAGAATTAAATTTTTTGTTGATTTAAATTAAATCATATTGTTCTAAGGCTATAAAAATGAAGGGATCTATGATGTAGTAGTACAGATTTTAATGATACCTAAGAAAGAACTTCCTAACCATAAAGGGAAAAAACTGATATAGATTGCTGAAAGATAGACTTTGTTTCCATCTTTATAGGGAAGTAGATTTATTTATAGTAATACTTATGTGTATATTTTCCTGAAGCTTGAAAATAATTGCCCACCTCCTTTTGAATCATGTTATTTTAATATTCTATAATTAAGATGTTAACATCAGAACTGACCCAGAAATAAGTGAATCCTTTGCTGAAGTTAGGATTAATTCATTCATTCAACAAATAAGGTCAGGATACTATGTAATATTAAGAAATTCATAGATCATAGTGCTGAAAGGAACTTTGAAGATCATCTCTAACTCAAAACACATTCTCTTAAAAAAGAAGGAAAGAATACCTATAGAGTGGGAATGGAGGGGGCAGTGGTATCTATCATTCATATTTTATTCTGCAGTGCTTTGATTAGACTGCTTTGCTTACTCTTACAACTAAAATCAACAATAAAGAAATGAGCGCTTTGATTCAATGGATGGGAAGAGAGAAAACTAACTTGGTTCATGGGTGGTGTGGCAGAGAGTGAGCTTAGATATTTGCAGTAGTGAAGACCTTGGGGACAGTTAGTAAGGATGAGGGAGAAAACGAGATGAAAAGGTACCAGAGATGAAAACTAATTAAACATTTTCCTAAGTCTAGCTCTTCCTTCTTTCCTCCACTTAGTAAGGAAATAAAAATTCAATTCATTCAATTTAATTCACTAAAAACTATTATTGGATATGCTTTCATATTTTACCCTTTCCCCCTATCTTCAGTATCTTCCTATCTACTTGTTCTTTCTTTGATGTCTCCCAGTACATTTGTCTTCGCCATCTATGAAAACCATCCTACTGTCTCCTCAAGAGAGGAGACTGTCCAATCCCTATTATCCCTTTCTCAACCAAATTTTGAAGTAAAACTGTATATACCCTTATTGTCTCACTTCTTTTGTTCTTACTTCTGTACAGCCAAGCACAAGCAGCTTTCCAGAGGACTGCTGCTATGAACAGCTTTACGGTTATGATCACATAGTAAACTCTATTTATTCAGCAGTAAATTAAAGCAAAGCATTCACAGAAACCAAAGTATAACATTCACAATGTTGTAATACAACAACTTATCACTAAATTGGCCACATAGTTTTCACTAAAGTGGTCACATAGTTTTAAAGTTTAAAAGATGTCATTGGGTAGGTCCTTAACTCAACCATCCTTAAGGAGAAAGCTTCTTTAAAGGACACAAAATGCAAAGGTCAAAGTTCTCCACCCCTAGGTCACAGTAAATTAAGATCTTCTCAGTCAGTGTTAAGTACCCAAGAAGAAGTCTTTTCATCTTGACACAAGGCTGGCTTTCAGATTCCATGTTTCCTCTTCCATGGTCCCTGCCTGAATCTACCCAACTGTCACCTGAATTCAAAGGCAGGCAGATCTCAGCTCCTCATCCAGTTCCTTGTCCAGTTCCTCATTCAGTTCCCTGTCCAGTTCCTCATTCAGTTCCCATTACATATTGAAGCTCATGGTGTCCAGTCCACCTCAAGTCCTTCACAGTTTCTCTTTATTGGAAAACAAAGCTTAATAGAGCCAAAACAACATTTATACACATTACCAGCACCATCATCAATTCACTATCTGCCTCTGAAATCAACACAGACCCACATACAAGGTCTGAGAACACAATACAAATCTCAATACAGTCTCAGGACCTCTGAATCCCTCCTCCAGTACTTCTCTAAACAAACAACAAGAAAATCCTCTTTCAGGGCTTCCAGTAAGGTCCCAGGGCTTCTGTACAAAGTATCACAAACAAAAATCAACGCAAACAGAATGGACAAACAGAGTGTCTGGCCACCACAAAGTTCCCCTTATCAATTCTACTCTTTCCTAGCTTGGGCTTCTCCTTATATATGGTCATTAGCTCCTCCCTGTTGCATCAGCAAGGTCCTCACAAGCTCTGTCTCTTAACAAAGACTTGATTTAATTAGGGCAAGGCTCAAAGACACTTGAACTCAAACAAGGTGCTAAATACTTAAGTAGCTGAAACAAGGTGCTAAGTACTTTTTTCTTGCCATTACAACTTCTTAACCCTTTGTTATCTGATTTCTTCCTTAATTGCTCAATTGAATCTGTTATTGCAAAGTTACTAATGATCTCTTAATAGTCCAATTTTTTTACCTTTTCTCATCCATCCCTCCTCTTTTTTCCTCCTCATCTGAAAACTTTAAACACCCTCTGTTTTGGATGCACTCTTCTTTAGGGGTTTTCATGATACTGCTCCTTCTTGGTTCTTTTTCTGCCTATCTGATCATTTCTTCTGTTGCTATATGCTGGAAGTTCAAACTAAGGGTCAGGCAGGAGACAACTAGTGGATGGCTTTCTCTCAGGTAGTGATACATGGAGGCAGGGAATTCTGATAGTGGGTGAAATTGGTAGCACTGTTGGTAGGCAGAGTCATCAAGGATTGTGGCAGCAGGTAGCAAGATACTGGCTATGGAGTTCTAGGTTAGTATTTCAATCTCTAGGAAGACAGGAAGATGACAGTCAGGAATTAAGTCCCAAAGTTATATTTCCTTTAGGGTTAGGGATGTTTCCAATGGTAGTCCCTATAAAGCCACACACAAGCAGCTTTCCTGAGGACTGCTGCTGTGAATAGTTTCAAGATTCTGATTACATAGTATAGTGAACACTCTATTTATTCAATAACAAATTAAAGCAAAACATTCACAGAAAATTCACAATGTTAAAACTTATCACAGAAAATCAAAATACAGCATTCACAATGACATCATAACTCAACCACTTGTCACTAAAATGGCCACATAGTTTTCACCGGAAGTGGTCACATAGTTTAAACAAAGTATATAATCATTTAGTCAATCAATCACTTAGTAACTCAATATTCAATGATTCTCTTTTAAACAAGGTACATTCATTTAGACAATCAATCATTTAGTTAAGTCCTTAATTCAATCAGTCTTAAGGAGGAGAGCCTCCTTAATCCTTAACTCACTCAACCTTAAGGAGACAAGGCCTCCTTAGGAGACACAAAGTGCAATAGTCAAAGCTCTCCACCCATGGGCTATAATTAAGTTACAATATCAATCACTACTCACTTAAGAGGTAGTGGGAAATACACAGGCCATCTTCCCCTCAGTCACAAGTAAGTTACAATTTTATCTGTTACTACTCAGTATCCACACAGAGGTTTTTTTCATCTTGACACAAGGTAGGCTTCCATCTTCCTTAGATCCCCTTCCATGGTCCCAGCTCCTATCTGGATTCACCAAACTGTCACCTGGGTTCAAATTCAGAGAGCTCCCAGCTCCTTGTCCAGCTCTCTGTGCAGTTCCTGTTCCCTACTAAAGTTCACAGTGTCCAGTCCACCTTAAATCCTTCATAGTCTCTCTTCCTGGAAAGTCAAGGCTTGACAAAACCACAGACAGAGTACTGACATGCCTCCTCTGGCAGCTCTGGCTGGCCCTTGGAAGTCTTCAGCAGCTCGACTGGCCCTTGGAAGGCCTCAGCAGCTACAGCTGGCCTTCGGAGAATCCTCAGTAGCCTCAGCAGCTTGGCTGGCCCTCAGAAGAAGCTCCACCACCATAAGTTCCCAGGAAATTCTGACTTTCCCAGCTGGGGTTTTTCCTTATATACAGTATTTCTCCTCCCTGTTCAGCCCCTTCCTGTCACGTCAGCCACAGGAGTTCCCTGTTCAGCCCCTTCCTGTTATGTCAGCAGTGGAGGTTCATACCTTCTGTTTCTTTAACAGAGGCTTAATTTGAAACTACGTGCTAAGTACCTGTCAGCTTAGAAATACAAAGGGATCTTCAAATTTCATTACCAATATGTTCCACCCTTCCAGGATCCTTGGCCTTACAATCTCAGTCCAAATGGCCATGGATCCTGCAACAAACACAGGCACTATACTTTGTAATCCTGCCAACTATGCCATAATGTAGGTACCTGCCACCTTTCCAATACAAAGGGATCTTCAAATTTCATTACCATCACAGACCCATGGTAGTCCCATCCAAATCTCAGAGCTGGTGAGTATCTGACAAGACAGGAAGACAGGGCGAGCAAGGTGATAGATGAGTAAACAGGGGTGAGGAACCTGTGTCCTTGAGGCCACATGTGTCCCTCTAGGTCCTCAACTGTGGTCCTTTGACAGAAGCCAAATTTCACAGAAAATATCTTGTTATTAAAGATTTCGATTATTAAGGTTATTAATAATTATTAGTTATTAAAGATTAAGGATTCTGTGAAGTTTGGATTCTTTTTTGTTTGGAGCTTTTATATCATCAGCTCCTTCCTGTTCTGCCCTCCTCTTCTGCGTTTCCTGTTCAGGTCTTTGGCAAATTCCTCCCACTGTGGGCTTCACAGGTTCCCTTTCTAACAAAGACTTAATAAAATCACAAGTGAGGCTCAAAGACACTTGAAGTGCTGAAACAAGGAGCTCGATGTTGCTTGCTATTATACAGGTCAAAAGGAGGATCAGAACAAAGTCCTATGGATGCTGAGCTACCAATGTGATTAATTCAGTTTGATTCATCCAATTTATTAAGTGCCTAATACTAAACCACTGAGGATTCAAACAACAAAACAATGCCTTTTCTCAAGAAGCTTACATTTTTATAGATTCAGAGCTTTACTTTTTCCCTGTTGAGTAGAAAGTTTTTTCAAAATTATTTTCATTTCATTAAACATTACCCAATTGCATAAAAATAATTTTGTACAATAATTTTAAAAATTATGATGTCATATTTTCTCCATTCTGCCTCCCCCCTCAACCTTGAGAAGACAAGTATTTTGATTATACATGTGAGTTCCATCTTAGCCATGTTGTGAAAGAAAACAACAACAATAACAAAACCAATAAAAAGAAAGTTAAAAAAAAAGCTATGCTTCAATCTGTATTTAGAGTTCACCAGTTATCTCTCTGAACTTGGACAATATTCACACACACACACACACACACACACACACACACACTGCTATAAATATGTTTGCAGAACTAAGTCCTTTCCCATTTCTTTGATCTCTTTAGAATACAGACCTAGTGGTGCTATTGTGGGCATAGTTCCAAATTGTTCTCTAGAATAGTTGGACCAGTTTACAACTCCACTAAAAGTGTATTAGTGTCCCAATTTTTCTACATCTCCACCAGCACTTGTCATTTTTCTTTTCTGCCACTGTAACCAATCTGATGGGCAAAAGGTGGTATCTCAGAGTTGGTTTAATTTGCATTTCTCTGACCAGTAGTGATTTAGAGCATCTTTTCATGTAACTAGTGAAAGCTTTGATTTCTTCTCTTGAAAACTGCTTGTTCATATCATTTGACCATTCTTCAACTGGAGAGTGATGCTAATTTTCATGATTTGGTCTTGGTTCCCTATATATTTGAGAAATGAGGCTTTTATCAGATAAATTTTGTTGCAGAATTTCCCCCCAGTTTCCTATATTTCTTTTAATTTTGCCTTTGTTAATTTTGTTTGTGCAAAAGGTTTTTAATTTTAGGTAATTAAAATAACTTCTTTTACTTCCTATAATCTTCTCTATCTCCTTTCCCCCCCTTTTTTTTGGAGGGGGAGGGCACGCAATTGGGGTTAAGTAACTTGCTTAAGGTCATAGGGCTAGTAAGTGTTAAGTGTCTGAGGCTGGATTTGAACTCAGGTACTCCTGACTCCAGGGCTGTGCCACCTAGCCACCCCTATCTTCTCTATCTCTTGTCTGGTCATAAACTCTTCCCTTATCTATATATCTGAGAGGCACATTTTCCCATGTGATTTATGATATAACCCTTTGTATCTAAATCATTCATCCATTTTTACCTTATCTTGGTTTACAGAGTGAGATGTTCGTCTATGCCTAGGTTCTGTCAAACTACGTTATGGTTTTCCTAGCAATTTTGGTCAAATGTTGAGTTCTCACCCCAAGAGCTTGGATCTTTGGGCTTATCAAACACTAAATATGTCATTTACTAATGTATGCACATATACTTAATTTATTTCACTTATCCACCCCTCTATTTTCTTAGCCAGTACCAAATTTTCCCCCCATGATTACCATTTTGTAATATAGTTTGAAATCTGGATTTCTAGGCTGCCTTCCTTTACATTTTTTTTGTAGAGATTCCCTTGATAATCTTGAGCTGAGATTCTTCCAGATGAATTTAGTTACTATTTTTTCTGGTTCTATAGAATAATTATTGGGTAGTTAGATTGGTATGGCACTGAAGTACATTGAGTAGAATTGTCATTTTTATCATATTGACTTGTCTTACCCATTAGCAATTAGTTTTCTCTGGTTGTTTAGAACTCTATTTGCATGAAAATTTTCTGTAATTGTTTTCATATAATCCCCTAGTTTGTCTTGGCAGGTAGACTCTCAAATATTTTATGTTGTCTAAAGTTATTTTTGATAGAATTTGTTTTTTTCTTCCCGTTATTTTTTGGGGGGGGATAGCATTAAAAACGTGATGATTTATATGGGTTTATTGTGTATCATAATTTTTCTGAAGTTGTTAATTGTCTCAAATAGTTTTTTTGATTCTCTAAGTATATCATTGCATTATTTGCAAAGGGCAGATTTTTGCAAAGTTTTGTTTCCTCATTGCATATTTGAATTCTTTCAATTTCTTTTTCTTGTGTTATTGCTAGAACTAGCATTTCTAGAACAATATTAATAATAGTGGTGATATAGACATCTTTGCTTCATTCCTGATCTTATTGGGAAGGCTTCAAGTTAATCCTAATTACTGATAATGCTTGGTTTTGGTTTCAGATAGATACCATTTGTCATTTTAAAATCCCATTCTTATACTTTCTAGAGTTTTTAATAGGAATAGGGTTTTTTTTAAATTTTGTCTAAAGCTTTTTCTGCATCAATTGATATAATCACATGATTTTTCCTGTTATTGTCATTGATATGGTCTATTACGCTAACAGTTTTCCTAATATTGGATCATCACTGAACTTCTGGTATGTAATGTATGATATGATGTATTGCTGTAATCTCCTTGTTAGTAGTTTATTAAATATTGTTGCATCAATATTCAGTAGGAAACTGGTCTATAGTTTTCTTTGTCTGTTTTTGATCTCCCTGGTTTAGGTACCCAAACCATATTTTTTCATAAGAGGAATTTGATAGGACTCCTTCTTTACATATTTTTTTCAAATAGTTTATATTATGTGGCTTTGGGATTAATTGTTCCACAAATGTTTGGTAGAATTCATCTGTGAATCTATCAGGTCCCAAAGATTTTTTTTTCCTTGGGGAGCTCAATTATGGTTTCTTCAATCTATTTTTCTCAGATAGGATTATTTAAGTATTCTATTTTTTCTTCTATTAATCTGGTCAGTTTATATTTTTTGTAAATATTCATCTATTGGACAAAATAACTTCTAATAATTGCTTTAATTTCATCTTTATTTGTGTTGCATTCACCCTTTTTAATTTTTGATACAGTAATTTTGTTTCTTCTTTCTTTTAAAAAATCTAACTAACCAATAGTTTATATGTTTTTTCCCCCATACACCCAGCTCCTAGCTTTATTTCAATTTTTTTAATCTCTCCTTTGATTTTTCAAGATTTCCATTTTGGTATTTAATTGGGAAATTGTAATTTATTCTTTTTTCTAGTTTTTTTTTGTTTGCTCAATTCATTGACCTGTTTTTCCTTCTTCCTTCCTTTCCTTCCTTCCTTCCTTGCTTTCTTCCTTCTTTTTAATGATATATGTATTTAGAGATATAATTTTTTTCCCTAAGAACTGCTTTGGCTCTCTCCCAGGAATTTTGGAATATTGTTGCATTGTTGCTTTCTTCAATGAAATTATAGGTAGTTTCTATTATTTGTTCTTTGACTCATTCTTTAGGATTAGATTACTTAGTATCCAATTAGCTTTTAATCTCTGCTTCCATGACACTTTATTAAAAGCAATTTTTACTGCATTATGATCTGAAAAAGGTTTGTTGAATATTTCTGCTTTTCTGTATTCAGCTGTGATGTTTTTAATGCCCCAATATTTGGTCAGTTTTTGTGAAGGTACCATCTACAGCTGAGAAAAAAGAAAAAAGTTATACTCTTTTGTATTCCCATTCAGTTTTCTCCAGATTTCTATTACATCTAACTTTTCTAAGACTGTATTGATATCGTTGACTTATTTATTTATTTATTTATTGTTTATTTATTTTGTGATTAGAATTATTTAGCTCTGAGTGGGGGAATTTGAAGTCCCTCACTAATATAGTTTTATCATATATTTTCTCCTGTAACTAATTTAACTTTTCCTTAAAGAATTTGGGTAATATATCATTTGGTGCATATATGTTTAGTATTGATACTACTTTGTTGTCTATGGTGCATTTTAGCAAGATGTAGTTTTCCAGCTTATCTTTTAAAATTAGGTCTATTTTTGCTTTTGTTTTGTTTGAGATAACAATTGTTATATCTGTCTTTTTTCTTTAGCTAAAACATATTAGATTCTATTCCAGCCATTTATTTTAACTCTTTCTCTCTGTGTATATTTCTGTTTTAAGTGTTGTCTTTTGTACACAATGTGTTGTTGAATTCTGGTTTGTAATCCATTCTGCTATCCACTTCCATTTTATGAATGAGTTCAGCCCATTCACATTCATAGTTATGATTATTGACTGTGCTTTTCCCTCCATCCTATTTTCTTCTGTTTATCCTTCTCTCCTTTTTTATCCTATTGCTCTGTTAAAGTCTGTTTTACTTTTGACCACAACCTTATTTTATCTGCTCTCCTTTTTTTAATCATCCCCCTTCTCTTCTTGTCTTTCCTTTCTACTTTCCTATTGGAGAAGATATATTTCTATTGACAATTGAATAGACTTATATACATACACATACACATATACATGTATTATATATTTGCATGAATATATAATGTATATGTATGTACACATATAAATGTATATGTGTATATATACCCATGTATGCATGTATATGTGTATAGGTATATATTTCCTCTTTTAATCAAGTCAAATGTCAAAAAGTTCAAGCATTGCCTGCTCCCTGCAACATTTTTCCCCTGCACTGTAAAATCTTTTTCTTGTGAAATAATTTACCCTAGTCTGCCTCTCATTCCTCTCTTTCATACCATACCTATTCATTTCTTTTTACATCATCTTTATACATATGTTAATTGACTTATTCCCACATCCTATTTCTTTTTTAAAATATTTTTAAGAAAATATTTTATTTCCCCCCAATTACATGTTAAAACAATTTTGAACATTCATTTTTTCAAAATTTTTAGTTCCAAATTTCTCTTCTCCCCTCCTCCCTCTCCAAACCCCTCATTGAAAAGGCAAACAATTTGATATAGGCTGTAATGTGCAGTCATGCAAAACATATTTCCATATTAGTTGTGTTGTGAAAGAAAACACAGACCAAAAAACCCTCCACAAAAGTCCAAGAAAAATAATGTTTAAAAAAATATACTTCACTTTTCATTCAAATTCCATCAGTTTTTTCTCTGGAGATGAAAAACATTTTTCATCCTAAGTCCTTCAATATTGTCTTGGATCATGTATTTCTGAGAATAGTTAAGTCATTCATGGTTTGTCATTCTTACAATATTGCTGTTACTGTGCACAATACTCTTTTGGTTCTGCTCATGTTAATTTGTATCAGTTCATGGAAGTCCTTGCAAGTTTTTCTGCAAGCATCCTGCTCATCATTTCTAATAGTCCAATTGGATTCCATTATAGCCATATAAAATAAGTAATTTAGCTATTCCGCTATTGATGAGCATCCCTTCAGTTTCTGATTCTGTGCTACCACTAAACATTGACTATAAATATTTGTGTACATACAAGTCATTTTCTTTAAAAAAAAAATCTCCTTGGCATATGGACCTAGCAGTGGTATTGCTGGGACAAAGAGTGTGCATAGTTTTGTAGCCTTTTGTGTATAGTTCCGAATTGCTCTCCAGAATGGCTAATTATTCAGTTCACAACTCCACCTGTTATGCATATTAATGCACATAATATTAATATCTCGATTTTCTTATATCCCTTTTAATATTTATCCTTTTCTTTTTCTGTTATATTAGCCAATCTGATAGGTATGAGGTGGTACCTCTAAGTTATTTTAATTTGCATTTCTCTAATTATTAGTGATTTAGAGCATTTTTAATGTTTTTTAACAACAGAACTTTATGTATACGTTAATGTTGAGGGCTGGACTAGACCTTAAGAAAAAAAAAGAAAAGAAAAGGAAAACCGTGTGTGATATAGAGTCCTGTATAGAAGAGAGAAGAGGAAAACAGATTGTGAGGAAGGGGAAAAGATAGAGGAATGCACATACACATACACACAAGATGAAGGAAGGTAGGTTGGGCAGCCAGGATCAGGGCTCTTGGCTAGTCATCTGCTTCATGTAGGTGCTTTTTAAAGGCTGTGGGGTTTGTTCAAAGTTCAGCAGTATCTGTGTTCATTGGGTTGTCAATATTGGGTTCTTCCAGCAGACTCTGGATAGATGGCAGGATGGTCCTGACATCATACAGAGCTGACCACTTGTCCTTGAGGGTGTCCCAACAGATAATACTTTGGGCATCCACATTAGGGTGGTAACAAAGTGTGACAAATTTCACAGGGGGAACATTATATGAGTAGCCACTGGGGAGGGAATTCCAGGGAGAGCTTATACCTTATACCTGATCATTTATCAATTGAGGAATGACTCTTATTTTCATAAACTTGAATCAGTTCTCTATATATTTGAGAAATGAGACCTTTAACAGAAATACTTCTTGTAAAATCATATTCAGTTATGATTCCCTTCATATTCTTTTCTCCTCAGTTTATACTGTTATTTCTCTCTTTTCATTCTGTCTATCCTCAAAAGTGTTTTGCTTCTGACTACTGGCTCCCTCAATTTGCCTTCCCTTTTATCATCTCCCCTACCTTGTCTTATCCTCTTCCCTTCCTACTTTCCTGTAGGGTAATATAGATTTCTATACCCAACTGAGTGTATATGTTATTCCCTCTCTGAGCCAATTCTATTGAGAGTAAGGTTGAATTGCTCCCCCCTTCACTTTGCCCTCCTTCCTCCCACCACTGTAAAAGCCTTTTTTGTGCCTCTTTTATATGAGATCCCATTCTACCTTTCCTTTTCCCCTTCTCCCAGTGCATTCCTCTTTCTCACCCTTTAATTTTATTTTTTTAGATATCATCCCATCATATTCAACTCACACACATTTTCTCTATGTATACTCCTTCTAACTGCCTTAATAATATTAAAGTTCTTAGTATCATCTTCTCATGTAGGGATGTAAACAATTTAACCCTATTGAATTCCTTATGATTTCTTTTTCCTGTTTACCTCTTTGTGCTTCTCCTGGGTCTTGTATTTGAAAGTCAATTTTTAAAATTCAGCTCTAGTCTTTTCATCAGCAATGTTTAAAAGTTTTCTATTTCTTTGGATATCCATTTTTTTCCCCTTAAGAATTATACTAATTTTTTTAATGGGTGATTCTTGGTTGTTATTCTAGCTCCTTTGCCCTGTGGAATATTGTATTCCAAACCCTCTAATCATTTGATGTAGAAGCTGATAAATCTTGTGTTATCCTGACTGTGATATTTTAATTGTGTCTTTGAGCTTGTTTCTGAGATCTTCCACAGCAAATGGAAAAATCCTCCTGGATACATTTTTTTTTTCCTGACTGGTTGGGAATCCATGTTCTGAGGTCTGGGGATTGCATCTCAAGGATATCCCATCTGCTAAAACAGTTTACCAGGACATGGCTACTTTGTGTGTTTACAAGTTCTTAGAGCCATAAGTGAGAGTTGGGAGCCAAGTAGACACCAAAGGTAGTTGAACAGCCCTGAAAAGGTCTTGGCAAGCTTTCATACCAGAGGAGCTAGTCTTCACTGAACATGCTGTACATCTCTGTTATAGATAGGCTTTTGAGTCAAAGTCATACCTTGAGGACTAGGATTTAACCCTGAGATAGGAGAAGGATCACAAGTTATACCAAATAAAATGAACTCATGTAGTACTAGCTAAGAAGAACCATTTTAATGAACATTGGTAGCAATCACTACAGTGATGTACAGTTATATTTTTGCCATATTATATCATAAACTCTTTTAAGATAGGAATTCTTTAGTGTATCCTCCATCACAGGGGTAGGGTAACCTGTGGCCTTGAGGCCACATGTGGCCCTGTAAGTCCTCAAGTATGATCCTTTGATTGAATCCAAACTTGGGGACCTAGAAGGCCACATGTGACCTCAAAGCCATAGGTTTCCCACTACTGCTCCATCCTATCTAGCTCAATGCCTTATACTTAGTAGGAGTACAATAAATATTCATTCATTGAATTAATGAAAGCATTACAGGTAACCTTTTGTAATTTTAGGAGAAGTGTGTAGTTATTTGTTTATGAGTTTTGAAGTGAAAGCATTTAGTTGTATCCCATGCACTCTGCAATTCTCAGAGCACTACTTAGTCACTCTACTCCCTTGAGTCCTCTTTTCATAAGGAAAAATAGATTTCTGTTTTGTGTGGTTTGACTTAATCTATAAAGAGGAACTCTCTCTCCTCATACATGTACATAAGGAGGAGGCAGCATAATTTCCCAGTGACTAAATAAAACCCAACAATGTTCTCTTTCCTATCAGGACAGAGTAATTTCCCTTTCTCAGGCTTCCTTATTCCTCAGCTCCCTTTCACTAGAAGCTGGAGCTTTAAAAAAAAAGTTAATTTACATAATATTGCTTAAGATTATTTTAATTAATCACTCTACCAGCTTTGGGCTACCTCCCAAAACTGCATCTTACATGGTTTATGCCTTTATTTCAGAAACGACATTTTAAAATAGAATCAAACAGAACACAAATAGTTGTTAAACAGAATGATTTCCTCCCCAAGTCTTTATTTTTCTTTAACAGACATGAAACACATTTTTAATTATTTAAAGAGAAAAATGCTACATTATTATTTCAGGTTCAGTTTTCAAGTTCCCTCTCCCCACTTCGGCTAGAGTGGGGGGCAAGGGGAGAGGAAAAGGTGGTAGTTTTAAGAATGTCTTGATTGAAAATTACCTGTCATATGGGCCTTAGATAAAAGTCCTTATCTAAACAGCTGGATGCCAGCAGAGTTCAAAAGAAGGCTAGAATAACACTTATATTTTTAACAAGATTTTAAAATTTGTATAACATTTATGTGGACTAAAAATGCCTATGGTAACCCCTTTTTTTTTTTCTTACTTTGAGGAGTTACAGTTAATCAGCATGTTTGAAGGTTCCATCTTTTACCTTCTAGTTAAAGGTCCTTTTCAAACTGAATCCAGTATAGTTAAAGCTAGTTTAGAAAGACAGGGCTAATTCAACAATGCTTGGTCGAGCAGCATTAAGCAGTTCTTCTAAACGGAAAGAATTTAATTAGTTCGCATCAAAGTTACACCACCTTCAGTGGTAGGTGAAATTGATGTGTAGCAATAAGAGCTGGATCAATGTGAACCTAAAGAAACTGTAGAAATTGAGCTTTAGATGGAATGCCTAATGCTGTTCAGAAAGGCAAATCCCAACCCATTATCAGACATGAAGAGAAATAAATGAAGGAAAACGGAATGATTAAATGCTTTCATCTGGAAATTTTGGTTTCAATATTCAGAAACTCTACAATTCTCCTAATTCATCATGCTCTTTGTTTATTACTAATAAATTAATGTGCTGATGGAAAGAATTCATTACCCTTTCTACACACTTCACTAGTCGCAGGTCATTTATTAATCCATGTTATCTGGTGAGACTAAAACAGCTGTAATTACATTGTTAAACATTGATTAATAAGCAGCTCTCATCACTAATAAAAGAAACATGCAAAATGTGTATTCTTTCAAGTATTTAGTTTAAAGTTTTACTTCCCCCTTGAGAATAAGGAATTTCAGAATGTCATTACTATTCACTCTGAGCAAAATTTGATCTGCTTTTGCAGCTGCATCTAGGCACACCTATGAAAACTGATTACCAAAAAAATTCAATTACACTAAAGAAACTCATCTTGGCCACAAAGTGCTATTAATTTGCTAAGATTAACATTCAGAGTATGAAACATATTTTTATAATTTCTAGCTATTTTTGTTTAATTTAATGTTAAAAGGCTACCCAATCAAAGCTACACTTTCATTCCCTCTATTTTGATTATACAATTGACTACACATCCACACACAGTTGGGAACTCAAATATCTAACAGATTGGCAGCAAGTTAGTGGTAGAAAGCAAATGTTTCACAAACTCTATAGTTACTGTTTTCCAGGTTTCCTGTATAATCAGCTTGATTGAAGTGCCCCCAGCACATTATTCCATGTCAGATACTTTGATTATCACCAAGGGTAAAAAAGCAGACTACCTTTGACACTAGGGCCAAATTATACACTTTACGCTTCATCAATACCATATAACAGCAAAAGGTAATGAAAATAAATTACTTTAAATAGGATGTTTTAAGACTGACCCAATCAAACTGACAACTTTCTCAAGAGCTACTAGTGTTGTCAAAGGATGACCCTGAATCTTAAAGAGAGGGAATTATGTCCTGAAACCTCTATATCTTTAACTGTCAAATACTGAGGAGTCTCTGCTGACTTTTTCTTTTTATCAATGACAGTCGAGCTACTACATTTACACTCTAACATTACAGATCACCCTCTAATAATACTTATGAAGTGAAGGGGATAGTTTTTTTTTTCCAGAAAACATACCATTGTCATGGAGGGTGTCCTATACTCTTCTGAATGGAGGAAGGATTCCCTATACAAAGTCAAATCCTCCAGGGACTCCATTTTGTAGAGTGCATTCTTACTCAAGTACTAGAAAATTATTGATCTTTCTCTCACATTGTTTTTTTTTTGTAATTAACTTTTATTTATTTTTAGTTTACATCATTGATTTCCACAAGATTTTGAGTTACAAATTTTCTCCTCGTCTTTCCCCTACCCATGCCCCCAAAACAGTGATCCCACTGTATATGCCCTCCTCCAATCTGCTCTTTCCTATATCCTCTCCTATCAACCATCTGACTTTCTGATAGAGCAAGATGGATCTCCCTATCTCAGTGCCTGTATATCTTATTTCCCAGTTGCATGTAAATAATAATAATAATATATTTTTTTAACATATGATTTTAGAACTTTAAATTCAAGATTCTTTCTCTTCCTCCCTTGTCACCTACCCCCACTAGAAAGACAAGCAATTCAATACAGGCCTTACATCTCCACAATGGGCATATCATGTAACATGCATGCTGTTTCCCTCCTTTCTATTCTGCCCACCCCTAGTTCTATTCTCTACTTTGTCCTTGTCCCTTTACAGAAGCGTATGCTTCTAACAACCCTTCCCCCCAACCTGCCCTCTCCTCTATCATCCCCCTTCTCACCCCCTTCCCCCCTACTCTCCTGCAGGGCAAGATACCCATTTTAGAGTGTATGCCATTCCTTCCCTGAGCTAAATTCAATGAGAGTAAGGTTGACCCATTCCTTTTTTGCTTTCCTGTTCTTCCCCTCCATTGAAACAGTTATCCCCTGCCTCTTCTACATGAAATGATTGACCCCATTCTGTTTCTCCCTGTCTCCTGTCATTCTATTCCTCTCCCACTTCTCAATTTCACCTTTTAAAATATCATCCCATCTTATTCAATTGATCCTGTGCCTTTTGTCTATGTACACATATACATATACTCCCATATGTATTCATATGCATATATACCCTTCTATATATACATATGTGTATGTATACATACGTACATATATATATATATGCATATATGTATACATTTATATTCCCTTCACCTATCCTCATACTGAGAAAAGTTTCATAAGTTACAATGATCATTTTTCCATGTTGGCATGTAAATAGTTCAACTTTGGTAAGTTCCTTGTGATTTCTTTTCCATGTTTACCTTCTCATGCTCTTTGTGTTTGAATGCCAAATTTTCTATTCAGTTCCGGTTTTTTCCTCAAGAATTCTTGAAAGTCCTCCACCTCATTGAATGACTGTATTTCCCCCTGAAACATTATACTCAATTTCTCTGGGTAGGTGATTTTTGGTTTTGATCCTAGCTCCCTTGATCTCTGAAATATCATATTCCAGGCCCTTCAGTCCCTTAATGTAGAAGCTGCTAGATCCTGGGTTATCCTGATTGTGTTTACACGGTATTCAAATTGTTCCTTCTTGGCAGCTTGTAATATTTGCTCCTTGATCTGGGTGCTCCACAACCTGGCTATAACATTCTTAGGAGTTTTCTTTTGGGGACCTTTTTCAGGAGGTGATCGGTGAATTCTTTCAAGTTCTGTTTTGCCCTCTGGTTCTAAAATTCAGGGCAATTTCCCTTGAGAATTTCTTGAAAGATGCTTTCTAGGTTCTTTTTTTGATCATGGCTTTCAGGTAGTCCAATAATTTTTAAATTGTCTCTCCTGGATCTATTTTCCAGGTCAGTG
>CM053584.1:254254732-254267679 GCA_028627135.1 Pseudochirops cupreus | reverse complement strand
TTCTGAAGGAATTATTCTCTTCAGCAACCTTTTGAGATTCTTTTTCCATCTGGCAAATTTGACTTTAAAAGGCATTCTTCTCCTCATTGGTTTTTTGGGCCTCTTTTGCCATTTCAGTTAGTCTATTTTTTAAGGTGTTATTTTCTTCAGTCAGGTTGTTGACTCTCTTATCATGATTGTCTTGCATCATTCTCATTTCTCTCCTCAATTTTTCCTCCACTTCTCTTATTTGGTTTTCAAAATCCTTCTTAACCTCCTCTATGGCTTGTAACCATTTTTCTTGGAAGCTTTTGGTAAGGGAGTTCTGACTGTATTGTCTTCCTCCCATTCCACGCTTTGATCCTTTTTGTCCCCCAAAAAGGAATCTAAAGTTGGATTGCTGAACTTTCTTTGCTTCCTTTGCCTGCTCATGTTGCCAGTCAGTTATTTGACCTTTGGGCTCAGTAGAACTCTGCTTTCAGAGAGGAGAGCTCTGTCCCAAATCACTGGGTTTTTCACAGCTGCCAGAGCTATTAGGAGGCTGCAGCTGTCTAAGCAGCTCCCTCCAGCTTTGGCTCACTGGTCATGCACCTCAGGACTACCACCTAAGACCATGATCCTGATCCAGGCAGCTCAAAGCAAGAGCACTTAACCTCTGAATGATTTCTTGACCCTCCTGCAATCTGCAGGCCAGGAGTTTCTGAAGCAGCCACATGGAGTTGGCTGCAGGCCACAGCTTCAGACTGCTCTGAGCTGTGGAGGCAATAGGCTGGACCCTCTCCCCCAAATTTAGCTGAGTTCCACTGACCTTTTCCTTTTGTCCTTGGCTCTTATAGGTTGGTAATTCTGGAAACCACCAGAACTGCTGGTGATCTGCTCTCCTAAAAGCTCCAGCTGAGGCTTCTACTGGACGGCTTGGGGCCAAAACTGCATGGGGCTGGGCTCTGCTCCCAGTGCCCTGCAATGAGCCCTTTCCATTCATCTGCCTGGCTGCCTTCAGTGGGAGCCTGGTTTCTCTGTCATTTAATGAGTTCTGGAGCTCTAAAATTTGTTTAGAGTCATAGTTTGCAGGTATTTGAGGTGGTTATGGTGGAAGCCACAGAGTTCTCCTGTTTCTATGCTGCCATCTTGACTCCGCCCCCTCTTTCTCTCACATTGTACCCATAGCTGATGTGTACCTGTAATATAAAATTCCAAGCAGTTCCAATTTTTCTAAAGAAATTAGGCTGTGGGTCAACCAAAGGACAACAGAGATATCCATGATGGGTATAAACTGGATCACACAAAAGAATTCCATATAATAGTCTTCAGATCATAGACATAAAGCTCTAAGGGAACTCAGAGATTATCTAGTCCATTTCCTTCTTTATGTGTAAACACCCAAGGAGAAGTGACTTATCCCATGTTACTCAAAGAGTAAAAAGCAGAGCTGGGATTTGAAACCATATCTTTTGATTCAAATCTAGTGTTTTTTCCATTGTGCCACACTGCAATATCCTTAAAAAGATGCATCACTGAAAAAGAAGGCAAATAAGTAAGACAGCCAGACAGTAGGATAACTTGCTCCATTGAGATGTATACATACATATATACATACATACATATTATGTATATACATATACATATACATACATACATACATACATACATATATATATATAAGCAGATGCCCCTTTGGAGGAATTATGAAATGATGTGGAGAATGACATATAATATAGCAGTTTGTTTTGTTTGACTATGATTATTTGTTATAAAATGTTTTCTTTATATTTTGTCATTTTGGGTATGGTATTAGAGGAAAGAGAAGCTTGGGACAGGTCTGCCAAAAAAGGCACATCATGGAAGCATGGTTTTGAAGTACATAAAAGAGAAAGGAAGGAAGGCCAGAAGGAGTCACTGACAAGTAGGATAGCTTTGAAACTGGCATGCTGGATTTATTATAGCCTTAAAAAGAAAACCAGCCTGTACATAATGGAGGAGTTTATTATACAAATATTTATTTCTGTTCTACTGTTGACATAAATGCGTTCATTTTAGTTACTATTTGTTAAGTTCACAATAAAAACTGGGCAAAGATGAGTTGTGATTTTTTTTTTTACCATTTTATCCCATGTGGCTAAAGTCATACTTCCATTGAAAGGTAAACATTATTCAAATAGTGGTAGTAAATGGCAAGAGAATCAGATATCAATATATATGATGAATATATTCTCATGTGTGAAAAAATTTGGGAGCATCAATAGAGATAGGATTAGCAATATTGTTACACAGACTATCAGGACAGAAAGAATATTTAGACAAAGAATGTGTAAAGCAGAACACAAATATGACATAAAAATATAATATTATGGTGATGAAAAACTCCTACAACTTGTCCATTTGCTGGCATTCTCTCTATGCCAAAAACAGAGAATCCAGTAGTAAGTTTGTGATTTGTTTTTAAAAGGTGATGAATAATAAAGAAAATCTCTATGTTGCCTCCAATTTTGAGCAACAAATAAGGACTTGTTTCTGCAGAGAAACATTATGTAAGAAACCTTAAGGAAAAGTGACCACGCTCTAGAGTTTGTGATAAGGAAGGTGAAAAAATTGGTGCATAATTTACCATGCATCTGGGCTTTCAGGTGAGTAGATTTCAAAGATTTTAAAGAAAAGATATGTAGGATTCAATGGCCTGATAATTCAAAAGAAAAACTTATTCAAGAGGCATGAAAAGCTCTGAGAATGAAATTCTTAAGGCACAAGCAAGAAATGATTCTGATGTGGAAAAAAATGAGGTAGCTACCTAAAGACACTGATGGAAATACATAGGAAAACAAATGAGCAAACTCACATTTTTAAAATTCATGTACCAGACATGGGATTACTGAGGATGAGCACAGAGAATTAGCACTAATGTAAGAACTATATCAGCAGCACTAAACTTCAGAATGAAGTGAGGTTGTCTGTGATTACTGAGGCTGTGAATTTTTTTTCCCCTTCTATGTTTTAGGCAAGGAAAATATCAATGAATGGATAGGACATAGATAGAAGGATGATGCTGAATCACTAGAAGAGAAGGTTGACCTATTCAACTTTGACTTTGCTACTGGTTTCTTTAGCAATAATAATGATCTTTGTCCTGGCAAATAGAACAAGAATCATTATTTGGGAAAAGCAACCCATGGTAAGGGAAAAACTATCATCCAGCCTCTTTTAACCCTTAATTAGTTCAAGTTACCAAGCGTCTAGCCTTGGTTTTCATAGAGTACTATAGGATTTGGTAGATGTAATTAATATTTAGTAGCATTAAGTAGATGCTATCAGTGATCTTTAAAAGATCTTGATGAACAGGAAAGGTGCTGCAGATTGAAGAAAGGGAAATGTTACCATTTTCAAAAAAGAGAAAATTGTGCAATACACAAAATATAAAACAGTGATCTTTACTTTCATTCCTGGCAAAACTCTAGCAAATAACATTCAGGATTTGGTATATAAGCACTGAGAAAGGGAAGCAGAAATTACAAAAAAGTCATTTTGACTTCATCAAAAAAAGGTATTGCCAGGGAAGATTAATTTATTTCTTTTTTTTTTTACTGTCCAGGTAAATTTTGTGGCAAACAACGAGAACATTGTGGATGTAGTATATCTTACATTGCAACATAATACTTGGCAAAGATTCTTGTGCTATGGAGAGATATGCCCTAATGGGGTGGGGAACCTGAGGCCTCGAGGCCCTCTAGGTCCTCTAGTGAGGCCTTTTGGCCGAATCCAAACTTCACTGAATGTTCTCTGACATTTGGATTCAGTCCAAGGGCCATCAAAGGGTCTCACTTGAAGACCTAGAGGGCCTCATGTGCTCTCAAGGCTGCAGGCTCCTTACCCTGAGATGATAGTAAAATTAAGTGTATTTGGAATTGCCTGGAAGATTGAACAAAAAGAATAATCATTGACAAAGTAATATCAGTTTGGAGAGGGGTCTATAATTGAGTGCCTCAGGCTTCTGTCATACTCATTTTTTTTTTTTATCAGTGACTTGGTTGAAGGTATAAATGATGAGCTTGTCAAACTTGCAAATGATAGACACAGATCTTGAAAGTGTAGCAGAATCCAAAATAGGAAAACTATCTTGACAGGTTAGAATAACAACCTTATTTTTGGAGAAAAAATTATTTTTTATGGGGGGAGACCTTTGGTCTTGAGATTCCATCAGTGTAGGAAATTTCCAGGTTGGAAACTCCCTCTGTGTCACAGATTTTCAATTTATTTGTCACTTAGAAATTGTTCAGGTGGTTTTGAGAAGGTAAATGACTTGCTCATGGTCATATAGCTAGTATGTGTCAGACATAATATTTTAATCTAGGTCTTCCAGACTCCAAGGCCAGTTTTTTTTTTAATCTATGATACCACACTATTTGTAAGGATTAAATGTAATAGGAATAAATGTTATATTCTATAGCTGGGTTCCATAAATCAGCATCATAAAAAAATCTGGAATGAATGACTAGACAACATTTTCTATTAAAAAGATCGGGAGGTTTTATTAAATTGCAACTCAGTATCCATGTGACCTAGCAATGATCACAAATTGAATTCAGTCTTAAACTGCATTAAGAGTGGGAATTAAGAAAGCAATAATTCTGCCATAGTCTGCTCTCATTAGGGCATATGTGGAGTAGTGGGTTCACTAATGGGCAACACCTTTTAGGAAAGACATTAGACAATCTCTTCTAGAGTGTGTCCAGAGGGCAACTAGGAGAATGGACATACTGTGTAGAGGACTAGTTGGTGCAATGGATAGATGGATGGAACATGGATCCTGATGTTAGGAATATCTGATTTAAAATCTGACCTCTCAGACACTTACTAGCTACGTGACCTTGGGTAATTCACTTAACTTCTTTCTGGCTTAATTTCTTCACCTTTAAAATGGGGATAATAATGTCATCTACCTCCAGGATTGTTGTGAGGATCAAATGAAATATTTGTAAAGTTCTTAGGACAATGAATAGCACAGAATAGGTGCTTATTTCCTTCCTTTGTTCCTTCCTTCCTTCCTTCCTTCCTTCTTTCCTTCCTTCCTTCCTTCTTTTCTTCCTTCCTTTCTTCTTTTCTTCCTTCCTTCCTTCCTTCTTTCCTTCCTTCCTTCCTTCTTTCCTTCCTTCCTTCCTTCCTTCCTTTCTTCCTTCCTTCCTTCCTTCCTTCCTTCCTTCCTTCCTTCCTTCCTTCCTTCCTTCTCTTGTATGCTAAGATTATTTGGAGGAGCAGAGTATTTAGCTCAGTGAAGAGAAGACTTAGTGGGGAGATTCTTGCTGACTTTTGATATAGGAAGGACTGTTTTTTCAAGAATGATGGGGCTTACTCAACTGGACCCAAAGGGCAGACCTAGGAGTAATGGGTAGAAGGTACAGAGAGGCAAACTAAAAAAAAATCTAATATTAGGGCTATCCAAAATTTGAACAGCTGTTTCAGAAAGACAAGGATTCATTTTATTAGAGCTGTAGAAAGAGGTTGCGCAACCATTTGTTGAGGATTTCACAGAAGGAATTATTTGTCAGGTATGGGTTGGACAATTTAGTTTCTGAATCCTTTTCCAACTGCTATTCTGTGATTTACATAACTATATTTATCACAGCAAAATTACCAGGGTCTCAAAGCAAGACTTTACCTATTTAACTGTTAATTTACCACTTTTCCCTTACATTCAATTAATATTTCAGACTGTCCCCAGGTAACAAAATAAAGTTATTGGTTGCTTTTTTCAGTTAATTTCTAGGTATAAATTGTGCTCACCTTAGAGATATGTCTATTTGTAAAACTAACTTAAAATATGACAGTAATGTGGTTTTACATAATATGATTTCTGACCAAAGGAACATTTGATGACATTCTCATTGTATTAGCCTATAAAAATAGTTCTTAAAAAAAGTCTTTCTAAATGTAATTACTTACCCAGGTTATTCAATAAATTAGGAGATATTAATATATTTTTCAGGTAGTTAAAGTTAAAAGTAAAATGATCTTTCCTGAAAAATTTGTATTTAAAATAAGCAAACAAAAATTAATTACAATAGCACAGACATCACATAAGTTACAAATTCATTTTATTTTTATGTTTGTGATTTTTTAATTAAAAAATCTCCCATGTAAGAATATAGTAGCTTAGTTATCATTAAAATTTTCTAACATACTGACCCTAAGTTTCCAAAAGTTTTACCAATTGGTTTGCAATAACAAATTTTCATTGTGATATAGATGATATACAGGACAAACAAGTCCTATTTGTACTCCTACAGAATTTATTTTTGTGAAATGTAAGATTATGATGATATATATTAACATATACAACTGTGTCAACAAAACACTGTGCAGCATATATGTCATGGGGCCAACTTATCAGCCAAGTCATCCTATAACAAAATTCTCTGGCCTTTCAATGATTAAATCCCCCTTGAATATCATCCAAAATAGACTTTCCTTACATGATATTGTGCCTTTAGCAATCCAAAGGGTCTGGTCATTACAGCATTCTGTGGTCTATGCAACTTGATTTCGGCAGACTTTCTGTTTCTGGATCCTGGGATCATGTATTGAGATATGAAAGTGGCTTCAGATATCATGCTACCCAACCTCCTCAATTAGTAGATGAGGAATTGAGGCCCAGAGATGTGAAATAATTTGGGCAAGATCACCTAGGTATTAAATGGCAGAGCAAAAATTTGAACTAGGTCCTCTGACTCCCAATCTAGGAATTCATTTCTTTCAGGGCTAGTAACCCACAGCTGGTTAGGATAAGAGCCTCTATTTCATTTCAGTGCTTAGTATGGTACCATCCTTTTCCTGCATCGTTAACTACAATTCTATGGCCCAATTGACTTTTAACTCTGTACTAGGCTTTGGTTCTTGATTTTATTTATTTGTTTGTTCATTTATTCATTCATTCACTTATTAATTTTTGTCAAATGCCTGAAAGAATATACCTCATTTGAGAGACTTCAGAAGAATGACTTTTTAATGTTATCATTAGAGCACATTATAGTGATTACTTATTATTACATTATTTTGTAATGCTTAAAAGACTGATTAGGTCAAGATTGTGATTTTAAGTTCATTCATTTGTGTCTTCCCTTCATTTATCCATTTGTTCTTTCAATTAGCCTTATTATGAGACTAATGCGTTCCAGGTATTGTGCTAAGAGACAGAGATATGGAAAGAAAAAAAAGTATGTCCTTCAATGGGCTTACATTTGATTGGAGTTTGAAGTAGCATAGTCAACTAGGCTGCTAGGTGGCATAGAGGATAAAACATTGGACCTGGAGTCAAGAAAACTTGAGTTCAAATATGACCTCATACATTCACTAACTGTGTGACCCTGAGCAACTCACTTAACATCTGTTACTTCAGTTTCCTTATATGTAAAATGGGGTTAATATAAGCTTCTACCTCACAAGAGTTGTTTTGAGGATCAAATAGAAAGCATTTGCTCAGCACATAGTGGGCACTTAAGGGCTTATCCCCTTCTCTGGTCTTGCCCATAAAATATAGATACATATATAAGAAAATATGGAATACATATTGAAAATATAAACTATATTTAAAAAAAGTAATTTGTGGGGCACTAGAACCTGAAGTATCAGGAAACCTTATGTAGGAACTGGCATTTGAGCTGGACTTTGAAATAAATTTGAGATCCTAAAATGCAGAAGGGAGAAGAGAATTCTTCCAGGTATGGAAGATAGCTCATGCAATAGCACATATTGAAAACTTAGTGTTTTATACAAGGAATGTTAAGTAGGTCAGTTTTCTCATTGATGCTCCTAGAAATTGTACAAAACATCTTTATATTCATCACCTCTCACCCCATCATCACCTTTGCTAAAGAGTAGATTCTCTAAGTTGTACAATGTCCTTCTCTTGAACCCTGAAAAGTGGCCAGCACAGACTATAGCATTGTCTCTCAGCTTTGGAAAATTGGAATTCTTATTTTCCTATTTGTGTCACTAGGGATGCAAACATCTATCTTGGACAACTCTGACCAAGTTCAGAGCTTCGTTTGACTTTGAAGACAATGATTTGGGAGGTGATGCGTCAATCAATCAATGAAAAAAAAACCTATTAATCATTTCTATGTGCCACGTGACTTACTTAGTCTGGGGAGACAAAGAAAGGCCCTGAAAATCCTTTCCCTAAAGAAGCTTATGTTCTAGTTGGGGAGAATATATATACATAGTCCAGTACATGCAAGAAATGTACAATATAAATAGAAGGTAATTTCATAAGGGAAAACATTAGCAGTTGGGTAGAGAAGAAAAGGTTTCCTGCAGGAGGTGACCTTTGAGGTGAATCATAAAGGAAGTTAGGAAAGCTAAAGGCAAAGGTGAGGAAGGAGAGCATTTCAGGATTCCAGGCATGAGGGAAAGCCAGTGGAACAGCACTGAGTTGAGGGACAGAAAGTCTTTTCATAGAAAACCAGCAAGTAGGTCAGAATGGCTGAGACTTGAAGGATGATTTTAAGGAATAATTTCAGAAGCAGAGGTGAGAATTTTAAAAAAAGTGGCATTTATAGGTTGCATTATGATTTACAAAATATTTTAATATCAGATTATCTTTTTTAATTCTTAAAACAATCATATAATGTAGCTATAACATCTCCCCATTTTCAGAAGATAAAATGAAGCTCTGATATAGTGACTTGCCCAAAATCACGCAAGTCAGAAAAATGAAGTTTACATTCACATCAAGGTCTTTTTGACTCTACTGCAGCTAATTGCCATCCATAGAATATAGCCATAATCAATGTTCATAATGAAGATACTGAGACACCATATAAAAAGATTAAATGATATTCACCATACTAATTAAAATAGAAATTCAGAATTGTTATGAACATATTTTCAACATGGATTGAAAAAATTCAACTCTCAATTTAGTTATGTTATTCAGTTGTGTTTGACTTCCTGACATCATTTTGGGTTTTCTTGGCAAAGATACTAGAATGGTTTGCCATTTTATTCTCCAGCTCATTTTATAGATGAGGAAGCTGAAGCAAACAGGGTGAAGTGACTTGCCTAGAGTCATACAGCTAGTAGGTGTCTGAGACCAAATTTGAACTCAGGTATTTCTGACCCCAGGCTCAGACTCTAGCTATAACTTAGTGGTAACTCTCATTTAGTAGTTTGTTTTTCTTAGCTATGTGACCTTGACCTCTCTGGGCCTTGCTTCTTTCTCTTGTAAAATGACAATGCGGGCCTAATTGATCTTGAAGCTTTCTGCTAGCTCTAAAAATCTATGTTCAGCCGATTAGAAAATTCAATTAAAAAGAAAAATCTCACTATCTTAAAATCCTGGTCAATTGAGGTGTTCTTGGAGTAGATAGCCATTATTTTATATTCAGAGTTCTATATATTATGGAATTAAAAAAAAAGAATGGTTACTCATATGGTTGTCATCAATATTTCAATCTCAGTAACACAGACAATACTTTATCAGTTTTGAAAATGCCATCTGATTCTGGCTTCAGACACTTGACACGCTTACTAGCTGTGTGACCTTGGGCAAGTCTCTTAACCCCAACTGCCCTTCCTCCCCCTCTAAAAAGCAAAAAAGCAAAAAAGAAAAAAAAAAAGAAAATGCTATCCAATAATTTTTTTTTTATATTTAAGAATGGAATGATGCTTATTGTGGTCATTGCTTATTAATTCACTCAGTGAACATATACATACATATATCTATATATACACATACACATATATAGTCACAATATAGTGAGGACTACATATATGGATGTGTACATGCATACACACATGTATATGTACACACATATGTGTATGTATACATACATATACATATTTATACGTATATACAATGAGTGTATAGGGATAACCACACTAAGGTCATATCATATAAGGATTGTCCCATTCTTTAATATACACATGCATATACATATGTGCACATATATACACATATGTATATGTGGGTACATGTACATTCACATATACACACGATTCAACATTATAATGCCATAATTTTTTAAAGTCACTCTTGAAATGAGTCTTGCAAAGGTTGCCTCTGGAGATCACTCTAAAATGGCACGAGCACCGTCTATTCCAGACATTCTGATGACATTATATTCCTGTGACTAGGAGAGTATTTTCTAGACTTTTGTATTGACGTATAAAAAAATTCCCCTAACCTATCTCAACTAATGATTCCGTGGAAAAATGATTCATTTGGAGTCAGAAGATCTGAGTTTAAACTTGATTTTTGACACATTCCCCATGTGATATTGAGCAAATCACTGTCCCTGTATGAAATTCAAATTCTTCATCTGCAAAATAAAGTGATTAGACAAGATACCTCTCTGGAATCTCACAGCTCCAAATCTATGATTCTATAAACCAACCTTAATTCAGTATTATTTAATGAAATTCCAACAGATAGTACCTAATATTTAGTAATAATAATAATCCAAATATTGATTCATTGAATGCTTATTATGTGCCAAGCACTGTGCTAAGTGTTTCACAAATATTATCTCATCACAAAAACAGTATGGCACAAATAAAATCGTAATCATAGACTATGAGAACATAGATTATAATAATACAGTTTCATAAAGTACAGCTTTTAAAAAAACAGTTTTTTTTTGCGGGGGAGGGAGTAGAAGACTGTGTAATAAGTATACTGTTTTTATCAGGATACTAGGAACTTATGTGATATATTCCTATTCCCATTTTCAATTCCTCAAGTTCTTTCTCATTGCTTTCCAAAAAACTTTAAAATTATTACATTAACTTTAAGGAAAGGAATGACATAATCTTCCATGGAAATAATGAATATTATTAATACAGTATTCTCTTTTAAATATGACCGAATGAATCAGCCTACAGCACTCAATATTTGGATCTTTAAATGTTTATGCAAGTTAAAATTTTTATTAGGGGAAGTTTGGTTACTTAGAAGTCTTTCATAAACCAAACAAAAATGATTATATTACTATTATTATTATTATGGGTTAATGCTATATCTTTACTATTAATAACAAGAAGACTTGCTGTTTCTTAAAATAGCATATGGAAGAATTTAAAAAGGAAAGTAAGTATTAAAACAATACTTCAAAACACTTACATTTCTACCATTGGGTATCACACATTTTGAGCAATTTCCCTACCATAAGTGTTTCCACTTTACTTTGGAAACCTAAATTTATTGAAGAAATTTTACGCTTTTGAGCTTTCCCTGTTCTTTTTTTGTCTTCTATTTAGAATTTAGTCCTACTTACAAACTGCCCAGAGTGTGACCATAGTCCTGCTATTGGCAACAAAATTGTTCTCTCCCCTCTACCTACCATTCAAAGTACTCTTCTTTTGGATTGGACACTCCACCTGCTAGGGAGTGAAACTATTCCAGGTGGAGGATACTGTACTCAGGAAATACCTGTCAACTCTTTTCCACTGACACAATTCACCTTACTGGGTTCCTATTTAGGATGTTATGTTTAAACCCAGCACAGCTTCTGAAACTACCCCTGGGAGCCTTGGATTTCCTAGTAGTGACCTTTGATTTACCTGCTTATTTGGACTTTGTATGACCCATTATTTGTCTTGTCTTGTCTTGGTTTCCTCATTTGAGTATTACAGAACTTGCTCTGCTTTCTTTGTTTTCTGTCCATTTGTGGCCTCTTCCTGCTATACATTGACTTGAACAATACAGTATGGACCACTCTTCTCAGCTGACCAGGCATCCCTTAACCCTATAAGTTTCAGAAATTCTTCTCAACAATTTTCTTGTTTTTTAAAGTTTTATCTGCATTATTGACACCTTTTTAAAAATTTATTTTTAGGGGTGAAGGGGGTCAGAGTCAAGATGGCAGCATAGAAGCAGGAGAACTCTGCAGCTCCCACATAGCCACCTCAAATACCTATAAAATATGACTCTAAACAAATTTTAGGGCTCCAGAACTCACAAAAGTACAGAAAAACACATCTCCCGCTGAAGGCAGCTTGGCAGGCGTGACAGGAAAAGCTCATCTCAGCAGTCTGGGAAAACCAGCCTGGCCTGAAATTGCAGCTTGGCCCCGGGGGCAGCCAGCACAATTTGCAGCAGGAGCCTTCAGGAGAGTTGATCAGCAGCAGCTGTGGCGATTTCCAGAATTATCAAGCCATAAGAAATAAGGACAAAGTGAAAGGTTAGTGGAACTCAGCTAAATTCGGGGAAGAGGATCCAGCCAAACTACCTCCAGGGCAAGGAAGCAGCAGAAGTGGTACAGCCACCTCCACATAGCTGCTTCAGAGCTTGTGATCTGCAGATTGCAGGGGGGCCAAGCGAGCATTCAGGGGCTAAATGCTCTTGCCTTAACTGGCCTGGATCAGGATCGTGGTCTTGGGTGGTCGTCCTGAGGTACATGAACAGTGAGCCAAAGCTGTGGGGGCTGCAGCGGCCTCCTAATAGCTCCAGCAGCTGCAAAAACACCAGCAATTTAGGACAGAGTTTCCCCCTATGGAAGCAGAGTTCTACAGAGCTAAAAAGTTAAGTAATTGGCTGGCAACATGAGCAGGCAAAGAAAGCAAAGTAAAAAGAGCAATCCAACTTTAGAATCCTTTTTTGGGGGACAAAAAGGATCAAAACACAGAACAGGAGGAAGACAACACAGTCAGAACTCCTGCACCAAAAGCTTCCAAGAAAAATGTAGATTGGTTACAAGCTATAGATCAGCTTAAGAAGGATTTTGAAAACCCAATAAGAGAAGTGGGGGAAAAATTGGGAAAAGAAATGAAAATGATGGAAGAAAATCACGAAAAGAGAGTCAACAACCTTACTGAAGAAAATAACACCTTAAAAAATAGATTGACTCAAATGGCAAAAGAGGCCCAAAAAGCCAATGAGGAGAAGAATGCCTGCAAAAGTCGAATTTGCCAGATGGAAAAAGAATCTCAAAAGCTTGCTGAAGATAATAATTCCTTCAGAATTAGAGTGGGGCAAATGGAAG
>CM053584.1:254236154-254254232 GCA_028627135.1 Pseudochirops cupreus | reverse complement strand
GGAAGACCACCGCCCCACCCTGCAAGCTCCATGAGGGAGGAGGACAGTACAAAATCTTTGTTGCATGATAGACCTCTGAGAGACTGACTCCTTCTCCTCTTCAAACTGGTTTGAACCTTTTACATCCCTCCTACTTTTGCTAGAAAGCAAAGCGTTGCCCAAGAGTGCTACTCTCTTGTCTTCTTTAGGAAAGTGTGTCTGTACAATGATTACTGGGTGTTATGCTAGCAGTAATGTGGAGGAGTTATTTAGTTTTATATTACATTAAGCAATAGGCTTATTATAATTGTGAACATGCTTTCTACCATTGTTCATTCCTGTTACCATTCTTCTTCCATTGGGCTGCTAATGGGAGTAGGAACCAATCTACTATCTGCTGCTATTGGGGCCCACATGTCTGCCAACCTGCCTTCTGCTATGGGTTGCTACTCCAGTATATATCTCTGCCCACTGGCTGTAGGCTTTGTGACTTTGGCTCTTGTCTGTGCCCACTACCCCTCCTTAGAGTGCTGGGACACCCTAGAGTCAGGAAGACCTGAGTTCAAATCTTGCCTCAGACACTTACTAGCTTTATGAACCTGGGCAACTCACTTATCCTTAATCCACTGACAAAGGAAAAGGCAAACCCCTCTAGTATCTTTGTCAAGAAAACCCCATGGAAAATATTGGCATGCATTGACATGGTCCACAGAGTCACAAAGAATCGGACTTGACTGAGCAACAAAAACTGCCACTACCACCCTCCCCCGGGACAGCTAGAGCACAGGTCTATGATTTCTGTCTGCAATGTCAGGGTCAACTGCTCACCCACGTCTCAGGAAAAGACAATTGCCCCTACTAGGGTACGAGCTGTTCTGTCCTAAGCTGGGAAGGACTGTTACAGCCCTGAGCACTACTGCTTTGACTCTGAAGAGATCTGACTGGGACCCTCTGACTCTTTTTACTTATGCAGAACTCTGCTCTCTATAGATCTGGGTTGTTAGTGCTAGGCAGGAGCACTAAAGTTTCTGTTACTTCTTGAGCCTGATTCTACCTTTCTATGTTAGGCAAAAGAGATACAACAGCACACAAAGAGACTCCTCGAGGCCAATTCATGTGTTTTTTATGCAATCAGTAGCTATTTCTGCTAGAATCAAAGACATGTACCCAGAGACTGAGGCCTCTGGTCTTCAGTGCCTCATCACTGAAAGCTGAAGAGAGAGACAGAGACATAGACACAGACACAGACACAAGACACAGAGAGAGAGACAGAAACAGAGAGAGAGAGAGAGGAACAGAGAGACAGAGACAGAATTATAGTTCACAGTTCACCATTCCACTGTTCAGACTGTTTGGGTATGACAGTGAACTTTTTAAACTGATGTAGAATCTTTACCTGTTTTCAGTTAAGTAAATGGGGTATAATTGACACCTTTGTCCATATCACCAATTCCAGAGGCATCTTTGGACTTCTGGGGAGAAATTAGCATTTTTCTTTTATGCTTCCCCCAATATCTGACAAGAAAATATGTGTAACAAAATTGTGTTTGTTCTTTCAAAGTCCATCTTAAAAACAAACAAACAAAACTGACACTTCCTCCAGAAGAATTATTAGACTATCCTAAAATTCCAGAAATCTGTCTTTGTTTGTATCCACTCAGTTGGGGTCCCTCATGCCACTCATCAGTGGTAGGTTATATCATACATTATAGGTTTGAAGACTGTTGATTCAGCTGTGTTGTCATTTAAAAAAAAAAATCAAAAACAAACAATCCATATGAATGTCTCTCCTTTAAAAACAGGTAAAGCCTTCCTTTTAGGTGGCTTCCCTCAAGAAAATTGGGTGATAATAAATCAATGAATATATAAATAAGCATTTATTAGGTACCTACTATGTGCTAAGGAACACAAAAGACATCAAGTCTCAACAAGGATTAAGCAAAATTAGTTTTTATGAATTTTTTTTCTAATTAGGTGGTGTGGGGCAGGAAGAATCTCTTTTTTCATCCCAAAACATTTTCTAGGCTGCTTTGAAAGTTAACTGTGTTCTGAAGAAATTCTCACTTAAAACTTGGAAGATACTTAAATTAGTAGTTTGAAGACCCTCCAACAAAAGAGGACAGCTTAAAACACAATTTGGCACAATTATCTTCAAAGTATGGTTCTTTTTTTTTTTTTAAGAAACAAAGAATTTAATGTGTTATGTCTCTGAGAAGTATTTGCACTTTTTCTTTTATTCTAATTATTTTATTTATTTTTAGTTTTTAACATTCATTTTCATAAGATTTTGAGCTTTAAATTTTGTCCCCTTCTCTTTCCTCTATCCGCCCCAAGATGGTGTGCTGTCTGATATAGGCTTTACTTATACATTCATATTAAACATATGTTCACATTAGTCATGATAGAAAGAATTAGAACCAATGGGAAGAACCACAAGAAAGAAAAAAAAAACAACAAAAGAAAAAGAGAGCAAATAATATGCTTCCATTTGCATTCAGACTCTAAAAATTCTTTCTCTGGATGTGGATAGCATTTTCTATAATGAGTCTTTTGGTGTTGTCTTAGATCTTTGTGTTGCTCAAAAGAGTTAAGTCTGTCAAAGTCAGTCATTGTACAATGTGGCTGTTACTGTGCACAGTGTTCTCCTAGTTCTGCTCATTTCATTCAGCATAAGTTCATATAAGTCTTTTGAGATTTTTCTGAAATCTATCTACTCATAATTTCTTGCAGCACAATAGTATTCCATTACATTCATATACCACAACTTTTTCAGTCATTCCCCTCAATTTCCAATGCTTTGCCAACACAAAAAGAGCTGCTATAAATATTTTTGTACATGTGGGTGCTTTTCCCATTTTTATGAAATCTTTGGGATATAGGCCTAGAAGAGGTATTGCTAGGTCAAAGAGGATGCACAGTTTTATAGCCCTTTGAGCATAGTTCCAAATTGCTGTCCAGAATGATTGGATCAGTTAACAACTCCACCAACAATGCATTAGTGCTCCAATTTTCCCACATCTTCTCCAACATTTATTATTTTCCTGTTTTGTCATGTTAACCAATCTGATAGATGTGATGTGGCACCTCAGAGTTGTTTTGATATGCATTTCTAATTAATAGTGATTTTTGGCATTTTTTCCACTTGACTATAGATAGATTTAATTTCTTCCTCTGATAACTGCCTGTTCATTTCCTTTGACCATTTATCAATTGGGGAATGACTTGTATTCTTATAAATTCAACTTAGTTTTCTATATATTTTAGAAATGAGGCCTTTATCTGAGACACTGACTATAAAAATTGTTTACAAGCTTTCTGCTTTCTTTCTAATTTTGGTTGCAATGACTTTGTGCAAAAACTTTTCAGTTTAATGTAATCAAAATTATCCATTTTGCATTTCATACTGTTGTCTATCTCTTGTTTTGTCATAAAATCTTCCAAGGCACAGTTCTTAAGAACATAAGAGTAAACTCACATTGTTTTCTTCTTGTTGAATGGCCACAGTCAGTTTACTCTCTAATATTCCAAGACAGGGAGTATCTCATAGTAAGGAACCACCAATTCTGCAGGCATCATCTAAAGCACTACTGGAACTATGAAGGACAAGAAGACCAATGCAGGATTGTACAGTAAATAGTCATGCAATTGAATAGAAAATTTCCAAGCATTTGCTATGAAATGACCAGAGCAGGGAGCAGAACTGGTGAAAGGTTTCAGCCTCTCTCTTATCATCTCAATGAAGATTTAAAAGCTTCCTACCACACTTTACCTCCTCGCTAGTAAGGTCTTTAAGGTCTTCTGAAGGACACTGTACTGCTTAAATAGTACAGTGATAATGGTAAATGTAGGGTTGTTTGGTCAACCTTGTCCTCCAGTATTCAAGAAGCCTGATACACGCAGAACTAAAGGAGGAAGAATAAAACTAAAACATAAACATAGAAAAAAGGTAGAGATCATGTGGGACTGAGAAGATAGTGGTGTGGTGTCCTTAACAGTAATTCAGAAGGAGGAAGGAGGAAGGTTGCATGGAGAAGTAGAATGAGTTTTGGACACATTGAGTTTAAGATATCTAGTGGACATATAGTATGAGATGTTTGAAAAACAAGTGCAGATGTGAGACTAGAGGTCAGCAGAGAGGTTAGGACTAAATTGGTAGCTTTGAGAATCATTAGTCTAAATAGGATCATTTAAATCATAGAAGCTGATGAGATCATCAGAAGTAGTGTAGAAGAAGAAAAGAGGTCCTAGGACAGAACTGTGGGACGGACACTCATGGTTAGTGGGCAAGACCTAAACGAACATCTAGTAAAGGAGACTGAGAAGGAGCAGTCTGATGAGCAAGAGCTAAATCAGGAGAGAGAATCAAGGAGAAGAGAGTGATCAACAATGTCAAAGACTGCAGAGAATATGAAATCTAGTGCTGTTGTCTCCCTTCACAATTTGTTCATCATTTCCCTTGAGATTCTTCCTCTGTTGTTCCTTCGGTTGAATTTTATTATTTTTTTCTAGTCCTATAACTTATGGTACTGAATAAGTGAATTCATTGTTTATATTGACACAGTTCAACCATAAATAATTAATCTCTCAAGTGTAATGTCTATCTTAATTTTTTGTTTCATAGTTCTGTGAATATACTTCATATAATCTGTTTCACTGGGTAGATGGATTCCCAAATATTTTATACATTGTCTTCTTATTTTGTATGTAATTTCTCTTTCATTATTTTCCTGTTGTGTTTTATTGATAATACAGCAAGACTGATGATTTATATGGATTTAATCTACATCTTGCTTTTCTGTTGAAGCTATTAATTGTTCCAAATAATTTCAGGGAAATCTCTAGTGATCTCTAGGTGGACTATCATTTCACATGCAAAACCCAATAATTTTATTTCCTTTTTGCTTGTACTTATTCTATAATTTTCCATTACTTATCTTATTGCTATAGGTAGCATTGCTAGAACTATATTGGATAATAGTAGTGATTATGAACATCCTTGTTTTAAAACTTCTTTTCTTCTTAATTTCCCTGTTACTAAGTTACAGTGACACTGGTCTCCCTGATGTTCATTCCACAAGACAGTCCTCCTTTCTCTGGGTATTTTCGTTGGCTATTCCCCTTGCCTAGAATTCTCTCCCTTGTCATATCTGTCTCCTGGTTTCTTTGACTTTCTTTAAGTTCCAATTAAAATCTAACTTTACACAGGGTGCCTTTCTGGATTCCCACTCAATGGATTAATACAATGGACTATCACACCTGCAGACCATAATCTGAGTAATATGCCTTCATGCATATTCTCTCTACCCTACCCCTATTTAGATTGCTAGGTTTATCTTTTTTGAGTGACTGGAATCTGTTGACCAGGCCCTACAGGGTTTGATGCAACTGATATAATGTCATCTGCAAGAAAGAATGGAGAACTTTTCAATGATTAGGGAATCCCTCATAAATTTGTACTTTGTGGGATTATATAGGATAGAGGTGGGGAACCTGAGACCTTGAGGCCACACATGGCCCTCTAGCTTCTCAAATGAGGCCATTTTTTACCAAATCCAAACTTCAACATGTTTATATTCAGTCAAAGGACTGTACTTGAGGACCTAGAGGACCAAATATGGTCATAAGGCCTCAGGTTCCTCACCTGTGGATAGGACATTCTTTTTTTCCAAATTAAAAAGAAATTACAAATATATGTATATACATACACACATATTTAAACATATACATATATACTCATATGTATATTGTACATATATGTCTACATATGTATGTATATATATATATACATACACTCATATACGCATGTATTATATACAGCAACACAAAAAAGCTATCAGAATTCTAAGGAGGAACTTTTTATCAATTTGCCTTCATTATAAGCTATTTATTTTTTTAACTGAAATGAATTAAAAATTTACCCCTGGAGAAAATGTACCTAAACTATCTTTACTAAAATGTAGCTCAGTATTTCACCACTGGCCCATTAAGGTTAAACTTTACACTGAAACCCTAATGATCAAACAACATATGTCAACAATAGCTGGTTAAAATGGACATTAATCAAAGAGATACGGTTAAGTTAAATCTCAAAAGAGCAAACAAATTGGCAACGTTATTATCGCTACTAATGAACGCTCCAAATTTGTGGATTTGTAATATTAGTTAATCACTAAACCCTCTTTGTTCTCCAAAATACTCAACATTAGTTAGATTTTTCAGAGTAATGTTCAGATTACCTAGCTATACATTGACAAACTTTAGGATACTGACAGATTTTAAATCATGGTTTTATCTTTTGACCTCAATAATACCATTGTCCTCTTCTATGTGCCTTCTGAAACCACTTGTCTCATACTCTTTTAAGCTGTACAGAGAAGGAGTCCATTTTAGCTCTATCTCCTATTCCTTGATTATTTCAGTGACTTTTTAATGGAGCTTCTCTTTTTCACATTTTTCCTCCTCTTCCTCATATTTCATATCAAATTTTATAGAATAATTAAAAGAACTCTAGCTTTGGATTCAGAATGCCTGAGCTTAAGTCCTAGCTTTACTACTTATTAGCTTCGAACGACAGTCTGTCCGTCTGTAAACGAGCAGGTATTTATTTCCTTTTTGCTTGTGTTTATTCTCTCAATTTCCTTTACTTGCCTAATTGCTATGGCTAGCATTGCTGAAACTATTATCAAATAGTAGTAGTGATTATGAATATCCTTAGTCTAACCCTGATGTTATTCAAAAGGCCTATATTGCCTCTCTGTTACATATAATGTTGGTTCTTAGTTTTAGAAAGATATTTTTTACCGTATTGTGGCAAGACCCGTTTCTTGCTGTCTCCTGCACTACTTCTATCTAACTCCGTGCAGTACCCATATAATCTCCATACACTATAGGAAATGATTCTTACTGAGACCTGGCTGCTTCCTCATGATTACACAGTATCCCTGGCCACTCTTTTCAGACCTGGTAAGGTGCTGCCTTCCAATGTGCTCCTTCCATCTTTTGATTATACCATGAAGGAAGAGGAAAAGAAAAGTCATTGGGGACTGGGACTTCCATGTCCTACTGTACCACCTACTGACTGATCTCTAGGCTTCATAGGGAAGAAGAGAGGAGAAACAGGTACTCTTGGTCATACTCTACACATTTCAACAGTTATGAACCCCTGTAGGTCATCATTCAATTCCCATTCCCTCTCCTTCACTACCTAATTCCTTATTCCCATCTGTCTCATTGCACTCTCCCCACCCAAAGTCATAACCAAATGCTACCTATCTCTTCCTATGGGCCCTCTGGTATATCTGTTCCATAGGCAACAAACTTGCCTTCATTTTATTTTTTTTAATATATATATTTGTTTTTTTGTTTTGTTTTTTGCTTTTTGGAGGGGGCAGCTGGGATTAAGTGACTTGCCCAAGGTCACATGGCTAGATTTTTGTGTTAAGTGTCTGAGGCCTGACACTCAGGTCTGAACTCAGGTCCTCCTGACTCCAGGGCCAGTGCTCTATTCACTGTGCCAACCAGCCACCTCTTGCCTTCATTTTAAATCTCTTCCTCTCCCCTCCTTCCATCTTCTGGCAATCACTGAGACCTGAGTTCCCCTGATACAGCCTTTCTTGCCAGTCTTTCTAGTTTAGGCTGCACTTTTACTCATTCCCCCTGGATCACTAGTCAAAGTGAGGGTTTAGCAGGAAAGGAAAGAAGAGATAAGAATGATAGTTAACAAAAGAGTAAGGATTAAGTGAGGGTGTTTTGAGGCTGGTAGAGATGAGGATATGTTTCTAAGCTATAAGGAAGGAGCCAGTAGAAAGGGAAAGATTGACAATAAGTGAGAGAACGGACATGAGAGGTGGAAGGAAGGAGAGTGTAATAGAGGAATTTATGCTGGTAGTGCAGTTTGTTTGGTAAAAAATAAGGCCTTCTCACTGTGTGAGATAAAGGTAAAGGAAGAGACAGTGGCAAAAGGCATTCTAGAGATATGAGATTATCAAGAAAGGAGAAAAGGAAGCTCTCTCCAAATGGTCTCCTCAATGTTAGTGCCTTCCCTTTGTTAATTATCTCTGATTTATTGTGTATAAATCTTGTTTTTAAATTATTGTTTCCATGTTGTATCTCCCATTAAACTGTGAGCTTTTAGAAAAGAGGGATTTTTTTTATTCCTAGCAATTAGTACAGTACTCAGCACATACCAGGAATATTTTTTTGAAAAAAATATGTGGCAAAGTTCTCAGCCGGGAGATTGGAGGGAGAGGGAGCCATGGGAAGTTTGAAGAGAGCTAAAAAGATATAAAAAAAGATGATGCCTTGGGTTCATGAGTTGATAAGAGAGGTATAGAAATACTATCTAGAATTAGTGAGGGCCCAGTTGAGATTACATAACATGAATTTATGGTGTACCCAGTTAGAATGGCTATGTGGTTTTTTCTCTACCTCTGTTCAGGATAACATATGTAAAAGACAGCATATGGTGGGAATGATCCCAAACTGAGTCTTGACAGAGCACAACTGACCATATGATAAGGGAGCCAGAGAATCAAAAAAGGAGGAAAATAGAATTGAATTGGTTCACTAAGGGATCAAAATTGGGAAAGGAAAAGAAAGTGACTAGTAAAGGGATGATGACTTGAGAGAACTGAGAAATCAAAGGATTAGAAGTCACATTGTAGAGAAAAAGTGGGATTTGGTATGAAAGGCAGAGGAACAGGTGGAAAACCAAAGGATTATAGTCAGATAAGGAAATTTCAGAGTTCTTAACATGAATGTGGTACATTTGTGTGCTATAGCAAGATCCAGAGTATGACCAAGTTCATGTGTGACTGAGGTAGGACAGAAGAGTAGGTTGTGGAAAATGGAGTTGAGGGAACTGATCAGTGTTTGAGGGAAAGTCAATACAATACATATGTTGAAGTTTCCTAATATGAGGTCAAGAGTTAAAGAGGAGGGAAACTTTGTGAGCTAGACAATGATCTCACTGAGGAGTAAAAGGGAGTGTCTTGGAAATCTATAGAGAACAGGTACCAGGATTTTGACTGAGTAGAAGATTTGGATTATATGATCCTGAAAGAAGGAGAGGCCACTTAGTGATAGAAGTAAGTGGGGAACCTGGAAGTAGCAATGGGGAGCAAGGAGTATTCCAACTCCCTTATTGGGCTGAAGGAAGGAGTTCAGGGAAATGAGTAAAAGTGTGGCCACCGATGGAAAGGTTATACAGGGAAGCTATACTGTCATCAGGAGAGAGTCTGAAGGTGGAAGTGAAAGACAGAAGATGGAAGAGGTGGGGAAAGAAAGGATTTAAATAAGTTGGTTTTTTTTTTAATCTATGGAAGAGGCACTTCAGAGAACAAAGTGGAAAGTGTGGGTAGACTTAAAACTGGACCTTATGGAGGATTAGTTTGAGGGAGATGAGAATAAGAGAGAATGTACTCAAGGGACAAACAGCAGAGTCTGATTAATAACAGTCTGGGATTCGTAATCAGTGGGAGGGAAAAGGTATAACTGCATAAGAGTTTATCAATCATAGAAGAATGTATTCAGGTAGGTTATCAACATGCCTAGGGATTTAGCCTTAGGGTGGAATCATCTCAGTGCTCCACAACTCAGGAAGGAAATTGAATGAGGGGGAAGGATGGAATGATATTTCTTTCCTTCCCCTTTAGTCCAGGAGAGTGGTACAAGATGGAAAGGTCTTTCTCTCTTTACTCTGAAGGCAGAAAGAGTGCAGATGAGGAGACTGGGCATGTAATGGAATGGTATCTCTGCTGACAGGAAGAAGTCAGGTGACTTGACCAGTGTTGTGTGGAATGGCTTCTTAGTTACATAACTCTGGTCAATGCAACTCCTGTGCTCAAAATTTGCTATGTCTTTCTAGAGCCTGCTAAGTTCAAACTCTTTTGCCTCACCTTTGGGACCATCACAATCTTATACCAACCTATGTTTCCTGTCTCATCTCATTATTCATTTCAATATACTCTCCACTCCAGTGGGATGGACAATTTACTGTTTCCCCACTTGTTTCTCCTTTTACTTTCCCCCATATGTTCTGTAATCCAGTGTTCAGTGACACTGGCCTCCTTTCTGTTCCTCAAACAAGACACTCTATCTTCTTTTTTGTGAATTTTCACTGGCTGTCTCTAATGCCTCAGATTCTCTCTATTGTCATCTCTGTTTTTTGGCTTCTCTGGATTCTTTCAGGTGTTTTCCTACTTCAATCCCTCCACTCACACTGGTTCCCATCACTTCAAATTCCCGTTCCTAGTTTGCCTGCTATAGTCCAAATCAAATTTCCTCCCTTTATAAAGTCTTCCTTGAATGGCTCTTTACCTAATAACTACCTCCTCCATACACATGGCACTTTTTTTGTGTCCCCCCCCATGTACTTATCATATATTATTGCCTATCAAAATTATCTGTAAACCAATTTACTAGATTTTTAAGCTCCGTGCTACTACATCACTAGCAAGTAGAGAAGTTCTCTAAATGTAGTTGGTACATAATTAAGGTTTGGTGAAAAGAAATTAATCTTAGTCTTAGCAGTGACATAAGGATTCTAAGACTTCATAGCACATCCATCAAACATAGTGATCAAGACTTTATTTCCTCAGCGGTGATGTCAGATACATTTTACTCCCTCTAATTTTTAGAAGGAATACTGGGTTATTATGTTTCTGGGGTCCATCGGGGGATTTAGAGGAATTCATAGGGATCCTGATTCCTGTGCTTCTTTGAAGAGTGCATTCATATTTGTCAGCATTGTTGCCCAGAACTGATTCTCTCACCTAAGGCACCTTCAAACATCTTAGTTTTGTGGCATACTACCACCTGAATGACTGTAAACTGAAGCAAATCCTTGGATTGTTTTCTATCTTCAAGAAACTCCTGGGTGCTATTGACAGGTTTAGCAGAGGTTTGATGCCTAGAAATGCTATTTTGGGTCAGTGCTTCCGTGATGAGAGGATTGAACTAAATGATCATTAAGTCTCTTTTCCTCTCTTATAGTCTGGGATTCTATGATTGTGCATCCAATTGGCCCATAGCTACCTTTGCATGGATTTGATTGGCTAGACAGCCACCCAGAGGTTCTAGTGCCCCCTGGTGGTTATTGCATTCTGATATCAGACCTTGAAACATAAAAATCTATTGTGAAAAAGAATAAAACCACTAAAATTGAGAGAGAAAGAGGCAGACAGAGAGAGAGAGACAGACAGACAGAGAGACAGAGAGAGAGAGAGAGAGACAGAGACAGAGAGACAGAGAGACAGAGAGAGGAGATGCGGAAAGAAAGAGAAGGTTTATATAATTCATGTGACATTTTATCATAGATGCTGATTTACCAGAATATGTTAGGTGTATATGAGAAGCAAGAAACTTCTTGGAAAAATATTTTCTTTCTCTTAAGTGAATAGTTTTCATAAATTCTCTCAAGTCCACATGTGCTACATTTTTTTTCCTGGCTATGTTTGCTGACCATTTTAATTAAGTCACAATGCTCTCTATGGGCCATTGACAAATTTTTGGCTTTTGTCATGACACCCTATACTATTTTCAAAGATCACAAAGTTTCATAGCATGGTGTCTTAGCTGCTTTAAATCAGACCATTCTATTAAAATTACACCTAAAAGTCTGAGTACATTCATTAACTAAATGTGTTTATATAATTTTACCTTAATCCTTAGAATTTCCAAATTTCTAATATTAAAAATTAAAAATCTCCTGAACAATTAAAATTATAAATGGCAGAGAAAATTGAATCCTCACTTATAGTTTTGTACAGTTTAAGTCATGTTAAGTGTTAGAAACCTAAATGATACCTTGTTCTTGAACAGAGCCCAGATTATGTACACTTTATGTTAGATTGTAAATAAATATTTTATAGATGCTACATAAACCGTGCTAATATAACTATGTAAATTATTTTCTTACACAGTGGAAAAGATTGTTTATATTTTTACTAAAATCACAAGCAGAGAACCTACTTTTCTGTAATCTCTATTAACTGAGACATAATGTCTCTTTTCAGTTTATAATCAGTTTCTTCTGCACAGTACCTTTTCTAATTCAGTTTAAATTACCCCTTTTCTGTGATGAACTTGCGTTTTCACATTTGCCAGCTGTGAATGCATTTAGACTGTAAGTGCAAAAGTAGTAGGTTCAGAAACAGCCCTTTGATTTCATTGTTGCGGTTAACCATTTAGTTTGATAGTGTGGGATTTGTAACCAACTGGAGCCTCCAATTGAGCCTTTCCCTTCCCTGTTCCTTATCCTTCTCCACAAAGGATTTTTATGTGAAAATTGATAGGTTCCATTTCCTTGGTCATTCTAATTTATTTCTAAGTAATAGTTCCTCTTTTAAAAATCTATGCTTGCTTACGGAAGGTAAATAGTAACTTCCCAGCAGGAAAAGAGAAGATAAAGATTAACACTTCACTGAAGGTGTGTGTACGTGTTCATGCATGTGTGCACACATGTATGTCTGTATATAATGATATGACTACTGTTAATCAAATAGAAATAAAAATACTTTGTTTTGATATAAAAGTATTTCTTTACCTATCTTTTTAAATCAGAAGCAAAAGAAGACACTTTTTGCTCTTCTATGAATGTGGTATACCTAGAGAAAGGGGGGGAGGGACAGGTTTGGGTGGAGGAGAAATACAAATGGAATTTTAAAAGTTTTTTCTTAGCTTCCATTTTCCATTTATTCCATGTTAGCTTAATATAATTATGGTATTCTATAGGGCATGACATAACACCTAAAATTTATAAACAATTGCTGGAAATTGCATATGATCTTGTGCAACAATTGGAGCTACCTAAAGAAGATGTGAGGCGGGAAGATGTTTGAGGTAATTTATTAAAGACAGACATGTCAGGGAAATGACTTCATTTTGAACCAAGTTTGAATATATTAATAATCTATTCACATCCATTTTGTAAAACTATAACTACACAAGAGAAAAATGTGATTAAAATAATAGAAGAGAGGTTATAATAAGTTCTTTTAAAATGCCATTGCAAATTCTAAAAAAAGAAAAAAAGTACAGTACTCCATATATGCATATGCCCTGTGTTCTAGCTTGATTACTTTCCCCTTAATTTTTCCTCCTACAAATAGGTTGGTGGGGATTTATCCCCAGCTAATGCAAGTCTAAATTCAACTCACATGCTTTTTATATTTTAAAAATATAAACTGCAGAGTGGAATTTGTTTTTTTTCTTTCTTTGGGGTTCAGTAATTTTGTATTTAAGTGCTCCCACGTCTCACAGATGCATCTTAGTATTATGGAAAACTAACTAGGTGGGAGGCTTTTTCTATATCATTGTGTAAATCTGCAGTCAAAAAAAAAAGTCACTTGCCTTATACATGCATTTAATGTGAAGACTACTCCCCCCAGGACAGATACCTATGAGTCTGAGAAAGAAATCAACAAAATAAGGGATTGCACATATGCTAACTATACCAATCAAAGTATAGAAAGATATTACTTTCATGGGTTTCTTGGATTTAATGGAAAGGTATTTGTATTCGCACCACTGAGTATTAGTCATTCAGTAGATGAAAGGAATATGTTAAACTTTAAAGGCTACCTTAGTGTCATTCTTAGAAGTAGGGATGAGACCCTGGGGAAAGTGTTGAAATCCTGGAGAATTTATTCCATTTATCAAAAGTTGTTTAATATATATGGTTTTTGTAGTTTTGATATCTGATATTTATGAAGTCGATATGTGAAAAATCTGTGTTTTTAATTTAAGTGTTTTAGTTTGCAATTTTCACTCTTAAAGCATCTATTTGTATAAAGATTGTTCCAAAATCTTCTATAACCTTGGCAAAACATTGCTAGTCTTCTATGAATTTTTCTTTATCTCTTTCCAAGACTTAATCCATTATGCTGTTTACATTTTCTTTACATCCTTTAAAAGGGCACTCAAGATGTTTTTAATATAATTTCTGAAAAAAAATTTAATTGGCATAACAGCTAGAAACATACAATTATATCTATATCTATATAAGAAGTCACACTGCCAAGCCTAAGGGAGGAGGGAAGAAATTTCATTTCCTATCTTCAATGGAAAGCTGGCTAGAAATCTAGAAACTACATAGGACAGTAACTTGTAATTGTTCACAGAATGCTGCTGTCATCTCTGGATAGTTCTAATTTTTACCACCATAAGTTTCAGGAACAGCTATTTTATATTTAATTTTTAAATGAGGGTAAGATAAAATTGAATTCTTAGGCAGAAACAACTTTTTTTTTATGTCCAAGAAAGACAACTTACAAATGACAGAAGATCTAGAAGAAAAAAAGAGGCAAATAAAAAGAGAAATAGGATCATGGAGGTCAGAAAGGGTTTGTCTCAGTTTAGTAAACTTTGAAATTAATGATTTGACAATTGGTATTTTTTTCAGAAATGTCATAAGTTTAACCTTAGTTTTCAGCTGCAAAGAATAGGAAAACTACCTTCAGGTTACCAGCTCTGGGACTGCTTTTTTTGAGCTGTTGTAGGGTGGGTAGGATGGGTAAAGGCGACCTGATAACTTTTTTCTTCTTTTCAATTTTTTTCAAATATTTTTTGAAAAAATTAAATTAAAAAAGATAGCTATTACAAGAAATGAAAACCTGGGAGAACTGCAAAATCTCTTGGTTGAAAAGGTATGATTTGAATAAAGTTGGTGATGGCATTCTATGAGATCAACTTAAGCAAAATGCAGGGTGCTACGAAGTGGGAAAACTTTAAAAAATGATTAGGATTTTAAGAAACCTCGGATTTAGGTATTAAGGTTTTACTTTATCATGAACACTAACTCCTGTTTAATACTTTTAAGAAACAGAAGGGCAGGGGAATAAAAACAAAAGATTTCCTCCTCGCTCCCCTTTCCTCAGTTTCTTTTGCCAAGGCTTGTTTTAAACTACTGGAAACATTGTTTAAATATGATGCATTTAACTGCTTTCATTCTTCCACAGAGGGTGGTGGGTGGTGCCCCCAAAATGGGAAAGGAAGCAAGCAGCTGCAAGGATGAAGAAAGAGAAGCCCGAATACTTTGGTGAAAGGTGATTAACAAAGTTACCAAGCACGGAGTTTTGAATGTCGATCTCTTAAAATAAAAGCCACTTCGCTTAAAGGTACAGCGGTTTTCACCGCTTAGGAGCCTGTGACTTGTTAGATGGAATGCAGGCTCTTTCGCCTTTGGTTTCTAAACCATAGAGACGTGGATGAATGTCAGTGGATATCGGTGTCTAGAGCACTATCTTCACATTTGTTTTGCTAGGAGAAAGCCCCGATTCCTAAAAGCAGAAAGCCAACAGCTTCTCTGGCCTCTTCTCCCAACCCTGAGCTCTTCTTTCCACACATGCAACTAGATCGCGCAGAGCTCAGAACCTGAGGGGAATCCTCTACCAGCAGCAACCTGACTCCACTCTCCGCCAATTGGTCTGCGCCTCCGACCCCTCCTCCACGGCCTGGGCAGCCTCCTTCCCTGAGATCCGCCCCCTGGCTCTGGGAATCAGCATCTGGGAGGCCGGCTCCTGCTGCCAGTCTCTTAGACTGATGGGTGGCTCTTCGGCCTGGAATCCCCGCCCCTTTCCCCCTAATTGATATTATTGGAGTGTGGAGCGAGCGGCCGGTCTGCAGTCGGAGACTTGCAGACAGCAAATACGGTGCGAACGAATTGGAGGGGGGTGAAGAAAAAAAAAAGGAAAAGAAAGGAAGAAAAAAATCCAACAAAAACCCAATCCGGAGGAACGGGCCTGGGACTGAGAAGAGGAATTGATGCTAAAAGCGAACCCAAGCCCACTTTCGAACAAACAGCATTTAAAGCTGATCCCTTTTGAGATAATTAAGATAAACCCTCAAACCTGCTCATGCACCATGGTTTTTCAAACTCGGTACCCTTCCTGGATTATTTTATGCTACATCTGGCTGCTCCGCTTTGCACACACGGGGGAGGCACAGGCTGCGAAAGAAGGTAAGGCGATAGGGAAAGCAAAGTTTGTTCTGACTTAGCTATCTATTAGCTATATCCTCAGTGCGAAATGGTTCATTTGTGGGATTAGGAGACGAGCTGCATGCAGCAAATATTCTATGCTCCTTTTCACCCGTTTCCCAATCCCTTCCACTCTGGTAAGCGCTCGGGCTGGAGGGAGGCGAGAGGGATCGCTCGTAGCGCCCTCCATCCATCCCTGCGCCACGGGCTGAGCCGAAGAGATTGGGACGAGTTTTTGTGGCTTGCACGATCTGAGGGCACCCGCGTGCGACGGGGAAGGATCGGAAGGGAGTCTTTCCGAGCAAGCTGTTTTGTTAGCACTCCGGAGAGGGTCGAAGATATGCGTGCGTGCGTGCGTGTGTGTGTGTGGTGTGTTGTGTGTGTATGTGTGTTCGTGTGTGTTCGGCAGTGGACGCTGCAGCCGGAGTTTGGTCGGAGACTTGGGCGCGCAGCCCCTAGTGTTCCGAGTTCCCGGAGTCCGATCCTTTTCCAGAGGACTGTGGAGACTTCTGTAAAATAATCAAGATTGAGCCCCTAATAAAGTCTTCACTGCCGATTCAGGTTGTTACCCAGGCCCCTGCTGTTGGCACACAGCAACCGGGATGGAACAATAACAGTGAAAAGGTGAAGTAGTGCATAGAGAGATGAGGCGGCACACTCAGACGCCACACTAAACGTACATCTCCATTCACAGACCGAAGCGTTACAACCCAATGCTTGGGTAAAAAATGTATAGTCTTCCCCTCCCCTTTTTAAAAGCTTATGATACCAGGTGGCGTGGATGGGTTTCTAGGTGAGCTTGCACATAGTTTTAAATTGAAGAGTGATCGAGGAAGAATCTACAGCCCAGATTCTTCCCCTTACCCCGCCCCCAACCTAATTCTGGAGTTCAAGCAGTCAGTAATCAAACCAGCCTAAGTGACCTGGGCCTAGATGTCTGTTTCTGTCAATGCAAAGAGATGGTCTCATTTAGTCAGCCAGCTACGTCTGTGTGTGGTTATATTTTTCGCCTTCTTTGAGCCATTGACAAGAGGTAAAATACCTTTCTGTGCCTGTAGTTGGAGCTGGGAGGAAGACTGTCAATTAAAATGCTTTGCTTCTGAGCACTATCACATCTCATTCTTTTCCAGGGGGCAATTTCCAAAGTTCACCTTCAAAAGATTTAAAAGCATTTATATTACTCAGACTAGAAAATGCATTTAAAGTGAAGCCAGAAACCAGATTTGAGGTGGTGGTGGTATTTGTGAGTGTGTATGTGAGTGTGAGAAGGGGCAATGTGTCTATCTCTAAAGAAAACCTGCTTCCTAGAGACTGCAGAGAAATCAGTAAACGTGAAATTGACACTATTTCACTAAATCTATGAAAACTTAAATGATTATTTTCTCTCCATGGATTTCCCAGCCTTCTTTCCCATTCCTTCATCTTCATCCATCTGACCCCCCCCATCCCAATTTAGTCATCTGCAACCTTTGCTGAAGATATATTCATTGAGCAAAAGAGACCCTAACCACCCTAACCCGCAGCTAAGCAGTCATATGCTTGTGAAAGCGCAAAACTGTTTAAGACAGAATCCACAATTAAAAAGGAAAACAAGTTCTCTTTAAAATGAACATTTAAAGATTTTGATTCGCTGCACTTTATACCTTTTGTAGTGAAATAGCGGGATGGGGAGGAAAAGTTTGCACAGAAGGCTAGAAGGTACTCAGGCGCACAGGCACACACACTTCCAGCAGGAGTTTAAGCTATAAATGTCTGTATCACTAGGGGGAGAGGTTCCTGCAGCCAGAAATCCTGGTTTTATTCCGCTCCCCTTCATCTCTTCCCCCCTACCCCCAAGATCCATGGAGAGGTTTCTTATTTTAAATTCCAATGCTATTTCAGTCCAGGATGGGGGGGAGAGAATAGGGGGGGGGAGCCTGAGGGGGTGGAAAAGGTGAGAGATTCTTGTGAAGGGAGAGCTTTGATCCTAAAGTGTCAAGATTCCCACCGTGCGGGCTATAAATAGGTAATAATAATAAATGATCGAGCCTGAAGCGGTCCCTGAACACCTTCATCCCAAAAGGGCCTGAGTTAGAAAACCTATTACGCAGGTGCCAGGTCCTCCCACTCGGTCACCCTGAAGA
>CM053584.1:254160959-254236054 GCA_028627135.1 Pseudochirops cupreus | reverse complement strand
CGTCCTTTCGTCCCAGAAACCCCTTGCTCAGGCTCTGATGCCCAAACCATCCCTAACGGAGCTCACTGCCAGCCCCAGTAGCCCCTTCCTCCCTTCCCGGCGTCCTGGGAACTCTAAGGATGCCGCGGGACAATTGCAGCTTCCCACTCTCCTGCCTTCCGCTCCTGCTCTTCTCAGGCTGTGGCAGACCGTGCGTGCTTCCCAGTCTCAATCCGCTCTTTAGGTCTCGAGAGGGTACTGCCGCGCCCCATGCCGAGCACACCTCTCCTCCTTTCCCAAGCTGAGCACAGTGTGAGTCCCCGGGCGAGTTCCTGCGCTCTCCCCGCCCCCCACTTCCGAACCGACTGGGCGGCAGGTTCTATGCGTGGCTTGGGGTGAGGCCGGCACTCTGTGTTCTGAGTGGGCCGAGAAACCGGGCACTAAGAACTGAGCTGGGGAGTGGAACAGCAGGGGCAGATGGATTGATCAGTTTAGAACTGCTAATTAAACTCTCCAGTGAATTTCCACGTTTAAGCTTAATGGATTTTTTATTTCGTGAAGGCCCACCCACCCCCCCCCCCCACTTCCAGTTTTTGAATTGCCACAGTGCTCTCGAGTGTCACAAAAAGACATAAAAATGACCGAAAGTGCTACCTTGCAGTCTTCCAAAAAAAGAAGTGAACGAGTTACGTGATTTTGAACTTAAATTATTGTGCCTTAATTACCCCCCTACACACACACACACACACACACACACACACACACACACACACACACACACACAGTTTATCTCAGAGGCAAAATATCTAGAATTCTTACATTGTTTTACTGCCTTCGATTCAAATTGAGATGTCTAAAAATAAAGTCGACGGTAAAAAGCCGAGTTTTTAAAGCAGTACAGGTCCCCGGCTTCCAACTGTTATAAAAAAGTGTCTAAATATGTTTTAAATAAACATACAATTATGTTTAGAAGGACTAGAAACATTCAAGGTGCGTTTGCATAAGGTGCTTGCTTTCCAAGTCTCCCTGAAAATCAGATTTACTGTATCAAAGTAGCTAATTGTATCTTAGAAAGGACAGCTGTTAGATATGCAAGGGGGATTGGCTTTCTTGAAAGGGTTAAACACAGCCAATTATCTGTTTTCTCAATGTAAGTTTTTCTTCCCTTTCCAAAAGTGACACCTTTCTTTTAGCATAACCTAATAATAGTACAATACTAAACCTAGTTGGAAGAGTCCATATTGCTATTATTATTAAAATCTGAGTAAAACACTTTTTCAAATCTCACATTTTTACTGAAGTAGATGTTAAACTTTGTTTTCTTTCTTTAAAAAAAGACAATTGAAAGTTCATTTATTGCTACTTAAAGAAAAGTTGGTTTTGTTTCAGTAACTGGTTTCATACTCCTAAGAACACTTAAAAAAATTTAAAAATCAAATTTAAACCGAAAATTAATAATAATAAATAATAGGGAGGCCATTCTCCTAAAAGGAAAAAGAAAATTGGTAAATAACAAAGTTAAAATCTAGATGTATCTAATATTTCTTATGTATCCTTCTATGTCATTATGTCTGTCTGTTATCTATCTAATCTGTTTATACATTTATCATCTATGTATCTATATAAATGTTTGAATTAAAATTGTGATTAACACACATTCTAATATTTTGATAACAAATTATATTAAAAATTAGCCAAAAATCACAGCACGATATTGTAATTAGGTAGATTTTTTTTCCTGACTAGATAACATCCCATTAAAAAAAAAGTGAGATTAGTATTTTGAAATTTCACAAATAAAACATTGTGAACAATTGCTTTAGCAAAACTTAGGCCATTCAGATATGTATAACTAATTTTTCAAAAACAGCGAAGATAATTTTTATTTTTTAACTTAGTGATTTTGTCAATTTAATTCAGCTTCTGAAAAGTCTCCATGAAGCAATTGTGTCAGAATACAATGACAAATTAATTCAAGTGGATTGAGGGATGTGTTGAAATTATCTTATGGCATTTAAGTGCATCATATGATTTCACAAAATGTTAAGGCCTCCAGATTTTATGAATCTCTTGTTAAGTATGTAATTTTAAAGCCCATAAAATGTAAAGAATGGAAATCAGTTCACACTACTGTTGCTACTAATTTTGTTATTTGGATTTTTGATATGAAAAGACCACTTCAACCTAACACTGTATTTCACCACAGGGTGAAATATGATTTTTTTTTTCCCAAAGAAAGTTGTGCCAGCTTTGTACAATGATCATTTGGACATGTATACTTGTTTGTGTACCTGTGTATGGCACACATATGTGTATAAACTTAGGTCATAAATGATTACTATGTGAAGTTTTCTTGTTCACCTTAACCACACAATTTTTAAAAACCTCGTTAAAAATTAATGTATGTAACATTCAGAGGGACATTTTCTTTTTCAGTACTTCTGCTGGACTCTAAAGCACAACAAACAGAACTGGAGTGGATTTCCTTTCCTCCCAATGGCGTAAGTGTTCCTTCTTATAATATGTGTGTGTGTATTGAACACTTTTAAAAAATAGAAAGAATAAAACTCACTTTTTCATCTGAGGAAGTTATTCACATGCATAAAATTATCCGTTGTACCCCAAACTTCCCTCAGAAATTGTGAGTAGTGTAGAAGTTTAACTTGCTGAGTATTCTTTCTTTTTGGGGGGAGGGGAGAGAGGGAAGGTAGACATGTAGACAGGGGAAGAGAGAGTGTGGGGGAGGCAGGGCATGGTTAAAGTAACCTGCAGAGTAGGAAAAGAAAAGTTCCCCATAACCATGGATTGTTGAGTTTCTACTGCAAGGAGAATCATACCTCAGGTTACAGACAACAAATGCCAATTAATTACAGGGAACATTCCCTACACAAACTCACTTAAACCTCTTTAGTTACTTTATTCTTCTGCAGCATAATCACCAGGTAGGCTGTGTATAGTTCTTTAAAACAGTATGGGATCCACTTTCTTCTTCTTAGAAATATTTTTGACATCACTCAAAATTACTTCTAAAAGTAACTTTAGAAAATCTTAACATACTGAATGTTTGGCACATGATTTTTGATAAAGTATGTCATTTGGAATTTTCCAAATTCTTATAATGTCACATCTGGCATTATTAGTGAAAAAAAATTTCCTCATTTGTCCCATGGAGTAAACATGTGACTATTATATAGTAAGTGCTTTCTCCATCAAATATGTCCAGCAAAGGTTTAGAAAAGATACTTAAATGTAAAACAGCCCTATAAAGATGCAGACGATATTATGTTTCACATATCCAGAAAGATATACTACCTATTTAAAATTATTTAAATAGCCATGTCTTTAGTTCTTACTTTAATTGTGAGAGAGGGCACATTCTTCATCCCTTGAGGAAGAAGGTTCTGAGAGAAGAGAATATACCCCATTGTTTCTAAGTTAATCTTTGGCACAGTAAGAAATCTGGAGCCAGAAGAGCGTGAAGTATGAGTGAGGATATAAAAAGTGTAACAAATCCAGCAAAAGAGAAGAATGAAAGTCTAAAACGGTCTTTTAGTTTAAAAGTAACATCATAAAATCAATACTGCATGAACTGGAAGTCGATTTAAGACATTGGAACATGCATAATGAGACACTGTTTAAAATATTAACACGTTTGCTTAAATTAAATTGTTTGAGGGATTAGTTAGAAGATGGTGGTTGCTACCTTTGCAGTACTAACTTTTTGCATTGATATCAAAGCATTTTAAAGATAAAAGAACAAAAGCAAAGTAAGATTTCAGTCACTGTGAACTCTGGGCTGTAAATCCAGTGCTTCCTTGAAATTGAAGTGTCCTTCCATAAGTAAAATAACATATATTGTAAGAAGACATTTAAATTAAAAATGGAACACCTTTCTTTCCAATGACAGATGCAACCCATTTTCTACCATCCATCAATTAAAACAAATAGAGATAGAGCAGGATTTTTATCTCTGATAGAAGGAAACTGATATATGATTGCAGTACATCATCCATGTAATCCACACAATGATAAATTATGACTGTCAATGTTATCTTGGGCTCTAATGGCTATCTTATCAACCCAAAGTATCTAAGTTAGCGTTTAACTTTGTTTTGCTTTTGGAATGCCTCTTATAATATTAGTAAAAGAGAATTAAAGTTATTCAATTCAGGTCAAGTGAAATGGTTCATTTAACCAGAGATAACATTTCAGTTTTTCAGTAACCAAGATGCTCTTCAAAATCTTAAGAGAATTATTTTGAGAACACAATTTATAAAGTCAAAGGATGCATACAACAAGACTAAAACAATTCTCCCCAGGGTCTAAAAAAGTGAGTTTTAAGAACATGGAGTACACTCAACCTAGTATGTAATGGTATACAACTTTATTTCCATGACCTTCATTTATTTACAAAGACCTATGGACCCATATTCAGCTTTCTTAGGAATTAATCTCCTGAGGAATGAATAATTTTCACATTAAAATTAAGAGTAATAGTTTCATTGATGGAAAAAAATGGCCTTTCATAGAGAAAGAGGGGGAAAATGATTCAGCTTTAAATGAAGCTAGAAAATGAATCATCAAATTGACAAGATGAGACATAGATTTTTTAGGAGTGTTAGTCCACCCTGGATCCTATTTTCCCCAGGAAACAATGGTGGTGGGAATCCTTTTCCTTTAAAGACACAGTTTTTATTTCCATTTTAAGCAGGCTTCTCTCTTTTCAGTTTCATTTAGCTAATAGACCAAAATCTGCACCTGCAAGTGGCTGACTTTGGGTATGTTTGGCTGTGTGCCTTCCAAACAGATGATAAACAACTATCGGAATCAAGGCGGGAAATAGGCACACTTTCAGCTAATTGCAAGTTTAGATTACATTGAAGAGTAACACTGGAGATGAGAAATGTGAACCTTGCTGCAGCTGAGGACATTTTAAAACTATTTAGGCATGTATAATAAAATCATAGCAAATATAATGTATTTCAGTTTTATAAAGAGGACTTGAACTTGCATATATAGTCAATTTGGAAGCTCCATTAACTTCAAGTAGTACTACATATCTCTCTCAGTACTGTTGGTATTTAAACTGCAGAGAGTGGTTTTTTTTAATATTTTCAACAGCAATATCTCTTAATATTTACAACACTACCAAATAATAATGATGTCCAACATCTAATTTTCTTAAATTGGTGAAATAATGTATGCATGGTCTAGGCTGCTGTCTTGTAGGAGTGTGAAATTATATCTGAAACCAATCTTGTTATTCACATCGATTAAGATTATCAGGAAAGTAAAGTTTTGGAGACAAGGTGCCCATCTCATTGGTTGATGATGATAATTTTAAAAACAATGGTGTGAAACCTCTTTTTGACTCTGGTTTGGGAGGCTAGTGTGGTACCATGAAAAGAATGATGGAAATAAGAGTCAGAGGACACGAGTTTGAATTCTGACTCAGCCTCTGTGTTGGTATTAAAATTGAATGAATTGTAGTTCATCAATTTTGTTACATCAATGCTTCATAATATTTATAAAATTACCAAGAGTTTGCTGGTAATAATACTCATAACTGATGTGAGCTTGGGCAAGTTACTCACTTCTTTGAACTTTGATTTCCTCCTTTACAAAATAAAGGAGCTGAATTTTATGACCTATAAAATATCTTCCAAGTTTAACTCTATGATACATTGATAGAAGTGTAATTAATATTACTCATGGATTAACTATGTTTAACGGCTTTTAAAAACTGTATAGAGTTGCTATAGTTGGTGTTGTATAAATGTGTAATAAATGTGCAGCCCACATAGCATTCCATAATCAATAAGCTTCAAAAACTTTGAGATTTTATCAGTTAAAAGTTTTTCTGTGTAGTAACACACAAAACACATATTCATATATGTGTTTAATATATCACATATATAACCATACATACATTTGACAAACACCTACATACATACGTAGATTTATATTCTTGAATGTGGTACCAAAAAAAGGCTGATTTCTCCATTTTTTCCTGTCTTTTCAAAGCATCTTGCTGAGCTTGATTTGGTCTCCTTGGTATGCCACATACTTTAGATTATCTTTTGAGCACTATTCATTTAGAAAAGATGAATCACCGAATATTTACTTCCAAATCAACTGTATTTATGGTCACATGGGCTTTATGTGCAGTTTTATGCACAATGTGGTGATGAATGAGTAGTCCTTTATGTGTTGCAACCTACTAATACTTTATTTCAAAAAGCATAAAATATTATGCTCTGGATGTGCCAAATGAGACACAAAAGATACATGCACGCCAAAATATTCTTGACTTTTCTTTCCATTTTGAGAAGTAGTTTAGGGAATACATGGAGACATAACATGTTAAAAGAACCATCAAAAACTTTTTAAGCATTCATAAATTTAATAATATATTAGTATGTTTACCAGGTTATTTTAGTAGATCCAAATCCTCTTTTATGAGAGTTTACAGATTAAAACGGAGAACAAAGGCATGGACGCATGTCTCTATTTTATTTTTTACATTTTTCGTTGCCAAAAGAGAGATATTAATACAAAACATACAAGGTATTTATATCTTATAGAGATAATAATACAAATTATAATGTTGTGGTAGTGTAAGTACAGCTTAAAAGATGAATTGTGATGTTTGTTTTGGGGGAGAGGGGAAATTACTATGTCCCTTGCAAAAATCCATACATGCAGTCCTACATTAAAGATATGGAAGCACCTCTACATAAAACCATGCCTTTTTTCAGTACAGCTGATTTCTTTTTGTTAATTTTACAGTGGGAAGAAATTAGTGGATTGGATGAAAACTACACACCTATACGAACATACCAGGTATGCCAGGTCATGGAACCTAACCAAAACAACTGGCTCCGGACTAACTGGATTGCAAAAGGCAATGCACAAAGAATTTTTGTAGAACTGAAATTCACCCTGAGGGATTGTAACAGTCTTCCTGGAGTGCTGGGAACATGCAAAGAAACCTTTAATTTGTACTATTATGAAACAGACTACGACACTGGCAGGAATATAAGGGAAAATTTATATGTAAAAATAGACACTATTGCTGCAGATGAAAGTTTTACCCAGGGTGACCTTGGGGAGAGGAAAATGAAACTTAACACAGAGGTGAGAGAGATTGGACCTTTGTCCAGAAAGGGATTCTATCTGGCCTTTCAGGATGTTGGGGCTTGCATTGCTTTGGTTTCTGTCAAAGTATACTACAAGAAATGCTGGTCCATTATTGAGAACTTAGCTATCTTTCCAGATACAGTGACTGGTTCAGAGTTTTCCTCCCTAGTGGAGGTCCGAGGGACATGTGTCAGCAGTGCAGAAGAGGAGGCAGAAAACTCTCCTAGGATGCACTGCAGTGCAGAAGGAGAATGGTTAGTGCCTATTGGAAAGTGTATCTGCAAAGCCGGTTACCAGCAAAAAGGGGACACTTGTGAACGTGAGTAGATGAATCCTTTTTCTTTTTCTTTTGCAGTTTTTAACTCCTTGTATCAAACAAAGTTATTAACCTATCCTAAAAGTCTGAGCATGTTGGTGCCTCCATTTTAAGGAGTCTGATTCCGTAAACCTTTCTCTTAAGCAAAATTACTATTGATCCATGTAAGCATTGTACATGGTGGTCTGAACACAAAGGGCATGCAGTAAATATTGCTGACATAGATATTGTGTCCAAGTGGAATTTGCCTGATGTTTGATATGAAAGTTGAATCATTTAAAGTTTAAAATAAAAAATGCAGAACAATTTTCAAAGAGTAAGAGCAAAACTAATTTGGGAAAGAATTTTTTGCACTTTCAGTAAGGGATGAGTAAGGGTATTGGATGCCAGGGTATCAAATGCAACATTGACTGACGTAGTTGGCACCTTTTAGTTATGTCTATCTTAAAGTCTTGAATTCCATCATCATAGCTCCCATAACATATGCTAGTTATAGTTTTTTGAAGCTTTTATTGAATGGCTCAAGCTTTATTCATTCCTGTTTTGACTAGATAATAAGATTACAATTTTTCTACTAATTGGTAATACGAATGTGACAAAAAGTCCAAGGATACATGGTAGTAGCAAACTTTTAACAATTTTATTGTAAGTTCTGAAATATTTAAATTTTTTGCATGCTTACTATTGCATAAACTCTTCATCATTTCCTTCATACCTGCACCTCTTTTCAGGAGAGATGCTGCAAAATACTGTTTTTATATATTATGTATAAATATAATTTTATAAGCACTTTCTATATAAAACAATTTCAACTCAATCTTTAAAATGGAGACTTAAGTTTATGTAGTATCTGCTGAAATAGTACGATCACATTTTAATACTTTTATTCAAAATTATAAATGATGAAATAGAATGACCTTTTAAATAATAATTAGCATTTTTATGGTACTTGAAGTATTAGCTGGATATTTAGTGGTCAGTGCCTCAGTTTCCTTCCCATTCAGCTTGAAGTCTCCCCACTACTCATGTTTACTATTTAATTGATTATGACTACCAACAGCTGAAACAGAGAATAGTAGGAAATATCTTTCATTTTATTTTGGTGCTTCCTCACATTTGTAGGGCATTCTAATGTTCCTCCAACCTTTTTTTTCCCTGATCATATGAGATTCTGGCAAAGCAAAAATTCACACACATATACATATATGTATATGTATGTGAATATACACATGTACATAATTACATGTGTATATACCTAAAATGCACAGAGCTAGAGAAACATCTAGCAGGTATGTTGAACGTTTCAGAAGGATTACATCTTACCCTATTAACAATTTTATATGTGACCCATTATTTCCAACTTTCAAAGTTTTTACTTAGTGTTTACTTCAGATGGAAATACACTTGGGAGTGAAAAGGCACATTGATTTCCTTGTAGGTTTGGAGGTTTCCTTGAAGGTCCTGTCAAGGGTCAAATCTGTTTACCTAGTTTTTGCTCCTCTTTACCTTAGCAAGGCTTTGGATTTGGGAAAAAGCTTTCAAACATCCCACATACATAAGGAAATTAAAAATTGATCAGGATTCATTGAGTAAGAACAGTGCTTTCCTATGTGGTACATATAGGGAAAATTCTTAGTATGGTTAAATGAGCCGAAATGTTCTCTAACCATTTATACATGCTTTTCAACCTAGTACCTTGCAGCTCAAGGAGGATCCAAAAGTAGCTATTAGTCTTTGCAGAAGAGGAAAGTTTCAGAATGGACTTGAAAGAGTACAGGACAGTCACTTAAAGCAAAGTGTGGAAATTGTTTCCAGGAGGAAAAATAGCAAGGCATAAAATAAACATGCATTAACAAACACAAAGTGTAACTATTTCCCAAATAAGTCATATTCTAAATCTTAAGGAAATAAGAAATTTGGTGATAAAACTTAACTGAAGGTTAGTTGTTTGGGTTTTTTTGAAGAATTTGTGCTAATGATTTGTGGAGGAATAGAAATAAAAGGGGGGAAAGACTTCTTGAATTATCGAGAAATAACTTGTATACGGAGGAATAGTTCAATAACATTTTGTCCTACTGGAAATTTCATCTTGTTAAATGTGGCAGTATGAAAATTGCTCACATTTAATCATCTTCAAGTTAAGAATATTGAATGTCCATTAGACTATTAAAATCACTGTCAACACAGAACAGACTCAGGAGCTTTAAGAAAAACAACAACAACAAATAAAGTTATCACTTTATTATCATCTTAAATTAATTCTGCTTCAGAATAAATGAGTTAGGTATCAATGGTTATGTTTATTAAATAAAACAAAAAAACCACTAAAACATACCATGAATCAAAGGAGACAAGATAGTTGATTAAAGAGGAATTTTTAAAAAATATCATTTGATAATGACAATTAAAATAAGTAGCTTTTTAAATTTTTAATCTTGGTGCTGTTGACAAAGAAATTAAATGATAACTTGTACTTGAGTATGGCCCTGTGTTCATTTGCAAAAAACACTTTCATCTTTGGCCCAATTCCAGAGTCATTCCTAAGAAAATACTCTACTCTGGAAGGAATCCAGAGTCTTCTTTATAGTATTTCTCCTGTTTTCTTTCAATGATCCTGTTAAGAGTTTGAAAACAAACTCCATTCTGATATTGAGGGAAACTAATGGGTTTGAGAGAGGATGGGAGTGAGCCCCCAGGCAAATGAAGGCTGTTAGCAGCTTAAAGTCAGATTGAGTGAGGCACTCAGCTTCTGATTGCTTCCCTTGCAGTCTGTGATACTTATTGACCTTCTCTGTTTTTGAAAATGTCACGAAGTATGACAACTATGAAGTCACGGATGGGAGAGTCATTTGTTATCTTTCTTTTGGGGGTGATCAGTTAGGATCTATACATTAGGAGTGACTTATTAGGATCTATACATTGAGACTAAGGTGTTACATCTTCAGAACACCCTGATAAATGATAGAGGCATCAAAGTACATGGCCAAGGGCAAATCAGCTATCTATTACACCGACACATTCTGTATTAGAAGAGTCATTTCTGTGTTTCTTTAATCCATTCACTTTATGGACCCAATTCCTTAATCTTTTTTATGGTCATAATTCCTATCATTTAGCAATAGGCAGAGTGGTATAAGGGGAAGAACACTGGGTTTGGAATCAGAAGAGGTTTTGAATTCTAACTCTGCATTTGTATTATTTTGGGCAAATCAGTTCACCTTTCTAGGCTTCTGCTCCCTTATCTTTAAAATAGAGAGTGGACTTCTAAAGCTTCACTCTAGCTTTGTATTCTTAGCTCCTACGTGGATGCTTGTGCCAAAAGTTACAATTTAATTTAATCAAGACTTATTAGGATCATTGATCATACACGAAGGTCTAGTGCAACTCCATGCCCTTCATTTTCCCCATGAGGAAATTGAGACCCAATCAAGTGACTTACCCAGGGTAATATATGTTGTAAGTGGCAAGGTTGACTTGAACTCAGGTCCTCCAATACTAAATCCAACATCCTTTCTACTGTAGCATTCTTCCCAATGTGATTAGTAGTGTCATATCTCAATGTAATCCATCCTCTTGAATAAGTATTGTTCTGTTCCAGTGGGCAGGTTATTTCTCTACCAATATAAATGATAACAGAAAGACTAATTAAAAATTCAGACTCTCATACTTTTGATACTGCTTTGTAATCAGAAAACTATTTATTAAGGTATTGTAACTGTAATAGTCAAGCCTAACTTGGATAGTATTTTTGTTATTTTAGTTATAGAAGAACCAAGATAGTATAACCCAAAAGATAGTCTCACAGTGTGACACTCAAAGCAATATAATTAAATTTCTATATATGAATATCTGAATTAGAGATGTACATTTTTGGCATATCATTTCTGCTTGTGTTACTTTGTTGATCACGGTTATCTTTAGATAAGGGATAGGGGCTGGGTCTGGACCTGTGATATCATTGGTATAAGGCACTCCCAGGTGAAGGAACATCTTCGGTGAATTCAGGTCAGCACTTTCTCTAAAACTTATAGTCTAAGAGAGTTGTCTAGAGCACTGGGAATTTTAGTGAATTACAAGGGTTATACCTTGTCTTGCTGTTGTTTAGTTGTGTTCTACTCTTTCTGACCCTATTTGGTGTTTTCCTGGTGTTTTCCAGTAGTGGTTTGCCATTTCCTTCTCTGGTTCATTTTACAGATGAGGAAACTGAGGGAACTGGGGTTAACCGACTTGACCAGGGTCATACAACTAGTTAACTATCTGAAATTGAATGTTAATTCAGGTCTTCCTGACTCCAGGCCTAGCTCTTTATTGACTGCACTACCTAGCTGCTTGTAGCGAGGTAATTGCTAAAAAGTTCCTGTGTACCATTGATATTCACGCAATGTCAGGAGATCTTGATCTAGTTCATAGCATGTTGGGTGCAAGCATGGGAAGAATTTTTAAAAAAACACATGGTCAAGAGTTTCACAGGCTTGAAGGAGTTGCCATCTGTAATGTTGTAGAGATGGAGAATATGCATTGAGACCACAGATCTCATTAATGGAAATTCTGGATGCAGAGTCCTATGTTAGACCAGGGATATAAAGATAAAAAACAAACAAATGTTAAAATAAGATAAACTTACTGCCCATAAAAATGTCCCAGGCTAGTAGAAAATTTTAACACCTTACACATTTCACTTTAAAGGCTTTTCCAAAACACCTTCCTCACAACTACTCTGTGAGATAAGTAGCAGGAGTAGAATTATTTTCGTTTTTACATATAGGAATAGGTAACTTTTATATATAATTTTTCAAGTTTATATGTCCATTTACATATCAATCATATCTGATCTGTAGAACAAGCCTGAGATGTATTATAGACATCTTTAGCCCCATTTTACACATGAGGAGGCTGAAGCACAAAAGGTGTAAGTGATTTAACCATGGTCATACAACAAGCTGGTGTCCCAAGCAGTGAGTGGAAGGAAAGTTACTTCTGACTCCATTTCTAGCCCTTTTTTTATATTATACTACACAGAGTCAATAAGGAAATAGAGGCTGAGAAAGTTTAAATAACTTGCTCAAGCTAAAAATTTTGGAAGTGAAATACATGTTCTGATTTCCTGACTCAATGCCCATTGTTACAGTGCATTGTTAGGTGATGAAAGGAAATTCATCTGGATAAAAATATTGTGGAGAATAATGTCCACAATTACTTGTTCCCACTCTCATAGATACTAAGTAAAGAGAAATTGTCATCAAAATAGATTTTTCAAATATCATGATTTCACTTTTCTGAAATATTTAAATTTGTCTTTTTGTGACTTCATGTAATGAAGTCTAAAAGTTAAAAATTATTCCTTATAATAGGACTCCCACCCCCATACTCCAATTTGAATATCAGTAAACACATGGAATATTCTACAGTACTGCACTATTTTTCTCTACATATAGCTATTTATATAACCTTATTTTTGGTCCCAAACAAATGTAATTTTAATCTATAGTTTCTGAGATGCTCAGAATCTGATTTTTATTTAATGTATGACATGACATTTTACCATATGATATAGTGTGTCTCACACATATAATCAGAAACAAATTTACTCAATTTAACATTTTGAGCCAATTTAGATATTGTTCCAGTGACTACACTTGACTCCTTTATTTGATGGTCCAGAACATTCCAGAATCATCATTATACATTTCACATATGTACAGATGACTTACATATTTTCTCCATAATGCACAAGAGTTGTACCTCTGAAAATTATTATTTTTGTACCCCAAAGCCTACGTATATAGCTGTATGTGCCTGGACATTCTTTTCCAATTTAAGAAATTCCATTCCACCTCACCCCACCCCCACCCCCCCATTAGACTGGGTTATACAAACTAATTATCCTCTTTATAGCCCATGGAAGTAAGTCAGATACTTTTGGAAGACATATTAACTCTTTCAGGTCACTAGGGTGTTAGTTAATAAATTGTTCTGGCAAAGTATGCTTACGGAACTGTGAGAATCTATTTCATATAAATTAGTTTTTATTGCATGATCTAATACAAAAAAAGTTGGCATGGCTTAGATTGAAAAAAAAATCTGTTTTTACTGACTTTTTTTGTTTTAGAAGGGTATTTCAAATTATTATGAGCTACCAGAAAGTAGATAACAATAAAAACATATATGAAATCATATGGCAAGTAATACAAGTATACCCTAATCTAAAGACACTCATTTGATTTACTGCTGCATTAATGTAATTTCTAAAATGCAAAGGTAAACACCTCTAATTTTTAAGTAAGCAATCCTTTTATTGTAAAAAATTTAATGTTAAATTTTTTGCTGCATGGCCTACTTAACAGGGGCATAATTCTTCTATATATTCCAACCACTGTTGCACATAGCATATTTCCTGTTATCTTTTGTCAAGTATAGAATATGAATTGGATTGGCACACATAAGAAAACTGCAAACAAGGAACACCAAAAGCGATAAAGGACACAGCACTGCCTTTTAAAAGCAAATCTAAACTTGAAAATGACATAACTGCCTTCAAATTTGTAGCATAATAGGATGGGAAATGAAATGTGTTTTTCAATTTTCCTGAGCATGAGCTTTTTAAAATTTATGAACAATTTTGTAAATAATGGGGAAAATGCCACTTTTTTTCTCTTGATCAATGTGAAACCTTGCCACATTTTGAATTTTCTTAAAGTTATTTTTCTTACATTGGGCTCTTATCTACATAATCAAATTAATCTTAAAACTTAGGCTGGTGGTGGTAGAATTCTCTGGAGCCTCTGTCTACCCTGTACTATACTATATTATAACGGTGCCCAATAAACAAGACACAGTCATCCTGGTTGCAAGAGCCATAAGACTTATACCTCAACTATTTATGGTGGATAGTGGGTTATAAGCTAATGGATCATTCTCAAGATGTATATTATGGTAAAGGAGGAGGAGGAGCAAGAATCTGGTTTTCATTTAGAAAGATTGTGACCTCTTGGAAGAAAGAAGAGTATAGTATCACATTGATTTATTGAAACTTAAACCTCAAATCTGGAAGGAGTGACCTAGTGCCAACTTCTCTAGATTAATTCAACAAATATTTATTTGGTCTTTACTTTTATTTTAGCACTATATTAAATACTATTAGGGAAACAAGGGAATATGATAATGGGTCCTTGCTCATAAAAAGTTTATATTATAATTAAGGCTGCAAGACGTAAATATGTACATACATGCAAATGTATATGATGGCAAAGCTAAATACTTTTACAAGACAAAGATTGGTTTGCAATATTGTATAAATGTCAAACATACATTTATTCAAGAAATATGCATCATAAAACTGCTGTACATCATGGCTCTCTGTGTTGTGCGGTACAGAGATATATAAAATACTATCACCTCCGCCATTTGAGATTTTACATTCTAACGGGAGACCTAAGATATGTACAGAAATAATTACATTACAAAGCAATATGATAAATGCCAAGAGACAGCATGGGGTAATGTAATCACAGCCAGTCTTGAAACCAAGAAGATCTGTGTTCAAGTCCCAACTCTGAGACTTAACCACTTGTGTGATCTGGCAAGTACCTTGACCTCTCAGTTCTTTAGGCAAATCTCTTAGATTCTAAATTGCAACAAAAATGCTTGCTTGCGTTGGTGGAGGGTATTTCCTTCCCTGAGAATTCCCTTTATTAATGTAATAACAAGTTCAGTTTCTTTCTCCTTCATTTCTATAAAATACTTCAAACAGAATACTTTTAAGAGTTCAGAGAAGAAAGAAATCATGCCTGGTCCAGTGGAAAGAATCCTAACTTTGGATTCAGAAGTTAACTAGATTCAAATTCTGCCACGGCAACTGATAACCCATATTGTGCTTATCCTCTCTATCATCAGTTTCCTAATATGTAAAATGAAAGAGTTGGGCTAGTAGCCTCTCAGGTCGCTTTTAGCTTTAAGTCTATGATTCTTTGAAGGAAAGGTAGAGTAGGTAGAGGGGGTACCTGGAAGAATGATGAGTGGACTTGGGGCTGTAAAGGAGATCTAAAACAGGACAGCCCAAAGCAAGGAGGCTGGAAGGGGCTAAGGATGATGAATGCCAGATAAATAGTATAAACAGTAGGTTCTATATCAATTTAGAGGAGGAAAAGATCAAACATTTAGTAGTCCAGAAATGCTTCACAGAAGATTTAGAACTTGAGCCATTCCTTGGAAGGTGGGCATTATCCACACAGATACTTGAAAGAAATCATTACTAGCAAAGGGAAGATTGCAACCATTGGTATAGTGGTTGTATAACACCTGGTATGTCCAAGGGAGAGTTATCTGACAAGGTGTGAAGTGAGGCTTTGCCTAGAGAAATAGCGGGATATCAAATTAGAGAGAGAGAAATGAGATCAGGTTCTGAAGGGATTTGAATATCAATCAAAGGAATTTAGATTTTGTCTTCTACAAAATGGAGAACTCTTCTAGCTTTTGGAGCAGAATGATCATATGATCAAAATGATATTTTAAGAAGGTGAATTTGATTGATTTGTGCAGGATGGATTGGAAGGAAGAGGAAGTTAAAAGGAAATTATGGCCAATAAGACCAGGGCGATTATGACATAGTTTATTAAAATGAAAGTGGAAAAAGAAAATAAGTAGATAGAAATGATATTGCATTCACCTTCCTATTTTATTGATAAGGTGTTAACTTTCAAATTATTAAAAAAAATTAAACTATTTACAAATTTCTCCTACCTTTCCCTGTCCCATCCTTCGACCCCCTTTTTCTCCTCCCCCTTTCCTCTCATCTTCCTTCAATAAGTTAGGGCAATAATATTTGCTTTCTGAAAGAATTCTCGACAGGAGATTACACTATTAATTGGATACTCCTTTTATGCATTTGATATAAGATTCAGTCAAGACTTTACACTGAAATTTAGGAATACATCCATTAAAGCGGGATATCTGTTAGTAAGATATTCCATTTTTCTCTTCATTTGTTTCTGTGCCTTGCATTTAAATGACTTTTTTGATACTGTACAATATTCCTGAAACAACCTTACTGTTCCTATCTGTAAAACCTTTTCCATATTTAATTCTAATCTTAGGCTCCATCTTCTCACATATCACATAGATCAGAGCTATGAAAACTCATCATTACTTTTCATCAAAAACTCGATAAACTCCCGTGATTCCTTATTATTTCAAGGGGAAAAAAAATAGAAGCTTCTCTGGCATTTAAAACCCTTTATAATGTGACTCCAGCCTGCCTTTTTAAGGCTTATGTTTTGTTCCACTTCACACATTCTGTGGGACAGCCAGACTGTCCTTTTTGCTGTTCCTTAAACATGATACTGTCCCATCTCCCACCTCTGTGCCTTTATATAGGCTGTCCCCCATGCCTGGAATGCATTCCTTCCTCACCTCTGCCTCTTAGAAATTTTAGGGTACTTCAAAGTTCAGATCAAATGCCAGTTCCTACACAATGCCTTTTCTTTCTCTGCAGCTGATAGTACCTCCCCCTCAAAGTTACTTTGCCTATGCTTATGAATATACATGTTGTAACTCTTTGAGGGCAGCAACTGTTCCATTCTCATCTTTACATCTTAGGGTGTAGCACAGTGCCTGGCATGTAGCAGGTGCTTAATAAATGCTTGAATGATCATGTCAGCTTTAAAAAAAAACTCAGTGTAGCAGGAAGAAGACAGTGTGGTACTGTGCAAAGCCTACTTTACTAGAATTCAGAAGATCTCTAAAAGGAGGGAAATGGACTAAAGGGAGTTTTCTTTCATCTGTTGCTAACATTCTCTTATGTAACTTTATAATGGCATGTGATGATTTTGCATAAGAAAATTCTCTCTGCCTTTCTTTCTCTCTCTCTCTCTGTCTCTATTTCTCTGTGTCTGTGTCTGTCTCTTTGTTTCTGTCTCTCTATTCCTCTCTCCCTCCCTCCTTCCTTCCTTCACCTTCCTTCCTCTCTCCCTTTACCCTTCTTCCTCTCCCCTTCACCTCCTCTCCCCCATCTCTCTTTCTGCCTTTCCCTCTCTCCATCTTCCATGGATCTTTGACTACCATATACATTTTTTAGTTCTTTTCCTAACCGTTCCTGCCCCTTCAGACTTCCTACTGCTCCTTCTCTCTTACTGGGTAAGAGAATATGAGTATCTATCCATAGCAACCACAACAAAAATTTTCCCTCAAGCAATGGTTCCAATGAATGTGAAAAATGGGGGGGGGGGTCCTAAAATTGTGGTATCAGGATTTCTTTCTAGTTCTTTTTAGACATGTTCTCTGTTTCTCCTGAGTGACCTTATAAGGTGACCAAGTGGGAACCAGACCTAGGAACAACATGCAGGCAAGTGGAAGGGTTCCAACAAAGGAAAGGACTCTTTATAAATGTGTATACATATATACATACATACATATCAGAAAATGTCAGAAAATTCTACTTTTGGAGGTCCCTTTTTGTGATATCTAGCTGCATTTATAAAGGGAAGGCTAAAAGCCCTAAAAAATATAGCAACATTCAGAGGAAGGGATAAAGTACACAAATTTCAAACATTGCATAGAACATATAAATGCCTCATACTTTTTTTTTTTGGAGGGGGGTAAAGCAGGGCAATTGGGGTTAAGTGACTTGCCAAAGGTCACACAGCTAGTGTGTCAAGTGTCTGAAGCTGGATTTGAACTCAGGCCGTCCTGACTCCAGGGCTGGTGCTCTATTCACTGCAGCACATAGCTGTGCCTAAATGCCTTGTTCTTGATGGTATAGTAGGATGAAATACCATAGAAAACCTTGCTACAGATGAGCATTTCTGGAGCCAGAGAATCTGTGACCAAAGTAGGAATTTTTGATACCAAATCTACTATACTATATACCCAATTGGGACAGTCCTTCAATACTTATATTATTTCTATAGATGTTGAGCACAAGGTAGAAGCCACTTGGTTCTCAGGGAAGGATTCAGGTCAGTGGAGTCAAGCATAAATAAGTAATCATATAACAGTAGGGATTTATTGGGTTCCTACTGTGTGCTAAGGATGCTGAAATATCTGCTAGAGGCAAGATGTGACATCAGATAAAGTTCTCACACATGAATGCTTATTTTTTCTTCTTTCAACATTTAAAAAAATTTTTTTTTAATTGGGTGCTACATGTCTTGTGGGAATATTTGTTTTTCTCAGTATTTGCATAGAAATGAATCTAAACTTTCAGTAAATCAGACATTTCTGTTTGTACCTAGGAAATCTGGGACTTAGAAAAGGAAAGGAAAAATATATGTAATTTTTTTTTATTTCAAATATTGCCAAATTCACATAGGGTTAAAGTCTGCCATTGCATGGAGTCATAGTACACTAGTCTGGGTTTACAGAATTTGTATTAACATAGACTGAGGTGATATTTGGGCTCTGTAAGATCCCATGCCTTCTATGAAGCTCTTTCTTGCATTGATATGGATAACATCATTCCAACACTAAATTGTGGTCAAATTAATCAGCTGTGGTCATTCTTTGTGGTTCTGTTCTCTGAAAAGTTATGAGGCCATAGTGCTCATAGTTGGCATGATATATATTTACCAAAATTAAAAGTTGTTTTTTCACCAAAAGTATATCCTGAGGGGCCAGAAATATGATAACATGATTTCTTCAAAAGACACAAACACAATCAACTTCAAACCAGTGTAACTATTTTTCTTTAATCTAGCAGATGTTAGTAGATGGGCATGAGACGGCTCTATTACAAAAAAACATGAATGAGAGGAGATTGATTTTGAAATAGTATGAAAATATTTCAAATGGCTTGCTTGAAGAGTGGATTTTTCATTTTTGTATAGCTTCATGTTAATTTTAATTGCTTAATGGTGATTATTATGTTATATCTTAACTTCAATGAGTTGGAAAAGCAAGAGACTTTGAAAGGACACCTACTGTGTTTCCTATTTTAGTGCATCTGTTACCCAATTAACACCTTGTTTATCCCTTCACCCGTGGTGTTAGCCTCAGACCACTACATTGAAATCATTAACACTATAAATTATAGCCTTATTTGGAAGTCTCACCTAACATATGAAGAAAGAAGAATTGTTCTCTTTTTCAATAAAATATACATCAGTATTGCAGAATAATCACCTCATTTTTTTTTATTCTCTCATTCATTGTGGTTGTATGATCTATTAATATATTGTATAAGGAAAAGGAGTAGGTTGAGTGGCAGGAGACTTAGTTTCTAGTCTTGTCTTGGCTATTATACAACATTGACCTTGGATAAGACCCTTAACCTCTCTTTGCTTCAGGATTTTCATCTGGAAAATGATGAATGAAAGTTCCTTCTAGAATTCCCATTCTGCTATAGCTACCATTTTGATGGAACCTATTATAAGTTTTTCTCCCGTAAATGTTATTTCCTTTCAAATAGTAAAAGGAACAAACCTAAAATTATATCTAAACTAGAGTATCTAGTTTAACATGCATTCCATTGGAAACACATATTTATTATTTTTAAGCACGTGCACTGACTATCAGAAAGTTAATTAATCGTTTCTATTTTATCTGTCTTTTTTTACTGGGTCTTATATCATCATCTCCATATCATTTAAAATAAGTTTTGTGATAGATTCTGCTGTTTCTCTCTCTCTCTCTCTCTCTCTCTCTCTCTCTCTCTCTCTCTTTCTCTCTCACAAACACACACACACACATACACACACACACACACACACACACACACACAGCATTTAGTCCAGACCTGTGTTTTCACTGGTATGTGGAATTTATAATGAAGATCTATTCTATTATTGCAAACCATCAACTATGGTCTTATAATATTGATTCTGTGTGTGTGTGTGTGTGTGTATCTGTGTGATGTATGTGATATCTCCTACTGTCCCCTCATCCATCTGGTTAAAACTTTGCTCCCTTTATCAGAATAATGTTTTTAAATTCAAAAAAGACATTTAAAATAAAAGACAAAATGATGACAAAGGAAACCAATTGTGTAGAAATGCAGGGATTATTTTTTTCAAGTTCACAGAAATCAGATTAGGTCCTCCATGTTAGAAAGGTACCAGAGGTACTGAGCAGTTAAGTGACATGCCCATGGTCACATAGACAGTGTGTGTCAGAGACTACACTTCAATCATATATTCCTGACTACAAAGCTGGCTGTCTATTTTCTGTGCTGTGGATAAGTTTCTTATATATTACTTATTCTCTAACAATCATCTTTATTTGAAAAATGAAATATGAAAATGAAAGAAGGGAAGAAATAAAGAATTAATATTTTGACGTTTCTTTTCTTGAGGACTTTATTTTTGTAAATAAAAAATAATATAGCTTAAAAATAAAGTTAGTTTCTGTTTAGATCACTTTTATCTAATGTAGTTTTATTCTTGTTTAAAAAATGGAAGCATTGACAAGCGAATAATAAATACATTTAATTAGCTACTTTTCCTGCAAATATTTTTGCATAAACTAAGAGTCTACAACTAAAAATAACTGGATTTAAAACTAAAAAGGGCCTTAAAGGTCATTAAGTCCAATTGCCTAATTTTGCAAATGAGACACCTTAAGTTTGAAGAAAGTAACTGGCCCAAAATCAGACAGTTATTTAATAGAGATCCTCAGTCTTCTTATTTGTTAGATAACGGCCCTTCCACTAATCTTAAGGGACATGAATTAAGCAACAAAATGATACGTTATACTTCTGTTCCATTTTTCAGCATATGACAATATTGTGGCTGAACTGAAATGTTTCCTATTAGTTGTAAAACTCAGTGATAAAAAGTATTTGTAGAAAACCTTGGATATCCTAGAAGTCATTAATTTTCAAAGTTATAACACAAACAATAAAAACCACAGAAGGGAAAACATAATATAGTAGTGTCACTAAAAACTTTGGACCTTGGAAGAAAAGTTTCAGAAAGGGGAAGCTTTTTCTTCGCGATTGGTAAACTAGATACGTTCCAGTCCTTTGTAATACAGGACCTGCATACATGGTTTTTATTTCTAGAGAAAAACATAACAGCTTGGCTGTTTTCACTCTTATTCTAGCTGGCTCTTCATTGCATTTTGCACACAAAACAGAAACAATTAACCCTTGACAAACTGAGCAACTTCTCTTTAGCAAGTGAGTTACTTCCACATGTTACAAAGAATTAAGGCCAGGTGGAAACAGAGTACAAATTTTTTTTTCCTCGGAGGCTTAGCTGAAACTTGGTCAGCTTTTCAGACTCTCTGCCTCTAAGTTTTGTTGGGGTAGTTAGGCAACAGTTATATTTACAAAGTGGAAAAGAACCTGTTCTTTGAAATCAGATGATTAAATGTGTCTGTGATATTGGTTTTAAAATTTGGACTGGGAATTGGGGCTAGGGAATAAAGTATTCATATCTCATTTTTCAAGTATATCTGAAAATTGTAATTTTTGTCTTTGTAATTAATTTCATGGTTCTGATTGTTTCAAGCTTATACTTTGCTATTATGAATCAACATGTACAGTATGGGGATAGATAGTCCCTAAGGTACCTTCCAGCTTTAACATTCTCTGATTACTCTGAAATTATCATAAGCCTCTAAACCTGTCTCCTCAGTAGAGACCCTATCATGTAGACAGGGTCTCCATCTTGACCACATCTCCTGTAATATCTGTTTTATTATTGATATATATATATAGATGTATACACACACACACACATACACACACGCACGCACATACACACATATGTTTGGAAAGAAAAACATTATAGATGCTATCAATACAGGTTTCAAATAATTTAAAGTTTTCTCTAGACACTTCCATTTAATAAATTAAGTTCTCTATCAGACTCTATAATCAATCCTCTTTCTATGTGCTACTAACCTAAAAATATAGTAGAAATGAGCAATATTTGTATCCTTTGGATTTCAATGAAATATGCATTCTTAGAAAATGAAATGCAGCCTTTTCATTCTGCTTGACCAAACATTAAGTTCTAACTATGTAAAAAGGATCATACTGTTGAATGGTATAGTCCTTACCTCAAAGAGTTTGTAGGCTTTTGGGGAGATGGTATATACACAAGTAAAAATATTACAGATCAGAGGATGAGAAGTACATACAAAGGTACAAAGTGCCATGAAAATTCAGATATGGAAGAGAACATTTGCAGCTGTGAGAATGAAGTATTAGTGAAATAGAATTCCTAGGGGGTACAGCTAGGGTGGGGCCAATGTTCTTTGCTCCTTAACAAGGATTTACTCCTAGTTTAATTTACCCCAGCACAGGAAATATAAAGGGCTGCTGATAAGGTTGTACCAAGGAAGAATGCAGAATAGATTTTGATAACTGTGCAGTGTACTGTAAGAGTCAGTGAAATAATGGGGGCTAGTGGGGGACTCTCACTGGGTGAGCAGATGGACTATATTTTGGGATTATTTGGGTCAAGGGAAAGTGAAGGTTGATTGTTGGGACTGAGCCCTCATCCTGCTTAGGGGTGAGTAGGGAGGACTGGCCTGGTTAGTGAGCCAGTCTTTAGAGTTCTATCAGTGGTCAAAAACAGCATGTTTTGCCCAGGGAAAAAGGACTATGACTAGATGGCCAAGGAACCACCCACATGTGCTTCATAGAGAGGGGGAACCCAAAGAAGAGCGAAAGGGGTTAGTACCTAAACTACTTCTAGATAAGAATCTTGCCTTTTAAGGGATGCCTCTGCTATGCACAGCACAGAAAAGATCCTCTTAATTTCCCTCAAATTTTGCACTTATCCTTTCAAACTTTCCTGTGATCTAAAGCCTTGGAAATAGGCAGAAAGATTAGCTTGAAAGTGTAGACAGCATTCCTTGTGAATTGAAAAGGGGAACACTTTGAGGTCCTTTGGGAAAAAAGGAGGGAGCCTGGATCTTTGCCCTGGAGGGAATAAAATCCTTCCCCAGTCCTAGGATTTCTTGTTTGCACCTATATATTTAAGGAGGACAGTGGGCATTGGGAGTGCATGTCATATGGACAAGGTAGATGGCAGAGTTAGCCTTTAGCCACTATTAGAAGACCATGCCTTCAGGGAGATACTTCTGCTTCTGTCTTGTGACCCTTTCTTTATCTGTAAGATTTCCTTTCTAAGTTCCTCAAATTGTCCTAGATTGATTTGAGGTCAGGGTAGGCCTGGTATGCTCAAGGTTCCACCCTCCTTTTTCAGTTGATGAATGTACTGAGCTGTGAGTGAGACCAGGGTTTGCTGCTCTGGGAGTGCTCATTCCCTTTCCAACTCTCCCCACTCATGTTCCTCTAAGAGAGGTCACATTTAAGCAACCTGGTTAAAAGAGTGCTGGTCTAGGAGACAGGAGAGTTGGGTTCTAGACACAACCCTGACACTAAATTTGAGTCTCCGTGTCTTGCTCTGTAAAATGGCAGGTCATACTGGATAAGGTAGACCTTTTGCCTCTAATAGCCTGTAAATCTGTGAGATTCTATTTGGATTCTATTTGACTTTACATCAAAATGGCCTTAGTTTTTATAAGAGATAAATGTGCCTTCCTCTTTAACCTTATACTGAACATCTTTGGAACCTCGTCTTCTTCCTCTACAAAATGAAGTAGTTGGACTAGAGGATTCCAAAGGATACTTTCAGCTCTAATATAATACTTTAAACTTTGAATATTTTTTTTGTTTTGGGGACTATGAGGTGAGGTGGGATGGGGACTGGGTTTGACTTCAAGCCCTCTTTCAGCCTAGTTTCACAAAGCATCAGTTTTGTTGTAAAATTTACCACTCCACCCAGTCCCCTGAAGAGTCAGGTTTCTTCCATTCTAAGCCAGCGCAAAAAAGAATTTTGTACCTAGTTAGCAAGAATAATTTTAAATGATATTAAAAATGAGATACTAGAATAACAACAGTATTCATATTATACAGGTATTTCATCAGCTTTCTCTCAGATGGAAGCCTTAGTCTACCTTTCTTAACAGAAAGATTCATATATTTATTTCTAAGCCAGTCAGTCACTCCTAATATGTGATCCTAATATGTGAACTGTACTAAACTCTGTGTACTAAACTCTGTTGATACAAAGAAAGATAAAAAAACAAAAAAGAAAACAGACCCTGCTCTCAAGGCACTCACAGTTTAATGGAAAAGACAACTAACAAACAACTGCATACAAACCAGGGAGAGTTAGTCAGTCAGTAAGCATTTATAAGTACCTAATATGTTCCAGGCACTGTCCTAAGTTCTCAGGGATACAAAAAGAGGCAAAAGATAATACATTCCCTCAAAGAACCTATAATCTAATGGGGGAGACGACATACAAACATATACCCAAAAAAGTATAAAAGGATAAATAGTAAATAATTTGTGGAGGGAAGGCACTAGAATTAACAGGGTTTGGGCAAGGCTTGCTGTAAAAGATGGGATTTTAGTTGAGACTTAAAGGAAGTCAGTAGTAGGCAGAGTTCAGAAGGGAGAGCTTTCCACGCATAAGGGACAGCCATACAAGGTGCCGGGAGCCTAGAGAGGGAATGTCTTGTGTAGACGGGATTATTTGGAGAAAATCAATAGAAGTGAGGTACTAACATTAAGGGGAGGCTGAGAAAGACTTATTATAGAAGGTACAATTTTAGCTGGAACTTGAAGGAAGACCAGGAGACCAGGAGATACAAATGAGAAGGGAGAAAATTGCAGACATGGGTGAGATAGACATTTAAAATCCTGTCAAGGCATGGAACATCTTATATGAGGCAAGCCAGTATCACTGGATCACATTAAAAAAAAAAAGCTGAAATACCAGCAACCCTTCCAAATATGGGCCAACTACATATTTATATGCTTTTTGCAAAACATTCATAGCTTGCATCACTGAAAATGTCTATAAACACAAGAATATAATATATTGGCTGAGGAACAAAAAGGCTGTGCCAAAATATCCCGGGGGTGTAAAGAGCAACTTAATTATACAATAATTAACAAATTGCCCAAAAGCTGTGTAACCTTTACATTGACTTTACTGCAAAGCCTTTCATTCATTTCTGTACTCATGGCTTATTCATGCACTGAAAATACATAAAATAGACCTAAGTATACTGATAATGATAAAGAATTTGACTTCTCCTTTGAAAACTATTTTCTCATAAAAACATGCAAGCAATATAATAGTAAAAAGATCAAGGAAGTGAAATATGTCATTTTTCTGGAGAAATAGTTAAAACCTCTTTTGGTTTGCTCCAGCCTTAAATTCATTGTCATCTTACCTATGCATGGGGTACTGAGAACAAAGAGGTAAGTGCATAGGGTTATATAACCAATATTGTTCAGAGGTGGATTTGAATTCAGGTCTTGCGACTTTGAGACAGGCTCTCTATCCACCACAATACATTGTCTCTTGTCTATTTGTTAAAATAGGAAGGTGCCAGGGACTTTTTTCACTATTTGGGTAAGAACAGAAACCTTATGATGTTGCAAGATATCTGTCTCCCCCGTGGACTGATGTCCACTTCCATATCCAACAGAGAGTGCCTTCTGCCACTTGACCTAGTTACTGTAACCTAGTGGTTAATGGTAACTGACAGAGGTTATAAATGGCTGTAGGTATTTATACCAAGTCTTGAAGAATGGATAATATTTCAGTAGTTTAGGAATACTTCACCTTTTGGATATAATGGACCTGTTTGGCACATAAGTCTGGTGAAGCCTATGGATCCCTTCACAGAAGAAATACATAAGATTACAAAGAAAAATTCTTCCTCTGTAATCTGGGTTTTTAAATGTTTTAAAAATGAATAAAATAAAATATGTAATATTACAGAGGAAAGCAATTTGTGTTGAAAATTGAGTTTTCAAAATATATTTAAAAAAACAAAACAAAATAAGTTCATGGACCGTGGTTTAAGAACCACTGCAGTCGATAAATACTGAAGTAGTGAAGAGACCATATTCCAACCACTGTGGAATGAGTGAACATAGGCTAAGAGGGGGAAAAACAAAACCCAAGTAGCTTCAGGCAAAGTGATTTCCCAAGGTCACATAGCTAGTAAGTGGGAGATCTGGGACTGGAACACAAGTCTTTTAATCTGTGCAGCCCTATAGAATTTAAAGTACACATAATCTAGTCAGTGGTGAAATTTACAACCAGTTTATAAAGTGAAAGCCAAGTTGTCTGGGTGAGTTGCCCAGCTTGTTGTGTGAGTTGACTTGATCAGATTAATTAAGGTGGGCTGTGTAGACACACATTGTATTAAGGTCTTTCTGAGCTAAGGAAAAGAAATGGAGAATGTGTCAAGAAATGAGAAGAGAGTATTAATATTAATTCTTCTCAAGACAGTACGTCGTGGGTGAGAGTGGGTGAGAGAGAAATAAAGAGAGGGAAAGGTAGGTGGCAAGACTGATCTTTAGTTTTTAAGGATTTTCTGTCATTATGTACAGTGTTGCAGAGATCCCAAATGGCACTCATGTTCTGTGGAGACTGTAAATATTCAGGAGCCAGTGAATTCAGCTCTTTTTAGCTTGTATAATACAAGAAGAGACAAGTGGGCTTGTTGAAAAACAAAACATGATGTATACATGGTTCACTTTGAATGAGAATCATTCAGAATTTATATTTCTGCCATTTCTAGTAAACAGTATATAGAAAGAAAAACAAAATCATATCCCCATCCCAGATATAAAATGATAGCCTCTAAGTTGTTTTTTTAAACTCATATATGTTTAAGGAAGTACGTGGGTTTTCATGACTCATTAATGTTCAATAGGTGACTGTCACTTGCCAGTCAGAATGGAGTCTGATAGAACATTGACACTGATTGATGGACATATGCCTGAGAATATGTGCAGTCAGGCTCCTTAGGTCACTGAAACACATAAAAACCATTCTGGCTCCAGAATTAGCAAGACTTTGCCTTTATTTCTAAAACAAACCACAATATTTGAAATTTATTTGATTGATAAGGTTTTAGTTTCTAACTTAGTTTCTAACATCAATTTCATCAATTACAAGTGTCTGATTCGATTAGACAAATACAAGGGATGTTTATTCTGAGTTCATCTATCTCTGAATTTGGAGGAGGAATTTTTAGCTTAATTTCACTTTATAAAAAAAACTTAATTTGGCTTAAAATCTAATGTAATTTATAGATAGATTCAAGATTATTGTAGGCTGTTTCCAGGAATGAAGGTTAATATGTATATACATATATAAATATATGTATATATATATATATATATATATATACACACAAACACACACACACACACACACACACAAAAGTAAAAGAATTCATGGATATTGATATCTAACTATGCAGTCATATAAACAAAATTAAATTTGTAGTTAATTTTGGTTTTTTTATTTTCCTTTAAATGAATTTAACATTTTATTTAGATCAATAACACATTTGAGTCAGTTGAAAGTGTTTAGAAATACTCTTTGTATTACATGTAGCTGCTAAAATCCTGTTCAATAATTACTTTAAATCATAATTTATTAATGTTCTCAATTGGAATCAATGCATGAAAAAGATTCTTGCGAAGTAAAATGGAGATTCTAATTTAAACAGTAGTCACTACTCCAGAGAACAGCTATGATGAAAATAATGTAATATTTTGTATGATTACTATTTAAAATTAATAACACTGTGCAGTTTAAAATAAAAGGATAATTTAAAATGTTAAAACCACTGCATTCTTGTCTTCACTCTTACCTTTTTTAACGTGTTAGGGAATAACTCTGTTGGGTAAGGAAGAACAAAATAATTTTCTTTTAAAAATTCATATGCAATGGTTCCTTGAGGACTAGGGAAGAAAGTGAGAGCTTATTCTTTAAAGCATTTTTACAAATCTATAGGTATAGCATATTTTCAATAATTTCTTATGAATTTCAGCACATGTTGTTTGCAATAAAAATTTTAAGAAAATGCATATGCTACAATTTTCAGAGTATGATGTATCATATACAATTTTATAGTATTTTATCATTTATTGTTTTTTCATGAGTTTTTCATGTTTTTAAGTTTTGAAAATTTAGTCTTAATAAGTAATCAGAACATCAATAATTTTCCAACACATTTATCTATATTAAAATATTTATAAAATTTATTACTTCTTTATACCATCTCTGTGAGGTAATTATGAATTTTTGTGCATTTTGCAAGGAGTTAAAGCAATTTTTCATGCTGTGAACAAGTTATAGAGAATGTTAGAGGTCTGAATATTTTTAGGCATGTGCATTTAAAAATATACCCGTGAATAACTATGCATTTATAAAATGTGTGTGAAATTTTGCGTGGGACATCATGCAATATTCCTATTGTGTGGTTTTACATAATGGATGCATAAAACTAGCAGTTCCTTATATAAACGAAATTGAAAGTCATATGCTTTCATTCTCAGTTCATCAGCACTTTATGAGGTATTAACGGTTAAGTTTAAGCAAATGACAGTGCTTTCCTAAAAATGCCATTGGGAAACTGAGATAAATAGTGAAGCGTTTTCTATGTTGACATGATGTTCGCCTGTCCGATTGCATCCTTTCCAACAGACAGCAGAGAAGCAATTACAAAAAAAGACATCTGTGCCAAGGTTTAGCTAGCCAAAAAGGGCAAGCTCTTGTGTTTAAGAGGTATAGAATCCAATCGATGAAAATGTCTGGACCTGTTAGCACCAATAAAGCTGAAAGCCACTGGGAAGCTCAGAGAGGGTCTTTTGTTGTGGAGATAGAAAGGAGGCCCAAACTGTGACACTTTGGGGGGAATAGGGTCAGCTAGTAAGATCATCCATCTTCCTCAGTGGCAGCTTTCTGTCAGTTTCTAACCCTGTTCAGTGGCAGAGCCAAGCCTCTATTGTTGACACCAGCCAATTCTCAGCCAAGTGTAAATGAAGTTAATATTCACTGACCTTATGCATAGCCAATGAAGCCCTTCTGTGTCATTTTGGAAATAATGTTATCTGACACTTCAAAAAGCAAATGTTGGCAGGATATTTGTGTGTGTGTGTGTGTGTGTGTGTGTGTGGAAATAAGCAAAGAAGCATTGTTTAAATATCCCATATTTAAGCTGGTTTCAATTATAACCACATATTTGCTATTTTAACTAGAATTAATGTAGTTTTTATGTTTTTGTTTGAAAGTTAGCGTATTTTACATGGAGTTTAATCAAACTACAAAATACATCCTATCTTAGTTTACTTAAGCAAATAATGCAGCATTTTTATTGCCAAACACAGGGAAAAAGAGTTTCAGTTTGAATTGATTATGTAATAGAAATATTTTTAAGAGGTAAATGAAAGTTATTCTGCATTCAGAGAATAATGAATATGCTTCTTTATGATTATGAAAAGTAAATAACTTTATTAGAGAAGAAAGATTTTAAGGGGCATTTTTGGTTGTCATTTAGAAAGGAGTTAGTAAAAAAAAAAACTTTCCCCCCTCTTAGTAGAGTCTATTATAATGTAATTTATCTTATTAATTCAAATGAAATTATCTGTAAACATTTAAATTTGAGGGAAATTTTACATAATGCTTACCGACTATATTTTACTTACTGTTTCAGAACTTTTCCAGGAAAAGTTTTCATTAAAATTTCTGTTTGATATTTATCAGAGAGGGGCAATAGCCATAGCACTGGATAGTAATCTATCACTACTGGGGGGGGGGTGGAGAACTTAAATGTATTTCTATAAATAAACATACACACAAATAATATTAACTAGTGGTTATGGGTTTTATGTACCAGAATACACTGTAGCTAAAGCATAATTAGTGTTAAGTACATGTCTTTCAAAATAACAGTCACTTAGAAGAGTACATGAACATCTTAGCTGTTTTTGGGAAGGAAAAGGTTAAACATTGAGTGGTATTTTCAAAGGGATTCATGGTAGATGATTATCTGCCTTGCAGGATTTCATGAGAATCACCAGAACAGATCTGCATTTAATTGACATCAATCATATTTGATCTGAAAATAAACTGTTGTAAAATTTTTGGAAGTTACATATTGATTTTTGTTCACCTCATCAGGTCTGTTTATTTGTACTTATTAAAGAAGTGAATATGTTTTTTGTAATAACAGATTTTTCTGAAGCAGCATATGATCAGTTATATGGTTCTATTACATAGCTTTTTATTTTATTTTTTGAGAATAACTAAATCAGATGAGATCATAGACATGGATTCCTGGCCACATTCCTGAACCTAATCAGAGGAGGGTACTAAGCATTATGTTTTGAGTCTTTGCTCATTATTTTTTCCATATTTATCTGGAGTTTGGCACAGATCCTCATAGTCATGAATGCTAGCAATAGAATTCTGGAGGTGTGATATCCTTTACAGTAGTGGTGTTCAACTCAAATAGAAATAGAAACCACTAAACTGTATATAAGGCTCCCTGTGCACTGCATAGTGACTTAGAAAAACTACATATTAACATTACTTATGTCTTATTATATATTTATATTAAAAATGATTTCCTGGTTACATTTTAATCCTGTATTCAGGAGTGATGCTGTTGATGTTGGGTCATGTTTGACACCAATGTTTTACAGAATTTGCCAGTGTGGTATATTTGGTTTTCACATTGTTATTTGAAATGAATAAACCGTTTTGATAGCCATGCTTCCATATCTCTTTTGTCCAGTTCAAGCTTTTACCATTGGTACAGTTTTTTAAAATAACAATAAGGTTTCTGTACAAATGGTTGCCATTGTATCAAGATTTACAAAATTTAGACTGTCTAGACAAACAGATGGATTTGAAGAAGAGGGAGAAAAAAACAACACAGAAGGTTAAAATTAGGCAGTCAGCCCATTATTTTTCAAACAGGTTAGGAAGCAGGTGGAGAGTAAGGATTTTTTTTTGTTTGTTTTGTTTTTAATTTTTGACTGACTTGAACAGGTTTTGTCAAACCGCAAAATATATATGCAAAAGTCTTTGAGGCTAAGTAGTCTTGTCAAATCACTTCTCTTCTAGTTTATTATGATGGGAATTTTTTCCAGCTACTTTAAAATAATTTAAGAGATATATGAAAGGTAGTCATAATTGAATGGATCTTATACAAACACACAGAAACCTTTTTGTGCATAAAAATAATTTTTCAGTATTTTGATGGATTTGCAATGAACTATATAGTCTCTAAACCATGTGTGTGTGTGTGTGTGTGTGTGTGTGTGTGTGTGTTTGTGTGTGTGTATGCTTGTGTGTACATGTGTTTGTGTGAGAGATATTTTTTGCAGTCTGGGTTTAAGTTTTGGACCCCTTCTCAGAATAATGTTTTCAGTTGGATAACCAATTATACTGAATTATAGTGATCAAAATATTTTGTTAAAAACTAAAAGTTCACTGACTCCAGACTAAGAATCTTTTCTCTGAGGAAACTAGGTAGTACAGTGAATAGATCACTGACCCTGGAGTCAGGAGGACCTGAATTCAAATTTGACCTCAGACACTTAACACGTAATAGCTGTGTGATCTTGTGCAAGTCACTTAACCCCAATTGCCCTGCCTTCCCCCCGTCTTAAAAAAAAATCTCTTTCTCTATATAAATCTCCCCTCTGATGAATGACATACTGATACATCAAACATCTATGATTTCTTCATTATGGGTATTCTTCCACCAATGTAGATCACCATCTTCATGTGCTGTCATAAGCTTTCTTCTTGAGTTGCTGTGGTCAAAAAGTTAGTTCTTCTTTGTCCAACCTTGTGATGAGCCTCCCAGAATTTAGCTAGATTTGGCTTTGTATGGCATGTTGACAATAGGAGACTCATATTTGAAACATCTGCTGGATTTTATGTTCTGCTATTCTTGGCTTCCAAAATTCAGGGTATTCCCTATATCATGATGAGGCATTCAAGGAGGACTTTAGTGGAGTTCATTTTTGTAGGTACAATTGTATTTGTGAGATAGCTGACTGAAGTAAGGATGTTCTATAACCTTAAAGTTTTTCTTAGCTGTTATTCCAGTTTCTTGACATGCCCTGAGCAATGTCTAGTGAACTCTATCTACATTGTATATGAGCATAAAATCATGGAGTCCTAGTAAAAGAAAGAACTTTCCAGAATCTTTATCCTGATGTTCTATCTTAGAGATAAGAAGACAGGCCCGGAGCTGTTAGCTTGTCCAAGATCACATGGGTAGTTAGTGAATGGTACAGCCAAGACTAGACCCTTGTTGCTTTCCCATTATTACTCTCTTTATTCAGCACCCTGGAAGAAATTAATTTTTATACTAAATATTGGTGAAAGAATTAGTTTAAAGTGTTTGAATACTTTTAATTAAAAGTGAAAGAATTAGTTAAAAATGATTGATTCTAAATTGCAAAATTATTGATCAGCATTTATTCACTTTTTAAATCAATAGGCAAACCTTTTGCTATGTTATACTTAAAGGATAATATACTTTACTTTATTACATATTTATATTTAAAGCATATAAACATATACTTTATTACAATATATTTTATTACTTTAAATAAGTCTGATTGCATCCTCACTTTCTGCTCCAATACAATGTGAGATCCTTGAGGGCCGGGTTTGTTTTTTTTTTAAATCTCCTACACCTGTTACAGTACCTGAACTATAGGAAGCACTTAATCAATGTCAACTTGACTCTATAGTAATGAAGCACTCTCCCTCTATAACAACTCTACAAGGTAGATGGCACAAGTATTATTATTCCCATTTTGTAGATCAAGAAACTGAGGATCCAAAGGTGAAATGATTTGCTACACAACTAGTATTTATCTACATGACTCTGCCAACATTTCTTCTGTGTAAAGTTGACCAGAAACCAAATCAAAGAAAAATAAAGTTGACCATTTTTTCCTGGCTATTGACTAGGATTGAAGATTGAGAATTTGATCCTCAATATAATTTCTAAATAAATAAAGGGTATGTCAAATCACTTTGTGCAGTTTGATGCTATTAAACTTTAAAACTGCATAATACTTTTGAGATACTTGTAGTCAACTTAAATTTTACATAGCAATTCCACTATTGCTCTATTTATTTGCTGTGCGATTCTAAGCAAGTTATTTAATCCCTCTGAGCAACAGTTCCCTCGCATGTAAGATGGGAATTAAAGTATTTGGAAGAAAGCATTTTATAAATCTTAAAGTGCTATTTGTTTAGATTAAAAAAAACATTGTATTCTGAAAGAAACTATTCTTAATCAAGTCAAGAGAAGTGAATCACATTTTCCTTTCTGGTAGTGAATTTTGAGAACAGTTTGAGATTAAAGTTGACAGAATGTTACTTTTTCTTGCAAGGAACAAGCAAGGAAGTGATCCAAAAATAATGTAGATGGAAAATATTCGGTTTAATGTACCTTTGTTTATTTTGCTTGTTTAAAAAAAAGAAGAGAAGAAAGAGAGATGGATTCTTTGTACTAAATGTCAGTGGAAGATTCATTAGGCCAATAGTAACATAGCTAGCCGTGAACTGTGGGTGTCTGAGGAGGTTGCTGTTTTCCCTTTTGTGCTTGTCTGAAGGGAAAACTGACTGGCAGTATCAACAGCTGGCTTAACATTTCTACTTTGTCCAGCTGTTTCTGTTGAGGCAGCCAGGCTTGAGAGGACAGAGACTCTGGTAAGATAGAATTCTCTCAGGGATCTCGGCTCTTTTTACTCCTGATTCCTTACATCTCTATGAGGTTAGGACTTCTGGGCCCACTTCTGTACCGTACAATGAGAAGTAATTTTCAACTTCTCTACCTGTCAGTCTTTGAAGAAACGAATGGAATGCAGTTCATTTGGTATCACGTCGTCAGCAGATCTTTGGTTTTCTTTTACAGTTTCATCAGCAGGATGAGAAGAAAGAATTAGACCTAAAATGTACTTTGTTTTGTAGCCTACGAAAAGGGTTTTTTGGAGACCAATTCATATATTTAAAAAACATGTTTTATTGATGCATTTTGTTTTTACATCACAATGAATTCAGACTCTACCTCTACTCCTCCCTACTCAACCCTTAAGCTCATCCAAAGATCTCTTCCTTAAAGAAAAGAAGCCTTGAGAGGAATTTTGTGTTGCAGTGTATGCAACATTTTGTACCCATAGTCTTAACCTCTCATCTGAAAAGCATGAGCTAATTTCCTCATTTTTTTCCTTCAGGGTCAAGATTGATCATTATGCTATTCATTACTTGGCTTTATTAAAATAATAATAATAATAGGTAGCTTATTCATTTTTCCGGACATATGTAGTTGACTCAATTTAAGAAAGATAATGACAAAAATATATTGGAATCATCAAATAATAGGAAAAAACGAATGAAATAGGTGTTTTACACTGAATAGTCAATGAAAAAAAGATTATATAACAAGAAATAGAATTAGGTGGATAGAGATGAAATTGTGGCTTAGAGTCATGAAAAAAAAATTCCCAGAGAATTTTTGCAATATAAACACTAATTCTTTAGATTTTTAATAATATTAAATTTGTAAATGTCTATCTAATGATGTTATGGAATAATAATAATAATAAAACCTTTATGGAGTGCCAGAAAATTTCATGGAACACTAGGGATCCACATTTTCTAATTTAATATTTCTTTAAATGGACTGGTCATGCTCTAAAATTTCCTTAAATACGCATATGTACTTCATATATGCATAAACACACATTATACTCTTTAATCAGTACTGTAAAGTAAAATAAACTTATATTTGGGGTGTGTTTCAGGGTGTAAGTATTATATATACTACCAGTGCCAGCACTGTGAAGTTGAAGAATAAATGTGTAACCGTTACTTGGACTTTGTTCCTCTCTACATCTTCTTCTGCCTCATTAATATAGATATCTTCCACCTACCCCAGAAATAACCACAGCATTAATTTTGCAATTCCTCTAAAATGTGATATCCATGCTTTCTAACTTTTAGTAGAAATACAACATTGGGACAGTGGATAAGTGCTGACCTGGCAGTCAAAAAAGACTGAGTTTGAATATGCTCCCAGACTCTTACTTGTGTAACCTTGAGCAAGTCGCTTAACCTCTTTTAGACTCAATTTCTTCATCTGTAAAAATGAGGGGAGTTGGACTTGATGGTCCTTCTACCTATAAATCTGTGATCCTATATTTCTTATACAATAACACATGAGCCTTCAGAATGCAATATTTATTCTGGAGCAAATGTTAGACATGGAGACAAGAAGACTTCTGTTTGAGTCCTGCCTCTTACACTTATACACATATGCCTTTGAAACAATAGTTGATCCCTCTGGGTCTTAGCTCCCAAAATTTAGCTATGGAACTATAGCTCATTTGTTATCTTTCTTAATGGAAGTTCTCACACTGATGAATTCATAGCACCTTAACTTAAAGTTGACAAAAATGTTTCCAGCTCAGGACTATAGGAGCATGTGTGTGTGTGTGTGTGTGTGTGTGTGTGTGTGTGTGTGTTTGTGTGTTTGTGTCTGTCTGTCTGTCACACACACACACACACGCCCATGCTCACACACACACACACACACACACACACACACACACACACACAGACAAAGATAAGGAAAAGCAACCTTGAGAGTAACTTTGTGTTACAGTGTCTCCAACATTTTGCACTCATATTTTCTTAACCCTGATCAGAAAAGAGGGAGATAATTTCCTTATTTTTATGTAAAGGTCAACATTGGTCTTTATGTTATTCCTTGTTTGGCTTTGTTTTAGGCAGTCCATTAATTCTTCTGGATATATGTAATTGACATACACATTTATATACACACATATGTATATAAATGCATATATATATATATATATATGTATTTATAATCCCATATTTGTTCACACGTATGCATATCAGCTGAAAGTGATCTTAAAGATGATATATAGTTCATGATCAGTTAACTTTTCAGATGAAGTAACTTAAGCTTAGAGAAAGTAAATTACTTTCCCAAAATCATATATATATGTTATATATGTGTCTGAGCCTGAGCAAGAATACAGTTCTTCTTGAGCCTCTTCTAGTGTTCATTTCTCCTACATCAGATCAGAGTCCTTTGATAAAGCTCTTTAAACATTGAAAATGAGGAATGTTGGCATTGGACTGTGAAAGATGCAAGAAATGGATATGCAAGGGGAGGGTAATTGAAATGGAGGGGGTAAGATGAGCAAAGTCACAGAGGAGGGAAAGTGGGAAGCTTACAAGAATGTAGATGACCTGTAAGGGAAATGGACAAATGATGCCATTGAAGGAGACAAGTAGGTCAGAAACAAAAACCCTTACATTTTAGAACTAAAACTTAAAATGACTATGGGAGAATGAATCAGTAGACTGACAAGAAGAGTCAAAACAAAGCAATTTTGTACCTTATGCAAGCACTGAAAGTTGACATCCTCTTCCCCCTCCCCCTCCCCCTCCCCAGGTGCAAATTAGAGCCTCCTCTAGTTTTCTGTTCAGTAAAGGCTTTGAACCATCTCCTTAACACCTATGACCAACAAATACCACAAAACAAACAATTGTGTAATTAAGAGAGTTTTCTGATATTTAGCCTTAAAAAAAGGTTAATTTATCCCTTTTTTGGGGGGGGGGTTTAAGATGAGGAGCAGTATAGAGGATAAAGAGAGTAGGCTTGGAACCAAGAAGACCTCATTTCGGTTCTGCCTCTGACACATAATTGACTTGGTGACTCTAGTTAAATTATTTAACCTCTCAGTGTCCAAGGCAATTCTCTAAGACTTTAAGTGCAGAAAAGATGATGGTCTGCATTGGTAGAGGGTATTTCCTCTTGTAGGATTCTCTTTGTCTGAAATTTCAGGTCCTCTCTATCCCTGTCTTATATTTGACAACCTAGACAGCTAACTACATTGCCACAAGGTGGTGAAGCAGATAAGAGTACCAGACCTGGAGTCAGGAAGATTCATCTTACTAACTTACTAAGTACTTACTAACTGACTGTGGCCGAGTCACTTAAACCTGTTTGCCTCCATTTCCTCATCTGTAAAATGAGCTGGAGAAAGCAATGGCAAACCCTTCCAGTATCTTTGCCAAGAAAACCCCAAATGGGTGATGAAGAGTCAGACACGACTGAACTACCAACAACAAAAACCCTAGTCTTGGCTCTGCTGACATCTTAAATACGTAAAAATCACTGGACTTACAGCTGCAAAGGAATATGTTGTCTGTGAATATGAGAGTGGAAAAAAGTAACGTTTTTGCTCCTGATCAGAAGCCTACTCCTAGTTTCTTTTTGAAGGCCACTCACAAAGTAAGACAATTGCTATTAGGAGGCTGAGACCAAATCTTTATTATGTTCAGCATAGTTCCTCTTCCTAATATTTATTTAGTGAGTGACGGTCTACCTTATCTAAACCTGTTGCAATATTTTTTTCCTAGAAATTTGGTTTTAGTTATTTCCCTCATAAAGAAAACTTTGTAATGATCAGTGTTTCCTTTCCAGTAGATCTTTTCAACAGATTGAGAATTGAACTGCATCTAGTGAAAGATAATTAGCTAAATGTTTAACAAGTTTAACCTTTAACAAAATAAAGCAAGACCATGACCCCTTTCATACATACCACTTATTTCCTTTGTGGACTGTCAAAGGAGCTATACTGAAATGTTTAATATGTGGCTCCACGAAACCCAGGAAAGTTTTATTGTTTTGAATTACACAATTGCTTATGACATCATGCTTTTGATATTAAAATTCTCAAGGCAAAACCATTCTTCCTCTTCTTTAAAATAAAATGCTAAGTATTGAGCATACCTCATGGGGAAGTAAAATGGGAGCTCTTGTCTAATATATAAGATTTTTCCCAAAATTTTTTAAAGTGCTTTGAAAGAAGAAAAGTATAAAATACTGTGTGATCTTGGGCAGCTGCTTGGCCTCTCGCAGACATGGATTTCCATCACCTGTAAAGTAGAGAAGCTAATATTTGCATGGCCTCCTTCATAGGATTTTCATAAGAAAAAGATCTTAGAAAACTCTGAAGTGCCCTAGAAATATAATTTGCTAGAGTCAAAACTAGGATGCAGGTCTTATCACACTGTATTCTGTACTGATACCCCTACAGAAATCTCACTCATCTCAAGCTACCATCCATGCCCAACACTCTTCCTGACTTGTTCTTTCCCCTGTGGGTTTGATCTCATGGATATTTCCCTAGTACTGGAATGTTGGAGATAGTAATTATCATGGATAAGAGGAAGTAGAGAAGGCTTCTTAGAATCCAAGGTTATAAACTATTCCTTGTATCCTGAAATAACTTTTCATTAGGGGACCACTGTTTTTTGCTACTACCAAGGAGAAGGATGAGCAAGGAAAAATGAACTCAAAGGACTGAAGAGAGGTGGGAGGGGGAACAGGGAGTCAATATTGATACCCAGGGGCTCTGGTTTCTTTAACACAGCAGTTCTCAACCTGTGGGTTATGTTCGATTTGTAACAATGAAAATACATGGGGCAAATCAGATATTTACATTATGATTCATAACAGTAGCAAAATTACAGTTATGAAGTAGCAACAAAAATCATTTTATGGTTGGGAGTCACCACAACATGAGGAACTGTATTAAAAGGTCACGGCATTAGGAAGGTTGAGAACCACTGCTTTAACAGGAATGAGAACTGTAATTTTTCACGGGGAAGGCGAAGCCCCTTCCAACTCAGATTCCAAGGAATCAGTCCTCATCACAATCCAGTGAAGTATTATCCCCATTTCATGGGTCAGGAAACAGCCTCAGAGAGGGAAAGTGCCTTGCCTCAAAGTAATAAATCAGTAGGATCCTCCCTTTCTGATCAATCCTCCACAGTGTTGCCAAAATAAGCTACCCAAAACATAAGCTTTTTAGCCATTATACTTCTCTGTTTATATACCTTCAGTGGCTCCCCATTACCTATAGGATCAAATATAAACTCCTCAGTGTATCAATTAAAAATCTTCCACAGTGACTCTAATTTTATGTTTCTACCAATATTGGATTTTTAGCTGTTCTCCCATGTCAATATTGTCCCATAGTCTTGACTCTGGAATGAGATTAAACAAGTTCATATCCTGCTTCTAAAATTTACCTTAGAGAACTTGTCACTTAACCTCACTAGGCCTCAACTTTCCTAAAACTCCAAAATGAGGGGCTTGGACTAAGGCCTTGGGGGTCCCTTCCCATTTGAGATCTATACTCCTGTGAATGTTTCCTGCATCTGTTCCTTTTCTGTGGCTATACCCCATACCTAGGATTCACTCTTTTCTTTTAGCTGCCTCTCAGAATCATTAATTTATTTAAGACAGCTCAGTTACAATTTCCTCCATGAATCTTTTCCATGATCACATTCATTGTCAGTTCTTGCCCCCTTCTAAATTTTCCTATACTTTGGTACATAGAAGGTGCTTAATAAAAGCTTATTGACTGACTGATTATACTTAAGTACAAATATTTTCACCTCCTCCCAGTAAATGGAAATTACTTGAGGGTAGACATGGTTCCCTTTCGGACTTCATATGGCCAGTACCTTCCACAGTGACTTGAGTGCAAATGAGTGTTGTCCTTCATTCTTGAAGAGAGCCAAAATGACATCTCTGTGTTAGAGTCAAGTTACAGTATATCCAACTATGGCTGATCAGAGCAACATGAACTCCGTTTGCTCTACTGCAGCTTAGCCACAGACAGTCCATATGAACATTTGGGGTGGATTCTCTAAATCTGAGCATCTCACATTTCTTCTGAGCTACTTCAGTTCTGCTTTGCTCATAGACCACAGCACCTTCTCCGAAGGCACACCTTGCTGGACAGTCCTGTGCCAGTGTCTCCTGTGTCAGACAATGCCAGAGTTCTTAAGAGAGACCTTGAGAGTGACTTTGTGTTGTTTTTTTTCTTGTTGAAATTGAAAATATACAAACCAAATGGATCTGTATTTATATTGGTCTATTAGTTCTTTCCAAAGGACAATTCTCATTTTCACTAGATGAAAGGCAGAAATCATCCAGTTCAACTCCTTCATTTAACTGATTTTTAAAAAGGGCCTCGCTCCTGGAACTCAAAGGAATGCTAGTTCAGAGTTACTGAGGCAGGTAGTAGTAGTGGCATCAGGATGCAAACTGAATTCCTCTTTTTTCCAAATCCAGTGCCTTACTCAATATATTGTTCCCTCCTCTTATCTTAATATTTTTAAAAATAGTGATTCCATTAATGTTAGCATTCCTTTTTTCCCTGATGTAGATTGTTTTATGTGTTATAGCAACTCTTACATGAGAAACCTCTCTCTCTCTTTTGTCTCCCCGCCTTTCCTTCTCTCTCTCTCTCTCTTTCTCTCTCTCTCCCTCCCTCCCTATTTCTCTCTCTGTCTCTGTCTCTGTCTCTGTCTCTCTCTCTCTCCCTATTTCTCTCTCTGTCTCTCTCTCTCTGTCTCTCTCTGTCTCTCTCTTTCTCTCTTTCTCTATCTCCCCATCTCCCTTTCCCTCTCCCTCCTGCCCTCCCCTCCCCTTTCCTCCATTGGCCTTTATCCGAGGTAGACATTTCTAGCCTATTAATATGGCAAACCAACCTCATAGGATTTTTGTAGGAATGAGTTTTGAAATTGGTACTTTATTTAAAGTAAATACACTATTTTACTACTGGCATTTGGAAAGGAAAGGACATTTTCAGGGCCTTAAAATTTAATGGAACATTTCATTTACATGATTCCCTTCTGAAAACTAGATACCATATAGAAGTATATTATTGAAACACAGGAATATATTTTCCTTCTGTTATGTTTTAATAGTATTTTGAGTTATAGCTATTACAGGTAAAACTCTATATATTTGTGACAAGTTGCATTATTTTGCAGTAATACGTGTTATTTATAGAACAGAATATAAATTGATATGATGAGTTCTCATCATTTTTAACACCCTAATTCCTCAAAGGTATTTTTGCCCATTTGTATGTCTGCATAGTAAGGCTGAAGTCACTACACAGTTGTGTATTTTTTAATACAAAGAAAACTATACCATATAAAATGATTTATTTAACTACAGTTAAATTGTGTCTTTAACTATGCCTCATTCTATATAATACTTACTTATTTATATTGAGAAACCAATTTCCCATCTCAATCCTGCCTCTGCAACTTACTGCCTTATGATCTTGGGTAAATCACTTCACCCTGGTAGGCCTCAGTTTCCTTATCTGTAAAATGAGGGATTTGGGCTGCATCTCTAAGATCCCACACGCCTTAAAGTCCTATTAGTCGATGATTTGCCTCTGGGAGAATTATGAAAAAAAATGAGACCTGTCTTCTTGTCATCCAGACTGCATTTGTCTAATTTTTCTCTTCTAGTAGGTGTATTCAAATTCAGGGAATACAAACTGGTTTTCACATTAGGCAAAGAAAGCCCAAATAGGAAGGTAAATCTTCTGTGGCTTCTAAAATGGAATATAACTTATAGAGTCCTTTTATTCTCTAAAAATATAGTATGGTGTTTTCTTGACTAGGATAACCAAAATCTTCGCATTAGCCAATTAGTTCTTGACAGTCTTGGATAAAGTATTGTAGCACATACCATTGTTGTGATTTTACTCACAATTACTTACCCTTTTTGGAGAACCAGGAAGCTTCTGACTAGTAAATTTGAAGGGAGGTGGGGACGATGTGGTGCTGAACTGCAACCTTGAGTGTGATTCTGGGAATCCTGCTTTTTGAAGGACTTTGACAAATCCAGAGGAGTGTGTGACCAGGATGTTGAAGGGTCTTGAAATCATGCCATACGAGGATTGCTTGCCCCAGAGAGCAAGAAGTAAGAGCAGCATATTGCAGAAAGGAAGATTTCAACCTGATGTAAAAGGGAAAAAAATCCCAATAGTGGGATACCCTGGATGGTAGTGGCTAGATGACCAAGTTGTCTAGGATGGTGGTAGAGGGAATTTTTGTTTAGGTTCCAGTTTGACTAAACAAAGTAGTCTGAGCTCTTCCACATCCTGTGTGTGTGTGTGTGTGTGTGTGTGTGTGTGTGTGTGTGTGTGTGTGTGTGTGACCTTGGAGACATCTCTTCACTTCTCCAGGTCTGTGTTTCTTCATCTATAAAACAAAAGAGTGAGACTAGATAACATGTAAGGTCTCTTCCCAGTCTTAATCAGCTCTTCATAAACTGCTCCCTTCCTACCTTTCCAATCATCTTATAATATGCCCTCCTCAACAAACTACAATCCAGCAACAATGACCTATTTGCTGTTCTTGAACGTAATTCACCTATCTACATGCTACTGTCTTTGTGCCACTTGTCCCTCATACCTGAAATGTTATGACCACTCATCTTGTCTCCTCAGTTTTCCTGATTTCCTTCAAGTCACCTTAAATCTCACCTTCTGTAGGAGGCCTTTCTTAATTACCCATCACTTTCACAACTACTTATGCCTTCACCTCCAAAATTATCTCCCTTTTACTCTGTATATATCTTGTATTTACCTATTTACTTACATTTTGTCTTCATTATAATGTGAGGGCAGAGTTTGTTTTTGTTCTGCTGTCTTTTGTTGGTTTTCTTTGTATTTCTAGCATTTAGCTCAGGGCCTAGGAAGTAATGAGCACTTGTTGACTGACTGCCTGTCTGATTCTATGATTCTGTGACTCAGAACCCTTTCAGTTGTGAGAGTATGTAATTACATAATTTTGTGTTTTTTAAACTTTTTTTGCCTTCCACAAAAAGATATTTACCTCCCACAAAAAGAAGACCACTACTTTTTCTAAAATTGGTTTCTCCCTGTTTCCATACCCTCTTTCCATAGTTGTTCCCTATCAGTCTGTCCAAATCGGTGGGCATCGTAGGCTCCCCAGGGAGAAGGTGATTTAATAAAGAATTCCAGAACTATGATTATTAAACTCTGTTAGCTCATAAACTCCTAAATGGTGACAGCTATTTTTAATGAGGATTGGGAACTCTGTATCGAGGAGTCAGAATTTCTGAATTATGCTTCTTTCTCTGTCTGTCACTCAGTTGTGTGACTCTGGAAAGTCATTTCACCTCAGTTACTTAACCTCCCAGAGTCTGTTTCCTGATCTGCAAAAAGGGGGTTAACATCTGTCTTGCCAGTCTGACAGGCAGTTTTGTTGGGAGGATCCTAAGATTTTGAGGTAGCAGGGATGTTCGAGATCGTAGCTGTTCTGTCATGTTACAAGTAAGAAAACTGAGACCAAATGGGGTTAAGTGACTACATAGAAAAGCCAGAAGTTGCTCTAAGATCAAGTTGAGCCAACTAACATTTATTAAATGTCTCTGTTCCAGTAAGTGTGCTAAATGCTGAGGGTACAAAGAATGGCAAAAAACAGTCCTTGTTCCTAAGGAGCTCACAGTCTAATGTGATCATACATACAGACAACAACGTGCATACAACCACATATAAACCAGATAAGTGCAGGAAAAATCTGGGCACTAAGATTAAGGAGGATTGGAAAAGGCTTCTTTGAAAAGAAGGGACTTTAGCTGAGACTAGAAGGAAGCTAGGGGAGCCAGGAGGTAGAGATGAGGAGGGAGAGCATTGTAGGCAAGGGGAGACAGCCAGTGAAAACACTCAGAATTCAGAGGCATGTGCAGGTAACAGCAGGAAGACAGTGTTACTGGAGGACAGAGTGGAGTAAGATGTGAAAAGGGGGCGGCTAGGTGGTGCAGTGAATAGAGCACTGGCTCTGGAATTAGGAGGACCTGAGTTCAAATCTTCCTTCAGACACTTAACTCTTACTAGCCATGTGACCTTGGGCAAGTCACTTAACTCCAAGTGCCCTGCCCTCCCCCCTTCAAGAAAAGAAAAAAAAAGATGTGAAAAAACTAGAAACATTGGAGGGGCCTAAATTATGAAGAGTTGAATCCCAAACAGTGGATTTATATTTGATTCTGGATGTGTTAGGGAATCATTAGAGTTTATTGAATAAAGGGGATGGTGTGTGATATGCTCAGACCTGCACTTTTTTTTTTCTTTTGGGGGGGGAGGCAACTGGGGTTAAGTGACTTGCTTAGGGTCACACAGCTAGTAAGTGTATGAGACCAGGTCCTTCTAACTCCAAGGCCTTTGCTCTAACCCCTGGGCCACCTAGCTTGCCCCCAGACCTGCAGTTAAGGAAGAGAAATTTGACAGCTGAGTGGGGAGGATAGACTGTCCCATTATTGCCAGATCTGATACTCTGTGCCATGATGTCTTAAGGTAACATAAATGAAAGTGCTTTGAACACTGTAAAATGCTATACAAATATAAAGTCACTAGATTTAGCAACAATAATGTAGCTAACATTTCTCTAGCACTTTAAGGTTTACAGAGTGCTTTACATATGTATTACCTCATTTGATCTATACAACACCTTCCAACACCTTTGTGAGTAAGGCATTATTATTATCCCCATCTTACAGATTAGGATACTGAGGTTAAAAGACTTGCAGTGATTTACTCAGGATCACGTAGCTAGTAAATGTCTGAGACAGGATTTGAGCCTAGTTCTTCCTGACTTCAAATCCAGTACTCTTTCCATTCTGCCTCCTAGATATTCAGAGATATTCATTAACAGAGCTCAGACCCAAGTCCTTTGATGTCAAATTTTTTATTCCTGCCTCTAATATTTTTCGGTAGTGACTGTGAAAAAATCAAATTAATATCTACTTGCCATGATGTTACTCTATGTAGATCTCATTGCCGTTTATAACTGTCGTTTCCATAGAGCCTTATCTTAGGCAAAGCTCTTTTCATATATTATCTACTTTGAACCATGTACCAAATCTGTTTCATAAGTAGTACCGTTCCTTTCTTGTTTGGACACCTTATCAAGGATTTCATGTATGTTGGGAACTCCTGGTGCTGCATTTCTCTGTACCAGTGTAGACTGATACCCTAAAGAGTTGACTTGGGAAACATTGAGAGGTTACGTGATTTGCTTAAGATTGCAGAAGTAGAATTTGAAACCAGGTCTCCTTGAATCTGAAGTCAACTATCTATCCACAACACCAATCTGCCTCTCACTACACAGTATTGAAGTCAATATTACTTCCCAAAAGGGGAGAATGAAGGCGAGAGGGGTTAAGTGTTTGACCTGTGGGTACACAGGTATTCAGTGTCTGGATTCAAACCATGTCTCCCGACTTTTCTCCTACATGTGTACTCTAATGAGGAACCTTATCAAAGATGTTAAAATCAAAACCTTTAGGCATATATTTTCTACCCAACTAGATTTTCAGCCCAGAATAGTTTTCAAATTCTTCAGGAAAGGCAGTAAAAAAATTGTTAATTTTAAAATACATGTAGCCCATAACAAATTCTTATGTTTTCTTCATTTTTTCCTACCTCCCAGGATATATCCATGAAAAACAGTTATAACTTAATTCAGTTGCACCTGATGTTTATTTTCTCTTAGTTGAAATCTCCTATCTGTTACATTAGAATCATCTCAGAAAATAATTGTCATGTCAAAGAGCTTTGTGAAATTTGTTGATACATAGGCATTGGAAGCAGATACATTTCTGAGCAGTAAAGGTTATCCTTTTATGTGACTATACCTTGTGATTAAAAAGCTGAGAAATATGTAGAAATCCATGACACGTGGGCTTTATTGTTTCTAAAGAAGATGATTTTTGAAAATTTCCATGAGTCTTCAGCTGCATTTTAATAGTGAATGGGAATAAATGAAAATCAAATGTGAGCATTCATCTTCTGCAGAGCTTTTAATACTGTTTCAGTGAAAAATTATAGACCACCTGCCATGTTGAATTTTGTAAGTATGAATGGTACATATAGACGTTTGCCAATACATTCATGAATAAAAGAAAAAAGGAAAGGTTTCATATAGTAACACAAGCCTTCAAGTGGTCTTAATACAAGACAAGTCTTTTCTTTACTGTGTGGAAAGTTATCTGGTGTAAAGAAAGGACTACTGAATGAAACATTTGTCCTCAAATTCCTTTTAATCTGCTCTGAGGTTCTGCCTGTTACCTCCATTGGAATAATGTGCCAATTTTGTAAGGATAAAGAGAATTTTATCCTTTTTTTCTTCCCCCTAGCTTCTTGATGCTGTATTTCCTTGAATTTCACAGTACCTGCCTGGGTTTAGCAGCTCTGATTTCAGACTATCGCTTTCCTGGTCTATGAGTGTAAAAACTGATATTCTCTTCTCCTTGACCGAGAATATTCAGGAAATGTAATCCCAGTGAGAATGAAGCTTACCAGTGGGTATCCTTTTGACTATCATTTAAAAAAAAAACAACCTCAGTTTCTATTTCAGTACTTTAACACCACCTGCCTTTTTTGAAAACCCAATTAAAGGTATAGAATGAGTAGAGGATTGGTTCATTAGAAATACACGGCTTTAGTGTTTTACAATCTGAGGGCTAAAATCCAAGAAATCCACAGTTTAATACTTGTTTTAGTTGATCAGCCTAATATATTCAGAAACTTTTTTTAACCAGGCAGTTTTAAAAATTTAACTATATGTTTTGTTTTGAGGGAGTTGTTTAGGTTCAATTACTTGGATGTTCAATTTGAAGATTTGTTTTTATAGATTGAAAAAAGAAGGATGAAAAGCAATCTGTAAAAACCGATCATTACAATATAAAATCACATTATTGGAGAATAAAATCTGTTTGCCACGGTGACGTTGGGTGGATTAGTTGACCATTACATACTGAAATGGAAATGAAAGCAGTAAATATTTATTTGTGTTTAATATCATTGCAAAAAGTCACACATAGCCTTTTACATTAGTGTAATAAGAAAATTCAGGAAGAAATTCTAACATTGTTCAGGATAGAATTTTTTTGTGATTTGGTTGACAGTGTCATCAGAACTTAAATATTTAATGGAATTTAGAAAAGTAATTCAACCTAATGAAAGCTTACTTTAAAAGTGTTTTAAATTCATAAGATGGTAGCCAAAGCAAAAGCAGATTTTAACTTCTGCTCCTCAAAACCTGAGTCTCATTGCCTTCATTGAGTATCCCTGACCTTTTTTTTTCTGGGGATGGGGGGGGAGGAAGGAATATGATCATTAATAGACATTTGCAGAGCTAATATATCCTGTATAATGCCTCCCATTTTAAGCCCTCTTGTTTATTCAATGATAATAGACTATATGATTAACATGAGATAAGGATTCTTAATTCAAAATTCAGTGCCATGACTCACGCACATGATAATTGCTTCTTGTTAGCTGAAGTAAGCATCAGTTAGACATATATGTGATTTCTTTGGGGCCAAGTAGATAATTGTTCAGAAAAAGAAAATCCTTGAAATGTTCAAGAGTATAGTCATTAAAGTGATTATTTTGGGAATTTTTTTTTTAGTAGATTATAAATGTGAAAAGAGGAAATTTGGAAAATTATTATTCATTGAAATCATGTTAATGTATTGTAATGACATTCAAATGAAGGGAAATGGCCCATTTAGAGGCTCAGAATTCAGTCATAGGGCCACAAGATCCCAGAGCTACAAGAACATGGGGGTCATGCAATTTTGAAATGTAAGGAGCCTTGAGATCATCTAGAGTAATCTCAGATTAGAGATGAGGAAACCAAGGACCAGAGAGGTGAAGGGATTTACCTAAGACCACACAGTGAATTCATTTCCAAACTGGCACCAATACTTATGCTCATTGATCCAACACTACCAGTATACTTTTGATCTGCTCTAGAGTACTAACTTCTAAACCTATACAAACTGTGACTCTTCAGTTTGGGGCTAAAGCCTATGACACTGAAAAGTATGCTGATTTTATGAAGTTATTTTATTAAAATGCCAGCAAAACCACTTGTCCTTTACCATCCACAGTTTATTGAGGGGGAGAAGGAAAGGGAAAAAGGAAGGGAAGAATACTTTATTAAATGCTTACTATGTGCTAACCAATGTGCTAAAAGTGCTTTACAAATATCGTTCTATTTAAACCTCACATCCAACCTGTGGGGAAATCACATTATTATCCCCACATTATAGTTGAGGAAACTGAGGCAGACAGCAATTTAAGAGACTTGTCCAGGGTCACAAAGCCATTAAATATCTGAGGCATGTCTTCTTAAGTCCAAGCCCAGCACTTACTCTTTATCTTAGGAGAGGCAGTATGGTATAGCGGGAAAAGATCTGGACTTGCAATCAAGCTTACTTGGGTTTGAATTCTGACTTTGCCATTCACTAATTTTAGGACCATAATCAAATCATTTCACTTTTCTAGGCATGAATTTCTTCATCTATAGAATCCTGCTCTCTCTCTCTCTCTTTCTCTCTCTGTACAAATATATATGTATGTTTATATGTAAATATAGTATATATATAATAACATTGTATTATAGATAGAATTTTTCAAACCTCAAAGTTGCTATATAAATGTAATTTTTTTTTAAATTTTGTATGGCCCTTGGATGAAGAGTTTAAAGCCAGGCTATCTGATTATAATGCCTCATCCCAAATAGATTTTTGAAGGTGTTACAACTGTTTGCTAATAATATCCATGTCCATGCTCAAAACAAGATCTAGAGCGATTTTGGATTCTGGACTTACTTCCCATCAAAATTGATTCCTTTGGAAATTCCTGTTTGAAAGAAATTGGTAACAACTACAGCTACATATATGTTGAAAGCAGATGCTAATCTTGGTAAATCCAGTATTACCAAGACCCAGTTTCAATGTCAGCCACATATGATTAATGAAAGAGAACCCCTTACATTGAACACTGTATTGAGTCAAGTCAACAAGTATTTATTGAAACTTGTTTGCAGTATGGCCACTGTGTGAGACACTGATGGCAGGGGAAGTTAAGCGTAAAGGAAATAGACCACAACTCCCTGAACTCAAAGAACTTAAAATCTAGCTAGATAGACAATACACCTGTATGCAAAATAATTAGAGGACAATTCCAGGGGGGGAAATTTGTAGCATAGATAAAAGGCTGCAAAAATTCAGAGAAAGGAAAAATCAAAGTGGCCTTGGATGATTGAGGGAGGGTTTGGAGGTAACATGGCATTGAACTGGATACTGACAATAATTTAAGATTTGGAATGGTGGAAAAGATATGACATGTGCAGGTGTGATATGATAGGTGTAGCAAAAACAAAAGCACAAAAATGGGAGTGGAGTAGGATAGGGCAGCAAGGAATAAAAGGTTTGTTTTAGGGCATAGTAAAAACTACTGGTTAGATATTATAAGACTAGGTCATAAAGGCCTTGAATATAAGCCTTATTGATTTGGTTTAATTTAAAAGGTTAGGGAAAGTTTTTTAGATTTTCAAAGACAGGAGCAATGTGATGCAAGAAGGGAAAGACGAGTGTGACAGCAATGTGCTGTCTAGTTGGAAAGGGGAAGAGTTTGACGTCAAAGAGAAAAATTAGGAAACTATTGCAATGATCCAGGTGAGAAGTGATAAAGACCTAAATTTTAGTGGCAGGTTTGGTATGAGAAATAAAAGAGCAAGTTCAAGAGAAATGTAAAAAGAAAAATTGGCATTATTCATTGGCTAATTTGCTGTTGGAAGTAAAATAGAGGGAAGACTCATTCTTTCACGTTTCAAGACTAGACAGTAAAACGAAATACTAATGGATACGCCATCGATGGTGTTGGAAAGGGAATTAGTTTAGGGGAAAAGAGAAAATAATAAATTGAGTTTTCTGCCTGTAGATTCTGAAGTGATAATGAGGAGCCCAAATTAGAAAGGATGCCTTTAGGCTCTAGGAAAAGGTCAGAATTATAGGCATAAATTTGGATATCATCATCATGGATGTAAGAGTTAAAACCTATAAAGTAGACTTCCAAACACTATCAACTTGAGTTTACACAGTGGAGCAATGAAGGAAAAATCAGATATTCGAAGACTGAGATCAGCATTTGGAACACATTTCTATCCTCTGCTTTACTTCAAAGCATATGTACAACTCTAAACACTAAGCCAATTCATTTCAGAAACTCTATCCAGTAGAGATAGGAATATACTATTGAGGGAAAATAAAGTATGAAGTAGAGTTGTCAGATACCTTATTGACTATACAGAAGAAGCGGGATGGAAATCAGTTAAAGAGCATTAAAAAATTAAGCACTTAGGTGCTAGACGCTCTGTTCGAAGTGCTAGGAATACAAAGAAAACCAAAAGCATTCCTAGTCCTCATGGAGCTCACATTCTAATAAGGGACAACAACATATAAATAACTAGGAACAAAGAGAATGTAAGTACGTAGGTGGAAGGTAACCATAAATTGAAAGACACTGCTAACCGCTGGGTTAGGGTGAAAAGGGGCAGGAATGGGGAACCAGGAAAGGTCTTATTTCAAGGTGATAGGTTAGTATTTCAACCCAGAGGAGTTTGAGAAGGAAAAGATACTGAGGAAGTATAGGATTAACTTTTCTGACACTAATTTCAAAGTGCACTACTTACCTAGATTGAGAACCAAGAAATATTCTATGAAGAATTCAGGTAAATGAAGTGAATGATTTATTTCATGAACAAAAAAACCCACTCTCACCACTTTTTTTCCAGGTTGTTTCATTGCTCAAGAGCTAATGTATCCTTACAGATTGACCTACGTATGTAAAATAGAGGTTTTTATTTAATGTTAGGGATATGCAGGTCTCTCCTAGGAAATGAAGTAAGTAGAATAAAAAACCATAAGTTAATTTAGTTTAATTGAAAACATTTCCCAAATAGTTGTATATATACAGTATCCCACAAGTCTTAGTTCTGTTTTAAGCTTTAATAGGTTAAATATTTAAGCTTCAATAGCTTAACTTTGCAGTCTTTTAGGATACCTTGTATAAGTGAATTTTTCTCTATAAAGAGGGAGCTTCTATGGTTCCTTGAGTTGGGGAGTGACTTGATTAAAGTAATATTTTAGGGTGACTACCTACTTAACAACTTAAAGGTGGCCAAGTGACTGTAAGTAATTGACAATCAGGAACACCAGCCTCTGTGGATAAAAGTAGTAGACAGAAGTTGCTATAAAAATTGGAAATATAGAGCTACTGAAGCTTCCTGAGCAGGGAACTGGCTGGAAGCTGTGTTTGAGGGATTATCAATTTGGCAGCTATATTGAGAATGGATCAGAGAAGGGAGAGACAGACAGGGAATCCAATTAGGAGGTTGTGGCAGGTGAGAGGTGATGAGGGCTTGAATACAAAGGAAAACTGTCACTTTGAACTGAGGGATGCTGGTGATACTGTACTTTCTCAAATGCCCTTTTCACCTTTTTGGCTGTTCTCACCTTTCCTCCTGCCCCTTCTCTGACTCAGTGTTAATGAAGAGAAGCTCTGTCCATCTTCTCTCCTTCCCTAGTCTCCCTGTATCAACACTAAAAGCTTGAGGAATTGATGTAATATGGGCTTATAAACCAAGAGAACAACAACAAAGAATGTGGATTTCATTCAACTCCCACCATCCCCCCTCCTCGTTTCTGTAAAAGAGAATAAGAACTTTCATTGTCTATCTTGGAGGAGGGAGGAGGCATTATCTCATTTATTAAAGGAAAAAAGAGAATGATGTTGAATGGTTTACGGTTGCTGAGGACAAAAAATAAAATGCCTTTGAAACTTTAGTCTTACTAATGCAAAAAGAAAAAAAAAGTGTACATTTTTTCTTTTCCATTTATATGTCTGAAACGGCTATATGCACCGTTCCTTTCATCAAAAATTCCCGCAAATACTCCCGTTTCCTGACCCATTATAGATCCGTGTTTGACCTGCACTACCCTGTATTGGTTTCTTTATGCCACTGGGTTGCAAGTTACATCAGTGCTAATTGTTCGGGTCCAGATCAGCATTGAGTACAGTTGTAGTATCATTAAAATAACATGACATAGATTGATATGGGGGGAAAGTAGGAAGACCCAATTAGTTTTCAGACGAAGGTAGCTTTTAATGGGATAGGTATTCATTTTCATTAGTTGACTTAAAAAAAATAACAATTCACAAATTAACAGAAAGGTTCTTGAGAAGCTAGCCACAGTTTTTTTGTATATTGGTGTAGTACATTGTTTTAAAAAAAGTGCTAATGAATCTTTCAGAATTTCCACTGTGCCTTAGTAAAACCCTGTGTTCTCTGAAGTTTGTGTAAATATTGTTGTTTGCTGTGCCAAAATGGAAACAGGAACCAAAGGCTTTTACAATTTGGTAACTGGCAACGTTCAATACACTCAAGGATAAACTAAGGTTGCATCTCCATTGGCAAAAGGAAATAGCAGTAGGAACAACAGTATGAGTAGTCTTCTATGCCATTTGCCAATGTAAAAAGGCTTGTGCATGAGTATGGCTTCAAGCTTAGGGAAGATTTCCTAAGACTGAAACTGCTTGCCAAGTCTGAAGGAGATAGCCTTGGCACTGGACTTCTCATTTGGCAGAATAAAAGATATCAATGGTTGCTCCTCTTTGTGGCCTGCTGTCCCTCATTCTATCATGCTGCCCACCCTGGGAGAGGGATTCCTATTGGGCAGGAAATTCTATGACTAATGAAACCCTCTGGTGCCAAATGAGGTCCTTCAGCAGGAAGTCTCTGCAGCAGCTTGAGCTGTTAGCAAAAATACCTGTAATGGATCAGTTCCTAGCACTGCAGCACCCCAATCCCACTCTCTCTGCTGAAGGACTTGCATGTCTTTAGTACTAAGCTTTTGTTTGCTTATTTTAGAAATCTCACCGTGTTAACTCTGTTTTCTTATTATCAGTGTATTATTGGCAATGCACTCTAGACATTCATTAGAGTTCTATTAACTATGCTATGATTTAAATCAATGTTACAGTTGTTTGATACTACACAGTTTCTCTTTAAATAATGTTAGTCTGTTCAGATGCTCAGATAAACCATGAAGAGGTTTTTTTTTTCCCCCCCCTTTCTTTCTTTGAACCATTAGGCTGAAGTCCAAAGTGAACCACAGCATATATTTTGTTGTCATTTTTTTTCTTTGAGAAATTTTAGTTATATGCCAACTGTATAAAACATACCACATACTTTCCAAAAAAAAATTTAGTATAGAAGCTTTTTATAAACCTATTTATTGATACTGATAAGCATGCTCATCATTTATTTATCTATATCTGATATATATATACATATATATCAGAGATAGGATTTGAACTCAGGTCTTTCAGATTCAAAGCCTGGGCCCATCAACCATGCTCTGCTGCCTTTTGAATTATTGAAATAAAGCTAAAATTTCAGAATAAAGAGATGTAAAAAACTTGACCCATATATATTAATCATCATGTTATTCCAGTAAGTATCATGGTACTGAATAAAAGATAATTTAAAATTACTTTCTAATGCTAAAATTCTATGTATATCAGTCAAAATCTGTGCTTTAGTGCTCAGAGAAAAATTTTTTTGGTCTGTGCTTTAAGAAGAAAAAGTGTCAATTCTGGAATGTGGCCAAAGTGTTTACTTTGTGGTCCTTGTAGAGCAGAGATTCTTTACCTTTTTTGTGTCATGGACCCTTTGGCAGTGTGGTAAAGCCAAAGAACCCCTAATCAGAAAGTTTTTAAATTCATAAAATAAAATACATGTGAAATGAAACCAATTATACTGAATGACAGTTATCATTTTTTAAGGTTGCAAACCCCCAGGCTAGAACCAGTGAGATTCTCAGTAATTCCGCATTTACTTTTTATTCATGAAACAAATGCTGCTTTCCATTTCTTCTGGTCCTTAACGAGTTAAACATTTATTTTAAGGAAAAGTTAGGTCTTGGTATTTTGATTGGCTTGGTTTTTTCTTGTTTTTCAATTTTTTGTCCTTTTCTTCTGACAACACAATAGTAAATTAGATATACTTGAAGAAATCAAATTTTATAAAGTATAATTAAAATATTTTTTCCAGTAATTCATTCTGAAGTTGTTATTAAGCACTTTGAATAGATGTCAGAGTTTTATAGATAATATCCTCCCTTTGATTGGGTAATTACTTATTACTTAATTACACATTTGAACAACAACAAAAAAGAAATAATCAGCTTACTTGACAATCAGCTAGGCTAAATTTGATGATAGTTTTACAGTATGAGATTCCTAAGTGTGAAATCCCTAATCTTTATTTCAGAGTAAAATATTTTGTTATTAGAATTCTTAATTCATTTTGTAATAGAAATTTACTCAAATAGAGAAGCAGCATTCCTAATGTATCAAAAATGAAAATGAGTTGTGATTTTCTGCTGTGGGTCGCTAAATTGTGTGTATGTTCTTGTGGGAAATATGAACCATATTATTTGAATACAGAAGGGATTATTGAGAAATACAAATCATATAAACAAGACATTCAGCTACATAACTTAGGAAATACGGAGCAATATGTTATTTTCATAAAATCATTTTAGCTGTTTCATAATGCTGACAAGATTTTTTATTGTACTTAATATTATACTTTTGCATGATGAGAAAAAAAATTCAGTCTAGGAAAATCAAAGAACATCAGGAAGACTTTTATTGACATGGTGTCTAGACATTGTCCATATCTATCTGGGGTATGACCACTTAGTTCACCTTCTAAACCAGGTTTATAGAATTATTAATTTAGACTACAAAAATAATAGTAGGAATGCAAAAATATCTAAAATGATCAAATTTTATGAAGATGAAATATGCTTTTTGCTTTTTATTGTTGTTATTCTTTGTCTTGTAGTACCATAAATCTAATACTTTGGTACTCAGTGGGGGAAGGAAAACATTGACAAACTGCCTCAGATTTCCTTGGGCATTCATTTACCCACAAAAGGTGTTTAATTACCTTGCATACATACTTTTCCAAGATACATGATTATCCCCTTAACTACTAAATCACCAAGTTTCTCCTTGACTTTGAAAAACACTGTGTATTCAGAAACATTAACAACTGATTTTCTTATCAGTGCTTTGTTGAACTTTTATACAAGACACTATTTAAGTAAAAAAAGAAAAATAAGCCACTTAAAAATTGTTTGATCCATCCCACCTGGTATCCATCTGTGATTGTTCTGTCTTCACAATCTGTCATCTGTTTTTCCTCTGTATGTTCTTTATCATTTCATTTGAGGGCTATCTTTGAACTGATTTATTGCACTCCCTCTTTTCTGTCTTTTACTTGATATAAACTGAGATTTCCAAACTCTCATTATTCACATTTGATTCAGTATTATGTATAAAATTGTAAACAAGGGTGTTTTGGCAAACATTAGATTAAATGGTTTCATTTAAGCAAATCAGTATTCTTTTAAAATAAAAACAAATCAGTCTTTCTTAAAAATACCTCTTATTCTAATTTTTTCCCAATTTTGTGCTTTTAAAATATTATTTTATGGGGGATAATCAGTGTGTATATCTAAATTTTCAGTCAATTATTTTATTTATTGTGTGGAGAATGCATTCACAAATGAATATGATATAATTTGAATTGAAATCTTATTTCTATTATTTAAAGTCTGCATCTTTTAAATCACCCATTCCTAGTTAAATTATAATTTATTTGTGGACAACTTAAATAATTTTATGAAATCCCAATTAAATATAGGATCATAGAAATTTAGAGCTGGGAAAACTATTATTTGTAGAAAATATAGTCTCTTCCCACAGGAAAATGCAAACTTCTTCCCACAAGCTTCCAATTCCATCACTTTCTTTTTTAGCAGATGACCTTGCTTCCTAAATTTCTGACAAGTTTGACACCATCCGTCCAAGGCTTCCTCATCTCCCTACCTCCACATCATAAAATTGTTTTTCTTATTTTCTTCTTTTATCCTCCTCTCTCTCCTCTAGTACCAAAGGATGTGACCTTTTTTCTTGGTATAAATAACACCTCTACTTATGTTTTTGGTCTCTTCTCTTCTATCTGTTTTCTGTTTGTTACTCACTCCTTGGATCATTCCATCTCTTTGTCTCATTTTCAATCTTCCTCTGTAATGTCCCTGTCCCCTAAAAACTTCTCCAGCTAAAATCACAATCAACCAAACCGAAACCAAGAAAAATTAATTTGCTTTAATGCAGCTACCCTGTCAAGTATTTATTCCCTCTGTCTTATCCCCTTAGCCACTGGACTTCTAGACGGAAGACTATTCTGCCTCCAATCTCTATTTCTCTGTTTCTCTATTCCTCAAGCCTCTGAAATCTTTACCTTCCCTACCACTTAATTGAATTTACTTTCTCCAAAGTCAGTAGTGGCCTTTTAATTAACACATGAAATAACATTTTCTCAGCACTTCTCTTCCCTACCTTTTTACATCATGACTGTGATGAAATGAAAAGATCTCAAACTTTGGAGTCAAAGGATCTGGATTCAAATGTGATCTCTGACTATTGTATATTGACTCTACCAGTACTATTGTTACTGCTGCTGCTACTACTGCTGCCACCACTCAACATTTATAGAGTGTTTTACAGTTTTCAAAGTTATTTGCATACATTAACTCATTTGAGCCTCACAACAACCCTGTGAGTAGATGCTACAACCTAGTAAATATGAGACGTTGGTTCAATCATTTCACTTCCCCCCTCCCAAATTTCTTCACTTGTAAAATGGAGATAATAATATTTTGCTACATATCTCAAGAGATTGCTGTGAGGCTTTATTTTCCTAATTACAGACTGTAAAATAAATCTTAAGGGTTTTTTCATAGTTTGGCTGCAACTTCCCAATTCCAAACCTATTTCATTTTCTTACTTTTTATGCACCCTATCTTTCAACCAAATTGGCTGTTCCTTGACCTATCTCTGTGCATTCCCAGCCTATTCTTCCTGCCTTTAATGAACTCCATCCATGTCTGTGTCTTATAGAACCTTTTGCTTCCTTCAAGGCCAGCTCAGGTGTTAACCTCCTCCATGAAGCCCTCCTTAAACTGAAAGTGATTTCTCCTTCCTTGAACTGTATATGAACTTGCTCTAACTTGCCTTTGTTTTAATCAGTTCTTCCACATGATATGATAATTAGTGTGCTGAGCATATTCTTCCCTATTATATTTTAAGCTCTTCAAGGGTAGGGATCATTCTTTTAAAAATATTTTTAATCTTCATTTCTTTCCTGGGGCCTAACATCATCTTTGGATTGTAGGTTTAGAGCTAAAAGGTGCCTTATGTGTCATTTAGTCTAAAATAATCATTTTACAAATAGTGGAAACTGAGTTCAGGAGATTAAGTGACCTATTTAGGGTTACATAGGTATTAAGTAGGATAACCAAAATTCAAATCCAGCTCCACTGACTTCAAATTCAACACCTTTTTCACAATAATATATGGTATTGACAGTAGGTTCTTGATAAGTTGTGGAATTGGATTTGTTAAATAAAATATTTTACCTTGGAGATTTAAAAGTATTTTTCTAGTTAGAATTCTGTAGGTAAGGCCATATATGTATCGAAGAGCCTTTTTGGTAAAACACTAGCAAAAAAACTGGGACAAATTTCATTTGAATTAGGGTTTTCATTTACTTGACAATAATTGTTTCAACAATTATGGAAGAGCCAGGAAGAAATAAATCAAAAGGACTTTTTCATAATGCAAAACATCAACAGACATCTCTATGGGTTTTCCAATTGAAATGTAATTATAAGAATTTAATGCTTATTCCAATAATGGTTAGATGTTACTGACTACGATATATCATAAGTGAGCCCATTTTATGTATTTCCTCTACAGAACTCTAAGCTAGCTCACATCAGAAGTTTGTGTTTGGTGAATTTGAATTTTGTAAATACTGAAAGAAAGATAGTCTCCTGTCAAGGTCCTAAATGAAGGAAATCGATACTCTTTAATAGTTCCTTAGAAAGACCTTTATAGAAGTCTTTGTCTAACCTGTTAAACACTGTGTAGCTCTTTCTTTTATTTCTTTACCTTAGCAGTGGCATCTTTTAGGAATACTTTCTACTTAACAGTATTATGAAATGGTTCATCTTCCACTTCAGCCATTGCTCTCACCGCTCTGTCATAGAAGTTTATAGACTCAGGAAAGGAATAGTCACATCTGTTTGTCAAGAGTTGGCATCTGTCCTGTCTCTTATTGCAACTTGGAGAGAAAGTATTTCTGGGCCCTTTAAAATGGTGGACCCTTTAAACGTCTTCCTGTACTAATACAGCCAAGGGAAAATAGATCACTTTCCTAAGTCATTCCCCAAAGTCTGATGGCTGTGGAAATAAGACTGAAGAGAACCATTGATTCAACCACTGGGAAAACAGGCGATCTTTGACAATTATATAATGCTAAAAGTAGCATATTATGTGACTGATCTTAGGGAATAGATGATCTTTAGAAAAGGAGGAATGGATTTATAAATATACATTCCTGTATCCAATAGAATTATTTTCAAAGTTTCTTTTCTTTAATTGCCATTGGTTCTCTAAAGTAGCCCTGCTTAAACTATCAATAAAGATTTGTGCATAAAATAATAAAAGAAGACTTTTGAAAGCAAACCATTTTAAGTAATGACAGTGAACAAAGCAATTAAAATTTTAGTAATCATTAGACCATTTGGAAAATATAATATGATTTTATTACATATGTCCAACTTGTTTTATCATATGTCTCCACATCTCTGATTTAAAAAAAAAAACCTACATCCTTGTTTGATATAACTTCTCTATGAGCTGCTTCTTGTAGGTTTCTTTTTATTTTAGCTTTTGTCTCATTGTCATGCATCATTTCTCAATCATTCTGTATAATTAGGAATTTCAGGTACGTGCAGAATTGTCAGCAAGTATCACTCCTAAAACAGACAAATTCCTCAAAGACCCTTTCTAAAGCTATGAGTCTATAATACCATTGAAATTTAGAAGTGTGCTAAATTGGGGAGGGAGGGGAGGAAGATATATCTCCAGTGTCATTCTGTAGCCACAATTTCCCATATTTTTCTTTACTAGGATGGACTAGACCAGGATTCAGTACTGTGTTTTGATGATACAAAAATAAGTAGTCATTTCAGTCGGGAAAAAAAAATCATTACTGTGTGGCATCATGGTAATAAAATAAACACTTGGTAGACCAAATTTTCTCAATTTCAGCCTCCTGGGTACTATGGAGTCAATGTCAGTATTCTGTGTTTACTGAGCAGTTTTCTTACTGAGCATATTGTGGACTATGTCTTTGCTAGCTCCTTTAAATCTATTTTTTTAAGAAAAAGAATTGAGCTATAAAAGGCAATTTTTCATCAGGTTATATTCTGCCACCCTTACTTCATTTTACTTGCAAGTATTCAGGCTTGAGTGGAGCTCCGGATCCCTCTGATGCATCATCTTAGAAATGTCATGCTGCAGGGAGGACTAATTTCCCTTTGATCTATATAGAATATTCCACTGACATAACAGAAATGATTATTTAGTTCCTGAAATATTCAGACTGCTTCAGGGTGATCAATTAGTTCCTCCACAAGGCACTTCTTTGAGTTAGGTCAGTGGGATTGATTTGTCCCCATTTTATAGGTGACTAAATCAGCTGGGAAAACCTCAAAAAATTAGTTGTGGAGGAAGACTGGTGATGGTGGCATTTAACTATTTGAAAACTATTTTAACTGATGACGGATAACCAGTTTCATAGTGAGGTTTGTTTTTTTTTAATGTTTCTATAAGGCCTGGTTTTTGTTTTTGTTTAATTGTTCTTTTTTAAGCTTAACTAAGCTAACTATAGGTTCTTTGCATTTATGAGTTGTGAAGCCTGATGTAGTGAAAAGCGTGCTGAATTTAGAGTCAGCGGAACTTTGGTTTCTAGCCCTTGTCAGAGTGGCTACTAGTGTCACTTTGGACAAGGTGACCTAATCTTTCTGGCACTCCTCAATTTCCTTAACTGTAAAATGAGGGAGATTGGATTAGATGACCTTGAAAGTCCCTTCCATATCTAAATCTATGGTCTTAAAATCCTACTCAAAAGCTATCCCCAAATTTGTAGCCAGGGGCCTTTGGAAGTTGGTGAAGAACCAACTAGTTAATGAGGTTGTTGTTCAGTTCTTTCACTTGTGTCCGACTCTTAGTGACCCTATCATGACCCTATTTCTTGGCAAAGATAGTGGGGTGATTAGATATTTTCTTCTCTAGCTCATTTTCAGATGAGGAAACTCAGGCAAACAGGATGTGACTTGCTCAAATTTGAACTCAGGTCTTCTTGATTCCAGGTCTTGCGCTGTATTCACTGCACTACTTACTTTTTTGAGGAGTCATCCATAAAAACTATTTAATTATTGAACTCATTTAAATTGAATTTTCATACTAAATAGAATATATTCAATATCTTAAAACTATTTTTATATTAATATTTATGTTTTGTTATATCAAATGTCATGAGTTCCTTCACAAATCACTTTTAATAATAGTTATAATAGTAATAGTACATAAGTAGTTGAAATATGTATAGGCATTTAAGGTTTACAAAGCACTTTTGTCTTACTTGAACCTTAAAACAGTCTTGTGATATAAATACCATAAGGATTGTTATCTCTATTCTACGGGGTTCAGAAAAGTTAAATACCTTGCTTAGTCATGTGTCTTATATGTCACAAAGCTGATTTCTGTACTCTCCTGACTCCAAATCTAGCATTCTTTTCTTTCTACCACATTTCCTGCTGCCTGCTTGTACATAGCATGATAGATCCGAAAAGTCACTCAGGCAGTTACTCCCACAAGTATTTATTAAACACCTAATATATGCCAGATATTGTGCTAAGTCATGGGGTGCAAAGCTTGCATTTTATGTGTTATTTGCTTCAAATTTGTGAGGCATTAAAAAAATAAATCATCTACTCAGATATGAACTGGAAAAACAAAATAAAACAACTCTTGACTTTCCCGGTATTTTCCAATATAATTAGGTTCACGCCTAGATTAACAGGAGAATGAGCAGTTAATCATCGCCTTCATACCTTCGCAGTACAAATGTGGTTGGTGATGTAACTCTGTGAATTTCTTGTGTCTCTAGACAATATTTAATGCCTTAGCAGGAGGAGGGAATGTTTATCCTGAACGATCTTCTGCAGCCATAGATGTCTACCATTAACTGTTCCATTCCCCTTCCAACCCCAACACACAATGGACTTTTTTTTTTAAGTTTTGTGACTGGCTTCATGCTTAATTGTTATGAGAAAATAACTTGCTTTCTCACGAAGAGTCTTTGTGAGATGCAAATGTGAGTAGGACATTCTACATAAATCATTGTTGAGGGGGAACAATTGATAAATTAAAAAATGTAAATTTAAACAAATAATTTGTAAACCTAGATAGTTTCAGGAAATAATTTAGCTTAAATATAACCCAGTGATTATCCATGCTAATGGAAGAAAGCAATCATGCAGATAATCTGAAATTCTTTAGAAGGAATTATACTTCAAGGCTTCAAAAGATCTATGATTCCATAGTCCCTCTCTCAATGGAGCATACAATTCCTTCACATCTTAGAAGACAATCTTGGCCACATCTCCCCTCCCCCCCCTAAAAATCATGTGATTGCCATCTCTCTGGGGATGAGCCTCTTTCAACTTAACTAGATTGATGCCTACTTTAAATATCATTGGGCTCCTTTTGGAAGCCTTTGGTGAATTAATTTACATTTCCTGGGCACATCTTCTGATAGTTGGGAAAGTGACCCATAAGTTTAAGGGTGGGGTAGAAAGCAATGTGAGATTCAAAATTCTTGGACTGTCATATTAAAAATGGTTTTACCTCAGTTTTCTCATCTGTAAAACGAACTTATCTCCCAGGATTGTTGTAAGTGTAAATGAAATATTTGTAAAGGTCTTTGCAAAATTTAAAGCAGTATATTGTTAATATTGTAGTTATTACTAATCACAGTCCCTACTTTGTTTCTTCAAATAACTACAATGAATCATGTTATTTAAACATTTAATACCATATAATTTTCAAGGAATTATGATTTTAGAACAGGTACTGATATTTAAGAAATAAAGCCCTTTGTTGTTGGGATTGCAAATGTCTTTGTCAAGAAGGAGCTCCAGTGTTATTTCTTTCAGCTGTACACCTGTTTAAAACCATGTAGAACAATTTATATTAAAAATATTGAAGAATGACTTGAGGTTACATATATCTTAATATCATCTCTAATCAATAATATTAAAAGGAAGGATAAATTTGAAGATGCAGTATTAGTGCAACAGTCAGTTTTGCCTTTTGAGTTCTTGTTCATGATGGAGTTTTACACCAATGTTCCTGTAACTGCAAAGTAAAAATCTCTTCCATTGCATCTCCCCCCAAACCCCCCATTCACCATGTTATGGCTTCTAAGAGGTGCTACTTTTGCCACTGGACAAAAGTGTCAATGAATATTTTGTATTATTCAATTCTCTTATTAAATCAGTTTATTGCACTGAAATATCAGGAAATACCCTTTTCTGTCAAATGGAATTTAGTCTTAGGAAGGCATTTTCTAAAGCTCTCTCCAACGAAGTTACTGAACAACCAAAATAACAACATCATAATACATTTTTTGAGTTGTAAAATGGTTCCAAAGCAAGAGGCCTTAAGACCTTATTTTAAGGAGGTTCCAGTATAGTTTATTGGAAATAACATATGTCTTCTATGTATTAAAAGTTTGAGTGTATCATTTTAGGAAGATTACAATTTTCACTAAATAATTGAAGAAGACACATATTATAAATTTTTGCATTAGGAAACCTCAGAACAGATATGGGAACATATCTCCCCCAGATTTTTTGAAGAGGTAAAGGACTATGGGTGTCCAACATTATACAATAATTGTTTGATATATTGATTAGGTTTGATAAAGTATTTTTTTCTTCCTCTTTTCAGAAAAAAAAGTTTATTAGAAAGAATAATTCTCTGAGGGGGCCTAGGGTAAGGATAGAGTGAAAAATGTAGGTAATGTAAACAAATGTTACCAAAAACAAAATTATATTTTAAAAGAGAATGTGTATATCCCTGAATACATCATAGAGGTTTTGACAACAATGGCACAATGAGCTGGAGAGGCGAGGAACAAGTCAGAGATTCTTGACAGGAACAGCAAACATTGTCAGGGATGGTATGCAGACACTGGACAGCCCTATTTAGATATGTCATTCACACTTTTTGCTGTGGCACCGTTAAAAGACTTGTGTTGACTTATGCTTAACCATAAAAACAAAAATTTCTTTTTAATGAAACTTACAGTCTTTACCATTTCTCTGAAAAATGTATAAGATAAAAGAAATATACTTCATGTCTAGACATTGATCGTTGACCTTGTTAATTACAAATTTAATATCATAGGCTTATATATTTATAAAATAGAATATATATACATACACACATATGTGTACATTAGGAGTTGTAGAAAGTGTAACAGATGCTCTTTCTGACAAAACAATATTCTATCTCATTTATCTTTGATAAACAAGTAGGAATTTTTTGAGAAATGACATGTTCGGTCTTTGTTGCTGTTTCTTTTTCTATTAGTGGTGAAATCTTACTTGTGGAGTTACTAGATTGTGCTTACTTTTTTCAGCCACTGGGTATAAAAATCCCAAAAAGTTACTATTACTTTCTACAATCACCAAAGGATGTCTTCCACTAATGTTCAAGTCCATAAAGGTACCAGGCATCTGCACAGACACGTTTGATGAGATCCTTTACATGCTGTTGCAAATAGTCTGCCTTTTGTTTCTCTGACCCTCATAATTTGCAATTCTTTCACCAAAATTCTAGTTGCTGATTATTGCACTTATGTGTCATCCTAGTACTTGGCCATAATCAAGCATAATGATTTTTTGCTTGAATAAAATGACACAAAGACCTGTATTTTCACACTTTTATATATTCATATATGGATGTTCCTATATACACTTATATTTCCATATATATGATCCTAATGTGCTGAAAGAACTTTTCTTCTGTTTTAAAATTTTCTTTTAATAATATTCAGCACCTGTGATCACAAACTTTATATTTCACATGCATCTTTTTCCAAACTGTCGCAAGTTTTTAGTAGGTTAATATACGAGGTCCCTGACAAATCTTAATATAATCATTACACCATGTTGTTTTCATCTTCGCTGCCTGCTGTTCACTTTCAATGTGAAAAATCATGGTGTATCAGTGACAGGAGGTCTGGATTTGAGGCTGACTTTTGTAATTATTCCCACTGAGGTACTGTCAATAGGATTAAAATAAAGAATCTGGACCTGTCCATCCTAGATGAGGTCAGCAGTATGAGCAGTGGGAGTACAGTTTCTGCAAGCTGTGCTTTCCGTCTTACATTATAGAATCATAGACATTAATATGACACAAATATTTGAAAGCTCCTATGGAGACAGCCTGGCTTTCCTGCATTAGGTAAAATGCCCATCTGCAATAAATAATATAATAGCTTTCATTAGAATCCCTGACTATGGATGTATGTAAATTCTAAAACGTATGAAAATCCAGAGAGTTTCAATTACAGAACAACCCATTTATACTTTATAATTAATAAACTCTTTGCAGCTGCATAACTTCAGCCAGGAAACATCTGCTAAGCCTTATACTTCACACACAGACACACACGCATAAATAGTTTCTATAGAAAAGGTAGAGCTGAATTGTGCTTAAAATTACAGGTCTGGAAATGGAACAAGAGTTAAGGAAGACTAGTGTAGTAGTGTTACAGTGTTCAGAAAAATCAAGGAGGAAGGGTGGGTGTGTGGAAAGGAGAAAAGGAAACCAGTAATTGTTTCAAAAAGAGTTTTGGTGATATAGGAGAAAAGGGGGGTAGGGAAAAATGAAACTTGTCCATTAATTAGTGTAAAAAATCACAGATACTCAAGAAGTGGAATTGATCCCATATATACAGCAAGCCATTTGAGAAAGTTAATTTTAAAATATCTGCTTCACAATTAATCCTCATCTTCTTTAGAGTCTACTTAGTTTGGGTCATGGAATTATTTAATTCCAGAAAACAGGACAGTAATTTACTTTTTCATGATGACAGTACATCACTCACAAGAATTAGTGTTTGATAAAGTAATCGTTTTTACAAGTCATTAAAATACATTTAATTTAATACATTATAATACATAAAATTAACATCACCTAAATAACTTTGCATTTCAGTCCTTCCAAACAGGAAACAAACTTTAACCCAGGAGGAAAAAACATAATATTCTGACAAAAAATATCTCTGTATATTATATAGAGGCAACATGACTGGGTGTAGGCAGAGAGTTATGCTTGAGATCAGGAAGACAAGTTCAGTTCCACTGCTGATACTAGTTTTGTAACCCTAGGTAAGTCATTTATGATTTAAATGCCTCAGACAACTTCCTAGGACTACTCTGCTAACTCGTATTTAACTTCTACATTCAGTCTAATGAATTCACAGGTCCTTCTAATATTATACATAATGTGTTTAAATCTGACTAAAATCTCACCCAGTACAGTAATACACATTGTGTGTGTGTGTGTGTGTGTGTCTGTGTGTGTGTGTGTCTATGTGTGTGTGTGTGTGTGTCTCTTGTCTGTCTGTTTGGCATATATACACATATCAGAAGGGGTTAATGCTTTTTTGGAATTTCTTACTGCTCAAGAACTGAAGTTATGTTAGTGGAGGAATCTTCACACAATTCTTGTCTAAAAATACCTTACCATAAAAATATCTTACCACAGAATCGACTAACTTAAATACCAGTTCTTTTAAGTTAGTTCCTTTAATTAGCTTATCTACTGTTATATACTTATTGCTCTATATCTTTTGGAATGCCCTGTAGGTCTTGAAAAATGGAGCTGAAGCATCTAGGTCTAGGATGTGATCTCTCAATGACACTGTGGAGGTGTCTGAGTACTCCATTGTGACTGCAGGGCATTTGCTGAGATCAAAGGGGGACAGAGCTAAGCCACAGCTCTTCCTGACACATAGTAGGCACTTTAATAAAAAGATTGTTGACTTGTTTGACTGTAGGACCATGCAAGCCTACCTAGTTTTACTTCTGGTTGAGTGTGTTGATCCAGGAACAGTCAGTTTTGGAGTCTATGCCAGGGTAAAGAAAAAGGGTAATCCAGGGGTAATCCAGGTAGAGAAAAGGGAGTTGGCTTCTAGGCAGTTCTTACTGGAAAAGGAGTACTTACCAAAATCCTTTTATTGTGGTTAGAACTGACTACACCCATGGTCTCAGGGTAGAAGTTTTTAATTTTCCTAAATCGCCTCCTCCCCTCCCCCAAACCATTAAAGTATAGTGACTATTTGAAGATAAATCATTGGAGAGCCATACACCTATGGTTTTAGTGATTGAATTACATGCAAATCATATGTCTTTGAATAGCTTAGTTCTCAATATCATGAATATAATGAAACAGTCCTATACTATTGATTTCCAAATTGAGGGAAAAAAAGGATTATCTGGGAAACAGGTTTGTAAATTTTTTCTGGCCTTCTAGTGTTTATATCTCATATATAATTTGAATTCATATGGCTTGTGACTTACAAATAGCATGTTTCCACATAAAAAAATTAAGAAAATGAAACATTGAATTTTTTAAATGGTGGAAAATGTGCAAAAATAACAGCAAACTTAGAGATATCATGGTAGATAAAGAACCCGTGTCTGTTCTACAAAAGGTACATGTGTTTCACAGATTCCCTTTTTCCTTAGAGGTTTCCCATTTAAGTACTGACCAGACCCAACCTTGCTTAGTTTATGAAATCTGACAAGATTATAGCTCCTGACTGTAGGCTAATGATTTTATGTTGTTTTATTCATTAAGGCCCCAGGGATCGGAAGAAAAGAAGAAGGAATCAAACCCAGGCCTCTGTCTTAATACCGTAAAACATTGCCATTCATATAATAGGCAAGATATTATATACATAAAATCTTTCAAAGTTTTACACAGTCAGATTACATATGTATACATGTGTATATCCAACAGAATCTTCTATTATCACACTGCTGCATTATTATATTTGTTAATGTAAAGTTGTTTAAGAAAACTAAAATCTTCAAAAGACAGGAAATTAAAATAGTATGTTTCTTATTGTAACATTGACTTTCCAACATTGCACATGCTCTTCTTATTAAAGTTGGGTTCTAGGCAGCTAACAACTATTGAAGAAGTCTGGGACAAAAAGGATAAATGGGTTATCATGGGGCTATCCTATTGCATACTTCCTAGGAAGTTAGTTTAGGATGAATTGCACATGTTATCCATGTATATAAGGAATGCATGTGTGTTGATTGTGTCAGAGGACAATTACACTTAAAGATTTCTCTCAGTACTTCCTGGAAAATTAGCTGAGTTCAAAGAGAAAATAAATTGGCCTTATTATTTTTTAAAATCTGTAGAGAGGCAATTGGGGAACCTATCCACATGCATGGATTCAATCCTCAGATTTACCTCTTTGTCACCATTTATCCCCTTTAATGCAGCCCTGAATCTTTTATTACTTGCAGGATATTTCCAATGATTTTTCTCCTCTGCAATTCTAATCTTAACAATTAAATAAAAATCATTCATTCAACAGAAATTATATACTATAACACTTCTGTATCTGGAGAGAAAACTTGTGATACTGGGAGTCAGGATCGTTGGGTCTGAATCTTGACTGTTATTATTTACCTGAGTGATCTTGGGTATGCAGCCTTTTTGACCCTCATCAGTAGAAGGAAAGGGTGCTTAGCTAGGTGATCTCTGTAGTTCCCTTTTAGCTCTAAAACAAAAGTCTTATCAAACAGACTTGCTTTATGTTCATATGCTTTCAGTAAGAGTTCATAATCACCATGTGTATTGATCTCTTTACAAGATTCATGAAAAGGGTTTCTTAGATTTTACTATTTTCAATATTATCTGAAAGACAGTGTAAGAAAAAGAAAAAACAAAATCAAGTACAGTTGGTTGGCTTTTAAAACAGTATTGTAAAGAGTAACAACTGGATTTCTTTCTCCTGTTTCATGATAGCTACATGTCTTTTATAATATTTTAATTTTACATATATATATCAACATTGAGCTGAAAGATTGAGGTTAGCTATTCAATCAAATCAGCTTTGACCAATTTTACAGGTGCCTGTTTAATGATAGATTTAGTGAGGGTGCAGGCCACAAGTTATTAGGGAGAATGAATAGGGTAGATGGATTGTATGTCTGCAGTGTTAGCTGTATGGGTTGCTGCCCTCTACGCTAAATCTTTAAAACCTTGTATTATAAAGCTGTAAATCCCTAGGTTTTTCCTTCCTGAATCTGAAGTAATGTTATATTTTGTGGACTCTAAAGACCATATATCAAGATAGTATATATTTAATATACGTTTTATAGTAATATAATCTGTAGAACTCTTTAATATTTGGAATCCCTATTAACTTCCTCCTGAAATAATCAGAAAGCACTTCTTAATGTCATTAAATAATATGCTAGAACTGTACTGTTGTTTTTTGTGTTATGAAATCTTCAAGATGAAGGGATAGTTATTAAATGTCAAAGCATAGGTCCCTCTTGTAGAGATAGAGTGAGGTGAGCAGTGTTCTAAGTGACTGCCTATGGAATTCGCAAGAAGAAAGGACTTTAGCTCATACAGACAGGACGTTGGAACTTCTGAACTCTAATAGGAAATGCATGCTTAAAAAAAAGCATTTGAACTTTATTTTCAATGTTGAGATTATGCCTTAAGAAATATTTTAAGGAATTTATATTTTTGTTTTGTTACTTCTTTAGTATATCTTTACTGTGTCTCGGTACCATTGATTTATAAATGACTCCTGCTGAGTAAGATAGAATGAGACTCACCAGGGATTTCTTTGCCTCTTGTGCTGCTTTCTACTCCTGATAATGCTCTAAGCTAGAGGGACTAATGTATTTTACCAGCACTTTTTTATCGTTGTGGAAACCAAGGAAGCCAATCAAAGATAAAGCATCAGGTTGTTTTTTGATAGTGAATCCAGTATTTCAATATATTTAATTTCTATTTTGAGTTCAACTTTCATTTCTGACAGTTTAGAATTTATCATTGCTAGACACACACACCCTCCCTTCAGTTTTCATTTAAATGTTTGGAAAGATACCAAAAGTAAGATTTGAAATAAAAAATATGGCAGGATATGTCTATTCAAACTTTATCCTTCTCAGAATTAGAGCTTTTGTGTCACTGTGGTTAGAGAACCTGGCCTCCGCCAGGGAGGACCTGGTTTCAAGACGTGCCTAAGTCACTTGGTGACTGTGTAACCCTGGTCAAATAATTTGCCCTCTCAGTTTCCCAGGCAACTTTCTGAGACACTAAGTTGTAGCTCCTGTCATCCACATTGGCAGAGAGATTACTCGTGAGAAGTTCCTTATACCAGTGAAATCACAAATCTGCTCCAGAAAAATTACAATTATTACTTGATATGTGTTAAGTATCTGGTATGTCCTGATCTAGAGTGTACACCTCGAGCACAAGATTATACAGCTTTCTCCTGAAAGATACACATCTAGATGGGAGGGAAGAGGATGGGGTCTTGCCTTGATGTGCATAGTATGATTCATTTTAGTTTGTGTTTTCTTAATCAGTTTTTGCTACTATAAATTGATACAGTATTCTCCTAGGATGCCCATTCTTTAAAGATTTGATATGTCTGCATAACATCTTTGAGGATAAAACTTTAAAAAAAAATTACCAGAACAAGTATTTTTCAGAACTTTTTGAAGTCACATTAGTTAAAATTTATTTTTTGAGGGGAGTTTTATTTATTTTATTACATTTTAAGTTCTAAGGATAAAGGAGTTGTTCCACAAAACTAGGTGGAGGCAGCTAAGTCAGACAGTGGTTAGAGAGCTTGACCTGGAGTCATGAAGACATGAGTTCAAATCCAGCCTCAGAAACTTCCTAGCTGTGTAACCCTGGGCAAGTCACATAAACACTGTCTGCCTCAGTTTCTTCAAGTGTAAAATGGAGATAATAATATAGTACCTACCATCCAGGGTTGTTGTGAGGATCAAATGAGATCATATTTGTAAAGCAATAGCCCAATGTCAGGAATAAAAACTTGGTTTTTCCATACCCCTACCACAATATAATCAATGGAAGGATATGATGAAATTTTAAATGCCTTATGATCTTTTCATGAAATAAGAATCTATTTGGATGACGGAGGAAATAACTGATTGGCTAATTCAACAAACTGACCCATGTTTCTAAGGGCTTTAGATAGCTTACAGACGTTTCAGCAGAAGGTAGTCCAATAGAAAAGCAGTTAGGTAGTAGAAGACTTCAAGAATTAGAGAAAGCACCTCAAGGTTTCAGACTCTCGTACCTGTACTAGGGGGGTCAGGCCAGAGGGAGTATTACACTTTGCCCTTTCCCTCTCTGTCGCTTTATTGTTGGAGAGAATGGACACAATTGAATCAGGAGAAGAATTCTGAAGAACAAATATAGATAAACATTAACCCAGACAGATACAGAAGCCTGAGGAAGGAAACAACTTGTATACCAGAGAGGAATGCTAGTTATGGAATGAAGAAAGGAATTCTAGTAACCAGGACTTCAGTTTATATATACCCTTTGGCCACATATATTCTCAAAGGTCAGAGGTCATTCTCTAATGGATGATTGGGAGAGAATGTGCCCTAGACTTTTGGGTCAGTGTTTTGTTTGTTTTTAATCAACTTTAATTATATACCACTTTTGTAAACATACTTTACCAATACACTAATTGTCTGCTGACTCACTGAAATAGAAAGCACACTAATGGGGGCTTGTGAGTGATAATACTAGAAACCTGGCTTCTCCAAGAACTCTGAGAGTAGTTGGCAGCTAACCTCTTGGGACCAGCCCACCAGTATAGGTGTGAGTTGGGGAAACATCCCCACAAAAGACACCAACTAAAGAAAATTTAAATGTATGAAAAGTTCTACATGGACATTTTATTTATTCTTGTTAACTGACTTAATGGCGAACAGATTTAAATGAGGTAGAGCAATTAAAAAGGTCAAAACTTCATTAGGATTTTCCCAAGGAATCTTGCACTCTTGGGTGTTTTTGAGTGACAGTGGTTGCTATGTTAGCATGAGTACCCCCTTAACCTTTTTCTTCAAAGGTGAAATAAGGTCATAATTGTTTACAATTTATGGCACCCCTTTGTTTCTGATGATGAAGCCATCCTCTATTCATGGCATTTCATCAAGCTCGGTAAGGATGAAGATAGTAAAAAACAATTGAAATAGTACAGCTTGAATTGATAAAAAAAAATTATAACAGTTTACTAAAATAAAAAAAAGTTAATGGGACACTGATGACATTTTCATAAGGACTTTAAAAGTATTATTATGTTAACTATACTGAAAAAAATTCCACTGAAATTTTCATTATGAGTGAAATTAAAATGTAAAACTATAACAGGATGTAAATATACATATGTATGGACACACACACACATTCAGAGAGTGCCTATGGAGACCTGTAAAAGGAGCCTTGTTTATTGACATTGAAATCCCAAGTAGGTCTTCACAAGCAGTTTCTCTTCTATGTTCATTCTTTAGGACCAAGAGTCAGGGATTTCCTAATGCCAGCTGGTGATGCAGTGGTACTGCTTACCAGCTGCCTATGCAGTGGTGGCTGCATTTTGTAGCTATTACTATGAAATCAGGTTCCTGGCAAGCGTGGAAAAGAATAATTCAGCATAAAGGGCTTACTTTTCATTGTGGTACACTTGTATTGAATGTTACTGAAATAAACACATTTTTTTTCTTTCCCCTTTGTTTACCATTTCATTACGTTTTTCTTCTCTAGCTTGTGGCCGTGGGTTCTACAAGTCTTCTTCACAAGATCTTCAGTGTTCTCGATGTCCAACTCACAGTTTTTCTGACAAAGAAGGATCTTCACGATGTGATTGTGAAGATGGCTATTACAGAGCTATTTCTGATCCACCGTATGTTGCTTGCACAAGTGAGTGAACACAATCATGAAAAGAAAACTAAGGCTATTGTTTAACCAGCCTGTCTCACTTATTGATAGTGTTTTCATTAAGATATGGAAAAATAACTATGAAATAACTTTATTTTTAAAAGTTTTATGTGAAAAGGTGAAATTGGGCTAATAGATGTAGAGTTTGTAAAATCTGAAGTAATCTAGTATAGGGTTCATACTGGCATGATATAACCTTATCCAAACCACTATTTCAAAGCAAAGGTTTAAAAGGCCGGTGATATCATTACTCTAGATAATGTCTCTACCAATTTAGATCACTACCCCTCCCAGACATAATGGAGAGTCTCTTTGAATTGCAGTGGACTGAAGAGATTATCACCTGGTCTCCAGGCTTTTGGTGATAAGCCTCTACAAATTTAGATAAGGCAGTCAGTTTCTGAGCTGTATTGGGAAGCCTTTGCCTTTTAGCAGCACAGAGGCAGCACCAAGGTGGAGTTGTAGATGGGGTGAGGTCTTGGAGTCAGGAAGTCATGAGCTTGAATCCAGCCTCATACACTTATTTAGCTGTGTGACCCTGGACAAATCACTTCACCTGTCTCAGACTATCTGTAAAACATAGACAATATTGGCAGTACCTCACAGGGCTTTGGGGTAAGAATCAAGCAAGATAACATATATAACACACTTTGTGAGCCTAAAAGTGCTATAGAAATGTTAGCTGCTATTATTATTGTGCTGATGCTTGTGGTAATTGCTATAATTATTGAGACTTTCCAGAGCTTATCATCAATTGCATACCTTTTTTAGAATCCAGGGTTAACCAGGGTCATAGGACTTCAGTTGAGGGTTAAATCAATATGTTGGATAAATACTTAGTTGTATCTAGGGGAATCTAAGCACGATTTTTCAATAGGTATTGCACATGTATCTAACAGAATATATTATTAAAATGAATAAAATGAGAAACTGATGAGAAACTTGTATGGATTTGAAGTCTGATTAAAAAGTAATGGGTCCTGGATTAAAATTCCATCACAAAAAAGAGCAACCTAGAAAGATTGGTCCTTCAATTAATGAAATTTTGAGAGTCCAGAATCCAAAGCTGATCCTTAATACTATTACAAATCACATCAGATCACACCTAGAATGAACAAATGCATTCTGTGCTACCTGACTGAAAAAGGGAGAAAAATTAAAAATAGCTTCACAACTCAACTTTTGAGGTACTTTAACTGATCTTTTTTGATTGCAGGAAAAAAAAATAGCTAAAGTCAGTGGCAATAAATACAAAGACAGTTGTTATCCTCTTTCAGTCTTTATATATTAAATGGAAAATGAAACTTCTTGCCAAGTGAATTTATGGAGGGTTTTTTTTTTTATGAAGCTTCTGTAGTAAATGTAATGAAATGTTTATGTAAAGGAAAGCATTTCAACTGGTTTGTTCTTCAGTAATTAAACCGCTAGCTCAATGCCCTCCATTGTTTATATTTTTTTTTCTTTCTTTTTCTAAGGACCTCCATCTGCACCACAGAACCTCATTTTCAATATCAACCAAACCACAGTAAGCTTGGAGTGGAGTCCTCCTGCTGACAATGGGGGAAGAAATGATGTCACCTACCGAGTTTTGTGTAAACGGTGCAGTTGGGAACAAGGTGAATGTGTACCCTGTGGGAGTAACATTGGGTATATGCCCCAGCAAACTGGATTAGCAGATAACTATGTCACTGTCATGGACTTGTTAGCCCATGCCAATTACACCTTTGAAGTTGAAGCTGTCAATGGAGTTTCAGACTTAAGCCGTTCCCAGAGGCTTTTTGCTGCTGTCAGTATCACCACTGGTCAAGCAGGTAGGTTTTCTTGATGATCATGATTTTTTTCATATGAGGTACCTGGATAATTGAGATGTTTCCTTTAAACAGAGTTAATATGTACTTAGTTATACACGTACTGGTTGTTGGTTTAGTGATCATACAAGATTTTTAATTCTCTTAATTTTTTTCCCCTCCTGCTGCTTTTCTAGTCATTTCTTTTTTCATGGTCATGTCCACCAAAGAATTTGCAGAGGAAATAAAAGGAAATGAAATACAAACCAGTTATTTCCTTATTTCAAGCAGTGCTGGTGAACAGTTGAGTTGGGAAGGAAAATGGAGTTACTGACTACAATTAACCTTGAAATTTTTTTAAATGAATTTCAGTTATCTGCATTTTTTAAAAATTCTGTATTATTTTGCATAATCAAGGGTTGGTTGCCCACAACACTTGATATGGTTCTCATTTGCCAGGTCCACACTGGCAAAATAAGATAGATGTTTAAATTCATCATTTGATTAGCTATCCACAGTGACAGGATTGAAACTTGGCAAAACCCTGACATCAGTTGAGAAAGAAGTTCCACAGACATGTGAATGTCATATTTGTGTCTTATTTCTTAAGGGTACAAACTTACTTTTCACTTTCTAACGTATCATGGTTTTCTTTTCAGCTGCCCTTGTCAGTCATGTCTTCTCTTGGCAAGTATACTTTAAAGAAAAAGGTCAAACCAGAGAACAGGTGTTAGAAATTGGCCATTTTTCACCCATTTTGTAGGCCTATCACTTTTCAGGCTAGGAAACTGATTTGGCCAAAGACTGCTTTAGGATTGGCACGTCATTATAAGCTTTCCTAGATGTCCTTAAATGATGTATAATCACCTTAAAGGTGAAACCTCCACATTAAGGAAATATCTAAAATAATTAATGTCATGGCTGGGTTCCGGCACCTTGACAGGTATATTCTCCATTTTAATGCCAATTTAAGAAATATATAGTCTTTATTGTTTGAATTAAAGCTTTAAAATAGAAACTCTGAGGAGATCTTATTCTTACTTTTTAAACCAATACTAGATTGCCTTGTTTTAAATGTTGCCTTATTCTATTTACTTGAAAAGATATAATAATTCAGATATTAAATCAGATCATCTGGGATAAAAATGTATGTTTAAAATTATGATATGGAATTATATTAATATTTGAATGATTGGTCCTAAGAAATGAGTGATTTAACTCATATGCAGAGATACATGTATTCCATAAATAT
>CM053584.1:254020338-254160459 GCA_028627135.1 Pseudochirops cupreus | reverse complement strand
CAACTAATTAGATTTTTTCACCTTTGCTTTCCTATAGCTTTGAAAAATATAGATATAGATGTGTCTATATCTATTTATTTGAAATAAAGTTATTTCCCCAATGCTGAAACCTTAAATTATTTAATCAACTGAATTCAAGTAACTGATTATCATTCTCATTTACTCTCTGATTTGTTCAACCCTGGCAACATGTGGTGCAGGAGGCAACTTTTTAAGTGTTTGGTTTTTTTTAATATTCTGCAGACCATGAGCTAAAACTTCTAATTTAGCTTAAAAGAATAAGCATTGGGGATCTCTCCTATTTGTTTTTAATTACTTTTGTCCAGTTTCTCCTATTGTTAGTACTCAAGTAAAATAGCTGGCAGTATTACCATAATTTTCTGAGTTTGGTCTTTCATTGTATATTTTTATTATAACACCTAATGGTACTAAATGTAAATTAAAGAGGCCTTTACCATGCAGGCAAGATTACACAAGGTCATAGGATTATATTAATTCAAAATTATACAGGTACATTTACTTTTAAAATATAAAGTGTGTATAGAAGGCAATGAAGTTACATTCATTTATTTTACTCTTCTGAAAAAAATTACTTTGCTCAAAGGAGGAAAAAAAAGACTTACATTATTGCATTTAAATAGGCAGTAAAATGCAGTTTTAATTCAGAATTTCTCTTTCTATTTTTTTCTTGATGGAAAACTTGGTACATTTAAGTCACTATTATACTACTGTTTTTGGAGGTAGAATGATATAGCAAGAGGTGCTATAACCTAACTTCTAATCCTAGCTCTGCTACTGGCTACCTGTATGAACTTGGATAACTCACTGAACACGTCTGAACCTCCTTTCTGAAAGGGGAATAATGATAACCATAATACCTATATCACATGATTCTTTGAGGAAATTATGTTGTAAATTTATGGTGTTTATAGATTTGAGGTCTTATTGTCGGTATGTGTTTATTTCTTGTTTTTACTCTCACATTTTCCCTTTAAAATTTGAAAATTATGTAAACATCTCGGTTTACATTCAGGATCTCTTTAGGTCTCTTTGTTTATCTCTGAAATTGTCATCAACAGTTATTAAAATATAAAATAACTCCTACAATGTCATATATTAGTCAACGGTAGTATTATTTGTAATCTTAACAATTTGCTATTCCTTTAGTAATTCCTTTATTTTTAAAGTGAAAGATTACTCTTTTTTTTTTTTGAGCCACTGTTATTTCTTAGGAAGGCTGCTTTAAGTGAAATGTTTTTGAGTTTCTGAGAGGAAGGCAGTACAAATGACTGAAAGGTGATATTTCAATTTGGAATTTCTTTTCCTTTAAAATTTCAGGTTTGGGCCTTAAACAGATGAGGCAGGTCCTTCAGTCTCAGTTTATTGCTCATACCTTTTCATGGGGCTGACATTCTTCAACAGAGTGATAGCCTTGACTAGAATGCAAAGAGACATACAGATTTAAGGAGAGAAATGGTTGTATGGTGGGAAGTTAGTATTATTTGATTCCTCCCTTCTTGCCTGGGAAGTAGAAGGTATGGAAAGAAAACAGAAGCCAGCAAATATCACAGTGTTCATTTGTTATTACTTGTCTCCCTCTCCTTTTTCCTAAAGGTGTCCCTAAATTGTAAGTAAAACATTGTGGCAAAAAAAAGTGAAAGATGGAAACAAATGGTTATGTACAGCTTTGATTCAATCATGCAAAAATGTAATTGAGGTTTATACCAATAGTGTCCCAGGGTTGGTTAGAAAGAACGTACTCCAAAAACTTCAGTGCAGAAACCTAAAAAAAGATTTTTTTTCTTTTTGGAGGGGGGAGGCAGGGCAGTTGGGGCCAAGTGACTTGCCCAAGGTCACACGGCTAGCAAGTATTAAGTGTCTGAGGCTGGATTTGAATTCAAGTTGTCCTGACTCCTAGGCAGGTGCTCTGTGGCAGGTGCTCTGTTCACTGCACCACCTAGGCACCCCGATAAAAAAAGAATCTTATAGCTAAGAGTGATTATGTCATAGGTGGGGCTATGTGTGAGCAAGGTAGCAATGGGAGGGAAGGGAGAAGAGAATAAATATTCCAGTTTTAGGATCTTACCACGTTTATTTTTATTATTATTTATTATATAATATATTATTATGTTATTTTTATTATTTACTTATTATAAACATTTATTTGTTTTCATTTCCCATTGCAGAAGTGTAAAAGAACCTAGAAAATGTATATTTTACTTCTTTTCAACAATTGAAGCTATTTCATTTCTTCATCAAAGTCCAGCAGTGACAAGTGTCATGTTTAAGAATGTTGAAAAGCAGGGTGGCTAGGTGGCACAGTGAATAAAGTATCAGCTCTGGAGTCAGGAGGACCTGAGTTCAAGTCTAGCCTCAGACACTTAACACTTACTAGCTGTATGACCTTGGGCAAGTCATATAACCCTAATTACCCTGCCTTCCCTTTCCAAAAAAAGCCAAACACACAAAAAAAGAATGTTGAAAAGCTTTAGCTCATTCCTTCTTGAGCTGCCTTGATAAGTGAACATCGTCCTCTAATGAATTTTCGTTTTATTCCAGGACAGTGGTTCTTAAATCTTTTTATATCATGGACATTTTTAGCAGTCTAGCAAAGCCTATGAACCACTTTCCTTAAAAACATTTGTAAAAGCTAGCATTTATGTGGTGCTTCAAGGTTTGCAAAGTGCTTTTTATATTATCTCACTTGATCCTCACAATAACCCCGTGTGATAAGTGCTGTTATTGTCCCCATTGTACTGAGGGAGGTTAAGTCATTGTGCCCAGAGTCACATAAGCAAGTGAGTGTCTGAGGGAAGATTTCATGACTTCATGACTCCTAATGCAGCATTTGTACCTACTGTACCACTTGGCTATAATGTTTTTAAATGCATAAAAATAAAATACATAGAATTACTAAGGAAACCTGTTATATCGAAGTAGTTATAAAATATTTTTTAAATGATTCATGGAATCCCTGAAACCTGCTCATGGACTCCCTTATGCTAGAATCTTTGATTGTTCTAGGATTTCTTGCTGATACTTAATTATAATAATTGTAAATGCTATAAAAGAAGATGAAGTAGACCATGGATCCCTTGTGGTTTGGTTAGATATTGCCATACTTACCAATGCCACAGGAATCATACTTGGGTAAGGCTTCTTAAATCGATAAACCAGCAGGTTTTCACTGAGTGTCTAGTCTGTACCCACTGTTTTCATTGCTTTTACAAAAGATATGTCAATCTATTTCTCTACTTATAGCTCCAGAGGTGTCTAGATATCTCTGGATGGCTATATATTAATATCAAAAATAACTATATCCTTCTATATGTGTCTATAGCATAGATGATAGAGATTAAGGTACACATAAATATGATATGTGTCTCCTTGTCCAAACAGTAGATTTTTTTGAGGCAGAAAACTAGTAAAAATAGATTATTTGCTGTTTGCTAGGAATCTCCTTAATTCTTCATTCAGCCCAAATTTGTAAATAGTATATCCATTAGCTCAAATAGTTAATTATGGAAATGTTTATTAAGCATTTTTTGTGTGCGAGCCACTGTGTTAAGTGCTAGTGATACATGAAAAAGGAAAAAGAGTTGCAATTCAGAAACCAGAAGGACCTTTTAGTTCTTCAGTTTTCTTCCAGAGAGGGAGGAAAGAAGGGAGGGAGAGAGAGAGAGAGAGACAGACAGACAAAGAGAGAGAGAGACAGAGAGAGAGACAGAGAGAGAGAGAGAGAGAGAGAGAGAGAGAGAGAGAGAGAGAGAGAGAGAGAGAGGGAGAGAGAGAGAGAGAGAGAGGGAGAGAGAGCAGGATGGAGAGAGACAGAGAGAGAAGGAGCAGGATGGGGGGAGAGAGAGAGAGAGAGAGAGCAAGATGGAGGGGGAGAGAAGGGGAAGCAGGCATTGCCCAACAAATAATATACTCATGTTATTGTTTGATATTTGCAATCAAATCAATTCATTCATTTAGCAACTACTTATAAAATGCATTATGGCAGGTGCTGTGTGAATATAAAAATAGTCAGAACACCTTAGGACTTAGTTTCAAAATCTAAGTATACATATATACATATGTAATTAGATTTTGAAACTAACTTGAGTATACCTACAATGAAAGTGTTATGGAAAGATATGGAAAAGACTCTTACAGGTGAACCACCCCAGTATCTTTGCCAAGAAAACCCCAAACTGGTTTAAAAAGAGTCTGACACAACTAAAAAGAGACTGAACAACATCCGCTCCCAGAGGTTTGCTAGATTGCTGCTGGACTTATTGAGGAGACCCAAACTGCTAAGCCCATTGTAGGCCCTACCAGCCTAAGCTTTGCAGATAGCAGGACCTATAGGCATGGATCACCACACTCAGCCCCACAATGGAGTTTTAAAGTAGATTTTTAGAACTAAAACCTCATGTAATGTGTTTGTAAAAGAGCAAAGATTAATAATAGCAGTTTTCATTTTCAGTGCTTCCCCCTCCAGTTTCTATGTAAAACAAAACCAAAAACTTAATTGGTATAATAGTAATAGTAATACTCAGCTTCAGTATTTGACGGGCATTGAAATCAGGGGACATAGTGACTGGGTGGGAGGAATTTTTGAAATTATTCAACAAATATTTTCCGTAAAACATTTCATTTAGTTAGTATACATTCTGCAGGGACTCTAAATACATGAGTATGGTCAAGGAATCTTAATCTTTGCTCTTTTTCCCTTAGACATAGAATATGTATAAATGAAAGAGAAGTTGTGAGTTGATTTACATCCCATGAAGGGGAAAAACCTGTTGTGTAGGCTCAAATGAAGAACAGGATAAGGGGGTATTTTTTGTATCTCATTCTTTATTTGCAGCATCAAACTCATATTGTGATGCTTTTTGATGGAAGGTAATTATTATGTTATGGTATGTTAAGGGAAAAGGTCAGAATCTCATTCAATTTTTAATCTGGTTCCCTGCAAATAAATAATGAACAATGGGATCACCTGGTTATACTGTCTTATTGAGCTATATCTTGTACATTTCAAATCATTTCCAATGAAAGTCCAGCCTGCAAGCATTTAATAATTATCTATTATATGTTTGATAACTGTGCTAAGTGCCAGGGATGCCACGAAAGGCCAAAAAAAAAATAGTCCATGCTTTCAAGGAGCTCAACGTTTAATGTAGGAGACATTGTGTAAACAACTACTTAAAAACTGTATGTATGTATGTATGTGTGTATATACACACAGGATAAATATGAGATAATCTGAGGGTCGTCTCTAAAGTTAAAGAGGACTAGGAGTAATTAAAATGTTGACCTTGGAGACAGGAAGACTTGACTTCATATCTTGCCTCAGACACTTACTGTGCTTAGTGCTGTGACACTGGGCAGTCTCTTTCTGCCTCAGTTTATTCATTTATAAAATGAAGATAATAATCACATCTGCCCCATCCCCTAGTTGTTGTGGAGATCATAATAAATGTGAGATAACCTGCAAAACACATTGCAAATCTTAGAGTTGCATATAAATGCTATTTATTATTATTAGCATATAAAAGATGAATATATTTGAGAGAGATTTGAAAGAAAGGTTACCAAAAAAAAATGAGAGAGGGATCTTAATTTAGCCTCAGTTTGCTACATACTCATTAAAATAGGACATTGATTCCCACTTCCCACTTAGTTGAAGATTTCAGAGTTGGGAGCGAACTTAATAGTTAGCTAGTTCAACTCCTAGTTCAACTATAATTTTCTATATAAAGTACTGAAAAGTAGTCATCTTACCTTTGCTTCAGTACTTCTAGTGAGGATAAGCTCTCAAGGCAGTTCATTCCATATAATGGATGGTGTTAGATGTTAAGAGGATTTTTTTTTCCTTTCTGGTCTTATAGTTTTACAGTATTCCTATAAGATTGCTATGAGTGACCAGACTGTGCAACACTCACTCACCCAATATTTTTTTTAAAGCATCATTATTGTAGGAATAGACCACTTTAGAGCTTTGTGTAGAGGGTGTGAGAGTTTATACTGTATCTCATAGTAAGCTAAACTAGTGGTAGTTATTTCTTAAGATGTTTGTGTACACTCTAGGCTATGTGTAATGGAACTTTAATAAAAACACCTTTCACTCAGAAAGTTGAAGCACATAATTAGATTTTTTTTTCCTTCATGGTGAAAGTGAGGGATACTGTGCTGAAAAAGCTAGCAAACAACCTTTCCGTCAACAAGTCCTTAATTGTTATCCAGTGTGCAGGATTAGTGTTAAGATAGTAAATGTTGATTATTTTATTCTTTGCTTCATTGGTGATGAATTGAAGCAGATTTGATTCAGACAAGCAATCTGGTGGAATGATGCAGAGCCATCTACAAAAACATCTGTACTAATCCAGCAACACAGTAAATTATAGCTACAAGCAAAAGACATTGATCCAGGAGGATCGTTAACAGCTTTAACCAACTGATCCGAGTAATGGGGTAAATGAGAGAACACTATCAGGATCTTGTTTTTCAGATCTGTCAATTACAACCATAAAGGCAAGATTGTTATTTGTTTCAGTTTCAATTATTTTATGACTTATTTCACAGTGTGCTCTTGTGGGAAACCCAACAAGGATCAATTTAGTTGTTTTTTCACAAAAGGGGGAAAATATATATCTAGCAGTCCTCCACTCCATTTACCAAGAGGTCAGTCACAAAGGGAGAGATAATTGCTTCAAGCCAACAAAATTAATCGGGGATGAGCCAGAAAGGATGATGTATGTTTTGTGAGAAAGTATATGGCAGAGATGTACGTACAAACCTGTAGCTGCTTGCCTTGTTTAAGACACAAGGACAAGAGAAGGAGACCTGTGAAAAACAATTAGCATAGCTTCAGAGTGAGCTCTTCTTAATTATCCATTGCATGTCGACATCTGATAATTAGTGTCCCAATTTTTAATAATATTTGGTTATTAACTTCAGAATAGAGAAAGATGCCAAATTGTGCACCTAGTCTGTACATGACACCACTGCCAGCACAGTAGAGCACAAGACTTAATCTGGTGGAATTCCCCTTTGTCTTGAGCAGTGGTTCTCGACCTTCCTAATGCTGCGACCCTTTAATACTCATATGTGGGCGTATCAGCATGTGGGAGGACCCGCCTGGAGACGGATAGAGGAGCAGTGTCTCGGTTCCTAAGACCGTTGGAAATATGTGTTTTCCTATGGTCTTAGGCGACCCCTGTGAAAAGGGTCATTCAACCCCCAAAGGGGTCACAACCCACAGGTTGAGAACCACTGGTCTTGAAGACAGTGAGTGAGAGATCTAGCTGTTGCATTTTTTTTCTCATCTAAATGTAATTTTGTTAAATTACATATCTGGAGTCTTAGTGATTAAAAGATAGCAAACATCTATTAAGCTCCTATTATGTGCCAGGCACTACATATATGCAATATGGGATATGTTTGTGATATTTGTTTTGAAAGATATGGTATAACTTTATCTTAATATCTCTCTCTTACATGTCAAAAGACTTCAGCCTCAGCCCTTGCCAATGATCTCATGGGTATTTTCACCAAGCAAACAAACCTCAAATTTCTTGTAGCTGTGTCATCTTTGTATATGAAACACAGCACATTGATAATAACTTTGGCAATTTGGAATAAGATGTATGTTAATTTATAAGGATAGTTGAGCCGTCACATATATAAATATTTTATAGTGTGTGTGACTTATTGTGGTAAGTCACAACAATTTGTCACAGAATATAGATGAGCACTAAACACATAAAGCCAGTATTATTGTTGTTTGTTTAGTCACGTCCAACCCTTTGTGATCCCATTTGGGGTTTTCTTGGCAAAGATACTAGAGTGGTTGGCCATTTCTTTCTCCAGTTGATTTTACAGATGGGCAAACCGAGGCAAACAGTATTGCCCAAGGTCACATAGTCAGTAAGTGTGTGAAGCTGGGTTGGGACTCAGTTTCTCATGATTCTAGGCCTGGCACGCTATCCACTAAACCAGCTACCCTACATAAAGCCATCATCTCTGAGGTATTCTAATTTTATGAGTAAAATTTACCTCCCAGGTGGCTAATTTACCTTCCGTATCCTCAAAAAAAGAATAAATGTCTTTAACTTGTACCTTGCTCACAAAAATCCAGTATATGAAAATTCTTTATTAAATCAAAACAGAAATATGGAGGGTGGCAGTAGTGATCATTCACTTCACAAAATGATTCACCATGAAATTACTTTAAATATTAAGCTCTATGTACATTAAAATTTGAATTTGTTTGCAAAAAATTCAATTTACACTTATACTTCAGAAAAAAAAATCACATGTAACTCTTGAGCATAAATCCTTAAAGTTTACTTAACATTCTTTTTCCTTTTAAACTCTAGGCTTTCTGCTTTTGAAAACTTCTCTCTCTCTTTTTATATTTATTTCCATTTCTTACTTGAAGCTTCTCCAACAATGGAAGACTATCTTTTTGCTTAGATGTTCCCATTCCGTTTCCTGTAGGACTGCCTATTTTCAGGGAGTGCCTTTACTACACTGCCCCCCCCCCCCCACACACTCTCATTCACTCATTCACTCACTCACTCCTGTGGGATGTAGAGCAATGGTGCCTACCTCCTAATTTAATGTTTGTGCCTATGTCTTTTTGTTCATCTTTCATTTTTGAAGAGGACTAATGACATCACAATTTTAGCATAAAATAGTGGATGATGGGTGATGTCTTGGCTTGTGTATGAATACATAGAAATGTTGGAAACAGATGTTACTTGGCCAAAGGGGGATTTAGAAGAATTAGGGCAGGGTTTTCACCCTTCCATAACAATACAAAATAAAAATACCCTGAAAAGAAAAAAACGAACAAACAAAATAATATGTTTTTGTTCATATGTACACATTTTCATTGACCCAGGGTCTTTTGATCTTTGTGGACCTTCACACCATTAATCATGTATGTGTTCACTAACCATCTTTTGAACTCTGTGGACTTTCATACCATTTATAAAAGACATGTTTATTTAATCTGCTACCCAGCATCTTTAGAACTCTGGGGATGGCACTTCTTACAATTTTAGTTCTACAATTTATCTGTGAAGCAGGTCTGATTTTTCTTCTATTATACTTATGACAGAGACCATACTGGTACTCAGGTTACTGGATGCAGTTCAAGATTCCCTGACAGTACATTTCTCCTGACTAGCATACAGAAAAAGCAATGGAATAGAGTTAGCCTAGGAGGAGTGAAATACCATTCTACACATAGAAAAGAGAAGTAGCGACATCTATTTCCTTTTTTTTCTTTCTGAACTATTTTCATTTATTCTGAGGAAATTTAGCCACAATTGAACTGGGAAAAAGGAACCTGATTTCTCTTTTCTAGATGATTTAATAAACATGAAAGATATGAATGAGCTGCAAGGATTTGATCTCTTCAAAATCACTAAAAATGACAGCTATTTGGGATCTCAGTGGAAGACTGAAAAAGAATGAATAAAAAGTGAAATGAGACCATTTAAAAGGAATCTGGGCCATATTTCATCTCATTTTACTCTACGTACTTTGTGGGTAGACATATAATGGTGACAGAGGTTTTATTTGATAAATACATTATATTACCAAAAATTACCAGTTTCATCGAAGATATCTAAACATAGAAAGCAACAAAGTGCAACAAAAACTGCATCTGAATACTGGCACAAAATAGAAATTGTCCATGGTTTGGCTAAAAATTCTGTGTACCTGTAGAGATAGATGTGTTCAATTTCTGCTACATTTAAGAGATGAGATCATTTATTAAATTTTATTTGGTGTTATAATTTTCTCCCAATTTAGGTAGAGACTCTAATCTTATTAGATATTTGTTTCCTTTTATAAATTTTAAGATATTTCATATATTTTTGTAGAAATATTAAAAAGGGTAAAAAAAAAGGAAAAATGAATTTCTTCTCTTAGATGTTTAAAGCTCTCCAGTGAAACTATTTTTATAATCATATTGACATTTTTCTGTATATTTTGAGAAGTATTAACCCCTCTAAACTCAAAGGAAATTTACCCCCACTGGGAAAATGCATATTCAAAGGAACATTTTGTCCTTAACACTGAAAAGTGTATATTATGATTCTTTGGGCGTACATATTTAAGTTCCTTAATTGCCATGATGCCACCATGGGGCATGTTAATTCTGTTTACTTGTACTAATGTTTCCCCCTTTACCATTTTAGCACATAGGATTTTAAGTTGCTCCCATTATATTGTTCCCATTATATATTTACAATCCCACCTAGTTCTTAGCCTCTCTATCCTTCCTCATTAATGGTTCTAAATTATATAGTGGGAAATGGAAGAATGTTAAAAATTCAGAGTGACTTTTCAAAATTCTTTTTGGATAGTAACATTAGGTGGCTGTGGTCAAGTATAAAATAATATGTGTAGAAAAAAGGTTGATATGTATCTAGATATGTATAAATATACTTATAAAAGCATCAATAAATAAAAATGTGTGTGATAGTAAGACAATATTCAGTGTTTCCTTGTATAGAAGATTTGTTTCTTTAACTTTTACATTACTATAATTATGGGATTTCACAAATGCACTGAAGTAATTTTGGGAGTTATAGTGGTTTATCAAAAGGACATTAAGTCCTTGACTGCTCTATTTTTAGAGAAGCATGGTAAACTCTTAAAATAGTGGAATTTTCTGACTCTAAAATCTTTGATCCAGTATCCCATGGCCTGTATAAGAATTGTCATTTGAATTTAAATTTAACAGATCTTTTTTTTAATGCAGGTTTTTAGATCACTTTACTATCACCATTGTATTCAACCTAAAAGTGGATTTTCTTTTTTTTTTTTTAAAGGAGAGTCATATTTGAGCTCTTACAATGAATGGGTCCATAGATACATCACATGATCACATGCCATAGAGTACAATTTCCCATTTGCTCTTCTGTCTTTGACTTATTAAGAAAGTTCACTTTACAGGTACTATTTATCCTGAATTTCATTCCTTAATTTTAATTAAAATGAATCATATCCTGATCAGAATGAAATATTGCTTGCCTAATTTGTGGTATTTACCTGACACAACTCCATAATTATAAAAGACAGTTCAAATCTATATGATGTACAGAAATACTGGATATAAATTTTGAATTCTTCATCAATGATCAGATGTAGACTCTTATCACTTACCAAAGGTTGATCCTCTTTGTAAAAAAAGAAATCTCACTTGTCTATTGTCTCTTACAAGATAATTACTTAGCATTGTACTGATAAAAGAACCCACTTGTTTAAAAGATAACAGTCATTACATACTTCTTTTTAATGCTCTGTTATTCATCTATCAAATGAGCTGGAGAAGGAAATGACAAACCACTTTAGTATCTTTGCCAAGAAAACCCCAAGTGGGGTTAAAAAGAGTTGGGCGTGATTGAAAAAGGACTGAAAAGAGTATTGTGCTGTAAATTATGTTGGTAAACATTTCAAATAATAGAATTGGGTCCATAGGTATTTCTAGTGGGAGTTTTATACTTTATCACTATTCCAGGGATTCTGCTTAAGAGCAGCATTTCATTTAGTACATTACATTTTACACAGGCTATGTCTTAATTGTCCATCTCTCTTCTTACTCTAGGCCAAATCATGGATTTGTGGCATTCTGCAAGGGGTTTTAAAAATACTTTAGCCCTGCTATCTTGCTTTAAAGGAAATAGGAAATGATACTATGGATATTTCAAAGTTGTTATGGTGGTATATTTGATGGATTTTAATTTTAAGCCCTTGATACTATATATTTAGGTGAATCCTGTAACTTCTAGGACTGGCATACACTTTAGGCCATCATACTTTTGAACATGCATGCCAGAGAGAGCAGCTATAGCTTAGTTTAAAAAAAAAAAGATTTTTGCTTTAGTATAGAATGGAATATTGAGCATCAATAAATCTTTTCAAAGGAGCAAAATGCACTTATTGTTACTTTTAAAACCACCATTTCTTTGAAATGGATTAGCCTACATACTGGTTTAATGTAACATTTCCAAAACAGAAAAAATATTTTTTAGAAAGTAGATGAAAAATTTTGAAAGCAATATTTAGGACCTTCATTCTAAATATGGAAGGAATCTAAGATGTCATCTAGTACATCCTCTTCATTTTACAGCTTAGGAAACTGAGATCCAGGAAAGTTATTTGCCCAAGGTCAACAGAACAGAACGTTAGTGGCAGAGAGAGTTTTGAACTAAGATTCCATAAATGCAAAGGATACATTCTTTCTATTCAGCCATATCTTTTTCTCATGCTTTAATATTATTTTGTTTGCTACTTTTTTGACAGTTCTTTCTCTCTTCAAGTTTAGGCTCAGGTGAAAACCTGGAAATTTTGGAAATCACAGAAGTCAAAGAAAAACTAATATGACTTCTAAAGGCATAAAGTGTTTTTTTTAAAATAATAATCTTTAACCTAACCTCTTCTCTATCTCACCTTTATAAGTATTATGATTAAGTAATGAGATTGCCTGGAAAAACTACACATTCAACTTCATCTCATAACTTTCTCATGAATTTCATATATATGTATTTCATTATTCATTATATGTGTGTGTGTGTGTGTGTGTGTGTGTATATATATATATATATATTTCACATATGTGTGAGTTGTGTGTATCTTCTTTCTTCTTCCCCATTTCTTAATCTTCTGTCCCTCTCTTCAATCTATCACCTAATACAGTGCCTTGTAAATAATAAGTGCTTAATGAATATTTTGATTCAACTAACCTGAGTTGAATCTACCACTTCTATATACTTGCAGCCTTCATTCATATTCCCCTTACCCCCAAAGCATGGAGAGAAAAGTAATAAAAAATCTTGAGAATCAATACTTGGAATAAAATACCGAGTACGAACTTGTAATTTTTAAATATATACTTTACAAAGTGTGTTCCATTATGTGTTGACGTTTGAATGGGCACATTTATTCTCAATTTTAAAAATTCAGTCTATTTCATTTAACTTTACTTGTGGAACAAGCCATTTCCCCTCACCATGGGAAAATTTTGAGGTCATTTTTGATATTTAATCATTTGGCATTTATACATATTCCTCCTAAATTATGTTTTCTCAATCTCGTCATTTTTAATTTCACTAAAAAAAGTAATTTCTAAATAAATACAGAATGCAGCGATGCTATTTAAATAAATTAGAGATTAACTGCCTTTATATTTGACGTGAAGAGTATTTGCTCTAGAAGAGGCAAAACATTAAATACAGGTGTTACATTTGAAAAGATGCTAACTCTTCTTTAAGCTGCTGTCTGGTGTCTTTGATGTTTCATTATTTTCTCAGAGCCAGGGATGAAATGGATGAATGCATCTTAATTACAGTGTCCTAGTGACTAAATTTCGGACCGTTTTTCTGGACAAGCCCTGGGTAATCTGACAAATCAAAATCGTTTTGCTTTGTAGTTTGGCTGGGATTAAGTTACCAGCTGGGACATGTAGGGAACAGTAAAAAGTAATGTCTCTTGTTAAACTGTGTCAGGTGTTTACAATGCTTGTGTTTTTGATTTTAATCAGTAACTTTTAGGAAAGGAGATCTACACATGGGTAATCCTCTGACAGATGTGTTTTTATACAGTGACTTATAGCACCATCTCCCAACCATACACGCACATGCACGCACGCACACACGTGCGCACACACCCACAGATTTCAAACATTAAGGGGCAAATTTAAAGAAAAGATTGTTTTAAATTTTAGTGTTATGACTTTTTTTGTAACCTTTACTTTTTTGTAAACTGCATTTGAAAATTTTGAATATGATTTTGTTTGGTCAAAAATAGGTATAGATATAGATCTGTCCCATCTATTGATTTAAATCTCATAATTTAAGTCGACAAAATAAACAAAATATATTTGAATTAGAAAATGTAGCACTAATGATGAATCTAATCAGTATGTACTTGTATAATTTCACACATTTCAGTCCTAAATTAGGTTCTTAGATGTTTTTAAAGTTAAATTTTAAAAGCTTCTTGACTGCGATTTGAAAAATTGAATGTTGGTGGTGGCTTGGAATCAATAATTTGAGAGTTTTCCCTTTCCAAATTCTGATCAGCACTAGAAATAATTTAACAGTCAGTTTTTTTAACAAAATTTTTGAGGATTTTTAGTAATTAGCTATGTTGTGGTTCTTAATAAGGGTTTTTCCATATTACTTTCAAAAGAACAACTGAAACAGTTTTATTTTTCTCCAAAGATAGTACCTCATTATTTTAGTTGTTGATGCCATGGTTACTCTTTCAAGTTGCTTATGTTAATGACCTAATTGACAGTGTAATAGTATTCTGTATTGTTTGGGATCTTAAAGATAAGAAAGGCATTCCAGATAGATGTATAAGCTGCTGAACAGAAAGATGTATTTTTTTGTTAAGCCAGGCTAATATGTGACTTGTGAGGCCCATTTGTTTCAATAACTCCCCCTTAATCAGATAGCAAATCTAACAGGGATATATCTTTGCTTGGGTAGCTTTTGTCTGCTGAAAGGTGTGTAATAAAGAGAACTCAACATAGTGATTAGGATTAGTGTCCCTCTGGGTACCTGGAATTACCCCACTGTTGTTATAAAACCCTCTGTCTTTTACTTTTATTGTTTTTAGATTGTAAATAAATGTATTGACAGTAAAGAATTAATGACAACCACAGGAAGACTTTATTTAATAATAATGCTGTGAGATACTTCTTGTGCCATTCGATTTACCTAATTTATAACCCTGTTTGATTACACCAGCATGCCTTTCATCTGCAAGAATTACACCCTAGAGACTAGTCAACTTATTAATTCATCACTTGCCTTCTTTTATGGTTGCAGTTCCCATTAAAGGCATAAAAGTAGAGTGATATCCTAATCTGAAAGCTGCCAGCCAACTGGTTCCACTCTAGCTGACCTTTTGTTTGCAGCCTCAATCCTGATAGCTTTTCTATTGGTTTCTGTTTCTAGCAGGTTGCATTACAAGCTCTCCTTTTGTCTTATGGTACTGCGATGTGGATAAGACAGAAGTGAATTCAACAGCTGCGGTGACTGAGTTCTATAAAGAGGAAGGACCTGCCTCAAGTTAACCTGTAGCATTTTTTAAAATGCCTTTTGATTTATCTGTCACCTGATCCATCAGCAATGAATAATTTTCATGGAAGGTGCACTTTAATTACATTCCCATTTGACTTGCATTATCATGCCCTATCTAGGTAATTAATCTCACCAAGTATCCAATTTCGGCCTTTATTGCTGGCAGGCAGGCCTCCTGAATTATGTGTGCTTGAATGGGTATTGGGGCTCTGTTACCAGACAGACACTGAAACAAATCTGAGGCTTTCCAAATCCTTAAAATGTGACCCAGAAATCTCTTACTTAAGCACTGCAGTTTGAGTATATTAGTCATCTTGACCCAGTCTTTAACAGTCTGTTGAAGTTTAAAGAATATTACAGTCAGGGGGGAAATGATAAATAAAATGTAAGTGGTATGAATTTTGCTTCACTTCATTGGATGTAGTCAGCCCACACCATACCTAAGGATTATTAAAAAAAAATTGTGTATGTATGTGTTTGGAGACAGGAAGGAGAAGGAATATGTGCATGTGTGTACAGGCATATTCACACACCCACTCAGAAGCTTATTAGAATCGAGATAGGGACTAGACATGTAATTTCTTTGAAATAAGAAACTATGAGGTGAAGAAACTCGTTTTATCAATGTAGGTCAGCACATTCTCTGCAATTTATAGTCTTAGAGAGATTAAGTGACTTTCTCATGGTCCCACAGATAGATTCAAGCCCTGCCTCAAGCATACTAAGTCTTTCCAACTTTGAGGCCGGCTCTCTTTCCTCCATTCCTCACTGCTTCTCATGTGTATCATTTATGATAAAACAGCATAGCAAAGGGATTTGGATCAGGAGATCTCACCCTAATGCAATCACAGATCCAGTAAAGAATATAATTCCTCAAATCTATATTTTGAATTACTTTTACTTATAATTGCATTTTATAATATGTGGATCTCACACAAATATGCTCGGAGTAAAAAAGAGAGGTTATCATAGAATTTTATCTGTGCTGTGAAGATAATTTGAAAAGTAATCGTCATAGTACTTGAAAAATAGAAAGACGTGTATGTATGTGTATGTATGTGTGTGTACGTAATATGTGTGTAGGTGTATGACAGAATACCTGAATAGGAACTAGACCTGACATTTCACTATATGTTATAGAAACTCCCCAGTGAGGAAACACCCTCTACCAGTGGAGATCATTTCCTTTTCTGAATGTTTAGACTTACAAAATTGCCTAGAACAGAGGTGTCAAACCAGGGGAGGGCTACAAACAGCTGGCAAAAATCAGGAGTATAGCACAAACCAGGTTAAAATATAATTGGGAAATTTTTAATAAAATACAATACAACATAGACAATGTTAATTTTTGATTTTCTAAGTCAGTCTGCAAGACCTTTAGGGATCCCCTTGTATTTGAGTTTGACAATAGCAGCCTAGAGTTCAGGAAATCACCTTGGATCTCACAGCCATTGTTTGTCAGAGGTGATATTTTATCCCAGGTTTTCCTGGCTCTGCAATGAGTTCTCTAATTACTACACAATGCCTCCTATTAGTATGAAAAATGTTTTGCCACTGTCCATAAAAAAAACAGCTAGAAAGAAAATTACAGTATATATGTAAAGGTATTTTTTTTATATGCTTGCACACTTGTAATATGTCTCAAAAGTTTAAAACCACAGCAAGACTCTTGGTACACTGTTTAATAGTAAGTAGAATAATGTGTGAGATAGCTTGCCTCCATCAGGAAGTCTTAGTTTTATGTCTTGTCTCTGACAGATTATTTTTCTCCCAAGTCTTTCCTTTCTTCAGATATGCTTTTGAAGGAACCACTATCCTCTTAGTCACCCAAGTGCATTCTTTCATTGTCTTCCACAGCTCCTCACACTTATTCAATTCACTTAACCAATCAGCTGTTAACTCTTGTCTTTTTCTCTCATGTACAGTTCTCTTCTCTCTACTCACGTAGCCACCCTACTAGAGGCCTTTATCGCTTCTTACCTGGCTTACTGAAAAACCTTCATAATTAAATTCTCTGCATCAAATCTTTTCCCCACTCCAGTCCGTCCTCTACACATCTATCAAAGTGCATTTCCTAAAAATGTATCTGTGACCATGTGATACACTTCCTCAATAAAGTCTCGTGGTAGTAAATATCAGTGCCAGTTAAAAATATTAATCTCTAACCCTTATCTCTAGCTACCCCTTGACCAGCACTTCCACTTTTCTACTACATCTCAGTTGTAATATTATTAGTAAGCAACATACAACTGGCCCTGTTAGTTTTTTTCATTCTACAACCAAAAGATTTAATGGATGTTTGAAATGCATGTACTAATTATAGATCGTTGTAACAAGATTTTTAAAAAAAAATCCTGACTACTTGCATCTGAACTGAATCAGTCAAATTCATTTAGGAGTTTTCATCATATCAATGAGAGATATTCTTCCTCTTTAGCTCTAAGAGGTAGCAGATGTAGAATAAGAGAAAAGCTGCAAGAAGGGAAGGAAGGCAGTAAAAATGATGAAGAGAAACAAAATATAATTACTTTATTGACATTGCTTATTAGTGTCTATAGTAAGATGACAGAAAAATATTAATTGATCTTGTGGTATTATGTATAGTATTTTCTTATGAAAGTTTTCTTTCAGTTAAAAAAAGTGAGAGGTAGGGGTGTGTGTGTGTGTGTGTGTGTGTGTGTGTGTGTGTGTGTGTGTGTGTGTGTTTCATTTGAAGAGGGGGTATGAGTGTTAACATTAGTGGAAATATTTTCTAAACTGGAATTGGGGAACTTATAGACTGTCTAGTTCAACCCTTCATTTTACAGAAAGAAAAATGAGACTCAAAAGAGGTGTGAAGTGCCTTGTGCAAGGCATACAGATAGTAAGTACAGAGTTAATTTTATTTTAAGATCATTTTAGGGGCAATGAAGTGGCACAGTAAATAGAGCACTAGCCCCGGAGTGAGGACGACCTGAGTTAAAATCCGGCCTCAGACACTTACCACTTTCTAGCTGTGTGACCTTGGGCAAGTCACTTAACCCCAATTGCCCTGCCTTCCCCCCTCCAAAAAGCAAAAAAAAAAAGGATCATTTTAATTAGTTTGATTTAAAATAAACTTTTAGGGATACTTTTAATTATTTTAGATCATACTTTATATCCAAGAAAAAAAATCTTATGAATTTTAGTATTAATACTTGCTCTCAAAATCACTTATTGGGATTTTGTCATTTGTTTATATTATGTGTGGGTGTGGGTGTGGGTATGTGTATCCCCTTAACTATGAATCAGGTGCCTTATAATTCTTTATTTTTATTTTGCTTCTTAAATTAGTATCCTTAAAAATATTTTACTGAGAATTAAAAACACTTGTCCTTTTCTAATAACTACTCTTAAATGTAGAACTCTACTGTGCAATAGTAGAGCAAACCAAGGCATTAAAATGAATACATCTAACAATTTATATTACGTCTCACACCTCTAGACTTCTACCTCCCTTCCAAGAAAAGGGAAATGAGTTTTATCTAGAACCAGGAATGATCATTGCACTTAAGCTTGAATTCTGAATTTTTAGTGGTCATTTTGTATGTGGTGGCCCAGTGGGGAAGAGAGCTAGACTTTGAGTTAGGAAGACCTGATTAAAAAGCCCTGCCTCAGAAATTTACTTGCTTTCTGACCCGGTCAAAATTTCTTAACCTCTCAGTCACAGTTTCCTCATCTGTAAAATGGGATAATTATAGCACCTACTTTAGAGTGTTGTGAGGATCAAATGAGATATCACAAGTATAGTGCCTTGCCAACCTTAAAGTGTCCTTTGAGTGTTACTTCTTCTTCTTCTCTGGATTTAGCTTTCTTCATTCCTCATCAATTCATCAGCAAGTCTACCTTTCTCAGATATCCTTGCATTCATAATTTATTAGAATAGATTAATATTCCATTATACTCATATGCTATAGGTTATTAGGTTATTCTCCAATCCATTGGATTTCCAATCAGATTCCCTTTGTCTACAGTGTTTGCTACCCCCGAAGATGTTGACCTAAATATTATGGAATATATAGGATTTATCTACCCTTTGATGTATCTGTCCGACAATAATATGATTGAGTGAAAGGGTATAAACAGCTTAATAATTTTTCTCACATAATTGCATTTTTAAATTTTAGAACAAGAGAAATAATTCACTACTTTGTCAATAGTGAGTTAGTGTGCCTGTCTTCCCCAAAACCTTCTAACACTGATTATATCCTTATATTTTATCATCTTTTTCAGTTTGACAGTTGAGTTAAAACTTGAAAATACTTCCATTTGAATTTCTATTACTAATAGGCATTTAAAATATTTTGAAAAGGAAATCAGTATTGATTACTCTGATTTATTTTTAGTTTGATTACAGGATTAAATGCCCTTGTTTAGGAAAAGCTAGCCCTAACAACTAAGCCAGACTAACATAGATAGTATCTTATATCTAGGTTACCTATAGATTTAGTGCATAGACAGATTGGTAAGACTTTTCATTTAGTAACAGATAATTTAGAGTAAGACATTTATCTTTATAGGAATAAAATAATCATAGGGTCATATGACTCTTTTTAAAGGCTAAGTTCCCCTTTCTGGCAGGTAGAGGGGGATTGACTAGTTAGTGGTTAATTTTCTCTTTCTAGTCTTAGTTGATAAGCTCCCTTTTTTCTTGAGCTAGAGTAATGTCATCTTGGTAGCTGGAAGATGAGGGTGGGTGGGTGGGTGATTGTTAACCACAGACCACAATTGCCCCTTTAAAGTGAGCTTTCTGGTTACAAAAGGCATCATCTGTAGGGCAAGGACTTCTGGAATGATCTCATTTTGATATCTAGATGTTTCCAACAATACAAATTTGAGTGAAGAAAACCTGGGAGAAGCTAACTAGTCAGATGACCTGCCTTGTCCAATTGAATTATGTTCAAAACAAATTTCCTTTTAAAAAAAAATTCCTTTCTTATAAAAATCAGCTCTCTGTAAATGACTCCTTGTCTCTGTCCCTCTGAGGAGTCAGATGGAGTAGTTTGATATGCAAATACTAACTTTGTGAATTAAAATACAAATACTCAATAAATTTGTACCTCAGTTTCTGTTTATTTCAGATAATTCATTCTAACAGTTTTCACATGTTGATAGCTCGTATCTACTTTTACTTTTTTTTTACATATCCTATGACCATATACCTATTAAATTCATCTTAAATTTAGAGATTTGTTTCACTTCTCTACATAGCTCAAATATCGGACTTATAGGCACTTGAAACAAATAATTTTCTGACATGGTAGCTTCAGTTAGTTATTCTAGTCACACTGATTTTACTTATGTAAAAGTTTTTCTATTGTATATAACTAACATTATGTATTTTATCTTTTGTTATTCCTTCTATCCTTTGTTTGGTTAACTATTCTTCCTCTAGCCATAGCTTTGAAAGGGTAACACCTTCTGTTTTCCATTTTTTTTAAGTGATGTTACCATTTATGTTTAGGCAATATATTTGTTTGGAGTTTATTGTAGAATATGCTGTAAAAGCTGATCTAAATTCGTTTTCTGACCTCCTTCTGATAGCATAACCCCAATTTCTTAAGCATCTTTCCGATAATCTGGATTCTTTTGATTCTTTGTCTATATATTACTTTGTCATATCTCATCATCATCAACAGCTTGCAGTTATATAGTGTTTTAAGGTTTGCCAAACACTTCACAAATAGTGTCTCATTTTGTCTTCACAACAATCTTGGAAGAAAGTGCTATTGTTATCCCCATTTTATAGATGAGCAAACTGAGACTGACAAACATTAAATGACTTGTCCAAGGACAGATCGCCAGTAAATGAGTGAAGCTGGATTTGAAATTAGGTATTCTTGACCCCAAGACCACTACTTTATCTGTTGCGCCACCAAGCAGGCAGTATACTTTATATAGAGTTTTCACTATAGGAATGTTTAAAATAAAATATAAATTACAATTCAAATTTTTAAATATTTTCATAAAATAGATATGTATAGTACCCATTTTATTAGTACAAAGTATATATATATATATATACACCACACATTATATAATTATGTGTTCATAAAACCTAAATGTAAATCAGTTTTAATTGGAGTAAAATATTTTAAATGCAGTAGAAACCTGATAATACTTTGATTATAAAAAAGATAATTAAACAAAATATTTATTGTAAGGAATGACTTCCTGAGAGGTATTGGTGGTGGTATGAATTGGTAAATAAAAGTGATGTAAACACAAAATATGTAAATTTTGTGAAACAGTGATAAATTATTTTATGATATGAATCACTGCTGACATATTTTTTTCCAAAAGTTTCATATAATACTTTGGTGGCACATCTTTAACTGGAATAATATGTTTGTCTGAGAGAAAGCAAGTTGGACTGAGTGGTTCCTCCCTTTTTTTTTTAATCCATTGAGAATCTTTGAGAAGTGTTAGCAACTCTCTTGTTAATTATTTCCATGTAGAACAATGTTACAATGTTGGGTTTTTTTTTACATTAAAACTAGCCGCTAAGCTACTTTACTTTCCATTGAATGCATTTATCACAGAATTGTGTTCTGTCAAATGAATCTATAACAGTTCTTTCCAAATCAGTGTTGATTATTTCCAACATTTCTCTCTATAATGGTTTGGATTGAGTTACGGGATTCTCAGTGCCCATTCAAACGGTAATTTTTTTCTTTGTGGTATTTGTGTTTTTGTTCACACTGAAATATTTTTAAAACATGAAATATTATCAAAATATTTTAGATTCATTGTTATTCTCCCATAGCTTCATTGTACATTGTGTAGATGAGTAGTATTACTAATCACATTTATATAAGAGAGTGACTGGAAGATAAAGTAAACAGTGTTTCTGAAATTACATAGCAAACTGTCAGAATCAGGACTCTTAAATGCAGAGAACCCTAGGGCAGGGCGTGGCCATATTTATACATAAGCACGATCATATGATCTAATTCATTTTTCTATACCTAATACTACTAACTATTTGCAAGTATAAATAAGCAATGTTTTTTTATATAGTATTTTAAGGCTTCTAGCTTTCATTGGTGTGGGTCCTCCCATTCACTGATGAGATTGTAATCCCCCTACAAAACTAAACAGCCAGTCTTTAGAACTATTGTTGCTAACCTTCTGGTGATAAATTACCATGAACTTAAATTTGGTGAAAGACATACATAATCTTGTGCTGAAAACACACTTTTGAAGCATTTTGGACCTGGTAGAACATCTCAAAGGTTATAACTTATTGATATATCCTTTGAGAATTCAGGGTCATGTTGGGGGCATCAAGCAGGACTTAGTGAATTGTTTTCAAATGTGAAGGACCTCATGATCATTCAAAAAGTTATTGGTTTAATAATCTGTACAGGTTAAGTTAAATGGATGAAAAATGCTTATTATCCACACTATGATAGACTGTGTTGTCCAGACTGTGAGTTGAATGGTCGGTCCATCAATATAATATGTTAATTATGATACATATTTGGGACATATTTGCGACAGGCTTTTTAGATGGAAACTGAATTGTTACCAAGACTGACAAAAAAAGTGGTCTGGATTGTCTTTGGTGAAATTTCATGACATTTTTCATGATCCCAAGATACTATCCAATGCAAATATATATCTTTTTATGAAAAATATAAATAGCCTTCTAACTTTTTAAATGTTAGAAAGTTACAATCTCCGTGATAAATTGATGTTTGACCCAAGGAGCAATATGGACAGTGGGCTCAAGTAAGGAGAAGGATAGGTATGGGAACTGGACTTGTAATTTCATTGGTATAGTAAACTCCCAGGACAGGGAATTTCTACTACAAATATAAGGTAGTACCATCTCTGCAACTTAACTGTTTTAGAGAGTTGTCTAGAATATTGAGAGGTTAAAAGACTTGTTCCAGGATTACATTAATAGTATGTATAACAGCTAATTGGCTCAGTGGATAGAGTGCTGGGCCTGGAGTCAGGAAGACTTATCTTCCTGAATTCACATCTGGCTTCAGACACGTACTAATACTGAATAATTCACTTATCCCTGTTTGCTGCAGTTTCTTCTTGGAGAAGAAAGTGGCAAACCACTCCATTGTTTTTATCATGAAAACCCCAAACAGGGCCATAATAATTTGGACATGACTGAAAAATGACTGAACAGAAACAAAACTTTGTTAGATACCAGATCTGAACTTAGATCTTCAGTTTCCAAGGCTAACTCCCTGTTGTGCTATCCTGTCTCTTGGGTACAGTTAAACTGCATCATATTTCCTTGCTGACCTCTGAGATTTAAAAAGTGACACGGAGAAAATCTGTGATTGAAAAGAGAGAATGAGTCATTTGGCACAAGCCACAAATGGCACATTGACAGCTCAATTGATATATTTTCTTCCTCAAAATATATTTTTGTAAATGTCCAGAATATTTTCCAATATGTTGGATGAATTCTCTGTGATGGATCTGCAGAAAAAAAAATTTTAAAAAAATATGAATAATTGTACAGAATGAAAAGACATAGGCACATTGCATTCTTCACCGGATGAGGGTATACTCACATTGTTTAAATCAGGTCTATTTAAGAATTGAAATAAAGAAGTACATTGCTTTAGTTGAAAGAAGAAAAAAAAATCCGTTTTAACCATACTATGATCTGTGACTTGCCTATTCCACAAAGGAATTTTTCCTTATTCTCTTTAATTTGGAGAAGTATTCATTTGGCTTTTTTTCAGTGTTATGATCTGTACTTGTTATACAGAAGTAAAACAAGTTGGAAAATATAGTGAAGGTAATACATATATTTTCATGATTTCACTTATGAACAGCTTATTACTGGCAGAAGTTCAATAAATTGTTATCGTTGTTTGTTCTTTGTTCTCAGTGAGGGCCAAAGACATAATGAAGGTGATCTATTCTCTTGACTTGAGTATGAATTGGATTTAAGTCAGGCAGAGCTACGTGAAGTCATCAGCCTTATTCTCTCCCCCAGAATCATCAAAGTCTAGTGGCAAGACAAAAGTCAAGATGACTAGGAATGGTCTGGGATGCAATGGGTGACTTTAGTCTTTCCAAATTAAGGTTCAATAGATATGATGCAAAAGGACAGATCCATGATTTAATAGAGAAGTGCTCTATGGAATATAATGTCATCTTATAACCAATTTTTTGGCAAATAACCATCCTGGAACAAAGAATCCTGGTAATTAGCCAGAATAGTTAAGCTTAATAGATTTGTAAAAATGGTTGAGTAAAGATATCTGTGTTAATAATATTAAAACCTCTTCTTCCAATCACCAGTTTTGGTACCATCACAGGTTTTTTTTTTAATTATGTTAAACTTTTAATGTCATTCAGTGAAAATTTAAAATTAACACATGATAAAATGTTGGAAATCATTGGGTTGTATTGTTAAATATTACTTTTTTCACATTCCCTACCACTACTCTATTCAAGATAAAGTGCTTTTAAAAAGAGAGAGAGAGAGAGAGAGAGAGAGCGCTTCAGGTTATACTTAGTCATGTGAATTAATTTGTCTGATTAGTAGTAAAAGAAGAATTTAGTTGAAAATGCCCATAAAAGAATTTCAAAAATTGACACCTTTAAAATCATTGCCTAAGATGTTTAAGATACATAATTCTAATTCTCTACCTCCACTAGAATATAATTGAGACACAAAATAGTCAATAGTAGTCAACTTCAAACCAAACATTTATCTTTTTTGTTTGGGGCTGTGTATATATTTTTTAATAAGATAAAGTTGACATTTTGTCATCTCAAGTATTTGTGGTCTCCTAAAACTGAAAGTGTGTTTGTTTATGCCTATTTGAAAGCAGAATGAGAGATGTTAAATGGGATGACAAGGGATGTGAGAGAAGACACTGTGTGAAGAGAAGTGTAGCAGCTATTATTATGAGTCTCTTAAACATGGTATGGTAGAGGTGGCAGAATGTGGATGTGGTTAGTATTGGTAAGAGTTTTCTAATGTTAAAAGTAATTTAACCTATTAAATTTACATGGAATATTTTCTTGAAGCAGGGGCTAGAAAAATTAATCTTTAAGCATATTACAAAACATAACTAACTGAAAGGATAAATAAAGGGTAGTAGAAATCATGAGAAAAAAGATGTTGAAACAGAGGAAGAATTTTCAAATTCAGTATAATTTTGAAAAGTTATAGGCAAATCATTTTAGTCACAGCAATAAATTTCTCATTAAATCACTTAAAATATTGTCTTATCATATTCATTTTTCTTTCCAAAGAACTAGTCATAAGTGTCCTTGCAGAAAATGGCCAGATGGTAATAGATCTTTTTTTTTTTTCTTTAACTCTGGTCTCATTTGAACTGCCCCTTTGCCCCCACTTTATAGTTTCTGGTGAACAACTGGGTGAGATGAAGTGATATTCTCATCTGAAACCACTCTTCAAGTTTCACAGGATTCAGGTACCTGGTGAAGCAGGAACAGGTTGTTCACTTTAAAAATGAATTCATTGCTTCCAGGGTAAGCCATGGAATCCTCCTTTGCCCAATGATGTTTACTTCTCTTGAGCCAAAGTGTATAAAATAATATCAGCTTTGTCAAATACCCCAAGATTTAATGTGGAACACTTTCAAGACCTTTTCTTTATTCTGCCAGCTCTAGAAATGTGAAAACTCAGTTCTCTACTGAAGGTTGCTATAGATTAAAATGTATGTGGAGTATGTTTTTAAGAACTGATAATCAGGCCCTCTGAAACCACTTTGGTACTTTTCTTCTCCATAGCCTTGCTAATATTGTAGACACATACAATTCTAAAGTTTACTTTCCACAGGTAGAATTGGCTAAGGAAATACCTTTGGTAATGTAGAACTCATTTCTAACCTATAATCTAAAGACTAAAAATAGACTCCTTTGTTACACCCTTGCTCAATGGGTTTGTAAATACATTCACTTACTAAAGGAGCTTGAGATTCTGACCTTTTGGAAATGGTGTGCGGTCACTGGAACTTTGCTTTTGATGACTAATCATCTTTGACATCCATTTAGCAACCTTATCCTAGGAGATCTTTCTGTAGTGTTCTAGGTCACTCTCCCATGGGAGAGAAGTGGGCCTTTGAATTGTGGGCTTTAAAAAGTAGCAATGATACACTCTGCTGTTACTTCAAGTGCTTTATGTGAGGATGCTAACATTGCTGGGGATGGGACTTCAACAAAATGAACTCAAAGAACATCATCCGTCATGTTAAGTATTCTTCTGTTTTACTTCTGTCTCCCCTCCCTTCAGATGGCAAACAAAGGAACAGTTTGGCTGACACAAGAGTCATTGTTTTTGTGGCTTTTTGTGTGGCTTTTTCCAAACAGACTCCAAAAAGGTTGGTATCAGATTCATATCATCCTCGTGTTCTTTAGGCTCATTGCAAAGACATCAAAGCTGAAGGCGCCATTCACCCATGGAGATGGCTCTAGGCTGCTGCTCGGTTGGCAGCTCCTGTGTGAGTGGGTGTCAGGGGTGGTATGCTTCACATCTACTGTTCTCATAATACATGACAGGTTGTAAAACAGCTAGAGTGAGTGCAGGCTCCCTGGGCATTGGACTGGCCTTCATGCTTTCAAAATCTTTGCAGTCCCAGAAAAGTACATCAAAACAATGATTAACACCTGGCATGTGAATCAGTTTCCAAAGCTGGATGGTATGCCTTGCATTATTTGCCTCCTTTTGCTGATGGTAAACTCATGGAGGAGGAAAGAAAAAAAAAGGAATTTTCCTTTAGGCAACCTTAAAAGAAACATGTGCAGGGTTGCCTTTGGGTGTATTCTTATGAAAGTGCTGTTTTTTGTTTTGTTTTGTTTTTTAACTGAAGGACCAAGAATACATTGGTTTGATTCAATATTTATTGTTTCTACAGTATATAGAACAGGAGACATAATAATGAATATATATTTTATGACAGTTTTTGAAAAGTTAAATCAGTGTTTTGCCATTTCTTTCTTAGATGCTACTATCCATGTGACTTGAAACAATTTTAATTATACTAAAAATTCACAGGAGCAATGTTGTGTAGTGAATGGACTACTGGACTCCTAGAAAACTGGGGTCTGAATTCTACTTCAGATATTCACTAGCTGAGTGATTCTGAGCAAACTGCTTATTTTCTTTGGACCTGTTTTATTTGTAAAATGGTGACAACAGTGAGTCACAGGATTGTTGTGTAAATAAAATGAGATAATGTATATAAAAGGGAAGCTAGGTAGCATTGTGGATAGAGTGCCTGGCCTGTAGTAATGAAGACCTGAGTTCCTTTGTGACCTCAGACATTTACTAGCTGTGTGACCTTGGCCAAATCATTTAACCCAGTTTACCTCAGTTTCCTCATCTGTAAAATGAGCTCATGAAGGAAACAGAAAACCACTCCAGTCTCTTTGCCAAGAAAACCTCATATAGGATCATAATAATTCAGACATGATAGAAAAATGAATAAAAAACAACAATGTATACAAAACATTTTGCAGAACTTAAAAACTATGTAATTATGAGCTTTTTTACTTTACATTTATAATACTCAGGATACAAAGTTTATATTAGCATAGTTCATAGAGGGCTAATCTTAGAATTAGCACAAATTAGCTCCACATCTTTTCTCTGACAATTATTAGCAAGGTGAGCCTAGGCAACTCATTTAACCTTTCACTGCCTTGAGGCTATGAATTTCAGAGGAAGTGAATAGAAGCCATTTCTACACTGGGAATTTTTTAGCCTGAATAAATCACAGGTAGAGACAAAATAACAACATATTCTTTATGTATTATTTTTGCTGGTCAAATACATTATCTGCAATATAGGAATTCTTCTGTCCATTGTGTCCTATACACTGTAATATAGATTAGAGGTCTTGGCCTGGGTATGAGTAATAGAGTTTGGCTGTGGTTAAACTGAATCCCAGTGACTCCCCTGTTCATGACTTCAACACTACCAGACTCCTACTTCTCTGCTTAGATTTTCTACAAATGAAATAAGATCATCAAAGGAAAAATACTTAATACACAATTGTTCATGTTTCTGAATGACATCATGCCTTTAAAATTTCTCTTGGGTAGATTAAAGAGCTGTCAGTACTTGGTTTTCAGTGTTGCAGGTACGTAGTCTAGAATTAAAAAAAAAAATAACTGTGTGGCTATTCAATGGCCTCCCACCTCACTGATCATCTTTAGGATCTGATCGTATTTTCACCCGCTTTCTCTTTTACTATTCACCATTGTACTACTTATATTTCTAATGGTCTTCTACACAGAACACAGGTGTTTTTTCCATGTTATTTCACTGCCCTCTTTCAAGTAATTCCTGCTGTCCCTAATGACATCCCAACTTTGACAAATCCATTGGATTTACAGCATAACTACCAATGAAACTGTAAAAAGTCTAAATGCCATTCATTCCCCAGTTGTGGTCAGCATACAAAGCTTATATTACAGTCTTAGCCAGCTAATATATCACATATGTAGACTATTATGTTCTAAATTAGATGAAAAAGTCACATTTTACCTAATACTAAAAACAGAAGTAGGGAGAAGTTTTTACAGTCTGGTAACTGAATCTCTTTTTTTTTTTTTTTAAATAGCCCCACAAGCTTTAGGAGGTAGAAATGGCAAAAAACTGGTTATGTACAGAAGACATTGAAGGATCCAGTCTAGCCTGTTAACACTTTCTCACCTTTCCTTGTGATCATCATCCCACTGTTAAAATTCTAGGTGCAATTTTTTTATAAGGGGAAAAAGTATTCTACATGTAAGACTGCCTTATGTAGTTGGATTTCTAAGTAAATGCCATACACTACCATAATGAAAAACAACCTACTTTACACTATAATTAGGATAAATATTAAAATAAAAATGCAAATCTATCTAGGATTGTCTATGAGCCAATTATATTTAGATTCCTCTTTTAACCTTGAAATCTATAGCTCAGATTAGTGATTCTCATTTCATAATTGAAGAAAATGCCATTAAGATTATGCAATTTGTTTGTAGATTTCACAAAAGGGAGCACCTATCTCATTTCTTTGGTCTCTTTTAACTACATTCCTCATTAGGATTGGTCTGGTGATTTACAGTTGATTTGGAGATGTAAATTGTAGGTAATAGAATTATAGGTTAGAGAATATTTATCTTAATTTAGAAAGACAGCAAATTATTGCTGTCTTATAAAATATACACTTAGATTACTTTGATGAATAAGAATATGTGTCGTTTTGTGTTTGATATAATTCCCTCATCCCTGTTCTCCAAACCTCCATCCCATTTACTTGATTTAACCTTTTGCCAGATGGTGTTATTGGTCACTACTAGCATGTACACTTTTAATACTGAAATCTACAAATCACTTTAGACAATGTTCTGTACTGGATAATGGTTCTAATTTAATTGTAGGAAGGCAGGAATATAAAGGATATTGAGACAAATTTCATGCATTCTATTTGAGAAGTTTCTAGAAATAGACTTTGGGAACAAATAGCATACACTGAACTGATTTAATTTCAGTACCTTTGGTGCATATAACATCTGTTTACTTTTTGTTATGCTCAGACATACTGCAGTATAGCTCAGAAATAAATAGTGACATTGTAAAGCCTTATAATTCACTACCTGCTTAGAATTTGGGTATGATAAAAATAGAACTTAAGACACTGAGATTATAAGTAGAGAGCTGGGAGTTTTAATGTGAATTCATACCAGACTTCAGGCTTGAAATCTATTAATCCCAGTCCATTAGATATAGTATTCATGGACTCCTTTTTATTGATTCTTTACAGTCTTAGATTTCTAAATTTTGTATGTATTCTCTAATAACAGCAGGTAGAGTTTTGGATTTTTTTTTCCTAAGTAGTTGGTGCATTTCTCCCATCCTTGGCCCATAGGGAACACTAGAACATTCTCTCAAGTCACGCAGGGAAGTACCATTGACTATTGATCCATAGAGAGAAGCAGAATTGGCAAACCCTTACATAAACATAGGAAGAAAAGTTCACAGTCCTCCATGATCCTTCAGCCTCTTATCTATCACTAGATCATTGGATGTAGCAATTTACTATCTTTATTGAATATTAAATAGCAGAACACTCCAGCATATTTGCCACAAAAACTCCAAATAAGGTCATGAAGATTTGGTTGTGACTGAAATGACTCAATGACAACAAGCATTATTAGAAATAGCATGGCCTCCTGTGTAGTTTTCCGGTTTTGAAGACAGGAAGCCCTAATTTCAAATCTAAACTCCAAAACTGTCAATTAAGCAACTCTGTTAGAATTGTTTGTGAAGTGATAGATAATTATCTGCTTTGTTTTAGGAATTTCTCTGAGTAAAGAAGAGCTGTTTTACTTGTAGTTGTTTTATTTTTAGAGATATAAACCAATCATTTTATAACATATTTTTTTCTGGTTGAATTTAAGAATTTCAGGGAATTTTAAATGTATAACCTGAGTTTTTTAGTGTCCTATTGAACAGTGTATTACCATATTACTTATTAAAGGCCTGGAAGAAGTCAATAGGAAAGTGAGGAATAAACACCAATTAGAAAGTCTAACTTGAAGTTTTCTGTTCAGGCAGCAAAGTATAGTAATTCTTCATTTTATGACAGAAATTAAAGCATATTCATTTAACACTGATTCATAGATTACATTGTATGTAATACCTTCCATATTATGCATCATCATATGCATATTACATGTATATGTGTGAATATGTGTATGTTACATATGTAATATATGCTCTTTATATTTCATATTATCTTTCTGAAATCTATACATTTTGTCTCCCAAAGCCCATTCAATTTCTGTATAATGTGAAGTAAATGTAAAGTTGCTGCCACTTGTACTGCTTTCTTCCAAGTTTTCATTGCTTTGTTAGAAATTCCTTGATTTAGTATCCCTGGTGTTTGCTAAGGCACTTAGGAACAATACCATACCGGACTTACTCTGATGCTACTGAATACTTAATATTGTTAGTTATCCATCTAAACCTTTGGAGAGACTATAAAATGCAACCACTCTATAAGGTGTCACCTGCTGGGCCAATGCTAGGATTAGCACTGAAGAGGCCATGGTAGCAGCAGTCTGATTCTTGACAAACTTTTGCCTGAATGGATGATGTTGTTACTTATTCTGTTACACTTTTAAGATTTGTTCATAATTATTCTAAATATCATATAATATGTAATTCTTATCTTCTCCTTTGTTTATTCTTTTCCTCAATTTAGGGATCCTCCACCAATTCTCTCAAAAAGTTTAGAATAGGGTATTTTTTGTTTTGTTTGATTTTTCACCTTAACTAGTTCAGGATGATAGTTCTGATTGCCATTCAACTATAAATTAACCCTACATATGAGTTAACCTTCTTTTTGGGTCAAATTTTGGGTTTTATCTAGTATCAATAGCTAAACTTTTTTTTTTTTTGCTTCTGCTGTTATCGGTATTCTGCTGCTTACTCTCATTCCAACCTCACATCCAGACAGTCCATGAAGACCCCCAAGCCTCTAAGCTGGTCTCTTGACACCAGAAAGAGGGATAGTAGAAATTTCTTTGGCTTTTCAGCTCTTGCATGATGTAGCATGGGCCTGCAGAAGGGAGGGGTAGGTGAGATGCTACAAGATTGTCAGTAGCTAGGATGGGCCAAACTTAATATCAGGGGAAAAAAATTATTTACTTATGAAGTATCTTTTTATAGGCCACATAAAAAACAAATCAAGGAAATTGACATATATGAATATCATAAAATATTTTTAAATATATGAATATCGTGTGCTTAACCTCAGGAACCAGTTGTTAAATTTCGGTGTGTGCATTCATACTCCAGAAATCAGTGCATGCTACAAATTAGGGATTGTTTTGTCGATTGTCTAGACTTAAGAAAGTAATAGATATTAATATCAATAATACAGATTATACTTTGAAATATGCCATGCATGAATTTTCCCCTACATAGCTGATTGTTAAACATTTACCAGCATACTCCTATATCCCTTGCAGTCAATTTAGAAAAGAAGATCCCTTATGTCACATTTATAAAAAGATTAAAGAAGTAGTACTTTGTGAAAAGCGTTAGAAAAATCAAATGTGTCAGGATTCATATTTCATAACTTAGCACTCATTTTTCATTAAGTGTGTTGTAAAATTCTTGGAAGAGCTTTTGGACCATATGCTGCTGCTCTGTTACCACATCTAAAAATTCCTCAATTTTGTTTCCATAATTATGATAATAACTGCTTGTGGGTTAGCTTAGACAATAACTGACAAAAGCCTAAAAACTTCTGTGCTTGAGATTGAAAGCTGCTACTGTTGGGTAGATAAGACTTTTGACACCTCTCCTTAAGCAGTGTGCCACATTTAGTGGTCAGCTCAGAAATAGCCTCCTTTTCTTTATTTTACCGAAGCAATAAGTAACCTTTCTAATTCAAAGAAACAAGTTCAAAGATTGCATGAAAAACTGATTTACTTCATTGTATCAACATCACAGGGAGCAAGTTGTTTTTTTTTTTCAGGCACCTCTCTATTGACATGTGGTAGACTTTTGCTTGATAATAAAATCATCATTAGACATCAGTATTACTAATGAAAATTGAAAACGGTCCTTTTATAAACTGATTGTATTCAATTTGTTTTAATAAAACGTGACCTTTCAGATCTCTGTTGCTTCTAAATTTGGTCACTTGATAATTAAGAATCACACAACCTTGCTCAATGGATATTGGATTGTCTAATTAAAGTATGACCTTAATAAAACTGTATGTGTTGTACTTAAGAAGTCTGTATTCTCTTTGGGCCCTCCCTGCTAAAGTAAGTTATTCTCAAAAGCAGTTAGATGCTTTAGAATGTCTATTAACTCCTTTTGGCTACTAGGAGACCATTTGATATTTGATACTTTTTCAAATATCCTGGAATGAAAAGTGTCTATAGTGTGTTTGATTACTGACCGCATTGCTCTGGCAACACTCCAGAATGTGACCTGAGCCAGATTAAAATGTAATTGGGAAATATTTGACAAAAAACTTTGTTTGTTTTTAAGTATAACATAGATAATGTTAATATGTGGTTTTCTAAGTTAGTATGCAGCCTGCAGCAATCCTTATATAAAGTTTGGTGTCCTAGTTTCTATTTGAGTTTGACACCACTGAGCTATATCATTAAAAACCATAAGCAAGTCAAATCAGCAAACACTTATTAAATGCATACTATCTGCCAGGCTGAGTGCTTAGCTTTTGGGAATACAAATACTTCACTTTCCATCAGCTGCTCTGCCAGATTTCAGTTCCACAGAACAAGATATGCCTCCAAGGATAAAATCTCATCACTTCAAAACTTACCATCATGCTGCTAACTCAACCCTTGTCTGATGCCACCTCCCTCAGCCTCCTCTCCTCTTTGATTGGAGGACTGGAGGGAGGAGTACCAAACTCCTCTCAGTGCCTTCCCTTATATAGGGTAGAACCTGGACTCTCGATTGATTCTAATTTGAATCTTTTTCTCTATTTCCAATTCCACTGAACAACATAACCCTCGGTGTCCACCCAACCCCTACCCATTTTCCTTCTTCCTTTTGTGTGTTGGCTCCCCTTTTAGCGTGTAAGCTCCTTGAGGAAAAAGATTGTCTTTCTTTTTATTAATTGTATCCCTGTGTACTTAGCATGGTGCCTGCCATTTAATAGGTTCTTTATAAAAGTTAATTGGATTGGATTGCTATCACAACATTTTTGTGTTGAATCTCTTACCACTGCTTTTTTTTTTCTTTTTGGAGGGCAATTGGAGTTAAGCAACTTGCCCTAAGTTACATGGCTAGTAAGTGTTAAGTGTCTGAGGTCAGATTTGAACTCAGGTTCTCCTGATTCCAGGGCCAGTGCTCTATTCACTGTGCTACCTAGCCACCCCTACCACTGCTTTTTGTACAGCTCTAGTATACTCATAGGATATCCCAAAATCTTATTAATCATCTCTTCCTTCTCCTTTAGTCTGCAGATGAGGAATTTAGGGCCTAGAGAAGTGAAATTGTTTGCTTGAAATGACATAGTACATAAGGAAGAAGCAGAGCCAGGATTCAGATCTAGGTCTTTGGACCTTGATTCACCATTCCTTCTATTTTACAGATTTACTAAAACTGGTATTTTTGTTTTGACAGTATGATGCTGTCTCTTCTAAAACTACAAGCAAGGAGTTATTTTTTTCTCATAAAAATGGAGTACTCATACTAATAAAACAGCAAGTTACATTTCCATATACACACAACTATATACACATATATCTTTAAGGTTTATAAAGCATTTTCTCACAATAGTATATGTAAATAATTAAGTCAAGACTGTTAATAAGTCTTATTAACAGGGTTTTTCCCCCTAAAACATCTGTTCTTCTGATTTATATCCAGATATTTTTCAGTTGCAAACTGGACCTTAACAATATTGAAAACAAGTGTGATATATAAACTTGTAATATTCGTCTCAGTGAATAAGATGTTTTAGAGCAGCAGTTCTCAACCTGTGGGTTGCGACTCCTTTGGGGGTCAGACGACCCTTTCACAGGGGTCACAGGGGTCGCCTAAGACCATCAGAAAACACATATTTCCAATGTTCTTAGGAACTGAGACACGGCTCCTCTATCTGTCTCCAGGCAGGTCCACCCACATGCAGATATACCCACATACGAGTATTAAAGGGTCGCAGCATTAGGAAGGTTGAGATCCATTGTTTTAGAGGAGGGGGTCCTCAGTAGAAAAAAATTATAGTTAATATGTGTACTATAATTTGGATTTTGTTCATCTCAGGAAAATGATTTAATGTTGATTATTTTATCTTTTTTTTCTATTAGGAGTATAGTGATTAAGACCAAACCAATGCTTCTTCTTTTAGAGTACCTTTTCTATCAGGTATCTTCCTTTCCACTTCCTCATATGCATGCTAGTTATCACTTAAAGGAGGAGGAGGAGGAGGCATCTGACTCAGGTCTTGAAGGAAAGGAAGGATTTAAGGAAACATAGCTACAGAAGGAATTCTTTTAGGATTCTGCATATTTACAAAAGTAGGGAAGGGCCATCTTAGATCATAGAATGACTCATAGTAAAATTTGGCTAGAGTAGTAATATGAAAGCAGGATTTTCTTTTGGAAATTGCAAAGTGCCTTTAATGACACTAATCTTCCCATAGAGAGAAAAGTTCACATTTTAAATGCCAACGTTTACTGGCGTTGCCACATGGAATGCAACAGTCTCAGAAAAAGTAAAAATTTATACCGTAAAGAAGGCAATGGAGGGGACAAGTAGAATATAAACAGGATGGAACATACAACCAATGAGGAACTTCAGAGAACAGGAGAAAAAGATGCCATCAAGAGAATATATGATAGAGAAGATGGGCTACTACTCCCGTGCAAGGGATGACAGATGGATAGCCCAAGTCTTCCTCATTTACTCTTATAATGTCAATAGAATTTGAGAAAAAAAAAAGAATTTGAGGAAAGCTTCCAGCATTGTGAAAGGACCCTTTGGGGGTTTTCCCTCATAAAAACTCATGAGAAGACATGATCAAGAGTAACACAGGATGCTTAGGCATGAATGGATTGTGATTTGAATTATTAGAGGAAATTTTCAAATTGTGACCACAGTTTTATTTTAATATTAAGTTTTCAGGATAGTGTGAAATTTTGCTGGAAAGAAAGGCTTGAGCTATAACCATGAAAGAACTAGAAAAGAGGATATGGAGTTCACATTTTACTTGGTTGGCACGGGGCTGGGAGTGGAAGACCCTGAAAGCTCTTTAATAGGAGAATAACATAATCAGTTTTTTTGTATATTAGGAAACTTATTTGACAATGACTTAAAGATATATTGCAGAGCAGGGAAACTGGAGGACATACATGTCCCTGGAGTGATTTTTTGCAGATTCAGTCAGCAGTTTCATGGCTAAATTGCTTCTTCCAACAGTCCTCACTAACTTGGGAAAAGGAGTTAGTTACACAGGATTGGGCATGGGAATTGTCAGAAGAATGGAAGACACAGAGTAAGAAGAATGCATTGGTTAAAATAGTTAACCATATTCCACGCACAAAAAGGGAGAAAAGTGAGATAGTGTGGTGATGCTGGGCTGTCTAAATAGAGGAAGATGAAGAAAAACAAGCTGAGCAGTGAGCAGGTTTGATTGTGGGAGGCATATAACTACCCTGAGACTCCATAACCTCATCTGTAAGATGAGATAACAGTACTCATACTACCACCGATCAAAGTGGCTTATAAATGATATAGGACTATATAAGCATGATGTATTATTAGTCAGGTTTTAGATTATTCAAAGTCTCATGTTTCTTATCCTCCTTGCTAATCCCCAAACTGTGGAATGCATTTGGAACTCTCTCTCCCTGTTTCAAATATATCCTTTCTATAGGCTCCTTCTTTATTCCTTCAATTTAATTTCATATTCTCCAAATTTCTAAGAAACTTTTATTTCCTTTCTTTATCAAAACTGGAAATTAAACTAACCACTGTAGACTACAATTTTTTTGAGACTAGGTCTCTCAGTCTTGACCAAGCTGAAAGTGCAGTGATGACTAGTGGGCTAAGTCCCAATACTGATTGGCACAGAAGCTTTAGCCTGCTCCATTTTTCAGATCTGGTCCATTTTGTCTCTCTTTAGGCAGACTGGTGGCAGAACCCTTTGCTTCTGAGGGTTCACTGTTTGGTCCTGGATTTAGTGAGTAGACCTGATCATTTTAGCCCATGGAAGCTCAGAACTCTGGAGCTTAAGCAATCCATTAGCCTGAGCCTTCCAGCAGCAGAGAGTTCAGGCATATACCATCATGTCAGGCTATAATTTCTTTTAGCACTATCTTTGGAATAGTTGAATTACTTTCCATTCCCCTGGGATATCCTTTTATTGAATCTCAAATGTAAAATTTACAAAATCAATATCCCTTGCCCCTCAAAAACTCCCCTTTTTCTAACTTCTTTATTAGTGGCTTGGTTACCCGCTAACCCCTTCCTAGTAACCCAAGGTCTCAAATTTTGAAATTATATTTTTCTGAGCTCTTATACCTTACCTCTTATCTTATATGTTACTTTATTATTAATTCCATCTCTACAATATCTCAGATTTATCCTCTTTATTCTACTATCAGCATTGTATTTCAGGCCTTCTTCACCTTTCATCACATTCTTATAATTGTAATGCCCTTCAAACTTGTCTTTCAGTCAACAGTCTATCACTTCTTCATTCTCTCCTAAGTAATTAGCATAATACTTTACCTAAATCATGACATTCTTAAACTCAAAAACTGTGGATTATAGGACAAAATATCAACTCTCGATCATGTCATTTAAAGACATTTATAATGTGTCTCTAACTTTTGTAGCCTCATTTTATGCATTCTCTACCCTATTCATATTCTAGCTATATTTATCATCTGCTATTCTCTTGCCCTCTCACATCTCCATATACTTGCATGCATTTGGACTGCACCATCTCCACTGTTAAATATTCTGCCAGCTAGGTAGTGTCATGCATAAAGTATGAGACTAGAAGTCAGAAAGACTTGAATTTGAATCCTGTCTCTGATGCTAACTGCATGCATAACTACAAGACATGCAGGCAAGTCACTTAACCCCTGAGTCTCAGTTTCCTCTCTTTAAAAAATTAGGGTAATTGTATTGGAAGATCAAATAAGATAGCATATCTAAAGTACTTTGCAAACCACAGAGTAATATATTAACGCTAATAATTACCATTATTATTATTTCTCCATTAATTTTAGGTACCACCAACTCCATTAAACTCCAAGACCTTAGCTAGTACTAACCTCTCTCTCTCTCCTCACATTCCTCACTATATGTTTGTCTGGCTCTCACCTTTGTATTTATCATATTCTGCCTTTATATCCAATGTGGCTATTTGTGCATACAGTCTCTCCATCCCTTCTACATTTTTTATTGTAAGTTCCTTGAGGTCATAGAGTCTGTTTTATTGCTTAGTAATTGATTGTTGAATTGGGCTTAATTAAATGCAAATTAAATGATATTATTTGAAAGTCTAACACACTCGGGTTTTAAAAAATTTCAAGAGTTTCCTCATGATTCAAGAATATTAAATTTAAGTGGATTTTGAGTAAATGACTGTTCATTTGAGGGAAAAAGGAATGAATATAGCACCTTTCTTTTGAAGAGTTCAGTACAGAATGAGGAAAAATATTAATATTGTAGTCTTTTTTCTAAGCAAACATATCAAAAGACAGTATAAACACTTCTGTATTAGAAGAGATAACAGCTCCCAAAAGCTTCTGTGGTTCACAAGCTCTATGGGCTTCTTCATGGACAGTTTAAATAATTTTTGATAGCTTCAAGTTGACCACCAATGTTACTTGAAGGTAAGGGTGGGTTCTTTATTATATACATCAGAGAAAGGAAAATGGAAGGCCACCTGGAGTTAAGATTTTAATATTTCAGTTGTAGAAAACTATCTCTGAAAACATTGCTTTTCATACAGATTTGGTGTGAAAATGTTTAGCTGAACAGACGGAGATCCAGCTGGTAGAGTATATGTTTGTCAGGGTATCTGGCATTTAGCTACATCCAAAAATGATATCAAACTGAAAGATGCTAAAGAGCAGCATTGTATGAAAGCCAAGATGACACACTGAGTTTGATCAGACAGAATTCTTTCATTTGGGGGTTTTCTAACCTTGTAGGGATATCTTTTAATCCAGATGGAATTTTGAAATTAATAAAAAAAAACTAGAAATTTTTAAATGAAAGAGTCAAACAGCTGTCTGACTGATATCTTTATCACAGCAGGCTGGGGAATTCCATATTTCTTCCTATGTTGGTATTTAGGACCCAATTAATGAAGTATGCTTATCTTTAGAAATTCAGTGATCACATATGTTTCTCTGAATTTTGTACTATCTATACTTTTCCTCTTAATTCTTATGTCCTCATCGTAAGAACCACAACTGGGTGTAGTTAGTTGTTCAATACAAAAGTGAGAAATTGAAAGGAAGCTTGATGGGGGTGGGGAGGTTGCAAGTTACATTTTAAAATATTTTCATGTCCAGTTTCAAGTTAAATGTTTGTTATTGAACTGTAGTAGGACCAGATTTATTGGATCAAACTGTTTCCTTAAAGAATACCCAATACTAGGGAAGCTAAGACTTATGGTTTGCCTAAGTTTAGTTCTGAACTACAGAAGAGCTAAATCTGATTGTGTCCACAGTAAGTCTGGCACCAATATGGTGAACTGCCAGGAATGGGGAACCGCTATGTTGTTTAAGGGCGGGCAAACTAGCCAAGGTCAGAAAAATGGAGTAGTAGCCCATCTTCTCTTTTTATCATATATTTTCTCAATGGCATCTTTTTCTCCTTTTCTCTGACATTCCTCATTGGTTGTATGTTCCATCTTGTTTATATTCTACTTGTCTTCTCCATGCAATTATTTATCTTTGCCCCATGAAAACCTACAATACTAAGTTATGCTGCTTTCAGACTATGGGAGAATCAAGGTCAATGAGCTGTTAAAAATAATGTTAACAAATACATTGAAACTAGAATGACAGTATTGATCTGTATCCATATAGCTCTAGAGATCCTCCACTTAGACATCAATTTCAAATTAACTTTTGACTAAATTATATGCCATAAATATTCCTGCTTTTTAGAAGAATTAATAATTTATGAAATTGTGGCTTAAGTTAACAAGTCATCATGGCATTAATGGTTTGCAAGTTGACATTGGAGCCAGGAAGACCCAGGTTCAAGTCTTGCCTCTTAAACATATTGACTTTTTGACCCCAGGCAACTTACTTATCCTCTCAGAGCTCCATGCCACTCTCAAAGGATTACAAATTGAAAAAAAAAATGGTGTCATACTACTCTGGTAGAGGCAGTTTCCTTAGCTAGGAAACTTAACTGGGAATTTTCTATCATAGGTCCATTTCTCATGCCTATCATATCTTTTAATCAGTGCATATATCATCTGTTATATGTTTTGGTTATCCAGTAATGAAACACCTCTTCAGATAGTTTGATGGTAAAGTAATGATTTCAAAATTCAGTCCCACATATTTCCATGGCAGGGATACTACCTTTGGATGTTCCATAGATAGAGGAAAAAGGTCCCAGATCTGATTATGACGTCTTGCAAAAATGTATTTCCAAGGATGTAGTGACTTTTTTCAACTGTAGATCTGAAGATATATAGAATAAATTTTTATGAAGTCATAGTTCTCTACATAACAATTCACATTTCTTGGGAATTCTTCCTGGGAGAAAAACACAGCACAAACTTTACAAGTACAAGACTAAGGACAGCTAGGTGACATGTGGATAGGGTACCAGCCCTGGAGTCAGGAGGACCTGAGTCCAAATCCGGCCTTAGACGTAGCCATGTGACCTTGGGCAAGTCACTTAACCCCAATTGTACTGCCTTCCCTCTTCTGAAAAGAAAAAAAAAACCAAGTATCAGACGTAGCCTAAATGACAGAGAATTATAAGCTAAATCCATTGCCTCCTACTATGATTGGAATTCCATCATGAAAGAACTCAAGATATGTTATGAAAGTAATTTTTAGTGGCTTTCCTTTAAGGTAGGTAGGTCATAATGTGTCTTTGGTTCTCTCTCTCTCTCCCTCCTTCCCTGCCTCTTCCTCTCTTCCGTCCTCCCAAATTCCCCATGTTTACTTATCTTCAATATTTGGAAAGGAAGGGAATTTCTCTGTCATTGCGGCATATGGTGTTAATGACTGATTGAAAGGAAACATACTTTGAACAGCTATTTGTTATATATCCCCTAATCCAGAGATTAAGCCTATAATTACTAGATAACACACACACTCTGATAATCAGGATTCTTCACAATTTGCCCCAACATAAATTACCCCTTTCCAAAATTTAGCCTGTATGAACTACAATGAACCTATGACTCAAAGACCTCCTACTCTAGTCCCTCAAAACCATGTGCATTTTGTGGTTGATGCCGTCATTTTATATGATTTTCACACCAGGAATACCCTTTTCCAGATTCCCTATCTAAATAAATCCATCCCACCCTTCAAATAACTTGAAGCTTTAATTCATTTTCCTTTATGATCCCTTCCTTGATATTTCCTTCCCCTGGATTTTTAACGCATTTGGCCTGTATTTCTTACCTCACTCTTTCATTCCATTCTTAGTCATATACTATGTACTGTCTCCCTTTCTGCTTCCAATTTAATTCTTAGGTATATGTTTGTCATTTCCCACCTCGATTAACTCCTTAGGATAGGGTGCTGTGTGTTTTACATTAAAAAAAAAATCCAACCATTTGTTCATTGACTAGGTTCATGGAACCATAGCTTATGTGTGCTTAGAAAAGCACGAAACTTGGTAACATTGAGATCATATTCTAATAGAAATCAAAATTTTCTTTGAAAACTTCTGACTTGGGAAGATTGTACTTATCTTGCCTTTTAGCTTTTTAATGCTGTGTCAGGGGTTCACTAATTGTGTTGGGCCATACTGGCTCTAAAGAATTAAATTCCAGCAAAGCTGTGCAAGCTTTAAATATAATTTTCCAAATTGTATTTTCAGACTAATGCTTATGTGATTTCACATATTATGAATAAATTCAATAAATCCCTTTATTACAAAATATATCTTTTCCCCCTCAGTTTTAATTGCAAGTGTGAATTATATCCAAATTACAGCATATATATTTTAAAATAGAAAATACAAAATAAAGAGCCACTACAGGATTTAGTTATAAAAATTGCTTTCTTAAGTGTATTTACCAAATAGAAAAGGGGATTGTGTTTCTCCTATGTCTCTTGAAATTGTGTTACATTACATTTTGTGATAATTATTGTGTTCTTTTCAAATAACCCAATATCTTCGGTCTCCAATGTACTCTTCTATCACTGCAAAAAGTAATTTTATAGAGCCATCTTTTGGAAGGAAATAATTGATGTGCTAGATCTTTATTTTAATCTTACCAATAAATCAGGGTGCTCAGCCTTGCTTAAAAAAATAAGCAATATATTCAAATTATTTTGACTCCTTAATATTGAAATTTGACCTTTACTAAAGTGCTAGTGAGTGAAAATAAAAGCAAGCATGAAGAAATAAATTTTCTACTCCAAGACAACACCTCTCACTTTCTTACCTTATTTCAAGCAAAATTCATGGCAAATATTAACTAGATCTTTAGGGTATGGCCTATGGGCTACATTGAATGGAGCACTTTAATAAAAAGCCAGTGGTGGATAATTAAAGAGATGGATAAGTGGCAAAATTTGTAACATCTGTTAGGGGGCCTCAATAGCTATTCTGCTCACTTAAGAAGGCAGTGAACCCACTGATCTATTTCATTGCTAGTCAATATGTTTGTGAAACTTAAGAAATAGGCCAAGGTTCAGAACAATTCTGATAGAGATACTTATCATGAATTTTTCCAAACAACAGATGCTTTCTTGATTTTACAAGATATAACTTGGAATACATTTCATATAATTCTTTATTGCTGTTTACTACACATGGTTTGTAATGTTGGGTTGTTAATAAAATTACCGACCAATAATTTTAGCAGAAAGAATCTATATTATTTATTTATTTCACTGATTATTATTAAGAGTTTAAGCCTAAGTGTGTGTAAGAGAAAAAATGTTGAAAGAAGTATGTACGTGTATGTATCGGATTTGTTGGGACAATTACAATTTTTTTTGGTCAAAATAAACTTTTATGTAAAATACTAAATAGATTTAGAGCTGGAGGGGACATGAGAGGCCATCTTGTTCAACCTTCTAGTTTTACAGCTTATGAAAGTGAAACCTTAAAAGGTTAAGTGACTCCTCCAGTCACAAAGGCAGTAAGAATCAGATGTGGAATTTAAACCCAGGTCTTCTCTGACTTCAGTTTCTGTGTTTTTATTATGTGCCATACTGTCTCTTTTAGCATACTGAATTATAGGAGTTAGTAGGGGTGTGATGAGTGCTTACAACAATCATCTCTAGCCATATTTCAGCAAGAGGAGGAGGAGGAGAAAGAGAAGGATTGGAACTTATTTCTTTTATTTCTTACCCTTTTACAGTCAAACCCTTTGAATTGAATACTGTATATGATGAAGTAAGGTAAAGTTAAAGACTTACCACATCATTAAAAGATAATGAAATACTGGGAAAGGGATACAACAGCCCTTTTGACCTTTTTTTTCCTTTTTATCTTTCTTTATCCATTCCTTTCTTTTGCTTTCCTTCCCTCCCTTCCTTCTTTTCTGTCCTTCCTCCGTTCTTTTTCTAATTCCTTTTCTTTCATTCACTGCGTGTTAGGCACCAAAAACTTGGTGCTATGGGAGTTAATGAACTTGAATAAGTCCAGGTCCCTTACTTTCAAGGACTTTGCATAAAAAGGAAGATAAGATGTGTAGACAGAAAACTCTCATACCAGATGGGATGTGAAAATGTAATGAGAGTTTCCCAGTGCTATGGGAGTTGAAAGGAGGGCAAGGTTGCACTTATAGATGTAGGAATAAGAATATAATGCTGATTTAGCTTTCTTTCAGAAGCAGGTAGTACAATCCACTCATGGTACTAGCAAGCCTGAGCTCTGGACAGTTTCTTTCCATGCCTTTAATTCTTTAAAACTCACATCCACATACCTTCAGATCCCTCCAGCTCCCTCCAGCAAGGGACCACACACTAAAGCAAAAGTATCCAACGTGTAATACGGGCTTCATATGGCCCACAACATTTCCCAGTGCTGCTCCAACAAGATAAAAATGTAATTGGGAAATATTTTGCAAAATAAATAAAAATACAGTAAAGCATAGGAGATATTAATATGTGTTTTTCTAAGTCATTAGTTGACCTTCAGGGATTCATCTCTACCTGCATTAACCCCCATCCCCACTTAGTCTATATGGTTTGGATCAGGGATTCGCAGTTTTTATTTTGAATATAAAAACCCTTTTTAATGTCAAAAGTTTCAAGGACCAATTAAAAAAAATGAATGACTTTATATTTGGGTGGATGTTTCTTTATCTCCTGACTCCCTTCAACAATTTTACCTAGCTCTTAGTCATTGGATGGGCATTGCCTCAGACAAACTGAGACCTGGGAAAGACCTTAATTTACAAGGGACAAAGTCACCCACTGCATCCTGTGCTATTGCCAGTTGTCTTAACTCTTGTCTTGCCACTGGACTCTGCTGACTCTGGAGGAGACAATGAGACTGATGATTGTGCAAATCTACCTCACTTAAATCCAATTCATGAGCAAGTAATAACATCAACCCAGTGCTGTCATTGGTCCTCTTTGAGAATTAAGGACAAACAACAACAATGTATGATTTAGTGGACTTATTTCTATTTAACATCACTGCCAGAGGGATGTAAATTTAACTTTTCTTTACTAAATAAATATGGGTTGAATGGAATTTTTTTACCACCACCACTACCACTACTACCACTACTACATCAATAATAAAAACCAAATTTTAAATGACTTTTCTATAGAGCTTTAAGGTTTTAAAAAAATTTTCATATGTATTATCTCATTTGATCCTCACAACCACCTATGTAAAGCTAAGTATTTCAGGTGTTGTTATCCCCAGGAAACTGAAGTTTTATAATAAACAAAATGGAATGATGGTGGGGAATGGCACAGCATTACTGTAGACAATATGAGGGGAGAATGAGCATGCTATGTTTGAAGGGACAGGGTGGTAAAGACATTTGCCTTGAATGTATTCTGAATTAACTAACTTAAGGAATTTGGATTTAGTGGGACAAATTGCTTTGTCATTTGCTCGGGAATCCTGAAGCAGTTACTCTTTCAGGCAAGGGCCAGCTGGTCATACTTAGGATACTATACAGTTAGATTCTTCTATCAGCTCTAGGCTATTATGGAGCACTGAGGCAAGAACACTGGGGGTGAATCTATTGGCTATGGCTTATTTGCAGTAATATTGGTGGCATGACATAGCTAACCATAACATAGACTGGAGATTAGGCTTAATTCAGTGGCCAAAGTTGAACCCCGTCTTAGACTAAAAGTTCACATCACATGGCCTTAAGAAAAACAAAACAAAACAACATACCACTTCTAGAAATTGCCTCATGTCATGACTGCATTATGAATTATGTTTTAGGACTTGCTGGAAAGATCATTTGAGGTATTTATTTAAAAATAAATCAAATATAGAAAACATTTTTGGGCATAGAGCACAGAGATGTATGCAAATATCCCAAGTAGTCTATCTAGTCTTTTTAATACACTCAGATCTTGATTAAGTATATGTGCAGGTTAGACTTTGCATGCAAATTATCCAGTTGAAAATTTTAATCCTATCCTAGGCTTCTTTTGCTACCTTATGTACCACTAGAATACCTTTTCCTGGCACCATCTAGTATGTACTCAACAAATATGAACTAATTATAATGTTAACTTGAGCAAAATGTAACCAGAATGGTAATGCAACTAAAACAAAAATCCAATAATGCATTCCCAAGCCAAAGGGTCATGGGGTGCCTGCAACCTTGATCTTCAACATGCCCTACACTTGTCTAGCCAAATATAATATAGCTGACAGTTTTGAGTGGAGTACTACATAATCAAAACCTGATTGTCCTCATACTTGGAAATGAATTAAAGAGCACCCCATTTTACCCATTCCCCCAAAATCTCTCCAAAGTCCTAACCTAGAAAATTCCACTGGATAGTTGTATGTTTGAAAAAGACCAACTCGGGAGAAATATGCTAAACCTACCTAGCAGGTATTTTGACAAAATGTGATATGAGAATATCAGATTTTAATATTGGGTTATAATTTAGTTTTCTCAGGGGGTTGGATATTATTTTCAAATCTTAGTCTTTTAAATTTTATAACTTCTGTATTTGTATAAATTAATTAGTATTGTCTTTGGAATCTAGATGAGTAGGGTATCTGGGGAGTAGAATATGAAAATGCACAACATGCCTTTATACATTTTAGATAAGGTTAAATATGATGGAAGTGATAGGAGGTTTTTAAATGTATTTTATTCCAAGGGAGTATTGCATAGTGGATAAAGAGCCTGCCTTGTAATTAGGAAAATCTGAGCCCAAGTTCAACGTTTGAATCATATTGACTAAGACTCTTCTGGCCACTTACTTAACCTCCCAATGCCCTCAAGTACTTCTCTAAGACCATAAATTACAGATATGATACAGATCTCTAATGGTAGAAGTTTCCTCTTTAAGAATTTCAATACTGATGAAATTATACACCTAACTATCCCATTATAATACTACAAACATATGAATGATAATCACCATAGGGATTCCTCACATGGAAATTCCATGCATCATTGTCAGTCATAACTAATCAATGATTTAGTAGTCCTAGGAAGTTGCCTTAGATATATCAAAATTAAGCAATTTGACCAGGGTCACATAGATAGTGTCAGAGATGGAATATGAAACTGGGTCCTTCTTGATTCCAAATCTAGAACTCATTTTCCATAATTACGATTTGTAAATAGTCAGGTTCCATCTTAAGTAAGTTAATCACTGTTCCAGTTTCTAAAGAACTTAACTAAACAGTGTATACACTTTAGACAAATGAAAATATGTGTGCTTGTCCATAAATGCAAGGGCCTAAAATTAACCTTTTAAAAAAAATTTCACTGTGGGGAACTTCTAGTGTATAAACTTCTTTCATAAACACAGATCAGTAATTAACCTATATTTTATGGTCTTCAAAACTAATGGCTATAGCCTTGAGATGCTAAGGGATTTTTTTTTTTTTGCCCCCGATCACACAGATAATGTACATCAGAAACAGGATTTGAACCCAGGTCTTCCTGACTAGGCTAAATTATATCACATTGCCCCTCACAGTTAGACATTCACAACTTATATGTATGTATTTGAAATTCAAAGGGTTTGGGAGAAAATAAAAATTCATATGTCATAGCACTAACATTCTTTTAATAGCACAAAATAATTTTTGGTTCCATAGGTAATCATTACAGATATTCTTATTTGGCTTTTCTCTAATGGTATTTCTTAAAATTATCAATAATTTGCTATTTCACCTTAGCATACTCAATACAGGGCTAACAAAAACTAAGCAGGCCCCAGCTATATGAAAAGTGTTAGCAGTAACCTTGAATAAAGTAGGCAGCTAGCATTATGTAATCCTTCCTAAATGGAGTGAGTCTGTGAAGTGTATGTTATTAAATTGAAAAGATTTTCAGTAATAAACTCCCACTTGTCTTACCAGTTATGATTTGAGTGAAGTCTGCAAGCTCACCCTAATTATCTGATAGTGCCACTCGATTATTAACCTAACCATGGAAGTACAGAAACTTCTTATAATAGCAAAGTTAATTCATGTAGTTTTTTGTTGTCTGGTTTGTTCTTACAGTTTGTTCTACTAAGCTCTTTAAACAAATACCAGTCAGTTTTCCTGCTCTTGTGTTTTGTAACTTCTTAAGTGTATAAGTTTTATTAGAAAGAATGTCTTCCATTTGTACAGTAATTTTAAAATACATTACTATATTGGAACGTGGATTATGATAAGAGCTACTGTGGAGATTAGGGTTACAGTGGAATTATCACAACTGACATTTATTTTTTGTCTGCCGGAGAGATCACCAACAGAGAATAAATCAATAGCACATTCCTGTTACGGACAAGGGAGAGGCAGAGAGACAGAGATAGAAACAAACAGAGAAGAGAAAAGGAGAAAAATTGAGGAGAGAGAATATACTGGTATGTGATGTCTTATAGGAGTAGCAAGGGAATTCTTTCCGTATGTTTTAGTACATTTCCCATCCTTGGGTCTTAGAACAGAAAAAGGATAAAAGTATGCTAAGGTTATAGCAGAGAATGATAATAGTTATTTAAGCATTCAAAAATATGCCTTACTTGAGGGAGCCAAAAGTCAGAATTACTTGTATTAAGGAAGACATTTGTATAGATTTTCAAGTTTCCAAAGTATATAAAAATGAGTGAATGTTTGTTCTTGAAAACAAGAATTAGCTGAATCTGCAGTAGGAAATCTCTAAAGGACGATTGCCTGGTAGTAAGTGTTGAATGCCAGAATGTGTTACAAGGGAATTTGGTCATGGGTTCTCCTTATCTTGAGATATGACCAAACATTATCATGTGTGACACATTCACATCTTCCTGTGATTTAAGTGCTCTGGATGCAGAAGGAATAGACTAAATGGTTTCTCAGGGCGTCTTCCACCACTTTTTATGATTCTGTGATTTAGAATGACTTTCTTGAGGGATTTGACATATAGCCTGGAGAAAGGATACAGCTTTCCTAATTAATGTCGTGTATATGTTGCTGAATACCAACTGTTAAGCAGCATCTATTTTAGTAAGGGACTGGTGTCTAATGAAATATTGGTCTGGTTTTAGTTTAGATCTGAAACGATTTGGATATACTTGTTCAGTAACTATGTTCTTTACAGCTTGGTTCACTGGATGTTTTTTGTTTAACAAAGTTAATATCCAGTCACTAATGTACATTTTATAAGAATGTATAACATTGAACACCATCATGAATTTCACATACCTCTTTTAATATATCAGAAAAAGGAATATTAAACTTCATTCAGTGAAACAATTTATAATATATGTACTAATGTACTTTAATCTTGTATTATTTGTATTATAATATGTTAAAGGAAAATAATCTCAGGACGGAAACACATCTTGAGAGTGGAATGCTTTTTTTTCTTTATCCTCTTTATTTCATTCAGTCTTCAAGATGATGCCTGTTGAAATATGCCCATGGAAATTTGAGCTATAAATCTAAGCCAGAGTTGTTTCCCTTACATTACTGCCATTTGTTGAATTATATATGAAGTAGCCATTTATAGATATGAGATTTTTTTCTGTCCTTATTACTATCTTTAAAAGAAATAAAATAACGTAAGAAATATGTATATAATGAAAAAACAATATGCCAGAATTTTTTTTGAAAGTTTCTTGTTTGGAATATCCTATTTCTATTTATTCCTTTAAAGAAAAAACATTCCCGGTTAATACTGTGGACATAGAGGTATTAACTTCTGTTGCTCTGGTATTAGCCAAAGAAAACATTCTGACTCAACTCAGAGAGCCCTATTAGACTTGCTTAATTTTGACTTTGTTTTGTGTGTTATTGATTTGCCACATGTGGCCCCTACACAATATTTACCAAGCTTGACAGAAAGAGCATAATTTTTAAAAATACCATGAAGTAGTTATGCTCCATACTGAGAAATTAGGAATAGCAAATAATAATTCTATTTATACTATAAATGGGTAGAGAATGCCATACTTTCTTCTGTAAAATGGAACAAATTCTGCTCTTCTGCAAGAGAAGACATTAGACTAGTAGGTACTAATCAAGAAGTATATGCTTGATTAGAACACACACACAGAGAAGAGGCAGTAGGAAATGGAGGATGGAAAAAAAGGGTAAAGAATGGAATGGGTAGGGAATGGAAAGAAGGAACCTAAGTCAGGAGGAACCAAGATGAAGGAATAAAAAGACTAAATTAATAGAGAGAAGAAAAATGCATAAATATGGGTGATAGATCATATATATTTTAGATATGTGCAATAATGTTAGTATCAAGCTCATTCATCAAGTATTTTAGATGGAAAATTTTGGGAAAAAAAACATTAAAATTTCCTTAGTTCTTTTTTTTGGGGAAAATAATAGTTGAATTCAGTGGATGCTTCTGAGACTTTATATTATTTATTCTCATTTTCTATTCATGCCTCAGTTTTAAGTCCTTAACTTGAAGGAAATATTTTCCTCTGATACGAAGAATCATTTTCATGTAAGATATTTTACTGTTGTTAACATGTATATGTCGAAGTAGTGGAAACAATTGAGGCTGATATATACTGTTGGAAGTTTTTCTGATATTGAATAGCTTTTCATTTTTATAGTACCTCCAATATTGACATTTCTTATAAAGTTAAAAAGAATCCTGAAAATACAAATTCCATACTTAGTTCACACCAAAATTAAGGTGAAATTCTCTGTGTCCCAGATTAAAGAATGTCTTCTGCAAACCTTTTGTACCATGAAGAATTAGTGTGAAAATACTCTATTACCTAAAATAATTCATTTTAAAGAAACAGATGCTTTTAAAATTTACTTCTTTTGTATTTGTCATATTTAGCATCCCTAACACGCCTACCAGAACGCTTAAATATATGATTAATTTAAAAAATGAATTTGTTAAAATAGTAAGAGATGGGAGTAAAATTAAAAATTATCAGACCATTTTGAAAAGTTAATTTGCTATTTTAAAAAGCAAATTTTGCTTATTTGCTATTTCTCAAACAGACTTAAAAACAATCATTATTTCTGTCATGATGATACATTAAACAAAAATTTAGCTGTCCATAAGCAGATTATTTATTAGACTTACATGAGATTACTGCAAATCTATTAATATACCAATTGTATCTCAGCAATTTTGTTATTTCTCTAATTGAATAATTTCCTTCAATGCTCAAGTACACTAATCTAAATATGAGAAATTTCCTGATTGCTGCAAAAATATTTACATCATGAAATTGACTAGTTGTTTCAAATTATTGAGTTTTTAAGCACTGGACATTTTAATTTGTGTTTTTAATCCATTTTCTAAAAGTGTTATGATTAACTTGTGTAGGGGATAGAATAACTATCATTCATAAGAATTTTTTTATAACATGTATGAAATTAAATTTTCTCCAAATAAATATGAGTAAACTCCTGCAGTGTTTGATATGATGTTTGACTTGGACTTTATATAAATAAGATACTATTTTGAAAAATAAACTAAAAAATGTAGAGGCCAGAATTTTTTTGGTACTGACTTTTTCCTCATTAATTTTTTGAATAAAAAACTACTTAATAAATCACATGCTAACTTAATATCCAAATTTATATTTCAGTATGAGTCATGAGATAAAGAAAATGTACAAAATATTTTGGGGGAATAATTGCGGCTGCACTGACTGCACTTCTTAGTCCTCGTCTTTTTATGTTATGGAACAGACAGTAAAAGTTTTTCTCTAAGTGACCCCCTTCAGCATGCTAAAGAATTTCAGAAATTAAACTCATTCTATCTGTTCTCTTTTCAAAAATGGGGATGATCTTTACAAACATTTATTTTGTTAGAGAATGACTGAATTTTTTATAGAGTAACTTCCAAACAAATTCCATTGATGAGGTCAGAACAAATTGCATCCTGATTTTTTTTATTAGGCTCATTTTTTTTTAATCTGTAAACCATCATTCTTCCAGCCGAGAGCATTGAGACTCTGTTATTGTTATTGTTGATGTTAACAGCATTGAAATGATATTGCATTTGATTAAGTTTGGAGAGGGAATGAATGGAAGTACCATTTTTCCCATTTTGTCTTATTAATTGAAAGAAATTCTTTGACATATCTTTTGAAGATATATCTGATCGAAACCTCTTACCGACTGTCCAGAGCAGGTGAAGAAAGGACTCTATGCATTCAGTGTAAAAAGCTACTAAGAAATAACATGTAGTTTTTAGAAGAAATAAAGGCCAAGTTTACTTAAATCCACCGACGGAGCTTTTGAGTTATCATGTGGCACATCACTCAATAGTGATTAAGCTTCAAAAGCCTCAGAATGGTTAGCATTTCATAATGAATAAAGACTGCTCTGTCTATTTGGAACCCATCAAATTTCTCTGACTCTGATGGTGTTAGTTTATTGCTCCCCCTCTCCCACCCTGAACAATGCCGATGGAAAACTTCTGGTTAACTTCCCCTTTTTATGCTGCTCACTATAATAACTCACAAAAATGTGCCAATCCATATTCATTTGAAAGAAATATTGAAATTCAAGAACTAAGTAGACATTCACCATTTTCATTATTGTCAATTGAGCATGTGGGTACAGATTTTATTTCTGCTAGATCTTTTGTAGAGATGTACTTTTCCTCAGAAAGAACAGTGTGGCAACACAGATAGCCACTTGGAAACTAGAAAATGGAAATAACGTTAGTCCTTTTAGTTAGGGCACAGCATATATGTGTATGCATTTATCTATCTAGTCAATTTTACAAAAAAAAAAGCCTTATATCCTCACTATTTTATACCTGCTTTATCTGTGAAATTTAATCCTATCTAATCAGCCTGATGGGAGTATAAAATAAGCTTGACTTGGAAATTTTGGATTTTAGAGTATTTTTATCATTATTCTTGCTGACATTAAACATCACATCATACTGATGGTCTCAGGTGTATATTTTATATTATGAGAAGGAAAAATGAAGATTGTAAAGAATCCTTTAAAATATTTTCTACAAAACATTTTAGTTAAGTGTTGATGCATTCATTTAGTCCTAAGAGAAGTTCTGAACAATAGAAAAAAGGACTTGTTTAACTTTTTTTTCAGACAAATAGTAACTTATGATTTAACTTTTACTGTTTCTTTTCCTCCTGGTTTAATTATCACTTTTTAGTTTGTGTTTTATGGTTTATTTTTAATTGTTTTTTTATTGAAATGTCTTTTTAACTACAAGTAGAAGCATTAACTGAGGCTTTTGTTGTGGAGTGTTTTATAGATATGGTTATTTATTTTAATTCTGAAAGTATAGGCATTTGATATGTCATTATTTTATCTATTTTTAAAATAGAATAAGAATAGATAACACTTGATTACACACACATTGGCATTAACCTTTAACAACCAAAGATCCAAGTTTAATTGGAAGATAAAAATTGTTTGCATGTTTAGTGTTGTTCTCTTTAGCCTTCCATTGCATTGTGCATCCTTGCACAGGTGTATATATGTATGTATAACTGTGTAACTTTAGATAAGCCACAAACTCCCTGATCCTCACACTCCTCTTCTGTAAAATGAAGAGTATAGTCTAGATGGCCCGTGAAGTCCCTGCCATCTCTAGATTTGTGATCCTGAAATTTTCCCAGAAGATTCCCATAAGGTACAAAATAGCAGAATTACTCCTGAAAGAATGTAAAGGAATGCAAGAAAGTGAAAGGATGTTCAGGAACAGTGTTAAATATGGTGCCCTATGTTCTTTGAACTGAGTGAGTACTTAGTGATATCAGCTCTGCATCTAGGGAAGAGAGGGAGAATTCAGTTTTCTCTCACTGTGGACATATGGAGGCTTTTTTTCCATGTTGCATCCAAGCTTAATATCAGATCCTAGAGCATGAGACTGAGGCTGAATGCCTAGTAATTTAAAATATTGTATGCATTATTTAAAAGTCATAAGACTGTTTATTCAACTTCCCCACACTTAATTCATATTCTTTCCCTTCCTGTACTTTATGTTCTAGCTCAATTGGACTCAAGTCCCTCATTTTTATTTGAGTCTCTTTCATTTGCACACTTCTTTTTCCCATCCACTATGAGACTAGAATGGACTACTTGCTACTAAATCTCCATCATTGGATATTTCAAGGCTGAAATTAAGTGCCACCTATTCCATGATAACCCCCTCTGTCAAGCGAACATGATCTGTTCCCTCTTCAGTTTCTATTGAGTATTTCTCTTGGGCCATTCTACAGCCTCTAGTTCATTATTTGGTATGTGTGTTTTTTCCCACATTAGACTATAGGTGACTCAATGGGTATGATGCTGGATTTGGAGTCAGGAAGGCTTGAGTTCAAATCCTGCCTTCACTTAACCTTTCTCTCTCTGTGCAACTCAGTGTCCTCATCTGTAAAATTAGGGAGTTGAACTAGATGGCCTCTGAGATGTCTTCCAACTCAAAATCTAGGATTTTATAATCTCAATCCTATGGTCTTTTGTAGGCTCCTTACACAAACGGTCTGGGTCATATCTCCCTTTGTATCTCTAGCTTGCAGCTAAGAAACCTCTACACAATACCTGTTATATATAGATGTCTGTTGGATGGAATATACAATTATATAGTCTATATGTTCTATAGGAACTAGAGAAAGAAGATCAATGAGAGCTAAAAAAAAGAAGGGGGAATTTAATGGTTGAAGTAGGACTTGATTTTGAGCTTTGAATGTGGGTAAGAATTGAGTAAGGGGAGGAAAGAGGAAAAGGTATGCTTGGTAAAGAAAACATTTTCAAGGAACCAAGGAGTGTGAATGACTATGATATGTTTAGGGAATAGTGAACAACTGGCTGGACAACAGTAGAGGGAGCTTGCAAAGTCTCTTCCTTCTTCCCATTTCAGCCTATCATCCGACCTTGCACATATCTTGTATCTTCTTGTTTATATGTTGTCGACACCTTTAGAATATAAAGTCCTTGAGCGCAGAGGCAATTTTTGCCTTTCTTTGTATTCCTAGTGCTTAGTGCACTACCTGTCTCATAGAAAGCTCATAATAAATTGCTTATTTCTTATTTTGCCTCAGTATTCTGATTACCAAAATAAGTGGGTAGGATTAAGTGAACTCTAAGGTCTCTTCTGTCTTAAAATGCTTCATTTTTTTAGGACTTCTGTGTGAAATGGTTTTGAATAAGTGATAAAGAACAGATCTAAATCCAGACTCTTCATTTTATAAATGAGGAAACCTCAGACTCAGAAAATGTAGTGATTTACCTAAGATCATACAAGTAGTAGATATTAGAGATATTTTGACTCCAAAGTCAGAACTCCTTCACCATCTTCATGTTAATGTTCTTGTTCATATTGTTTTTTTTCAATCTGTAATTTCATGAGTAGAGGAAATTACAGTTAGGCCTTCCACATAGCCAGGATTAGGGGTGTGGTACCCCCACAATCTGGAAAACCTGTGTAAAATTTTTGACCCTTCTTTCATACCAGAGAAGAAGTCTGATTTTTTTTTCTTTTTTCTTTCATGGGGTGTTTATTATACCTTATCATAAAATTTGGGTTGACATACAATACTACACATATATTTTATGCATTTCTGAGTTTCTAAACTTTTTCTGTGTCGTCTGCACCTTCCACAAAACTCCCCTCAAGTTTCCATTTAATTTCTTATGCCAACTCATGATATATTGAAAATGATGGAGAAAGTTGCAGTATGGAAGAGATAACTGTAGTTGAGAAAACTCAGTACAGAAAAACAACACTTCTGTAGCTGAAGTGTTCAGATTGCCTCAGTTACACTAAGCGGTTAAATTACTTGCCAGAGTTACAGAGATTAGGTTGCATACAAGACTTTATGACTGGAATACTTTTTTTTTTATCCACTACATACCACAGTGCCTTATGTGGGGATTCATAGAGCAGTAAATGGGGAACCAAGCAGTCAGTCAACAAACCTTTTTTAAAGTGCTACAGCGTATCAGGCACGGTACAAATATGAGGGATAAAGAAAAGCAAAACATTCCTACTTACAGGGAGTTTACATTCAAACAGAGGGGACAACACGATATAAGTATGTAAATATGTTATACATAGTTGATTTCTACAAACAACAATAACAACACAAAAAACAACAAACATAGATGTGGGAAGGCACTGCCAGCTAGGAGGAATAGGAAACACCTCCTGTGGAAGGTGTCACTTAAGTCCCTAAAGCTGTTTGAATAAGGAGTGGATATCTATAAGGAGCAGAGTTCTCCTGACTTTTTCACAGTGCTCTTTGTACTATTCCATAATATTTCAGGAAGATTGATGTGGCAGCAATAATATATGGTGTTCCCCTAATTCCCTTCCTGAAGTCTACAGGATAAAGTCCAACTGCCTTGGTCTGTCTGGCTTTTGACACCCTCAACAATCTGGCCCTGACTTGGCTTTTTGATTCTTTCTATTCTTACTTTTATATGCCAGCCTTCTCTCTAGTTGTTGTTTACCTGTTCACAGTTTACTTTCCTCTCCATCTCTGAATAAGGGCTCTTGCCTTCCCTCCCATTTGGAATTCCTCTCCATTACTATTTTCCATGCTCTATTTTCACTAGCCATCCTTTAAGAACAACTTAATCATTCTTCCCCTCCTTGAGGCCTTAACACTACAACCTACAGTGACCTCCATTTCCTCTCAACTCATGACTTACCTAATTTATACAGTTTTTCCCCTACTTAATTATATACTACCTTTTCATCAAATTACATAATTTCTGTGCTTAAAGAGACTTCTTGGAAATCTAGTCCAACACAAACCTGAATAGGAAACTCCTTCATGATGACAGTCTTCAAAGTAGTCAATCGGCCTCTACCTAAATAAAATCAGGGAGGAATTCACTACATCCCAAGGTAACAACGTTCTTCCTTTGACAGTTCAACTTATTAGAAATTTTTCTTCCTTATGTTAAGCCAGAATCTTCCATTTTGTGAGTACTGTTCATTCCTGTTCATTTTGCCCTCTGGGGCCAAGCATAATAAATCAGATCTCTTTTGAGTCTTGGTATGTGCCCTAGTTATCTCTTTTCTAGTGTAACTATTACCCATTCCTTCAAAAAAAAAACTGCATATGGTATGGTCTCTAGTCATTTCACTATCTTGGTTTCACGGTCCTGGTCTTGCTCTAACTTATCTGTGCCTTTCCAAAAAATGTGGCCAGAAGTGAACACAATACTTTAAATATAGTGTGGCAAGGGTACAATACTATTGGGAGATTATTTTGGACATTATTCTTCTTTTAATGTAGCCTAGGATTGCATTAGCTTCCCCCTAACCCCCACATTTTTTAGCCTCGCATGTCATACTGTGAACATATGGTACACACAAATCTTCAGGGTTGGTTTGTTGTTGTTGTTTTTTTATATGAACTATTGCTACCTTGATCTCATAAATTGTATGGCAGATTTTTTGAACCTGAGAGGATTTTACATGGACCCCTACTGTTCATTTTGTTGGATTTCTCCCTTTGATATATTTTATTGAAGTCTTTTTGGCTTCTGACACTGTCTTTCAATCAGTCATTCAATTGACACATTTATTAAATGCCTTCTCTTTTGCTACTAATGGTGCTAATCAGTTGAGATATAAAGACAAAAATAAAATAGTCCTTGTGCACATGAAGTTTACATTATAACAGACCATGTCTACATATAGGTAATTGTAAAACACAGGGGTAAATATCCCACTCTATCAGTGGTTTCATTGGTATAGGGAACTGCTGTACCAACGCAAGTAGATACCTGTACTGCTTACTGTATTACATACAAAAGATTTACAAATTAATTACAAAGTACCTTCCAGCGGGGTGCACTTGTAGCTGGTGGGATCAGGTAAGACCTCTGGAACTGAGCTCTGAAGGAAAATAGAGGTTCCAAAAGGAAGAGAAGGGGAGGCTCTGTACAAATCCTTTATGAAGACATGGAGGTGGGATTTGGCATATTGTATATGTAGCACATGTGGCAATGTAAATTGGCTATAGAAGGTGAGAAGGAAAGTTAGCTACTCCCTCTTGGATGACCCTCATCCGTGGAATGCAGACTTCACCAATCTTTTCTAGCCACTCCCTTTTTCCTTTGCCTATTCTCTAGTCAACACCCTAGGCTCCAGTTCTACCTCAGTTCCTCACTTCCCTATCTCATAAATAGGGGGATTTTTATGAGCCCATGTGAAGGGGAAAAATGGGGAAACGCAGCCATAACATCATTAGACAGTCGTATTTTTCTTTTTAAAACCTACTGTTTTAGCCTAGGGAAAAAGACTGAATCTACATGACTTTCTTCTTGGTTAAAGTTTATAGAAAATAACAATTAGTAAGATTTTTCATCTTAGAGCTGGTGAGCCCTCAGTGATTTGTTGTTCTTCGTCTCTCTGTTTATCACTTGCCTGATGCTCTTCCTTTCTCTTTTGCATCACCCTTATCACAAATGATAAACCACATAAAACAAAACAATTATGATCAATCATTTCTTTATCTAAGTTGTCCATAGTTGTAATTAAAACAGAAATTATAAATATAACTTTAAAAAACAGGAAAACTTTAGATTTAATGTCTGCTCTTTCAAGCAAGAGGGAGGAAGGGAGAGGTAAAGAATGAACACATCACCACTTTTTGTCAGATCTCCTAGAGAGAACAGTTCTGCATACCATGTACAGTGCATGTTGCAGTGATTTGCACATAATAGATGTTAATACACATAACTAGTTTTGTTTGACTTGATCCAGGAGGAGGAGAGTCTGAAGTCAAAAAGAGCTCATTTTACTCTCTACTTTATAGCTATTGCTGATAGGGCAGCTAGAAAAGTCTTTTTTTTTTTTTTAATGTTTTATTTGATGCACTTTTTAAAAACATTATTGACACATTCCACTGATCCCTGTCCCCTAACCAATATATCCCACCCCTGTAACAAGTAGGTATAGTTAAGCAAAACAAGTCAATCAATACATTGACTGTATCTGGAAATTTATGCTTCTTTCCCTACCTCTAGTCTAGTATTTCCTGTAATGATGTGGGAGACATGCCTCACTATCACTTTTGAGAAATTGTGAATTGTCATTGAATTGATTAGAGTTCTATAAAGTCTTTCAACGCCATTTTCCTTTACATTATTGTTGTCATTATGTGAATTTTTTCTCTCAACATCTATTTTTAATTGAGCAACATGTTAATCCCACCTGGAAGGCCAAAAAAAAAAGTTTCAACAAACAATTTTTTCTACGATTAACCTAGAAAAGTATAGAAATCATAAGCCTTTAAGCAGGAGAGTATACTAATAGATTAAAACATGTGCTTGATCATTTATCCCAAAGTTCCTATTTTGGATTTTACCTGTAAATTCTAGACCACTCTGCGCACAGTTCTGATTATTTTCATTTCTATAAAGGGGTATGTGATTTATCCTAGGAAGCTCAGTAATGTCCTCTCCCCCCGAATGCACTGAGGGCTTACTTTAAGGGCAGATGCAAAACAATCTTTCTGCCATACATTCCCCCGACATTTATGTCTTACAGCATGTGAGAGGCATATTAAGTGGTAGTCAGGTTACTGAAGAGAGGTTTCTACAGATAAAATGCTTGACAATTCAATCAAAGAAAAGCAGGGGGGAAAATTCATGGGGAAAGGTGGCCTACAGAAGATAGGTGGGGTTCCTCTGGCCATTCATAGGAACAAAAAGAGTGGTCTTTAACTTATGTTTTATACTTCAAAGATTCTATATCAGTGCTTATTTTAACTGAACTATAGTTCACCTACCTGCGGTTAAAAATTTAAAAAGTAAAAATCTCCCATGAGTCCCTATTCAATTTAATTCAGGTGAGAGAGAAGCTGCCTGGTGTAGTGGAAGGAACACTGACTTGATGGAGAACCTGGGTTCAAATCCAGGATCTTCTGTTCACAACATACCTAACTTAAACAAGTCACTTAGCTAATCAAGATGTCAGTTTCCTCACCTGTAGAATTAAAGTGATGATGTAGGTGATTATTAAGGGCTTTTTTAGCTCTAAATTTAATATGCTATGGATATAGTTTTGCCAAAACAAATAAACAGCCATGAAATCTCATCCTGATCTTTCTGACTTATGTGATCATAAGTAACTGTGTAGCATCATGAACATATGGATAGGGGGGCCAACTTTGAAGTTAGGAAAACCTGAATTCAAGGATTACCTCTGACACATATAGACTGTATGGCTACAGGTTTAAATTTCTGTTTTGTTTTTTTTTTAAAGATCATTCTATTTCTTTACTGATAACATGTCCTGATTGGCATATATGTCTTCTCACAGTTGCTTATCCTGAACATATACAAGAAAGACATTGAAAAAAAATGAATTTTAAAAAACATGTATCCAGGGTGCCATTGTTCAGTAGGTTTTTTTCTTCCAAAAACATGTTAAAATGATATAAAAAGATGAGACATTTCTTTAAAAAAAACTTTTTTGACAACAAAAACATTATGAAAATGAAAATAGGACATTTTAACCAATTGTTATGATTAATTCTCTGAGGCTCCTAATCTCCCTCCCTCTTGAGCTGTGCAGCCAATTTTCTAATACTACAATACAAGTTATCTGTATCAATGGAGGGAGCTCCCACACTGGAAGTTGCCCCCTATTGAATAACATCTGGAATTCCTCTCAAACCCTTAAAAATAGTGTTGTCTAGTAACCAATAGATATTTTTCCTTTGTTTCTAAAAAAAAAGATGGAAAGGTTATATTTTCCCTACTTAAATGATTAATTCAGCTCCTTAAAAATTGCATCTTAAACATTCTTAATGAAAAATTCAGTAGACCCTTATATCTCTGTAAGTTATCCAATATTTCTCATCCCTTTCTTAAAATCCTTGTCAATGCTACTTATTTTTGTTGTCTACTCTTCTGCTCCTCTCATTCACCTCCCAAGTCTTTGCAATCTAAATTCCAATTTCATTACTCAATTGAAACTGCTCTCTCACTGAAGTCTCCAGTGATCTCTTTCTTTCTCTGAAGAAATCTGATGTTATTTTCTCAGTCCTCATCCTTCTTGAACTCTCTGCAGTCTTTGAACACCTTCTCCTCCCTCTTCTGAGTTTTTGTGAAACTCTTCTCTCCTAGTTCTCATAGCTGCCTGATTGCCCCTTTTCAGCCTCTTTCACCAGTCTGTCATGCAGTTCACTAACCGTAATTATTCCCTTCTGTGTTTGGCTTGCTTCTCATTTTTGTCTCAACTCTTTAGCTTGGTGATTCATCAGTTCCATGGGTTTAATTATACACATCACTCCTACCTTTAGCCTCAGTCTCTCACTTGAGCCCCAGTAATGCATTAGCTTCTATCAAACATTTCTCTCAAACTGGATTCACCTCACATTTAGCATGGGGGGAAAAAAAAACAGGATTCATTTCTCCCCCTAAAATTCACTGTTCTTTCAAACTCACATCTTTATCTCAAGGATACCACTATCATTCTAGTTAGTGTCTCAGGTTCAAAACTGCAGATTTATTTAGAACCCCTCCCTCTCCCTTATCCCACCACTGCAATAATCACTTGCTAAGTCTTGCTATTGTTACCATGGTCACTTTTCTTGCATATACCCCCTTCTTATTAGTCACAGAGCTACCCCCTAGGTTTAAATCCCAATCACCTTTCATTGTATTATTGAAATCACCTCCTAATTATCTCCCATTGTCTCCCTATTCTAAACCAACTTCCATGCAATGGCTAAAGTTATTGTGTTTAAGTGAAAGTCTAACTATGCCTTCCCTCCCACCCCACACCCCCATTCAATAAACTGCAGTGGGTCCTGATTGCCTCTGAGATAAAGTCTGAACTCCTCTATTTGGCTTTAAAAGCCATTTACTTCGCTTTAAAACTTAACTTCCTAGTCTGTTACTCTCCTTCCTAGTCAAGCTGACTTTCTTGCTGTTCCTCACATACGACACTACTGATTCTATCTCTAAGCCTTTGCACTGCCTGTTGTTGCGAAATGAAATATGCTGTCTTTTCAAATAGACTATCCAGGTTAATTTCTGAAATAACATGCCTTCCTCATCACTGACTAGTAGAATCCCTTCCTTCATGTTTTTACATGAAGCCTTTATTTTGAATTCATTGTTATATATTTATTACATATGCATGTTGTCTCCCTTGATAAAATATAAAGTCTTTCAGATCCATGAATGTTTCATTTTTATCTCTGTGTCCCTAGTGCCTGGTCCATAATAAGTGCTTAATAGATGTTTATTGATTGAAGGATAAGCAGCCCACAAGTAGAAAGGATGTCTACAGTCCTTGGCATGGTCTTCCTAAGAGGGGCCTTACGCAGCATGATGAAAATAGTTCTGCTTGCTTCCTGAGAGCAGCCGGGCTCCATGTTCTCATTTCTTCCAGGGGCAGGAAAACTACACTGAAATTTGAAGAAAAAGAGAGGTAAACTCTTCATGGTGGCCATTCTTTCATGCCAGTCCCTGAAAGTTTCTTTAAATGTTTTACAACATTTTTGAACAGAGATCTTTATTGGGACTTATAAGAACTATAAGCCCGAAGTGTAAACATCTGTAAAAGAAGACAAAGTTTTGAAAAATGAAGTAGATGAGTTTTTTTTAAAGTAGGCTATAAAAAGAGATAATGCTAACCGTCTGAGATTATGCTAATAGCATTAGTTAGATCTGCTTCAAGTGAAATATTGTAAACTGTTGATTGTCACCATTTTCTTGGGGTGCCCTTTACAATTTAGGAATAAAGTTATCTAATTCTTCAGATGAAATTTCGAAAGCTTTAAAAAAAAACTTTTCATTCGAACTTACCACGTATTCCATGGGTGAAGAATTTAAGTCATTTGGAATTTATTGAATAAGATGGTTGTTGTTGTCCTTCATTCTCAAAGAGGACCAAAATGACATCACGGTGCTAGAGTCAAATTTCAGTGTGTTCAGCTGTGACTGATCAGACCAATATGAGCTTGGAATGCTGTACCAAAGGTTGGGCACAAATAGTCCCTGTGAACATTTGGAGTGCTTTCTCTGAATTTGCGCATCCTGCATTTGTTTTGAGCCGTTTCAATTCTGCTTTGCTCATAGAACACAGCACCTTCTCTGATGCCATGCTGAGTGGTCCTATGTCAGTGTCTCCCATGTCACACAATCAATTCCAAAGTTCTTGAGAGAGACCTTGACAGTGTCCTTGTGTCGCTTTTTCTGACCATCATGTGAACACTTGCTCTGTTTGAGTTCTCCATCAAAAGTCTTTTTTTAATGGAAAAGACCAATGAATAAGATATTTGAAATATAAAAGGAGTAGGGGAAAGGTTTTTTTTTTATTGCTTCTGATAACTTACATTGTTCAACACAAAGTAATTCACTTATTACTTTTTACAAAGTTTCTGTCAGAATACGTAGTAAGAGAATGTGAGCAAAATAGATATTAAACCCGTGAAAAGGACAAAATATGTACTCGCTCCAAAACCCTGTTTCTATAGAAAAATAAAAGCAACTCAGAGTTCAGTACGATAAAATATCTGCTTTCCAATTCCTAAAATGCAGATGATCTTATCTGGCCTCTGGGCTTGATGTCCACAGTAATAAAAATAATACACTATGAATAATTAATTATGTACTCTCCTTTAGCCAGTACATTCAACTGAAAGCCTCACAAAAGTGCTTTATACAATGGCCAAAGGTCTCTCTCTTTGGCAGTGTTGAAAAGAGAATTTCAAAGGTAGTGGCCCTTCATAGCTCTTTTTTGAGTCATCCAGATTTCTGACCTATGGGATCACTCTCAGGAAAGTGATGGTTGTAGCAGACTACCACTGTTACGCAGTATTATCAGTAAAACTGTCTTTAAAGTAGTTGAAGATGAGATTATTTTGGGCCCTTTAGGTAAAAGTCAAACCTTAATTTAGATACATAATTACCTAGGTCAGGACTTCTTAACATTTTTGTGTGATGATGGACCCTTTTGGCAGGCCAGTCAAGTCCATGGAACCCTTATCAGAAAAATGTTTTTAAATGATAAAATGAAACATATAGAAATACAAAGGAGTGAAACAGTTATCTGATATACACTGTACTGAAATAGTTGTCAATATTTTTTAAATGCACGGAGCCCAGGCTAAGAACCCCTGATCTGGGCAACAGTTTCAGTCATGATACGATGTGCTGCCTGACAACATTTTCCCACTCCAAGCAGACACATGACTCCTATAATAGTTAACAGTTGTCTTTCCACAGAGCTTTATACTGAAAAGTATTATTATAAGGGCAGAGAGAATGCTTAAGAGAGAGAGAAGAGGAGCTTATAGTGAACAGGATGTAGGGATCCCAATCCTGTCTTCCTAGTTAGAGCAAACACCTGCTAAAACTTGCAGATTCCCAAAAGACACCTGTCTACAATTGAAAGCAATCTGTTCCCCTATTTGTGAAAGCCAGTTTGTACTCTAACATAGCCTCCAGAAATGTCCCCCTTCACTGTCACAATCAATGTATAAAATATCACAGTGTTCTCAAAGGTGGCACCTGAAGGTGGTTTATTTTATTTTTAATCAGTGAAGAATATCTCTGTCTCTTTATTTCTCATCAAAAGACCTCCATCTGTATTGGGGGGGGGGCAGCTAGATGGCTCAATGAATAGAATGCTGGGACTGGAGTCAGGAAAACCAAAGTTCAAATCCAGATTCAGACATTTAGTAGCTGTGTGATCCTGGGTAAGTCACTAAAAACCTCTGTTTGCCTTCCACTGGAAAAGGACATAGCAAATCACTCCTGTATCTTTGCCAAGAAAACCCCAAAGATAGTATGGTCCACAGGATCATGGAGAATTAGACATAACTGAATGACTCAGCAATAACAAATGTCCATTTAGAGCTGCAAACTGAAACAGGAATAGTAGTAAACAAAAAGCTATTAGCTCACACTTGTGTCTGATGCCTTAGTTCGGTACAGAGAGGCAATGTAACATGCCAGCTCATTCGATTCCTGTTTTTTTAGTAAGCAGCTGCCCTGTGGTTCACTAAGTACTACTGTTGAAAAGGTGATGCATGAGCAAACTTTTATTTTTTAAAACCAGGTTTCAGATATCAGGTTGTACCTATTAGTCCCTCCCACACCTGTATTTAGATAACCCTACATACATACATATATACATACATACATACATACATACATACATACATACATACATATTTCTCATGGGCAGCGAATACCTTACAGTTTAAATAACCAACAGCAGCTTACATATAAATACTCCTTTTCATGCACCAAAGGACTTTCCCGGCTATGAACAGCAGCACTGAACTGCAGCTGTGTTTGGGGTGGAGTGTCATGAGCCACCATTGATATATTATAAAAGGAGAAACAAAGATAGAAGCCCATTTGGGCATACCTGGCAAGCCAAAACTCCATTCTTGAAAAGTGAAATGCAGTGCTTCTTCTGAACATATAAAATGAAGAGGGCTATAGGGTTCATGGCTGCTCATCTTAAACACTGGCATTTAGTAGACTGAAAATGACGCATAGGAAGTGCTTAATAAATATTTTTGTTTTTCATTCATTCACAAAAGCCACCTACACAAGGGATTAAATCCTCCTTCCTTGCTGAACAAGGTCCACTTGTGTTGCTTCCATGCAATCAGGAAAGAGCATACAATGAGTTGGAAGAGGTACATGTGCAGCTGTAATCGTTTTACCAGCAGTGCGTTTACTGCAACGATGACTTTCAGTAGCTAAGGGACATTTCAGATACATATTTCTTTAAGATGATTTTTTGTCAAATATGAATTACTTCTCGGGGAGGAAGGAGCAGGAAATTATCTTTGTTTAATTTCATATAAACTTAATGCATATCGGTCTTTGTATTTCAATGCAATTATGTTGGAAGCAGACATTAGGATTTATATACTACAAAAAGAAGTATGATAAAATACTTATACTTTATATTGAGAGATTTTGTTTCTTCGCTTTAATAGAATGTGTCAGCATAAGGCTCCAGTGGGTCTCATTAGAATATAACTCCCCCAGACTATGAGAATAAAGGAGTCTTTGGGGTCATCTAGTATGACCTCTTCCGTTTTACAGATGAAGACATAGAGGCCTAGACAAGTTAGATATCTCTGTATACTCATCTGTAAAATGAGGAAGTTGGACTAAGTAATCTCCAAGGCTCCTTCTGGTTCTATATCATGAGATTTTTTTCCTAAGTAACACAGAAGGATAAAAAGAAAAGAAGGATTCAAATTCAGGTCTCCAAAATTCTAGCTTAGTGGCCTTGCTGTGTAATACCCTGTCTCCTGCCAAAGTCTAGGACTATTTTCAGCTTTTCCTTTCATGGGGAAAAAAAAAAAAAACCAAAAACATACTGCAGTATGAAGTTCAGAAGCACACGGAGATGACTTGTGACAGTTATGACCAATGTGTGAAGGTATACAGGTGAACATTGTCTGGAGTTATTAGGAAACCAAGGGAATGATTAATACATTTCTTATTTAAGTGGCTAGAGGTTGTGTTTGGTACAGATTAAGTTGTTCTGTTTCATTTTTAAGTGAAAATGTGACTGTAGGATTTGAATTTATTTTATATGTTTAAAAGTGGAAAACTTTTCTAGATATTAGAATTTAGAAAAGAAAGGAATTTTTAAAACTATTCAGCAAGAATTATTGTACAGGTTAGAATACTTGTAAGTATTTTATTTGAGGAGAATTTTAAAAATAACGTCATATTAGCAAAGGATCTACAAACAAAATATCTTCTTTTCCATACGCCCTAGTAATTAGGAATTACTACGAATAATTTGACATTCAAATTGCTTTATTTGTAGCAGTGTGTGTATGTTGAAAGGTTTTAAAGCTAAGTGACTATAAATTATAATTATAAAGAATTGGAATGCTTTTAAATAAATTCAAGAAACTATTCAATAACCAACATATTAATTTGTGCTATTATTTGATGAACTATTCAGGTATTTGTGTTTTTATAAGGGGGTAGTTTCTATTTCAAGTATGTTTTAGAAGTAAAATGTGCCTTGGTTGCAAATTCCTAACATTCAGTTTGTCATTGTCACAAAAGGAAGAATATGTAATATTAGAAAAATAAAATTAGAACATATGCCTTTTAACTGAGAAGACTTTAATCAGTCTTCAAATGTTTGTAGGATAGAAGAATTTCCCAAGACAAACTTTCTTCTCTCAGCAGATTGAGATTCGAGCAGTTTCAAATGTTATGAAAACAACAAAAACAGCTTTCAGCTATACATCTAGTAGTTTCTGGTTGTATACAAATTGTGCACAGGATTAGATTTAGACAAACAAAAACATTTTTATTCGTGTCCTATATTTACATTGGCTAGGGAATTCCCAATATTATTTCAAGGATATAGGCAAAGTTCCTTGAATCCATAAATTGTAGAGCCCTAGAAATGCTTATAAAAATGAAGTAATAGCTACATAAATGATGTGACTTGGTTTATCCTCATTTGTTTCAATATTTATATTACTTAAAGCCACAGAGATGCTTCATATGTTGAGCATTAAAAATGTGGAACTATAATCTGTCAATGTGTCATTACACTCAACAATCTTGGAATAAACTAGGAAATATATGGACTCAGTATTTGCACAGTTGACATTTTCAAATATATAGCACAACTATCTTAATTATGGATACTAAAAAATTAAAATTTAGGGAGATAGTATAGGTACTAATACTTATCACATCAGTCTTTTGTTATAACAATATCTTCCTTAGACTGGAGTGCAAAAATGTGTACAACAATTGTACATTTTCTGGTACAATATCATACTTGTTTAAGTCTTTTATTGTACAACTGTTATCTGATCTATGTTTTTCATTTTTGTTATATACATTAAGTCTATCCATAAGCACATTTAAAACCATAAACCTAAAGCAGATAGTTTTGCCAAGAACTGTTTTATATAATTATTTAAAATAATCAGAGGAAAATGTAGTCCGTACATATATCTTGATGGTGTTTTTTCTGGACCAGTAATTAAATTTATAATTTTATTAGTTCAGTCCTTTTCATCTACTATAATTTACCATGCTTCTTTTGGACATACTATAATAGCAAGCCAAATATGTCTTTTTTTTTTAAAAATTCCATATACATGAAGAATTATTCCACAATAAGTTCTCTTCTCAAATGATGCTACATGTAATGCTTTGTCTGTTATGAAGTCATTTTTCTTAGGACATGCACTTTTGTAGGAATATAATTTTTATGTTATCCAGATTTTTATCTAAAAATGCATAATGCATCTTACACTTCCAAAGTGAGGTTAGTGTGAGATAGTGATATAAGTGTAAACCATCCTATGATCAGAATTCAAATTTATTTTAAAAATACAGAAATAAGTTAAAATCATATTAGGAGTACTAAAACAATTTTTAAAAGTTTGATTTTTCTGCCATTATTATCAACTTGCATAGTTGGGATAAAATATACTACCATGAGGTAACTTTTACTTTTGTTTGGAAGTAAGAAGTATGAGGAATATTAGAGAAATGGTAATATCTGATCCAGAGATTCTTGTGTAAGTAGCTAACATTTTCAGGTTTTTGTCAGCTTGTGTGGAAAACAATACAATTCTCTGTTACGAGTTTAAAATATATGCGGGGATCCCTTAGCCAGCTTGATAAAGCTGTACTGTTTGGAAGCCATGATTTTGTGCATTTGGCTTCGTATTTCACCACAGCAAATATTGTTCTCATTTGCAGACAAGTTAAACTTGGATGGCATTGTCATCTGCACAGTCAGAATCGGCATGTATTAAGATTTTTTCCATGACTAACATCCTTGAAGTTGACATCTTCTTGTGACTGAGTAGAGAGCAGCAAGAAATTCAATTACAGCAAGCAGTCTCTGTCATTACACCTGTCTGCTTCCACAGGAAATGATTTGTAAATTGTGCTTTATCTTTCCTTTCCCATAAATCTTGTGTCCATAATTGACACTTGTCACTGTAGATGAATAGTAGGAGAAAGAAAACAGAAAGTAAATGAGTAGCCCACCTGGGAAAACGATGTCTTGTTGCCTTTGGGAGTCATTTACAAACAGCAATACCTGCTGCGGGCCAGAGTTTTAATCCAGAAGCAGGTGGCAAATGGTTCTCTTTTGAAAAATATGGCACAAGAGCTGAATCCCAACAATGACAACACAAAAGAAAAATAATTAATATAGAACCATTTTTTTCAGTGAAAGAAGACGCATCGTACTGTGGAACAAAAACCTTTTCTCCACTATTTGAAAGGCTAGTTTACTGCTGTCGCACATTTGTAAGAATCAGGTTCGTGTCCGACCTGTCAAAACTCATTCATGAAGCAAGCATTGTAGCTGCCTTGGGAGTGGATATTGTCACTTGTTACACAACTCAACATCAGTTCAAAGATGTTTGATACTTATGTCAACAGTTTGGCTAAAAAAAAAAGGGACATTTGGATGACAATATTTTTATTCTGAATGTCAGAGAAATAAACAGGGGATTTCACATAGATGGATTTAGGAGCAGACCCTAACCAGAGAAATATGACAGACAAGCCTTCACATCTATGTTTTCTCTTTGTCACCTACTTGTTATGTTTTTTATCCTGAGCTTCCCCCCCTTCTCTCTCTGTCTCTTCCTGTCTCTCTCTCTCTCTCTCTCTCTCTCTCTCTCTCTCTCTCTCTCTCTCTCTCTCTCTCTCTCTCTGTCTCTCTCTCTTTCTCTCTGTCTCTCTCCCACACACACACATGTGCATGCATATACTTTACCGTGCTTTTCTCTTACACATTTTGTCAGTTTATGAACAAATACAGTCAGTATTTTTTTCTCATCATATTTCTATTTGAAGAGATTACAATCCCTTTTCTGAAGTCATTATCAAAATTCTGATCACCTTAAGTCAGAACACAAATTGCACAAGAATGAGTTCCAATGAACACTAACTCAAAACTTGGCCAAGTAAAATGTGAGTAAGATTATGTAGTCATTCATGAATCTGCCGAATGCTACTTTCTTCGTAGCAGCATTCTTTTACTGGTATGCTTCAATTTGTACACTGTGAGTTAATTTGCAAAACATTACAAGAATTTGAATTGATTATAAGGGAAAAGTAGTTGGTAAGTTATACTTTGTAAATGTTGACAGCTCTCTCTTTATCCCAGTTTATTTCTTGGTTCCCCTACTTCTTTTACAAATACATTTAAACTAGAATTGTCTGCCAGGCTAGCCCCAGAGCAGCAGGTACAACAAGAGCTCTTCAACCGCAAAAAAACAATCACAAAAGCATGGTAATGGAGCACTGCAGCGATGCTTGCCTGGACTGCCTTCCCCTGCACTAGCAACTGCTCAAATTCTCATGTGGTTCCATGGAATGCTTGCCTATCTACCCACAGTTTACAGAACCTTGTAAGCAGACTGTGCTATATTTATGAGCCGGAAAGGAAAATTCTATCTGAGAGGAAGTAAAAGTGGTTTCTCTGTAGGTTGTTGCAAGTGTAAAATCACTGATTTATTTGAAACTGTTTCAGTATGCTGAAGCTAGTAAACACAGTGGGGAATTTCTCCGGCATTGATCCAGAGCAAGAGGTACTAATGGCATAATACAGTGGTACTCAATAACCTTTTATCACAGGCAGCTTTGTCATGCGGTGACTTAACTGAAGACCAAAGAAATACTTTCCAACAAAAGTGAGAGCACTGGGGGCACTTTCATCTATTCACTTTGCCAGCTCTAAATATTTTTTCGCTACTGCTTTTCTAACTACGACCATGAGTTTGGACCCACCCATGACAAACACATTAGATTGAAATGAAACGTATCAAGTAATTTAAAAACAGACAAGTGTGTCTAAGATTTGGATATAAAAATGTAAGGTAAAAAAAATGTAAAGTCTAAGTAGAAAATAATTACACTATATTAATGGCTTCTTCAAACAAATGTCTATTTGTGTTCTAAAGAAAGTATTTTGATTGTAACTGTGGTGTTAGATTAAATTCATAGTTAGATTCACATGCAACTTTAAAACATACTAACATAAGAGAAAACTCTTTCAGTATGTTATATGGAAAAGAATCATGGATTGAGGTTTGGAAGGAAATACTATAATTAACAATATGACATTTTCTATCTATCTGCCAATATCTGGTGAGCATTTGGGAGTGTATATTCTTTTTTTTAAGCTGTTATAACTGATACGAACAATATTAAATGTTCCAAACATTTGACGAATAAAGTTTCCTTCATTAAAGCTGAAAAACAAATTCAGTAGGACTCGATAATTCAATAGAGTAGCATGTTTGTATGTACAGCATGCCTCTGTGGGACTGAGTTAGGATATCATGTTGATGCAAAAATTGTTAGATCATAAAGAAATATTTAGATTTTTAAAAAATGAATAACAACACACTCATGGATTTTAAACAAATGACATTAGAAAAAACTAAGTAAGAAAAAAGTCAGCTGATTTGGAAATTGCATTAAGTTAATGAAGTTCTTTAAACCTTTTTTATAGGTGTAATTTTTTTTTAAACCTTAAACCTTCTTATCATTGTAATTGAATTTAAAAATAAGACTGTGTTGCCACAATTTCTAAAATCTAATATTTATTCGACACTCTTCCTGATTTGCATTTTAACTATGATAACCACAAGTGATGATAAAAAGGAAATGACTTCATGGTGTGCTTGGTTTCATGTGAATATTTCCGAAACTGCATAGACATTAATAAGCTGAATATTCTACTGAAATGCAATTTTTAATATTGTTGTTCCTGGAATTATAAGGAGGATGATTGGCTTGGTATGGATGCAAGAAAAGATATAGATAGATAGATATAGATATATATTTTTAGGACAGGCTCCAAAGATGTTCTTTTCCTGAATGTCATTTAGATAAAATCTGTTTACATATTTCCAATTTTATACTGTCCCATAAAAATGTCCTGTAAAGGTTTTTGTTTGTTTGTTTTTTACATAATTTCATGTCCATGATCTTAATTTGATCCTGAAATCAAGTATGTTAAGATAGGTTGAGCAAAGATTTTATCTCATTTTTACAGATGTGGAAACTGAAAGAAAGATGTGGAATGACTTGCCCAAGGTACCATATTTAATAAGTGGCAGGGCCAGCATGAGAACCGTCTCTCTTTTGATTCTTCATGGTCTTTACAACAAAGGTGCCAAACTCTCCATGAGGGGCCAGAAGCAGTCTATAAAACTCCTGAATGTAGCCCAAACCAAATGAAAATATAATTGGAATATGTTTAAGATTAATTAAGTTAATACAACACAGATAATGTTAACTTGTAGTTTTCTAAGTTAGTATGTGGCAACTGGGATCCATTTCTGTTTGAATTTGACATCATTACTATATACCATGAGCAAGGAATTACTTTTTGGCTATGATGAGGCATTCAGTTTCTTCATGTTTCCAACTTCCCGAGAATGTTTCCAAGGGGATCTAGCATTGTGAGTATTTGACGTTTCTATTTCCTGAACCGTAAATCATCTTCCCCTTTTTTTTGTCGCTTCTGCCTCAGGCATCCAATGGTTGGTGAAATCATTTACTTTTTAGTCCTTGGCTAATAGTTTTAAGAGCACTTAAAATCAAATTTTAAAATTTCTTGATTTTGAATATTCATACACTTCTTAATAAGATACCTTTCATCTCAAAGTATAATCAATCAAATTCTACATAAATACCAGCTATGCAGAAAATTTATTCCATTTTCTTCTGACGTGCAGCAATTTCTGGATAAAATATACTATATAAGAACTTTTTATCAGCTTTCTGGAGAAATTTAGAGTGGGAATTGAAGATGACTTCAGGAAAATATAATGGGGCATAATAAAACATGTTTTATTGTTGAACCCCAAAAGTAATCATTTTGTCCATCAGTGAGTATATAAACATTAATTGTACATTATCAGTACAAGTGTGATATTTGGGACAAGATGTTGTCAAGGCTTTATTTATATTTGATTGCAAAGATGAGTCCTTTGTCAGCACGATTTCTTATGTCTTTGGGATGGATGTTCAGGCTAGTATTTACTTGAAGGTTGTATTGGTTTCTAATAAAGTGGTTCTTTTATTTCATGCCAGTTCAGTAATTTTAAAATTCTAGGGAACAAACAAAATAAGGGTGATGCTAGGTTGCACAGTGAGATAATAGTATTATTTGAACATGTAGTGAAAGGTGTTCATAAATTACTTAATGCTTCATGGCTCAGGAAACAAGCCACTGGAGTATCTTATAAACCTATAAATGACAGAAACATGTGGATAGGTGTTATGGTTTTGATCAAGGAGAAAATGTCTTCATTATGTTCACCCAAATATAATGAATTTACATTACCTAACTAATTTAACTAATTAAGTGTCATGATTGTGTTTTGTTTTGTTTTTTGTTATTGATTATCAAAAGAAGGTTTTTAATAATTGCAAATTTGCGACTTGTTCATATAATTTCTTCAGTTAGGGTTGTGGCATATTGACACATAAGAATGGAAATGCTTTGAATGAGGCCTCTCGTGTCATATCATAACATATTTGAAGGTATAAATATATACGTATATGTTTGTGTACATATATGTGGGGTACATATATGTGTATACATATTTAGAATTGAAGGTTTAACAAACCAGTACTTTTCATGAATATATGATTTCAATCCCTGCCCTCAAGGAGTTCACAGTCTAATGGAAGAAACAACTATGTGCAAACAAGTTGTGTACAGGATAAATAGGAAATAGCTAATGGGGGGAAAGCACTAGAATTAAGAGTTCGAAAAGGCTTCATGTAGAAGATGGAATTTTAGAACTTAAAGAAAACCAGAGAAATCAATAGGCAGAGATGAGAAGGGTCTCCAGGCATGAGAATTCCTGGAGCTGACAGATAAGAGTATCTGCTTTGTAGAACAGCTGGGAGGCCCGTGTCATTCTGGAGGTGACAAGAGCCATTGGAGTTTATTGAGTAGGGGATGGAGGGAGATGAGGCAGGCAGAATAACCAGCAAGCTGTTAACAATAGTCTATGCATGAGCTGATGAGGGTCTGTACCAGAGAGATGGCAGTGGAGAGAAGATGGAATAAGGTGAATTCAATAGGCCTTGGCAAGAAATTGGGGCGGGGGGAGGGACTCAGGGGATTAGAGATAGAAAGGCATTGAGGATGGCACCTAGGTTGTGAGCCTGAGGAATTGGGAAGATGGTGTTGCCCTCTACAGTAATAGGGAAGGTTGAGAGGGAAGGATAATGAGTTCTTGAAGATCCTTCCTTTAGCCAAAGTAGTTTTAAGCAGAAGAGGAAGACAGTATGTGAAATAATGACTTTTTTTTAAAGAAATGGAATTATAGTAAAAATTCAAGGTTTGAAATTAATATTTTCTCTAATGAATTTCGTGCTTCATGGCTGCTTTATTGCATGGTAACTAGACTTTTAAAATGTTCACCCAATTACTATATAGTTTTATAGAATAGAAGTAATTTAGCAGCAAATATTTTGATATGAGAAGGGGAAAGTGATTCCAATTGGAATTTTTTAAAAATAATCTTTTAAAAATAATTGATGCTTTCGACACTGGTAGAGAAAAATAAGTAACATTCCACATTTATCAAAAGGTGAAAGACATTAGAAATAATGATGAAATAAATAGCTTCTCTACTTGAACCTTTAGTAATGGAGTGGGGAACCTACGGCCTTGAAGCCACATGTGGCCCTCTAGTTCCTTGAATGTGGCCTTTTGACTGAGTTGAAGTTTTATAGAACAATCCTTTTATGAAGGGATTTATTCTGTAAAGTTTGGATTCAGTTAAAGGGCCTCACTTGAGGACCTAGAGGGCCACATGTGGCCTCGAGACCATAGGTTCCCCACCCCTGGTTAGTGTAGATTATTCAACTATGAGCATTAGTTACCGATGCTAAAGTGGTTTGTCTTCTCTTCATGGCATGTGTTACTATGTCTGACAGCCTTGTTATCCTTAGAAGCAGTTGCACATATAGTGCTAGACTGGAAGACCTGGGTTTAAACGTCCCACCTCATATATTCCCTATCTGTGTGAGCATGGGCAATTCACTTAAGTACCTCCAAGTACCTCCACTTGCTCAGCTGTAAAAAAGAGATAGTAATACCTGTAATAACTTCAAATGTCAGTGTCAGTTATTGTCATTTATTCATAAATTGGGCCTATATTGCATTGTTCTGTTAACTAAAGAATAAGCCTATACACGTAGATGTTGAAAAATGAATACCTGAATCATGGGAAGCTGCACACCCCCAAGTGACAGTCGAATTTTTTCTTCATTTTCCTCATAATCCTTGAGTCTCTTCCTTTTCTCATTTTATCCTTTAGACAGTGAGACCTATATCATGTGCAATTCCCCTTAGTTCCCTCCAAACCCCTCAATTAAATTCAATAAACATTTGTTAAGAGTCTCTTATGCCCTGGACACCCAAGTCTCTAACAAGGACATAAGTATAAATAAGACAGTCCCTGCTATCAATGGAGCATACAATCTAGGTTAGCCAGAAAATCTATTTGGTGCATTTGCTGAGCCAGCCCTCCTGGCTCCCTTCTGTTCTTTCTTTCAAAGAGAGAGAGAGAAGGGACAGAGAAAAAGATTGAGATTTAAGTGGGACAGTCATTTAAGTATTATACCGGAGGCAATCGGAGAGGATAATGTCTTATAATTCTGAACTCTTAATTCTTTTTGAGGTAGTTGATAAACGATGAGAGAATAGTTGGAGTATTTAAAGTCTTTTAAATTTGTGAAGCATTTTGCATATATTATCTCATTTAGGCTTCACAATAACTTTATGAGGTAGATACTATAGATATGTATTACTTGTAAAAAGTAGGGTTGTTCTAAATGGCTCTGAAGTCATTTCCAACTCAAGACCTATGATCCCATTTTATAGACAAAGTAACCAGAGTTTCAAAAGTTTAAATAATTTACACATGGTCATAAACTAAATGAGTGTCTAAGGTGGACTTTTAATCGAGATATTTCTGAACCTAAATTCAGCACTCTACCCAGTTCACAATGTCAAAGTGAAGGCACAGCTAGAGCCCCACATCTGGGAGGCAAGGCAGTCTGGACAGAGGTTTCAAACATGGGGTGGGGGGCAGGCAATGTGAGCAAAAGGGAAGAGTGAACAGATATCATATCTTATCTCAGGCAGAAATATTTTCTGGGAAGGAGAACATCTTTATGTGATAAAATATATACGTTAAATATAAATAAAATCATAAACATTTTTATTTTACTTTTCTAACTAGTAGAATTGTCATTATTCTGTTGTTTTTCACTGAAATTATAGAGAATCTCAGGTACATTAAGGGGTTATCAGGCTTGTGTAGACTAGTCAAGAAACCTACTTTACTTTGATAATGTTCTTTCTGTGAATAGGTGCTTTCAATGCTCCAAACAACTCACTTACCAATGAACTTTTGGGACATAATCCATTCGTAAGTTGGAAACTTCCCTTATAAATAATGGTTCTGTATGAGCCAGATTTTTCCCAGTGCTTAAGTGACTCCTGGGTATTAATTAGGCACTTTAGGAAGTTGCATTAATTTTGTATGGCCACTAGGATGTCATTTAGTAAATTACAGCTGTCATGTGCTGTTGGCACCCAAGTGACTTGAGATAGTGAATGTAACTTTCATTAGTACCTACTTTATTCCTAGGCAGCTTATTCCTAAGAAAATCTGGATCAATAACTCTTTAATATACAAATGGTCATTTAGTCAAAAGGTATCAAGTGTCATCAGTATACAGTATTAGATTAAGTGCATTATATTGGAGTAGATACTTCGCATAAAGAAGTTGATCAGGAATACAGTTGAGAAAATAAAAATCTTGTAAGCAGATATATTTTTAATTAGGTTAACATATCCAGAGAATCTGAGACTATAAAGGAAGAGGCTTGAGTTTCCTTTATTTTTATTTAATACACATGTTTTTAAACTTAGACTGTCTTGAGCAATTTTAACTTTGCAGGTTACCTTCTTTCTTCAGTGTGAGGTATATATGTATACTAGAAGAGCTGTAAAATGGTATGGAATTAGAATTAAATTAACTTGAAGAATAATAAAACTACTGAATTTTTTTTTAATTGGCACGTAAGAAATCAGCATGCAAAAAAAATATAAGTTGTAAAATGTTTGGTTGTGAGGATAAAATGTGATGATATTTATAAACACTTTGTTTAAAGTACTATATAAATGCTAGTTATTAATATCATATATTCATTTTACCACTACCACTATATTTCTACTTATTTGTTATTTTGTAAACGTGCTTGATTTGTTTCATATAGCTTTGTTTTATATCAGCAAATAAATTAATATACAATTCCATATGAGACAAGGATTTAAGTTTCATAATTCTTTATATCTTTTTACAGTGTTAAGTAAACATTGGGAGACCAATAAATACCTTTGGGTGACTGGACAAAAAAATTGTCATACTCAGAATACATTCATATAGAAAAAGCCCAATGTAGTCATTTTTGTTATAATATTTATGACATTAATTATACAAATATAAAAATTCCCTAAATGACATTGAAAAAAGGACAACGTATCTTAAATATACATAGACAGAAACACATGCAGATATCAGTAATTGTTGATGAATATTTGCTGAGAATTTCTTAAAATGTTTCATTTATAAATGTGACAAATATATACTATCAATATGTAAATAAATTTTTATCCAGATGAACATTGGCATGCATATAAATGCTATATAATGATATAAAATGTTACAACGTTCCTCAATATAATTTTATCATGATACAGTCAATATATGCAAGTTGATACAGTTTAGATATTTTTCCTTAGATAAAAGCGAAGGAAAGGGAAAATTATGTGCCACCTGTGACTCCTTCATTATATTATGGAAACAGTAGGATAGGTTATCTTCACAAATGCAGTTTAATAAAGCATTTCTAAAATCGTCTGCCAAGATTTCATGACCCCTAGCAATTGGAAGGAATATTTCCTTTTGTAGTTTGCAGCAACAGGTTTCAAAGGTCATGGTAAAACTGTAAAACTAAGATCTATGTCCCAGTGCCCTGCAAGGGTACGCACAATACCAGTGGAATACATCTTTGTCATTTTTAGATGTTCAGTTTCAATATAAAAATTGGATTATGACAGTGGAAATTGCTACTATGAACTTGAAGTTGGGCTACAGCTGGCTTATGTCTCCTGCTAGATAATCTCATGAGAAACATAGGATGTGAAAAGTTCATAAATTCCCCAAAGCTAAAATAAGGCAATAACCCTGAATTGAGAATTAAGTTAATGAGTAACAATGGCCTTGTCACATTTTAGCATTAGAACTGGATTGCCTAAAATGCTACTTTGGAACAAATGTGGAAATAGTAAAAATTTGGAGGGAAATTTATTTCTTCTTTCTAATACTCGAGGTATGCTTGTCTTGTTTCTTTTTTTTTTCCTTTATAAAGAAGGAAGAAAGAAAGAAAACATGTACACATAAATCAGATTGTGGAATTTTTGTTTTACTTCTATTGCAAATTTATGGTATACTGGTCCTTTTTTGTGAGGGGAGGGGGAACGGAAGTTTGTGTTTAATAGATTCTTTCTACTGTATGACTGGAGAGGTGTTCTTTTAATTGATTTGTCAGATATGTAGAATTAGAAGAGGTTCAGAATCTGCCATTCAGTCAAAATGCTTTTTAATCTAGCACAGCATTTACTATATGCCAGGAAGTGTGTTAAGAGCCAGGATAAAAAGAAAGGCAAAAATACCATCCCTTCCCTTGAGGAGCTCACGTTTTAAATTGAGGAGGCAAATTGCAAATGACCATGTATATATATGAGATATGTGAAGAGTAAATAGAAATAATCTTAAAGAAAAGGCACTAGGAGAGTGGAAAAGCCAAAGTTTGTATTTGAGTTGTTTTGGAGGAAGCAGGAGGTGGAAGTAAGCAAAGAAAACATTCCAGAAAGAGTGACCGTGAATGCAAAGGTATGGAGTCAGGAGATGGATTGGTATATTTTAGCAAGAGTAAGAAGGCAGGTATAACTGGCTAGTGAGGAACAGAGGAACAAAGTATAAGAAGACTTGAAAGATGCCAAAGTATTAAATTTTATCCTGGATATGATAGCAAACTTCTCCAGTGTCTTCCAAAAGCAGGCCCTTAATACACATTTAATTTAATTGAATTAGTGTTTCTAAAACACAGGTATTCTGCCTGGTATGAATAGAACTTTTATTTTAAAATGTGATGCTAACAGTAGTTCCTCCCAAATACGAAATGTAAAAATATATATCAAAGTATCTATCTGAGATTCTAGCAGCACAGTGGATATGGGATCAGGAAGATCTGAGTTCAGATACAACCATAGGCACCTGTCTGTGTGATGTTGTGCAAGTCACCTAACCATTGTTTGCTCCATAACTCCCAAGCCTCAATTCCTAGAATCTTAGAGGTCATTGAGTTCTGTCATATTACGAATTCAGAGTATTCCAAGTTCATTTTGGGGAGAAGGGCAAGATTCTTATGCATTTCAATGTCTCATTTGCAGGAAAATCCTGCTAGATACTAACAAAAGATTAAACAATTGTCAGGATTTTTATATAGAATGATGAAAACACAAACTTGAGAGTACAACTTTTTCTGAAGTTTAAGAAGGATAAGATAACTACCATTCATTCCAATGATATATGCTTCAAATGACACCTTCTCCATGAAATCTTCCCAGGTATTCAGTAATCATTAATTCTCTCTTCTACATCAAATTACCGTACATACATATCTATGCATATCAGTTATATCCTCCTAGCAGTTTGTAAGCTCTTTGAGGACCGAAAGTGTTTCTCATCTTTTTCTTTTTTCCTTTTTTGTTTCATATCCCCAAAACCTATCACAGTACCTTGCAAACAGTACACAGTTAATAAATATTTGCTAAAGCTGAATATTTATTGGATGTCAATATCTTTAGTGCTATATACTCTCAGGCTTCCAGTATTATATAGTGTAATTGGGGAGGTAAAAACTAATACAAAGAACACTCTGATGGATTAATTAATTAATTAGTGTAAGTATTCCCTGCCGTGTACACAAAGTTATTAAGAAACAAGTGCCAAATTGTAATTATACCAACTATTCTGTCACGTGAACTATTATAATTTAGAGAAGAAAAGAAGAGTGAGGAGGTTTTAGGGGGGAAGCTGGAATTACTGTCCTGTCTGGGAGGAAATTATTTCATTAGTTGGAAGGTTTCATAATTTTGTTGGGCAAATACTCTCTTAATCACTGTCCATTATATGCGTCCCCATCCTGTATGATTCTTGTCCATATCTTTCTATAAATTTCCTACATAGCATTTATCCAGAAGATTGGAGATCTCTTCCTGATTCTTTATCATTTCTGTGATACTCATACAGCACTGGCTTTGTTCATCTGCTCTCCCTCTATAACCAATGTATAATTACATAATGCAAAGAAAATGATAAAATATGAAAAACAATATATTTTGCCTTAGGAATTCTTGGTGGTTGTTGTCATTGTAATGGTTGTTGCCATTATCATCATCAAGCAGTTACTGTTGACCAGGTACTATGCCAGCAGCTAGGTGGTACAGTAGGTAGAGCACCAGGCCTGGAGTCAGGAAGATCTAAGTTCAAATCTGGTCTCAGACATGAACTAGCAGTATAATCCGGGGCAAGGCATTTAACCACTATTTGCTTTAGTTTCTCATCTGTCAAATGAGGATATGCTGAAGAAGGAAATGGAAAACCATTTCAGTGTCTTTGCCAAATAAACCCTATAGAAAAGTTGGTCCATGGGGTCACAAAAAATCAGACTGAGTAACAACAGCTCCATCTCTATATTTAACTATCCCTAACCTAAAGGAACTCACATTTTAGGGGGAAATGGATGGCATATGAATAACTATGTACTTACCAACTACATGCTATGTAACTGGGGACTAATTTTAGAAGAAAGGTAATAGGATTTGAAGGATGTGGAAGAACAGGAAAGGGGTCCTTTCAGTATTTGAGATTTGAGTCGAGGCTTGATGGCAGACAGGAGATACAGAGGAAGAGCATTTTAGGCATGATAGTCAGTGGCAGTTATGTGAATAAAACAAACATGAAAGTATATAACACCTAGGCAGAATATAAGAAAGGACATTACAACTGTATTTTTCTATGATTACAAGTGCATATTCCAAGAAAGTCAGTGCTACTCCTGTTCTGGAAGCAAAGATGAACAAAGCTATATACTTTGTATGTTTCTTCCACATTCTAAGTAATTTTAACTTCATTATCTATGAAAAGATATACTTATTGGGATATTGTGGGATAAAATGAGGTAACTTGACTGAAGCTCTTTTATACAATTAAAAGTAATAAGAAATGTAAGATTATTATTATGAATTATCCATTTAAGCATGTTCATGATTTCCTTTATCGTCTCCATGTTCTCCATTGCTAACTTACAGATTGGTATCACAAACTGAGAACCATATTTTATTAAGAGTATAACCAAGGTCAGAATACACTAAGAAACCCAACATAATATATTCCTTTTAATATAGTAGAATACTATGTTAACTTGTCTTTGGAAAAAATTCCCTTTATTTAATGTACAGCCTAGCTCTATATGCACAGCAGGAGACCAGTCCAACCAAACAATTTGGTGGGTTAAATCCCAATGGCACATGGACTATTTCTTACTTTGATGAAGTTGGCTTTAGAGAATATTGACATTTGTGTTCCAAAGCATAAAACATTAAAAGCACGTTTGTCTGAACCTATTCTTGAGACTGGTGTGTATGTAATATATTCATATATGCATATATACATATGTTTTTGTTATATGTCTTTCTTTTGGAAAATTTCTGTCTCATACAGACTGAGACCTTATGTAAATAGAGGCACTAATTATAACGGCCATGATGTTTGGATATTTATCAATGCATTGAAGACAAAAGCAATACCAAAACTGTTTTTTTGTGGCTTGCCCCTCCCTTCACTGTGTTCCTATGTCATAGTAATCGTAGATGCCTTGTTATAGTTCTGCCTTGCCTTGTTGTTATTTAAGTGTCTGTTTTTATCTCCCCCATTGGATTAGACAGGAACTGTCTTCTGTTCACACAATTAATTCCACTAACATTTATTAAGTATCTACTATGTGTCAGATATCACGTTAGGCATGGGAAATAGAAAGACAAAACTGAACAATCTCCACCCTCAATAAGCCTACATTCTGTTGCAGAGAAATAACATGTATATAGATAGGTAAATGCAAAATATATACAATGTAGGGGGAAAATGTATTGTGGGGGGGCAGTAACAATTGTATAGCAGGCTAGGTATCATCTAGAAAGTGGCACTTGATTTGAGTCTTAAAGGAAGAAAAAGATTCTGTGAGGTGAAAGTGATCATGGAACACATTCCAGACATGGGGTCAGCCTGTACAAAGAAAGAGAGATAGAAAATCGAATATAATGAACAGGAACCAGCAATAGTCAGTTTGACTGGAATATACAGTGCTAGAAAGATAATAATGTTCAATGGAAAAAAGAGCCTGGAAAAAGAGCCTAGTATCTATCGTAAAAAGCTTTAATTGCTAAACAAAGGGGCTTGTATTTTATCCTAAAAGTAAATGGAAGCCTGTGGAGCTTCTTGAGTAGGGTAGTGCTGTGAGCTTTAGGAATATCAGTTTAGCAGGTGTGTCGAAGATGGATTGGAGAGGGGAGAGAATGAAAGCAGAGAAACCAATTAGGAAGCTATTGCAGTAGTCCAGGGGATAGGCCATAGGGCCCTGAACTAGGATGTCAGCCATATGAATGGAGAAAAAAGGGGAAAGATGAAAGATATGTATGGAGAGAGAATCTATAAGATATGACAACTAATTAGATATGAGTGGTGAGAGGAAATAGTTGAGGATGACTTTGAAGATGCAGACCATGGATAACTGTAAGAATGATAGTTCCCTTGAAAGAGATAAAAAGTTAAGGAAAGGGGTGTTTATTTGAAGAGGGATCAATAGTGAATTCTGTTTTGGACATGAGATTCAAGTGAAACATCCAATTGAAAGTATCTCATAGACAGTGATATGAGACTAGAACTCAATAGGGAGACTAGGGCTGGATATCTAAACCTGAGAGTAATCTGCATAGAGATGCTCATTGAATCTATAGATCACCTAATAAAAGGCTGTTGAGAAAAAAAAAAGAGAGAGAAAGAGAGAGAAGAGGGCCTAGGATGGAGAGCTTTTGTACATACATATTTACGGGGATAATGCATGAATTGTCAGACTGAGACTGAGGATGAATAGTCAGAATGGTAGGATAACCAATAAATAACTGTCCCAAAAATATCCAGGAGGAGAGGGTAATCAGTAAACACATGCTACAAAGAAGGCAAGAAATATAAGGTCACAGAAAAAGGCCATTTGATCGAGTTAAGAGATTATCATTCACTTTGGAGACAGAAATTTCAGTTGAGTGATGAGGCTCAGAGCCAGATTGTAAAATTGATGTGGAGAGGTATAAAGCAGGGATTGAGGTGTGAGCAAGGAGGAATTATAGATCTTGAGTACAGACCAATTATTTTTCTGGGAGTTTGACTATGAAAAGGAGAGATAGGGCAATAGTTTGTGGGGATGGTAGATTCAAGTGAAAGGATTTGGAGTTTGGGTATGGCTTTTCTTTTGGTCAGAAGACTTTTGCATATTTGTAGGTATCAGTTTGGGACCCAACAGAAAGGTGGGAGAAGTGAAAGAAAGTGAGGAGATTCTGGGAGAGGGGAGCTTTAGAGAGAAAGGCAGATGATTGCATGTGTAAACTGTGAAAGAAGAGGAGACCACAGATTCAGGTGTAAAACAGAGCATGTGGCCTTTGTGAGTCTTCAAAGTCTCTTCAGAGATTAGAGAAAGAAACATTAAATGAGGCATGCTATCAAGGCTTTTGGAGACATAGAATAATAGAGAAAAGGGATTTCATGGATAATGGCCTTTATTTTTTTCACTGAAGCATAGGATAGGGTCTTCTGCTGAGACATGGAGGCAGGGATTTATATGGGAGGCTTAAGAATAGAAGAATTCTGGGAAAGCACTTTTGTAGTCTTAATAACATCTATCATAGTGTTTTGAAAATAGATGCTCAATAATTATTAGAGAAAGAAAAAAGAAGACAAAAAGGTATGAAGGCAGGAAAGGAAAAAAGGCAGCAAAGAAAGACTAGAAGGAAGGATAGAGTCCATTTTTAAGAGTATTATCCCTGTGCTTAAGCATTATTTGTAAACTTTAGTGAACAATTTAAAACCTTTCTCAATGCCTTTTTGCTTTTTATACTATAAACATGTCCTGATACATGTGGGAGGCCCCCCACCTACCCTCCTTTATCACAAAAAAAAAACACAAGCAAAACCAGTCATCACAGGAACCACGTCTGACAGTGTGTGCAACATTTCACACTCTCACATCTCACATCTTTACTGATTAAAAGAGATATGTTTAACACCTATTTTCTGGAACTAATTTTAATGCATTTTTCATATCACACAGGGTATTATAGCCATTTATATTGGTGTCACCTATCTTTGAACTGGAAACCTCATGAGGTCAAGGACAAATCCTGTATCAATGTGTTGTCTTTCCCAGTTTCTAGTACCAGTTCTGCACATAGTAGGTAATTAACAGATATTTATGTGTTTGTTGTTTTGCTCAAAGATATTTACATTTACTTATTTGTAGTCATCAGGTCCCTTTAAAAACTCTGAGCCCCAGAGGGGTTTGTCATTGTTAGGCTCTACCTCCAATGGCTGCCCTTTCCCTCTCCCTTTCTAGCCAGGTGCATTCAACCTACTGCTCTCCCTGTCCTGGGATTGGTTCCTGTCCTAACAAGAAGCATATAAGAAACTCCTGGCTGGTCTAGATGTCATTATCACCGTCAAGACCTCACAGTCTTCTGCTTGCTGATGCCTAGTATTGACTTTGCTGTCTGCTTGTCTGTCTGTCCAGATTCCCGACCCACTGCTTCACCCTGGCTACTGGTAACTGTTCTCTGTAGTCCCTGTTTTATTTGCTTGGCTTTCTCACCACCTGCTTCACTCTCACCTCCGATGACTCTACTATCTTGTCTGCCTGACCATGATCCACTGCGTGTTTGTTTTTCCAGGTACCTGACTCACTACTTCATCTTGACCTCTGTTAATAGCATGTTTCAGACATCCAACTCCTGGCGTTTATGAACCTCTGGATAGGCACAGACAATTCTAACACTCTCCCTCTCATTCCAGCGTTCTGGGATCCTGCCTGCCAGTCTATTTATAGATCTCTGTTTGCCTTGTCCTTCAGTGTCTGCATGCCCTGTGGCTGCTGCCTGTTGTCTGGAAACCACCCAATGGTCCCTAGCTTGTCTTTATTGTCCCAGAACCCTGATATTTTGTCTCTGTCCTCTGCCACTGTTTAATCTCTGGTATCGTAGCCTTTCCCAGGATGGAGATCATGAATCAAACTCACTAGCCTAGGGGTCAGCAACCTTTCAAAAGTGGTATGTTTTGTCTCCTCTCATTCACTGCTTTTCTAACAGTATAAGGTGAAAAAGCAATAGAGAAAAGAATTGATCTGCGAGGAAATAATAATAAATAATAACTTGAATTTGTATAGTGTTTTAAAGTTTCCTAGCCACTTTCTATATATTTTTTGTTTGGAATCTCAAAACAACCTTATGAGGTAGGAACTAGAGGTGTTATTATCCTCAAAGACACAGGGTCTTGCTCATAGCTGTTGCTTAATAAATGTTTGTTGAATCAATTAACAGGAATATTCCTAGAGCTAGATAAGTGTAACTGCTTCAGGAGAGGCACTTAGCGATTTTGTTGGAGTGCTAGCATCTACTCTACCTCTCTATTTCCTTAGCTCCCATGCCATTAAAAATCTCAAATGTATAGAGAAGGACCTTAGAGGTCATCTGTTGTACAATCAAAAGAATGTTGGATTGAGTTAAAGGAGCTGATTTGGAATCTTACTTCTCCCCTTAATACTCTGCAAGGTAGTTGCTAATTTCTCTTTTTACAGATGAAGAGACAGGCTGAGAGAAATCAAGTGACTTGCCCAAGGTAAAACAACAAGTAAATGTCTGAGGTCATATCTGAACCCTGGTCAATACAGCTAGTTAGTTACACCAGTGAGACTGGAACACAGATCCACAGACTCCCAGTCCTGTGCTGTTTCTACTATATTTCATATCTTATGAATATTTGCATATTACATACTGCTTACTCCTATATTGGTGAATCCAGAACAAAATTCATTTGGAAAAAATAAGAAGTGATTATTTACCATTATAAGTAAAATGTGTTTAAAATATGTTTTATTTAAAAGCATAATAGTTAAAAGTAAAAATGAAACCAGAAGATTTCCCCATGCATTTGATTTTTTTATTAATACCAAATATAAGATTAGAAAGTTAAAGAATGATTAATCTAATTTAGCTGTTCATTGAAATCTAAAAATATTTTCATCAAATATATTATGTTGAGGTTGAGCTTTCCTGTTCTTTTATCCTTCTTTTTATTATCTGCCTACACTAACCTTTCGCTGTCATTCAGTCATGAGAGATTAAGTGCTATCCTCGCTGCAGCATAAACAAATATTTGGAGATTTCTGGTTAGCAGGGTCAGTTGAGAGGCAGTGAGGAAGGGTGGCTAGAGACTAATCTTTGGAGATGAGAAGACTAATGTTCAAGATCTGCCTCTGCATACTTGGTGGGTGAGCATAGACAAATTACTTAATTTCTCAGGGCCCCTAACAAACTAAAGTTTTTTTTTGTTTGTTGGTTTGTTTGTTTTTTTAATGAAGGAGGTGTTGATTTGTATTGATTTAGGAAGTTTCCAAATCAAAAGTTACCTACACTGAAGAAATCACATTTAATTATTTTTTTTAAGGAATTCAGCAATTACTTTCTTTTTTTGTTGTTTTTTTTTTGGAGGGTAGTTGGGGTTAAGTGACTTGCCCAAGGTCACATGGCTAATTTTTTGTGTTAAGTGTCTGAGGCCAGATTTGAACAAAGGTCCTCCTGACTCCAGGGCCAGCGCTCTATTCACTGTGCCACTGTGCCACTCAGTAATTACTTTCAAATTAATCATGTCTATGAACTAAAACCATCTTGTTAGTCACAGGTAATGAAATAGTTGATTTTTTCTGTGGAACACACACTATTCACAAAGCTATCTTATCAGACCACCTTCGTGTTATTTTTCTGCCATTCAAGGAAGTTACTCAGTAACACATAGAAACTTAGAAGTCCAAATAAGGAAGGTATTAATTTAAACATCCCTGTTGCATTTTCTTTTCCCAGACTAAACATACATTAATAAAATCATATCAAAACCTGGCTGGGTTATTTCTAATCAGGATGTAAATACACAAGGCTTTCATTCCATATTTGTAACCCAGTTGGCTCTACACTCTACCTAGATTTTTTCATAAATTGTTATATACAATAAGTTTGAAGTTACTTTCCTAGTAACTGAACTTTTCATTTTTCTTAGACAGTAAACATGTTCTCTGCCACTTTTCTATACATAATGGAATAAATTGTAACAACTAAGTTTTGTGTAGTTTTCTAGCCAATCTCCTAGCTTCAAAATTCTTCCCGCCCAGTTCATCCTTCACTCAGCTGCCAAAACCATTTTCTCAAAGTATGGACCTGACAATGTCACCTCCATACTGAGTAAACTGAAGTGCTCCCTGTTATCTCCAGGATCACATATACAATCCTCTGGTACTTAAAGTTTTTCACAACTGGGTCCCTGACTGCCTTTGTGGCCTTCTTACACTTAACTCACCTCTACACCCTCTACATTTCAAAGACATTAGCCTAACAGCTGTTACTTACACAAGACATTCCACCTCAGCACCTTGCACCAGTTGTCCCCCATGCCTAGAATGCTCTCCCCACTTAGTCCAAATTCTTCATTACACAAATCACTCTTTCATTTCTTCATCACTTAACTTATTCTATATTTGACACATATGTCTTAGAATTAGATGTTTGGTATTGTTTATATCTTAGCATTTTTAGCATCCTACAAGTAGAACCCTGAAAATCAAGGGTATTTTGGGGGGGTCATTTGTCAATTTCCCCCTTCTGTATGACTTGGACTTGAATTCCAGAGGATTGAATAAGATGATGTGTAAAAATTAAATATAGCTAGTTAAATTTTTGGTGCCAAAAAGTGGTCAGTACAATGATATTGCCCTCTGTCAATTTAATTTTCTTTTGTATATGAATTCAATCCATTTTCCTTTTCTTTATACATATGTATTTTAATGTTTTATTCATGTGGTGGGCCAATTATTGTTTTCTGAGTTTACCATTGTGAGCTTTACTTAAATCAACTATCTGGACTATGTTATCAGTTAAAAGTAACTCCATTCTAACTGATATATACATATATATATATATATATATATATATATATATATGTTTACTATTACCTAAATATTTGTGTTTTCCTATTCCCATGTATTTCATCCATTTCTTTTCCTAGGAAACTAGATTCAATTATACATATCTACATATGTATGTGTGTATATATGTAGCTGAAGGCATATAATATATACATGTATGTATATGTGTATATTTATGTGTATCTCGCATACATGTGTATGCATATATGATACACACACCATATTAGTCACCCTAATGGCTCATTCCACAAATGAGGAAAATCTCAATTAGAAATACCAAGTATAATTGGCTATGTAATCTTCACTAACTGTCTTTACATACTGAAGTGCTCTTCTTTAATAAAAATTTTACTAGACATTAATCTCCTTTTAAAGCTGATGTTTTCTGCCTATATATGGACAATATTACAGGTTTGTCAGTACCTTTACTACATTCCATTTCATCAGTAAAACCCATACTTTCTTTTAGCATTATGGCCGCCTTAAGTACTTTTCTTACTTTTTCCCCAAAATTCAGAAGCCTGTCTTAACACAATATTTCAAGGGATTGCTGTTTTTTTCTTCCTTGTTTTGAACTAAATATGATTATCCTTCACCATTTCCTGGGATATCACCCACTGGTTATTGTCAAGAACAGTATTTTGTGATTTTTACTGTTTGGGTGAAAATAGAAACTGGGAAAATTTCTATTTGAAGTTTTTGCTTCTCTTAAAAATGGGAGTGCATTATTTTTAACTTGAAAATTGATATTTCTGGTTTCTGAAGCAGTATTTATCACAAGTTCAGGACTGTATAGTCTGATTTTTTTCCTCTCATTACAAAGTGTAGCTACCTGACTTAATAATTATAGAATAAGACACCTGGTTCTTAAGGCCCATCTCTTTTTTCCTGATAGTAAAAAAAAAAATTACTAGCAGAAATCCACATGATTTATACCACTGTGTATGGTATACCAAGTGTCTGAACACTTGAAAAAACTTAGAAGATGTCTAGCTACTGATTTTATTATAATTCTAAGGGTCCTTATAGATCCCTTTGCTCCAATCTTATTTAAAAACAAAAAAGAGGAACCAAATGCTTGTAAGTTTAAATGACTCACACAGAGTCTAGTAAAACCACAGAGCAGGTTGACTTGCTTGACCTCCAGACTTCTGACTCCTAGTAGAGTGGACTTTCACTATAGTGTTCTAATAACTATCCTAAATGCCAAGATAATTAATTTGTAACTGCTTATTGACTGACTGAAGATAATCATGTGAGAAAATAATAAAAACAAACCTTACCCCCACCCCAGCTGCCTTCACTGTGACTGGAACACCAAGTTATGATGAGTGTTACTTTCCCCTTAATCTAGCATAGAACTACACCACTCTTTCTCTACTTTGGCCTCCTTGCCACCCCACTGCCATCCCTGAAATCAAACATGTGCCATAGGCCATGGGATGCTTTGTCCACACTTTGAGATGCATACCTAATTCCTGTTATTTTATATCTTTTGCTGTTAGAATTTAAGCTCTTTAAAGTAGGGACACTCTTATTTGCTTGGATGTGCATGCCCAGGGTTTGCGCAGTGCCTAGCACATAGTGAGCAATAAATGACTTATCTGTCTTTTAGGCTGGCTAGCTATGTATATGTCAGTCCTCAGAATAAAGGGGGAGTTTTCTGTTTTCCCACAGGGTCAATATTTTACTAGGTTTTATGTTCACTGTTGTTGATTATTTCCTTTTCTATCCTCAGAGCAATACAAGTTAAAAAGTTGTTTTTTTCATATTAACATAATGGGATGTCTGGCATTTTTCCTCTTTAAGGAAAAGTCTAGATTTGAATAAGAAGACTCCACATTGGTCATTGACCTTTGCATATAAGTTGAGGGCACAGGGCTGTAAGAGTATGTAAGTTTCTTCTTCAGAGATTAACCTTTTAAGACTCCAAATATTAAAAAAAAAAAGACTCCAAATATAAATCTTCACATGCCTAGTTAGCATGTTGCTTCCAAGATTAGTTGAACATGTCCTATGAGGTATATTGCACACATATGTTATCTCTGGATAATAGCTGAGAGATCGTAGGTTCATTTGGATCCTCTGCCATTGCATTGGAACTTTCTGGACAACCTGCTCTCGAAAATAATGGCCAGTTTGAAACCCAGATGACTTGGAGTTTTTGTTAGTCAAATCCAACAGAGTTCTATTTTTAAGTGTTAAAATTAAGCAAAAAATCCATTTTTCTTGTGCTACTGTATTCTAAGGACTTTTTAAAAGGTAAAAGGTAAAGTTCTAATTTCTCTTGTTCAGATGATGCTACCTTATGTGACATGTGCTATTACTTTTGCCTGTCTGCCCTGTTCTACTGTGGGACTAGATATTGTGTCAGTAGGGGATAAAAAAAAAGAAGTAGGCATCTGTTTAGACAGGAAATGAGGTATACAGTTGCCTGGAGATGTGTCCTTAGTGTACAATAGAAATATGATATTGTCTATTGTTATACAATAAGGTAATGTTAGCCTAAAAATGTGATAATGTGTCTCTTCAAGTAATAACATGCTCACAATACCTTAGTAGCTTGCTTCAAATGCTACATTTTCCTTCCTTTTCCTTGGATCCTGATTTGCCCTAATTCTGGTTATAATGTCTCTTTGAGAAGGTAGAATAAAAATAAAATTATGAGGCTTATATTTCAATGTGACTTATGGTATTATACTTATACCTGATATACTTTACTAAATATTGAGTCAAAATAGTTGTTTGCCCCAGGCAGATGTGTAGAGCTACATATTGAATCCTGTTTTTCTCTTGCTCTCTTCTTCTCAAACTGGAATGTCAGAAACAATTCTATAACTTTAGATATACATAGAATGTTTATTAAACTTTATATGACCACTTTTGGGAAAACAGAGGCCTGCACACAATACCTTTCACAACATAATCATTTCCAAACTAATAGCTTCTATCCTATCTAGAACAGAACAACTATCTGAGCAGCCCAACTTGTTAATAATAGCTAATAGCATTTAAATGACTTTTAATATGTGTCAGGCACATGCTAAATATTTTAAAATCATCATCTCATTTCATAATCTATGGCTACTGTGTAGAATAGGGGTGAAGAATCTGTGGCCTTAAGGCCATATGTGGCCCTCTAGGTCCTCGAGTACAGCCCTTTGACTGAATCCAAACTTCCCAGAACAAATCCCCTTAATAAAAGCATTTGCTTTGTAAAACTTGGATTCAGTCAAAAGGCTGTACTCAAGGACCTAGAAGGCCACATGTAGCCTCCAGGCCTTGGGTTCTGCCCTCCTGAAGTAGAATAATGCATATAGAAACCCATGAATGATCTATAGTTTCAATCGCATTTAATTCTTAAATGATAAATTTTAAATTGTTGCCCAAATCATGAAAAGTTTAAATGACTTGCCTGGGGTCATATAGGTATTAAATGTCAGGGGCAGGAATTGAACCCAGATATTCTTGAACACAAGTACCACTGTACAGTCCAGTATCATAATGTGTATCCTCCTTTTGTTTAGATGTGAATATGCAAGAGACCATGCCCTATAGTGGCTATAGTACCACTCCCCCCCCCAATTTATTATTTAATACTTTGTCAATTTATTAAATAACACTAAATTTTGTTTCGCAGTTTTTTCTCCTAGGCCAAAAATAAAAAGTTTTGAAGACAAAGTAGATATCATAGATTATCTGAAGAGAGGCAATTTAATAATGTAATCAGTAGAGGACTGGCCTTGGTGTGGAAAGACTCGGTTCAGTGGTTGGCTGTATTATATATTGACTATTTGACCAAAGGCAAGTCATATACTTTCAGGGCCCCAGGAAGCTCTTAGACCCTAATTTCCTCACTGAGAATTTCCTATGCCAACAAGTTACAGGTACTTCTGTAGCTACTATCTCTACTCTTTACCACCAAAAAAAAAAATGTATGTTTACATACTATTATAGATGATTTGGGGCAGGTTGGTGGCACAGTGTTTAAAGTGCTGGACCTGGAGTCAGGAAGATCTGACCTCAAATCTAGCCTCAGATACCGTGTGATACTAGACAAGTCAACTAACTTCTATCAACCTCAGTTTCCTCAACTGTAAAATGGGAATAATAATAATACCTGCTCCCAAGGGTTGTTGTGAAGATCAAATGAGATATTCATAAAGCACTCGATGTAGTGCCTGGCAAATGGTAGCTGATTAATAAATATTTGTTTTCTTCTTATTTTATAGTTTTGTATATACTTGATGCTTTTATAGACTTCTTTATACATGTATTTATGTTGGGTTTTTTTTAATAGTTTCCAGTATACTTCTTCTCATTTGATCTTCAGAGCAGTTCTGTAAAAGGGTAGCACTGATGTTTTTGCCATTTGTGGAAAAGGAAGCTGAGCCTCAGACAGGTTGTGATGTGACCCAATATCACACAGTATAGTTGGCAGGGTCAGGATTTGAACCCTGGTATTCTTAGCCCCCCCATCTTCTTTCCGCTCCTGTGTATCCTGTCTCTTCAGCTTGCATAGTAACACATGGCTACCTTTTCAGTTTCCTAAGGAAGAAAGAGAATATAAGTCCCAGTAGGCACAGTAATGCCTGTATTCCCTGCAAAGGACAGCATGCCTTGAGTGCAAATATTTTATTATGTCTTTGAGCCAAGTTTTTTTCTTTAGGATCAGATCCAAATTTAAAATCTAACAGAAAAATGAAGTCCAGCATTAAGCATTTTGCTTTATTAGCAACTCTCTAAAAACTCCTCCAGTCCGTCCATAGTTTACTGAGTAGCTGAATCTCAGCATCCCCTTCAGGGAAAGTTGCCCCACTTAATCTGCCCTAGTTATGCTATTGTTAAATGTAGTCTGAGGGGAAATGGGAGTCATATATCTTGCCTGTTACTCCCTCAAGATAGCCGAGACCAGAAGGAAGCAGAAAATTATGCTTTCTAGGTACCAAAATAGGCTATCACTAAAGAAACAAAATAAAGCCAAAGGGATAAACATGGAGAGCAATCTTAGATAGCTTTGGCCATGTCTAACTGTTTCTCTGTCAGCAGGAATGTTAATGATTTTGGACATCTGAAAATTAAATTAACAGCCTAAAAATATTCTACAGAATGAGATAGAATGTGATACATGAAACATAATGACCCCATGGAAATTCAGCCAGTGCACTTCATTCTCTCGTTTAGACAGAGAAGACAACTAGTTAATCATCACTGAGCAAATTAGACAGAGCAAATTAGTTTGCTATATTCCAGAGTCTTAGCTACTGAAAGAAGTATATGCCACTAATTAGAATGAAAATACTCTAAGCATTCTGTTATCTAAAGAGAGGGAAAGAGGAAGGTTGTGGTTTTGTTCCACCATTGCCAAAGCACGAAGCTTCAGTGAGGCAGGTCTAATATTGCATCAGAGCAGGAGTCTATGCCCATATCTCCCCACAAAACAGTATATATTTGACGATGACTTGGATGAGGCTGTAATTTATCTATAATAACAATTCAGGTTCTTTGGGATTCTTTAAACAGTACTGCAAAAGAAACATTAATAAGTGATGGGTCATTCTCTGGATAGGAAATTGAAGTAACTGCTTGCAAGAATTCTCCAGCATGACCCTAGTTTTTGCTTTTTAAAAGTTCCTTGCAGGAGCATGTGCGATAAATATTTGTACTTTTAATTTATCACAAGAGATTTATCTGAAATCATTTTCTGGCCTTAATTAGCATTCATTTGCTTAATTGTCATTCTCATCCCCATCACTTCCAGTTTTTCACTAACTTGAACAATGCTATCTTCTGCTGTTTGCACTTTAATTTAAATTTCTATTAAGGTTTATGAACAGTAATAAGGTCCTGTTTGAATATTCATTAGCTTTTGAATTGTGAGCTATGAAAAGGTGCTTTCTTTTACCTTAATGAAACTGGCACAGCATGGGACTGATCAGTTGTGACATTTGATTTGAAGCATCCAGTGAATTTTCTCATTGTTTATTGACACATCTTGTCCAAACAGCTCCCTCGCAAGTTAGTGGAGTAATGAAGGAGAGAGTGCTGCAGCGGAGCGTCGAGCTTTCCTGGCAGGAGCCGGAGCATCCCAATGGAGTCATCACTGAATATGAAATCAAGTATTACGAGAAAGTAAGTGCTAAGAGCAGCTAAAATGTACAGTGGTGTGCTGTGCACATCATGTCAGCAGACTCTATCAGAGACAAAAGTTGGTAATTATACCAACTATTATCTGTCAGCCATCTATTTGGAGCCACTTCAAAATTCATAGTTAATTTTACCCATTTTTAATAACCATCTCCCAGATTCTCTGGTTAATTATTATAATTATAATTTCTGTGTGTTATATTTGTATATTACACAAATGAAAATAATCCATTTGATAGCATACTTTTCTAGTCAGTTTTAATATTATTAAAAGAATTAAATTCAGCAAGTTTTTTTTTTTAAAATGGAAATTTTAGCTCAACCTTCTCCTCTTTTAATTTTTGTTGTTTGTCTCATGGTTTTGTGTGGGTCCTTAATTCTGAAATATTGGATTGTGCTGTAATTCTGAACTAATATAAAACAAAAAACCTAGCTGCCTCTTTAACTAAAAATGAACAAAAATAGTGATGGAGAATGCAAAGTGTTTTTCTGGACTCTTTTAGCTCCTTCTCTTCATTTAAAAGCTTTTCAACACAAAGTTTATATTATTGCTAGAACTGAAAACCTGTTGTTTTCTTATACTAATCGTGGTTGAACTTTGGTGATACACAAAGTGATCACTGTGGGAATGCTCTTTCAATAAAGCCCACAAGTAAAAGTCAGTCTATTCACGAATTATATGTAGTACCTGTCAAAGAGCAGAGAAACAGTTTTAAGAGAGTTATAAAGTCATGATGTTAATATCAGAACAACTTTGATTTTGTAAAACCAAATATCCAATTGTTGGCTAGTATAGTGCTTTATTTTTTTCTTAATTCAAAATAGCTCCATTAGTAGAATTCAACCAATACAATATCTGCATAGCCTATTAATATTTTATTTTGGATAAATGAGTGGGTGATATCAACATAATATATGTGATCTAATTAGTATTGTTTATGTGAATTACAGTAATTTTATATTTGTAGTTATTAAAATGTGATACAAAAATTGGAACAATTTCCATTCATTCAAACTTTAAAATGTTTCCCATTTGTTGATGTTAGTCAGAAAAAATATTTTTAAAAAGTTAATAATTACATAATTAAGCCCAATAATTGAATGCTGTATTTATTAGCTATAGGTGACCAAAAAAAGTTTTAAAGAACATAGAAAACTGATAACTTGGGCTGCTTTTTACCTTTCCTAAGTTAGATATAGCTCTTCATACACAAACAGCCAATTTCTCTCTCTCTCTCTCTCTCTCTCTCTCTCTCTCTCTCTCTCTCTCTCTCTCTCTCTCTTTCTCTCTGTCTCTCTCTCTTTCTCTTTCTCTTTTTTTTTTTTACAAAACTGGAGCTCATTTAGCAAAAATTAGCTCTTTTTAATAAATAAACAACTTATTTTGTTAACTGAAGACAGCCTATTTCAGCCATAAACTATTGTAGAATTTAGGATATGAGGAGACTTTTTTCTTTAAAGACTAACCTTTAAATGGTACTGTTTTACCATTTATTTATTACTTTGTGTTTCTCCTGGCAAAAGTTACCTTTTGAATATCTCCCTTACTAATCATGAAGACAACCTGACCTTATAGAATCAGCTAGAACTAGAGGGTCTTCAGTGTTTATCCTTTTATTTGCAAAAATTTTTTTTCAGTTAGTTGTAATACTTGTCCAGAGTAACAAAATTCAAGGTGAATTTGATGTTTATTTTTTACTTGGAAAAATAATTTATTACATTGTATTTGAGCATCATAAACCTTATCTTCTAATATAGTGTAGCCTTCTGTTCTTTTAATTCAGGGTATGTATGTTTAAGTTGATAACTTATTTTTTGTTTCATAGATGATTATGATAAACCAATAATGAAATACACATTAGATTAATTCAACCTAGTTAAATCTATAAAATGGTGAACGGATTATCTGACAGAAATTTTCCCTCAAGAACTAGATGTTTTTCTGTTACATAGACTGGTTCATGCCTATACAACTAAAAATATAACCTTTGCCTTGTTATTACCAAAACATGGATTTTTCCTCTATGGAGCTTGGGAAGAAAATATTTACATATTGTTGACACATACACTTAAAGGGCATTAAGTGACATTTACCACATTTAAAAATAAGTATGACACAAAATATAAAATGTGTTATCTTTAAAGTGAACTTTTTCCAGATATGGTAGCACATGCCCATAGACCCTTGTACTGGGAAGTCTAAGGCTGATGGATCACTTGAGTTTGGGAATTCTGAGTTGTAGTAGGGATAAAACAAGTTTGCAATATATCCAACACCAGTTGGGGCCACTGCCTAAGGAGGGGTAAAACCCCAGCCCAGGTTGAAGAACTTCCATGCAAATCACCAATAGGTCCAGGACCATGAACAACTGTTGTACTTCCAGCCTAGGTGAGATAGAGAGACCCAGTCTCAAAAAAATCTGATTGATGAGGTAATTAAATGAAGTGGATTTTTAAGTAACATTGTTCTTCCATTAACTACAGCTAAATCTTAGATAGTACAAATAACGAATATGCTGAAATGTTCAGATGTGTTTGAATTTTCACTATTCAAAATTATAATCATTACATGTAAAATACGGTAGTTAGTTCCAGCCAAAAAGAAACATGCAATGTGAATTTGAATAAGTTTACTACTTCAGGGGATTCATTTTTCACACTAATCGGAACCTAGCTATATAACCAAAGGACAGACACATGCACAGAGTTTTCAGTTGCTTTTTTTACTTGTTTATGTATTTTGAAAGAGCTTGTAAATAATAACTTTGTATTATTGTGTCCAGTTTTGTTTCAAAGCATATCTAAAGGCATGCATGAAAATTGTTTTTTGAAACTTATAAAAAGAGATCAGTAAGGGTTACTAATGGGAGATTCCTAAAATATTTTTCATGTTCAAGGGAAAACATAATCGATTTGCTTTTATTAACCCTTAAGGGAGAAAAAAAAATAACATTTAAAAACTGCTATTAGAGATGTAAGACCCTCCTTCTGCTGAGAGTCTTTTTTCCTTGTTTTAACTCACAGAAAATTTGAGTCTATTTGTAGCTAAATATTCCCTCTTCAAAACATACCCACACCAGCCTCCAAGGGAAAAAAAAATCATGATCGAATTTGGCTTCATGATTAGGATAAAGTGCTTATTTTCTCTCTGGAATTTTATGACTAAAGGCATGTGCTTGCCATTTACATTTTATATCAACTTAGGAACACCTCAGTGAAACAGCAGTGTTGTAACACTCCACAGGGTGCAGTGTAGTCTTTATGAGAACAATACGGCAAATTGAAATAAATGGGCAAGATTTGGTTGTCACATTGCCTGTTTGCAACAATAATTAAATATGCCCTGTAAATATTCTTTCTAGGATCAAAGGGAACGTACCTACTCGACAGTAAAAACCAAGTCCACTTCAGCCTCCATTAATAACCTGAAACCAGGAACAGTGTATGTTTTCCAGATTCGTGCTTTCACTGCTGCTGGTTATGGAAATTACAGTCCCAGGCTTGATGTTGCTACACTAGAGGAAGCTACAGGTAAAATGTTTGAAGGTAATTACCATCAATGCTTTGGATTCTGACCCTCTCTAAGTCTGATGCAATCTCCAAAGATTAATGTATAGTGAGGATCTGGATCAATTTTCATTTGTACCATTTTTATATATAGTCTTTGTAAAGTAAAAAAGAAGACAAAATTTCACATGTATTGTGACACCACTCAAAGAGTAAATTATACACTTTTACATGGACAAGATAAATTTTTAGTTTTATACAATAAATAATAGCTGTTTTAAAATAGCAGTAGTATCAGTAGCTTTTCAGAAGATATGTAAAATAGTTTAAGAACAAAATAATTATGTCTTCCCTTTCTTGAAAAGGGTGGAGTTCATAAAGATAAATTCTGAATTTCAAAAAGCAGAATTATTGAAGAATTTTCAAGGGAATTGGAAAAGAAAAAGAAGGTAAAGTTGTTCCTTACCAAAGAGGTCATTATCTTGATATATGTAGAGACTTTACTCTGAAGAATTCAAAGCATAGAACACATGGTATTAAATTTATAACATCTAATAAGCTGCCAGAAAATGGCTTCTGTGCTTAAGAGAATCAGAAACATTCGTGAAGAAATCGTATGGACTCTTTCTTTTCACGTGTAATCTACCTTTTGTTTTTATGACATATGTATTTGTGATTCTGTGTATGTGTGGATAATTCTTTTACTAGTTATAGGAAAAGGTTTGTGCTCTCATAGGTCATTAGCCCTCTGGATTTAGGGAACAGTAAGAGTTGATAATTGCCAAAAATGCCAATAAATGCCAGGGGGACCAGTGCAGAGTTGAAGAGTCAGTTTGTCTGCAGTTGACATGGTCACATCTACTAAATGAGGTAAGCAGGGAACTAAGTAGGAGTTTCATATAAACAGTTGCTTCCAAGATTTCTGTTTCTTTCATCATGTATTCAATTCAGTTATGTAAGTTTTTTTTCAGTGCTAGGTGATAGGGCAAAAAGACAAAATAAAAAGAGTCTTGAACTCAAAGAGCTTATAATCTACTTTGAGGAAGCAATATGAATCCACTCTGGTTGGAGCTAGATTGTGAAGGACTAGAAATACCAAAGTGAGTATTTTTTATTTTATATTAGAAGTACTATGGACTCACTGAAGTCTTCTGTAGCAGGGGAATGACATGTCAGACTTACACTTTAGGAATATCAATTTGGCTGGTGTGTGGAACATAGACTGAAGAGAGGAGAGATGGAATCTAATGATTAGATAAGATGTCATCCATAGGCTAATGGGACTCAGAATCTGGGAAGCCAAGTTGACTGATTTAATCTGAATCCCAGAGCAGGATTCTTTAGCCATAACTGAAACTCTTCTTTTTAAATGGGACCTCTGAACCCCTTGAACAAGGATTATATCATGTAACTTTAAATCCTTTGTCTGAAGGCATGCTCTGATCAGACTAGCTACTCAGAGTGAGATTGATATACTGAAAACACATGGGTCATTGTCATACTCTGTGGTCATTACAGATGAGAGTGAAGCAACAAATGGGCACTATTCAGGTACTTCAGCCTGGTTTCTAACCTCTTTACTGGAGTCACCTGTCTCCCCGCTCACTCTCATCATCTTGAGTCCTGAAACATAAATATACATAGGGCACATATGGTGATAACATTCTTTGAACTCTGTGAACTTCGGTGATTAGGTACCTTATAAAGGGAGAGAACCATCACAATTCTAATCTTAACCCCAGATTACAGCCATTAAAATAGGTGGATTTAAATCTTTTCATCATTGAGCAATTTTATTTAGACATTTTAGAAGACTTGTAGTATTTATCAGCTTTAAAGCACTAAGGGGCATTAGAGATTAGCAAAAGCAACAACCCTCTCATTTTATAGCTAAGGAAAGTAAAGGCCAAGGAAATGAAATATTTTACCCAAGATCACTCAGGAAGTAGAAGCATTGAGGTTTACTAAAACTTGTTTCAAAAACAAATATAATAGATTTTTGGTTCTTTTGAAAGCAACCAGTGAATAATAAATAGCCAGAGATTTTTGCTTTAAAAAAAGAACTGCTAAATCATTCTGGAAAGCAAAGATATCTTCCACTAAATAGTATATGCATACTACATGATAATGAGAAGTCAAAAGTGATCGATTCATAATAACATGCAGAGTTGGTAGGGAATGAGGACTGTCTTGCCTGAAAATTAAGAATAAGGACATGTATGTGGTACTCAGGATTGGGGGGGAGGGAGGAATATGAGGGAGCTGTTCTTTACCTGGCCTATTTTCCCTTCTGTTTTATGAATTATGTTGGGCTAAAGTTCAGGGTTTATTTTTTCTTTGTTTATTATTGAGGGAGATGCTTCTGTTGAGTCTGAGCTACCTACTTAAATTGACATTGGCTCCCCTATCTTTACAAAGTAGGAAATCAAAATTGTATTCTTTATGAGTATATTTGAGTTCACTATATCAGAGAAATCACAGGAACAGTCGCTATGTACATGTTGCTACAGAAGCTGCCTAGGCTTTTGCATGTTAAAATATTTATAGACATTCTCAGTACTCTGCGAAATGACATGAATCTTGATATCTGATTTTCATGAAAATTGAAGAATTATAAAATAATTAAAATCAGTGTAATTTATATTATTCACCTTTTTGTTTCATCTATTTTTGTAGATCTTTGTAGAATTTGAGAGAGTATATCTGAGAAATATTCTTAGTCCTTAATCCATAAACAACTTTAAATTGCTTCTTTTGCTAACCATATTGTTCACTAAGAATGGTCACTTAGTAATGGTCTTCCCGGCCTTTTATTATTGTTATAAAATATGGCCAAGCAACAGAAACAATTTTTAATATATTTGAAATAGAAAGTATACAGACAGAACTGTAGGCTAGACAAAACAAAAATGGAAAATTGCCATATACTGAGGCAGGCAATTTAGGCTAATATAAAGATCCAGATCTGACTCATTTTAAGGGGAAAAATATCATTGTTTCTTAATTGTAATAGATAGCTAGAAAGAAGAGAATTCGTTATGTTTGTATACTAAAGCAATTATTAAAGCATTTTGAAAATAAGTTTCTGTGGTTGTTGGTAAAATAAAAAGTTACCGCAATCTAACTTTTATCACTGATGCCAGTTCCTCTCTATCATGTCTTCATCAAAGCTCCAAATTTCAACATGGTATTGCCCTTTTAAGAGGCATCCCACCTGGTCAGGAAAGACCACAGTCTTTTCTTCTGTGTTTTATGGTTGCAGCTCCTCTCTCAGGAGAGGAGGGGTTACAAAATTTGGGAGGAGGGGTTACAAAAATGGCTTATTAAAACAATACTTTTGCTTATATTAGCAGCATTTATTAAGTTACTTAAGATTAAAAGAATTCTTAAGTTTATTTGTTTGGGGCCTAGGGTAAACAGGTAAATGAAATCTAGTTAATTGAACTTTGGGTTATCTTAGTAATTAGAAATTGTTCTTGCTTTTAACCTTGGTGTTAAAAAACTTTTCAAAATAATGTCTGTTTCTCTGCTTTAATAAATTGAATAGACTTGGCATAATTTGAACCCTTTGTTATTAAAATAATTGTTGATATTGCAATACTTCAGGTTAATCCTTCAGAATATCTTTCTCATTGTACAGTAGTATTCAAGCAGGAATTGATTGGTTAAATATGTATTGATCCTGTTATATGCCCTGGAAGTCTTTGTTGCTTACTACATGCCTACTATCAGAAACATTTTGCTTTGACCAGGCAACTTTGCCTAAAGCAGGAGTGGATAGGTTGTTGTTCTTTTAACTAGTCGATTGAAAGCTAAAATAGATTTTTTGGGGAACATTTTTGTTCTACTTTCATGAGACAAATGAAAAAACGAGTTGGTATCACAAGCTTATATTTAAGAAGCACGTCTGGGACAATTGCAATGGAGAAAATTGCATAGCAAATCAAGGAAGCAGAGGCAGCTAGGTGGCACCACCAGTGAACAGAACACCGGCCCTGGCCTCAGGAAGGTCAGAGTTCAAATCTGACTTCAGATACTTGATACTTATTAGCTGTGTGACCTTGGGCAAGTCACTTAATCCCAGTTGCCTTGCCTTCCCCCCTCCAAAATTTTTTATTTTAAATCAAGAAAGCAGAATTCTTGATCCAACTCAACCATTAATGGTGTGACCCTGGCTTTGATGTTGAACAAGTCACTTCACCTCTCTGAATCTCTGTTCATCTGTAAATTGGGAGATTAAATAATAGCTAAGGTAGAGTCCTTCAAACTCTAACATTGCCTGATATTCTTCATATCATTGGATAAGTACAGATGATGTCCAGTATGGTTGTCCAGTCCTAAAAGGCAGTTTGGTATAAGAGTACTAGCTAGAAACCCAGAGGATTTTATTTAATTCCTTCCTTTTTCACTGATTAGACCTTTGGCAAATGACTTAACTTTTCTGGGCCTCAGTTTCCTCATCTGTAAAATTATAAGATTGGATTAGATGGCCACTAAAGTTCCTTCTAGCTTTATCATCTGTGACCTTATGATTCCATGCCTTTTACATTTAAGTTAGTGCACAAAGATAACTGGTATTTATACTGATCACCCTGTAACCTTTCAAGATACCAAAGTGCTTTATGATCAAAGAGAAATGAATTGTGCTCAATATAACTTTATTTCATTTCATTTTATTTTTTGCTAAACTAATGCTTTGAAAAGTAGGAAGCTGTGGGGCCACTAGGTAGTGCAGTGAATAGATCACAGGCCCTGGAGTCAGGAGGACCTGAGTTCAAATCCAGTCCTAGACACTTAACACTTACTAGCTGTGTGACCTTGGGCAAGTCACTTAACCCCAATTGCCCTGCCTTCCCTCCTCCAAAAAGAAAAAGAAAATTAGGAAGCTGAGCAGTGTATTTGTATGTTACATCTAACCCGTTAATCAGAACAGTCTCTTCACCAGTCAGTCACTCTAGGGAAAAAGTATAAAATTTTAAGATGTACGTAGCAAAATGATTGTTGTGCTTATAAATTAGGCAGTATCACTACATCCCAAACTTCCTTTGCAGAATCCATTTGTGATGAAATAGACTGTAATTTTTGCCACCAATGTTGAATATGGAAAGATTGGAATTCATATTTATGCCTGATTCAAAAAGTGAATGATGCTGAGAGACCTTTTTCCAAACTTCTCAGCCTTAACTATATATAGAAAAGAATAAACAAAGACACACAAATTCCAATTCGCCATTTATCTTAGTCCAAATCTCAAATTGGAGGCTGTTTCTGAAGCTAATGAGAGTATTGAACCTAAGACAAGCAGAGAATTAGACTCATGGGACACAATCTGATTTGTGGAAAACTATTTCAACCCATATGTGTATAAATCTTTCCACCCACATGAACAGAGCTCCTCCATTTTCCTTCCTCTCAAAATATATTTGAAGAGGCAGAATAAGAAAGAGGGAGGAAAACACACCAAACACTTGAAAGTAGTCTTTGGTCAGTTGTTTAACAATAGGTAATAATTCAGAGATTAAAGCTTAACAGTTGTGTTTTTCTGCTCAGTTCCCTGAGGGATGAGGGAGGGAAGGGAATGAAGCAGCAGGTGCTGAATTAGAGAGTGTATGTAATGACCTCAGTTCAGAAACTGTGTCTAGACCAGAGATGGAAGATGTTTTCACTATCTGATGCATTGTCAGAGTATACCTGTTGCCAGTATGTGCAAAGATGACTTTAGATAATTGGAGTCCACAGAGGTGGAGCATGCAAATAAATCACACTTTCAGGGAAAAAAAAAAGAAGGGTCCAATAGAAAGAACTTTGTTTCCCACTGTTTTGAGGCTTGGTGAGATTACGTAACATTTACTACTCCTACTCTATCGGGAGACACAGTCCCTTGTCGCTGCAGAGAGGGTGAAGGATTTTCCACTCACTTTGCCTTGCATCAAAGTGCAGATGTTGATTGCTTCAGAAGAAAGCCCTGTTCATTTTCATGGCATTGCAAATTATAAGGGAGTACTTCCAAACTGGATCTTACAGTGGGATGAGCACTCATCAGTTATTGTTTGATGTGTCTCAGATGGGTAAATGAAGTTTATTGTTCCCCATTGTTTCAGTGAGGAATGAATATTTAAAAATGAAAAGAAAAATATGATAATCATGCTGTTCCTCTTTTATTTTTGCCTTTGTAATTTCCAGTGCCAAACACAGTGCCTGAAGTCTAGTAAGCTTTGAATAAATTCTTATTGAATCTAACCTAAACTAACCTAACTGAATAGAGCAAAAAACAAAATAAAACAAACAAACAAACAAAAACCTTAATCAATTTGGGGGCAGTCGGAGAAACATAAATCAGGATTGTTGTAAATCCACTATTTTAGAATTGTGAAAAGGTACAAGCAGTAATTTCAGGAGTTCAGGCATCTAGGTATCTTCCAATGTCCTTTTCACTGGGCAGTTATCTCTCATTTGTAAATTTACATTTGAATTAAAATGAAGGCTTCTAAAGAAGCTTTAGCTCCTACAAGCTCCTTAAGAATGCTTGTAGGAAAAAAAAAAAGTCTTGTGTAATAGTATCGTTTTCCCCTATAATGTTGTTTACTATTTTTACACTTAGAATGCACATTTGTAAAATATAAGGTAAATTTCAGCCAAATATATTAACTATGATAAGTCTTAAATGTATTGAGACATTATTTGTGTATTGCTTTAATTTTTACAGTGATGATCAAAAAATAAAATGATCGCATGTATCCTCATATGACTTCGAAAAAAAATTAAAATATCTCCCTCAGAATGGCTATAGAAATTTCAGATGCTATTGTAAATAAATGCATGTTGACTAATTGATTTCTACTTTCACTGTTCCCATTGTACCAGTGAGGAATCAAAGCATGTTTTTCTGTTGTTCAGTCTTTTTACTTGTATCCAACTCTGGGTGACACCATTTGAGGTTTTCTTGGCAAAGACACTGGAGTGGTTTGCCACTTCCTTCTCCAGGTCATTTTACAGAGGAGAAAACTGAGTGCAACAAGGTTAAGTGACTTGCCCAGGGTCACACAGATAGTAAGTTTCTGAGGCCAGATTTGAACTCAGGTCTTCCTGACTCCCTGCCTGGTGCTCTAACAAAGCAAAGAGGGGGCAAATTACTTGGTCCTATTTACATAGTGAGCCAACAGCAGAGCAGTTTAAAATCTGGCTCCCTTGACTTTCTAATTTTCAGAAAGTGTATGCTTATTCAAGAAGATAGTCTAAGTTCTTTAGCTTCTAAACTGTGAAATTAATGGCAAATCTTATATATCTCAGCTATGTCTACCTATAAAATTTATAAAAAGTATATTTCTTTAAAATATTTTATTAGTAAACTAATATCATATCAAAGACTCCTTTGACAGTCTGTTGAAGCCAATGGACCCCTTCTCAGAATGTTTTACAATTTATACGATTACAGCGGAAATCAATTATATTGAAATAGAGTTAGGAAGTTTAAAAAAAAAGTTCATAGACTCCAGACCCCAGATTAAAAACTCCTATATTATAGACAAGTAAATAGACTGCTATGATTCTTACTATAAGGGTTTATCTAACCCAACCAGTGCCTCTACATATTTTTGAGTTATCCTCTGGTACTTTTATCTCTCTGCAGCCACGGCTGTCTCCAGTGAACAGAATCCTGTAATTATCATAGCTGTGGTTGCCGTGGCAGGAACTATCATTCTGGTCTTCATGGTATTTGGCTTCATCATTGGAAGAAGGTATAGCACACAGTTCCACACATTTCTAGCTTAACTGGTTTAGTCTTTTCTAAGCTGGACCAAACTGTAACTTGTTAGATTCTGATATGTGAAAATTATTAAATCATAATGAAAATGTTCCTCATCATAGCTGAATAAAAGCTATGTATTCAATGCAGATGAGTAGCTTGGGTCCTGGCATTGTTTTTGTTTTTGGGGTTTTTTGGTCACATGGAGGAATATGTCTCATACGGGTTTTTGTAATAAAAAATTTGGTTAACTTCAAGTTATATTTTTTGCATATCCAATGCAAAGTACCTAGGAAAACTATTTTAGTATTGAACCTAATTGAGCAACAATATTTGGAGATGTGAGCCCAGAGCTAAATTTAAAATAATCATGTTTTTCAGTTGAGAAATTTAGAACCATCGCTCATTTGGAGAACAAAAAATAAGACTTTTTCTTTACTCCCTTGAGCTTCAGAGCTTTGAAAATTAATGTGCCATAATACGTTCACTTTTTCTTTATGGGAACTAACTCCCTAACATTAGATGTATTTTGTTATATGGGAGATTTGATTTTCTAAATTTTAATTTTTTTGTGAGTAGATGAAGAATATGTTCCTTACTTGAATTTTTTTATTTCATTAGAAAACTTAATAACCATCAAATAAGATTTGGATACTTGAAGTGTGAATGTCTAAATGTCCATATTAGATCATAAACATTTTCCTCTCCTCCCTTTTTTTAGGCACTGTGGCTATAGCAAAGCTGATCAAGAAGGAGATGAAGAGCTTTACTTTCATTGTAAGTGTTTGGCTTTTCTTTATTAATACATAGCCAAATTATAATAGAGACTTGATTAGTGGTAATAATTACATGGAAAAAATTACTAAAGCATCATGCTTGGTTTTAAATTAAAAGCTTTAAATGAATGCCCCAAGAGCATTTAAATGGAAAATTTGGAATGAAAAAAAAATGCATGCTTCAATTGAAAAACAAATAAAATGTATGCTGAAATAAACCCTTTTCATTCGCTAGGATTTGATGCACTTGTAGGCTATGCAGTTATTTTTCTTTGGCATTCTCTCCTTCTGTGGTGTTTTGCCTAAGTATGTCACACCATCCTAATGATTCCCCATGAGATCTTATAATTGATAGCTGCCTGGCCAAGTGACTTTCCTCAGGCAAGCTTCTCACTGGGAAACGTGGGGTCACCATGTCACCCCACAAATAATGTTAAGCTGGTCAAGGATGCTCTCTGTTGTTACTACTCTAAACTTTATATTACTGATAGATATCATATAAAATATAGCTCGTGTAAATAGCACAGGAAATATAAGGCACATAATTACTTTGTTTTCTATCTTGTGTTTTTAAGATATATATCTTATTATGAAAGTTCATATTTCTATATCAGCATATTATGTCAGGATACTTTTCATACCATAAAATTTGTATGTTCTTGAAGTCAGTAAGTTTTAGGTACTTTTAAATTCTGGGCCCAGAATTTGCCATTCTTTTTTGCTAGATATCATGTAAAACTTTTAATTAGCTATATAGAGAATCTTGACAATAGAAATAAGGGGACGTAAGACTATGTACAAATATTGATTTTATCCAGAGAAAAATAAAAGTATGCCAATAAAGCATATCACATAATTCATTTCAGTTTTGACACCAAATAATTTTATTTTTATTATAAAAAGCCAGTGTCCTCTTTTCGCTGAAATAAAATAATAGCTATACCATTCCATTCTTTGCCCCTACCAGGTGTAATCTTGTTTTATACTGGTTGGCCAGGGATAATGGTAAAAAGGCAGATCTCAAAGAAGTGGCATAAAAATGACATCTGTCATTGCTTTTTATTTTAAATACTGGATTTTAAATGGTATGATAGTATTTAACAAGGTTATGTCATGTAAGTTTCTTATGGTCACTAACAATAAATGAGTGTGAACAAAATGGTAGCATCTAGTATTTGAATGAAGGAATTAATAATTTCAAAAAAAACTGAAAATGCTTGACAGGAGACCAATATTTTGATGATGTGCCCCTATTCCCTTTAAATGTCAGACTTTTTACCTGTCAGATCCATTACTCACCCATAGTTGGTGTTCCCCCTTTTTAGAGAAAGGGAGTATTATATCACTTAAAAACTATCTTCTAGCAGTTGACCCCTGGAAAGGGTTATGGCTGCTATACAATGAAAACAGAAGATGTCACTTCATTCTTTGTAACTGTATCCCCCGAGTGTCTGGCACATAGTAGGTACTTAAAAATTTTTATTGGTTTGATTTTTCAGATCTGCCACTCCCAACTAGACTCTGATCCGCAAGCTAACTCTAAAATGACTTTTCTTATTCTTAAACTCCTATATTTCAATTTTCTTAAAGTTAGAGAACCCTTAGAAAACTCAAAGGAAGGTTTTTCTCCCTGACCTCCATAAATGGAAGGAGCATGGGCAATACGTCCCAGAAATTAAAGAGAGGATCAAAATGAAAATATCTCAGTTTTTAATGTGTCATATATTTGATACTGTTTACGGGGGAAGAGGGCATGATAAAACAGATCCTTTCATATTTGACTTGTGATTATTGGTGTCACACAAACAGAATGAGGGTTCTCACTTGTCAGCAACAAGTATTTTTTCAAGTACCTAAGAAAAGGAAAGTAATAATAAGGTATCACTTACATGATGCATTTCAATTTGTTTCCTTGTAATATTGCATTTTGAAACTGAAGTAAAATTGGAATTCCAACAGTTGCCTAAACACCATATGCTGAGTTGTCATCGCCCAGTTTTAATATTTTAATGCCATCCATTTATTTCACATTTGACATTCAGTTTTGGACTAGGAAAAAACAATTATGTTTATTTCCTTCAAACATAGGTAAAATGAGGTTGCTATACGGTAACAGTTTTCATTGACAGCCCAAAATGTGAATGGTGCTGGTTTTCAAATGTTTAACTTTCTTTGGAATTGAAAATCAGTTTAAAACCACCCACACTTATACTTGAAACCAAGAAATTGGCCAGAATACTGAGAGATTGTGTCAGTCATTTCTTTCTTACTTGTTTCAGTATATCCAGTTACTCCCAATCCAAGAGTCAGAAAAAATCTCCCAGAGCAGTGAACATATGATATTATTGATGTCTTAGGATATTTGTAAATCACTCCTTTTAGAGAATACTTGTTCAGGATCACTGGGTGGAAATTCTGGCATTGAATTTACTCTGATGACTGTATCCAGAGTGGGGGTAAAGTATAACACTAGGGTCACCAGCTATTTACAAGTTGGTGTCTTTTCATTCTTTTCATATATGTACAATTTTCTGTAAGACACCAGATTGAATTTTCACAGCAACTTGAAAGCAACCATTTAACTGGCTTTTAGAGCACTGGATTTAATAGAATGTCCAGTCTTTTATTTCAAACCCTCTCAACTTTCCATGGCCCCAAGTGCTACATTTAAAGGTATAAACACAATGGAGGAGTTTTAAGTGAAGCAATTCCAATTTACATTTTGTTTCCTCCTACCATTTTCTTTTAACAATGTCTTCGAATTCAAGCCAGCAATATTTCATGTTGGTATGCCAAAATAGCTTTGGCCTGTCAAAATGTTTTATGACAGCTTGAATAAAGAACCATCAGAGACACATTTGAGATGCAGAAGGTTACCTCCAATCTAGGCCCCTTATCACAAAAAAAAAAAAAGAGAAAAGAAAAAAAAAAAGACAGAGAGAGAGGATGGTTCATTCTCCATCTGCCTGCCTGAAAACACAATATAGGAGGTTAACCTATTGTTTTCTTCCCTTCTCTCTCTCTTTCTCTCTCTCCCCCTTTCTCCCTGTCCTCCTGCTTCTTCTCTCTTTTCTCTTTCTATCCTCTCTCTCTGCTTCTTGTCTTCCTCTTTTCTTCTTGTTTTATTTTTGTTGTTCAGCTTTAGTGACAAATGAACATCTGTCAGTTCTATAAACTGCAGCAAAAAAAAAATATATATATATATATATATAAAACAATCAAATTTGGATAAACAATCAACTCCATGAGGACAAACCTAGAGTTTCAAAATTATTCCATTCTTTTCTTTATATGTTTCTATTTCATTTTTCATTATGCTTTTATCTTTTTTCAAAAAAATCAAACAATTCAATTCCATAAGCATTTATTAAGTACCTACTATGTGCAAGGAACTTAATAAATGTTTAATATTTGATGACATAAACACACTTAAGTTGTGGTATGATATGTATGGAAATACATTATTTTTAAAGCATTAAGCTTTAATTAAAAGATTGTTCAGTTGTTTCCTTAAACAATGGAACTACTGTTTTAAGTTCTGACATAATTTTTTTTTCATTGCATTAGTTGACCAAACAGTATGCCAATCATTTTTTATCTACATCTTTAATCAAACACTTAGATTGGGAACACGTGATTATGAATGGATTCAATTTAAACTTGTCACAATCGTTATTTGTTACCTGCATGTACTGGGTATGATTTAAAGATGATTTTTATCCCTAAAGCCCTATGTGGTTAAAACATGGCTGACTTTAAGGAGGACAATTGCCTCCTCCCATGTAATAGTTAAGATCTGCTAGAGCCCCGGGACAGAAAATCACTGGAATTGTATTCCATGGTGCTCCCTCCAAAATTCCTCTATTCCTGATACCTGGTCACCAGATCCGAAGTGCAGCCTGAATTTTCTTGTCATTTGCCCAGCCTTCACTTCACTTTGTGCTCTGTAGATCTGGCCTCAATTGCCCTTGAAGCTGGAGTACAAAGTATGTCTTTTGTGTATACCTCTTTGATTCTGTAATCACAGCCACTAGCATCTTGTATTAATTTTATGTAAATGTCAAGAGTGGTTGAACTTTTTTATATATACAAATAAACCAAAAAGCAAAAGGAAAATGTCTAAATTATTTTAGTATTGCTGTCAAAGAAGTAAATGAACTTTGAGTTAAATTTCTTCATTTTCATATTATAGGCATTTTGCCTGCTACTTATTTTTTTTTGGAATCACCAAAATGTACCCGAGCCAATTTCAAGGCATCAGGGACACAGAGAAGACGTTCACAATATGGCAAAATATGCCGTGATAGCAGGGAATCTGAGTAGTCACCAAATCAGATAAGAAGTTGCCAGAATATTTTGGTGGATATCTTTTTTTTTTCATTCACTAGGAAAAGAATGCAGTTTAGCCCTGTTTGAGCTGGATCCCAAGCTTGCCTATAGCTCCAGCATACTGAAGTAGTCTGTTAAAACTGCTCTGAATCAGGTGGTGTGGCTGCAAGCTCACTGTTCCAAGGAGCACTCTGCATAATGAAATTCCTGGGCTGACTGCACAATAAGTGCTTTGCTTCATCACAGTCATGCTTTCTTACATCATTACAGTTAAATTTCCAGGCACCAAAACCTACATTGACCCTGAAACCTATGAGGACCCAAATAGAGCTGTCCATCAATTCGCCAAGGAGCTAGATGCCTCTTGTATTAAAATTGAGCGTGTGATTGGCGCAGGTAAGGCTGTTGTGGCTTCCTTATTCAGCTGTTCCATTTAGCCAAGATCGAAAGTCATACATCATAATGACAGGCAAATAATTATGCCTCATGTATAGAACTTTTGCATTTACTGAAGCTGTTGGGAGCAATGAACCTGCACTTATAAAAATCTTGAGAAAGTGAACCATGTGGCACAAAGAGCTCATATACTTTTGCTCTTCTGTTGGCTTAAAAAATTTGGAGTTTTATAGATGATAAAAAAGTAGCTGTAACTTGTAGCTCAGGAAACAATTTGGTGGCACATTTTTTAAAAATTCAACAAGTCCCTAATTATATTTGTCTAGGATATAAATTTAATTTACTTCTTTGAGCATCCACCATTTTCTGAGGACTTCACATTTCAAATTTATTTCATGTGTGCACAAGAATACAACAAATATGTTTATTGTTCAAGGTATGTAGTGAAATTGGCTATTAGTCAGCTACTTCTCAATTTTAAAAAAGCCTTTATATTTTTCTTAGCTAAATGTTAGTTCATGAAAAAATAGATGCTTTGAAACCAGGATGCTAATTTCTGACACAAGCTGTGCACATGAATTACAGGCTTCTTGTTAAGATCTTTAACAAAGTTTTAGCTTTTATCTTTGGTGGTGGAGGTAGTGACAGTGGCAATGTTCAGGGTTCCTTCATATGTTATAATGATTCTTATATAACCAGCACCCAGTCTAAATATTCAACCTTAAAAAAATCCAGAGTTTTGCTAAATAACCCATTGTTTATATCAGTTAAGGAACTATCACATAGATTAGGCTAGTGAGGTTGTGTGAGTGGACAAAAATGTCCCTCTTTTTAAATCACTTTATGTTTGATTTAATTCACACCTTCCATTTCACAAATGGCTTCATTGTGTTTGCATTACTTTCAGACGTGAGGATAAAATTAGCCAGCAGCAGGGATGATGTCCATTGTAACCTAGACAGCTTTGCAAAAGCTTTTGAATAGAAATAGGTGCTTTACAGGAAAATGTGTGATTTAGAAGTTTGCTCCATTTACTTTGCAAGAGTGAATGTGACATGGAATGAGTAGCGATTTACATGTATCTGCTTACTGTTTTACCTCAGGAGAGTTTGGAGAAGTCTGCAGTGGCCGCTTGAAACTGCCAGGGAAGAGAGATGTTGCAGTAGCCATAAAGACCCTGAAAGTTGGTTATACAGAAAAACAAAGACGAGATTTTTTATGTGAAGCAAGCATCATGGGGCAGTTTGACCACCCTAATGTTGTTCATTTAGAAGGGGTTGTCACAAGGGGTAAGTACCGCTTATATCTTTTACTTGACTAATGAGCTGAATGACAGAAATTGCTTTGGTGTATGCATGGTCAGAAATCCAAATTAGGAACATATTTGCATTCTTTTAATGGATTTTCTCTTGATGTCTAACTAAAACAATACCTATTTTATACTACATCCTGAGGGGAAGCAATAGGAAAGGGCATGCATGATCAGGAAATGGACATATTTTGTATTATACATTCATACATCTATAAGTATGTATACTTACACATGCATATACAGTTTTTACTTTCATTTTACTAAAAAGGTCATGAAAAAAAAGATGTACTTTCTTAGGTTTGTACATATTATCTAAAGTGTCGCTTTCTCCCGAGTTCTGTGCTCACAGCAGGAGTCAAGAGAACACTCTGACATTTTGATTTGTATGGTTTAATTTTGTGAATCATGACCATGCTCCATGCAGACATTTAAAGACTTATTAGAGCTTAGTAACAGTGCTGGAGGCATTAGAAACACTCATATTTCAGCTCTTCAACCCTAAAAAGAGCAACATGTGCTTTATACACACATACGTATGCACACAATGGCACTTCCAACATAGGCTGCAGTTTCTCAGAATATACTGTTCCTTTCCCCCCTCTCCCCCTTGCTTTTTAGGGAAACCAGTCATGATTGTAATAGAATACATGGAAAATGGAGCCCTTGATGCATTTCTTAGGGTAAGTAACTTAAAATACACACTACTTCAAAATAGACTCTGCATGCTACCAACTGAATGTCACAAACTATTTTTTGCAGTGTAAAATGTGAACATTATAAACATGAACAGATCGGGAATTTATATGAACAAAATCAGATTAAACATCAGGGGACGAGACAGCCTTAAACTAAAGCTTTTCTGAACGTTTAAGTGGTACAATGTGGTAAGGCAAAAGTGGTTTTCATTACTGCTAGATATTGAAGTTAAGAACAGATTACCTGAAGCCCCGTAGAGGGAACACATGAACACATGCTACAAAGTAGCATTTCATTTGTTCAGGATGGTGGAAGTCGTCATAAAGATATCAAAATAGAATACAGGGGAAGTTCTAAGAAGATGAGAAAAGTGGCAGAGTAATGCAGTGATCTCTGGTAGAAACCACAATATGACTGTGGAGTGTCTTTGGTTATTCTGACAACAAACAAAGGCAAGACAGAAAATGGAGAAATGCTGTACAAATTATTTAGAATAATTTAATGTGATGTGGTTTGTTTCATAAATAAGTTCTAAATAATTTTTGACTCTTTAGTCACAGTTAGTTACATGCCTTTAGTCCCAACATGGATATAAATGTCAGCTTTCAACTATAGACTAGAATGGCAGGCAGAATTCTCTTTTACGGTAATAAAAACAACAATAGTGGCTCGCATCTATATATCGTTTTAAGATTTACAAAGAACTTTTCAAATATGATCTCATTTGATCTTTACAACGAACCTAGGGGGCAGGTGTTACTGTTATACTCTTCTTATCGATGAGGAAACTAAATTGGTCAGGCTAAGTGACTTTGCAATTGTCACATAGCTAGTAAGTGTCTGAGGTCAGATTTGAGTCCAGGTCAAGGGCTCTATCCACCCACCGTACCACCTCGCTGCCTGCACAAGATCAAGTACAAAATTATCATGATAACAATAGCTGACATTTATATACTGGGTTTAACATTTTTAAATTGCTTTTCTCATAACATTGCTGACCCAGTAGTGTGAGGTACGAACTGTAAAGTGTTATTATCCTAACTCTGCAGATGTTAACACTGAAGCTCAGGCAAGTTAAGTGATTTGCCTCATTTCACATATTTAGTAAGTGGTAGAACTGGCACTCAAACTCGGCTCTTCTGACGACAGTTTCAGGGCTCTTTTTATTCTACTATACTTCTGCACTATTTTAGATTTTTCCCCCTTTATTTAGGATTGGGTAGTACAGCCCAGAGGTGGTCCTTAATCTTCAGTCACTCCACAACTCATGCCCTAAAAAAAAGAAATCATAGGACCATAAAAATTTCTGGATTGGGAATACATGCCAGGCCTACAGGCTATCGAACACAAAGACTATTTCAAATCCCAATTCCCCTAAACCCATTTTTGCCACAGATATTTAGATGACTGACCTTATAAATGACAAGAAATAATCCAACTCAGTCATTGCCATTACCTCCCACTCCCATGTTTATATGTTTAAGGACTGGATTAGACTTAGAAACCAATCAGAATTTCCCTCTTTTGCCTTTCACTGAATCATTCTTAAGGCATTAAATAGTTATAAAGAAAGAATTGCCAATAAAAAAAATTAATGTGTATGTTTGGAAAAAAACTACTGCCATAACTCAACCCAACAATTTTGGGGCAAGGATGGGAAACATAAGATAACATTTGTTTTTGTGAATCTCTTTATATTATTTTGGAACATTTGTGCCTAATTCTCCAGAACAGCCTTTTTCTAACAGCTTTTATGTTTGGCTGTGCCCACCCTCATGGTGGGCTTTTTCAGCTTTAATTATCTGCCTTGGCTATTGACGTTTATGACAGTGACCAGATGATTGTTAAATTCCCATTATGTTCTGTGCTATCTGGATACAGTCTATGTAGCCGATAAGCTCTAAGTTTATCCTTTTACAAGTGTCTAATATGGTATGGGAATTCAGTAAATAATTAATTGCTCCTCTCTGACTAGGGAAGATGTATATAGTATATAGAAAATATCCCATGATGACATTTTCTCCAACAAAGTCGAGTTAACTGGATTTAAATTGTTGTCTTTCCTACAGAAACATGATGGGCAATTTACAGTCATTCAGCTTGTAGGAATGCTGAGAGGGATTGCTGCTGGAATGAGATATTTGGCTGATATGGGTTATGTTCATCGGGACCTTGCAGCCCGCAATATTCTTGTCAACAGTAATCTTGTTTGCAAAGTGTCAGACTTTGGCCTGTCCCGAGTTATAGAAGATGATCCAGAAGCTGTCTACACAACTACTGTAAGGATTTTTTTTAATAAAATTTTTTTAATAAAAAAAATTTTAATTTTTTTTACTGTGATCCTTCCTTCATGTTCTGCGTGTATACTCCATATTTTGCCATTAACTGAAATGATTTTAAAAATTATAATGCAGCTATAATAATCTTCACAGGACTCTAGAAATGCAACACTAACTACATGCTTTTAAAATAATGGAGCATCCCTTGTTTTAGAGAAATAATTGATCTTCCAGAAATCTATATACTCAATACTAAACAGGCCAAACAATTTTGGACTCATAAACATATTCATCATGTTTTATAGGGATATCTATACAAATACCATATGCATGCTCACAAATCAATCCAGTCATAATAAGTTAAGAAGGCATTCTGTCTTAAATGATTATTGTTAAGATCATTAGTGATGATTTGTGGATATTGTTCTCGTTTTTGCTTTTTATCATGTATGTGATTACTGCTAATGTAAGTATGTGTAGCACCACTTAAAATATCCTCTAGTCTATTGTACCAGAAAGATAGGAATAGGTACTAGACCTCTGATTTTATTTCACTGGTGTAGAGAATCCTGGATGAAGAAAATCTCGCTACCAATGTAGGTAGGCACTTTCTCCATAACTTAAGCGATTTGCCTAGATCACTTAAAGGTTAAATGACTTGTCCAGGGTAACACAATCAGTATATGTTAGAGATGGGATTTGAACTCAGGTATTACTGGCTCCAAATTCAGTTTTCTGCCCAACACAGCATGCTGTCTCTCTAATTGAGTGTGACTATCTAATTTGACCTTCAGGACACTTCTGCCAGGAAGGTGTGTGTGTGTGTGTGTGTGTGTGTGTGTGTACATACATATATGTTTATGTGGATTATATATATACATATATATGTATATATATAATCCATATTTTATCCCACTGGATACAAAAGAAGGTTCCACTTTATATTTTATCCCACATTATTACAAATAGTATCATAAATTCAATCATATTATGACTTCCTGCCACTTCAATCCTTCCTCCATTCAGCCAACAAAGTGATTTCCCTAAAGCACAAATGTAATAAACATGTCACCCTTCATCCTCATCCCACCTCAGGAAACATCAGTGACTCCCAATAGCTTCCAGGATTCAAAGCCCTTCATGATCTTCCCATCTACCTTTTCATTCTTATTACACTTCACCACAGACTCTTCAATAAAACAACTTCCTTGCTGTTTCATGGACAAGATCCTCCTCTTTGCTCTAGGCATTTTCTTTGGCTGTCCTCCATAAATGGAATGTTCTATTGCTTCTTGGCTTCCTTTAAGTTCCATACCTTTCATAGGAAGCCTTTCCCAACTTCTTTTAATTCTAATGCTTTCATTTTTAAAACTGTTTCCTGTTTATCCTGTATATAGCTTGTTTGTACACATCTGTTTGCTTGTTTTCTCCACCTTTAGATTGTAAGATCCTTGAGGACAAGGACTGTCTTTTGTCTCTTTTTGTATTTCAAGCTCTTAGCAAAGTACCTGGCATATAGTAGGCTTTTAATAAATGGTTATTTTTTTGACATTGATTTATGGACATGAGTATGATGGATATATCATATGCATAATCATATATAATTAATTGCTAATCTCTTTTTAAAATAGGGTGGAAAAATCCCAGTACGGTGGACAGCCCCAGAAGCCATCCAGTACAGGAAATTTACTTCTGCTAGTGATGTGTGGAGTTATGGAATAGTCATGTGGGAAGTAATGTCTTATGGAGAACGGCCTTATTGGGACATGTCAAATCAAGATGTAAGTTATACCTACGCACAAAAATAATGTGCCCATATACATTTATGCTTATGGTAAATTGTATGCCTTTAGAGATACATAACTTATAAATCTAAGATTAACACAAATGGAAAAATTACAAAGTAACCTAGTTTTCTTGTAGTAGTGGGATTTTTTTTGGTCTTATTTACCTTTGGATGTCATGCATCAGTTCATTCAGTCTCTCGAGGACCTAGATAACTCACTAAAACTATCACGACCAAATCATTGCTCTCTAAGGTCCTTTCTAATTCTAAATCAATGATTTTATAATCCGAAATTTCAATTCTTTTTTGGAGGAAAGAATTTCCATACAGGGAGTTTACTATATTAATGAAATCACAGCTCTCTACAGAAAAAAAAAAAGATTTTGTTCTATATATTGCTTTAGGTAGACTTTAAGTAACATGAATTCTTTATCTTCTATAATGACCACAATACTAAACAGGAAAAAAAAATACATAGCAAATTCTTGATTGTTTCTCAATACATTAGGATCTTGGTGACATAAAACTGCAAAGTAATCGGTCTTCTGCTTCATACAGAGAAAATGCAGCTCAATCATGCATCCCAAAAACCTATCTTCCAGGAATGTATTAAGGCAGTGGTTCTCAACCTGTGGGTCGTGACCCCTTTGGGGGTCAAATGACCCTTTCAAAAGGGTGTCACCTAAGACCATCGGAAAACACATATTTCCAATGGTCTTAGGAACCGAGACACTGTTCCTCTATCCCTCTCCAGGTGAGTCTGCCCACGTGCAGGTACGCCCACGTAGGAGTATTAAAGGGTTGTGGCATTAGGAAGGTTGAGAAACACTGTATTAAGGGAAGGATTTCAAATTTATTGGGAAGGATTATTCTCCTGGCATAGTTGAAATAGGAAAATCAGGATAATTATCTCAAATCTACTCAGTTTGTAATGTGAAGGAAAAGTCTTGTGAAATATGACCTCCTTTAGAATGAGGAATGCAAACATTGACAGGTAATTTTTTTACTAACTGATAAAGTTCACAATTTATCTTTTCCAATTATTGGAAAATGTCCAATATTTAGGTAAGAAGAAGATATCCAATCTATCTAGGTGCCTAGGTAGATCTGTCTAGATCAGCAGTTCTCAACCTGTGGGTTATGTTCAATTTGTAACAATGAAAATACATCCTGCGTATCAGATATTTACATTACGATCCATAACAGTAGCAAAATTACGGTTACGAAGTAGCAACAAAAATAATTTTATGGTTGGGGGTCACCACAGCATGAGGAACTGTATTAAAAGGTCGCATCATTAGGAAGGTTGAGAACCACTGATCTAGATAGATGCTACACTCCATATAATTTTTAAAATGAAAGAAATTTCATATTTACATCTTATCAGGAAATATTATAAAATTTTAAAATTAAATAATGAAACCATTCATTACTTCTTCCTTTCTCAATTACCAATTATTTAGATTTTATTTTTTGTCAAAGAAACCAGTATTTCATGATCAACACTGATCAACATCACAACCTTGATAACCATGCAATTAAATCATAGTTTCCACAGGAACTTTTAGAATCTTACGATCAATTTTATTAGATGAATATGTAACTTGTATTTAACTGAAAACCAGTGAATTTATTCAATTTTCACAGTTTACTGGCCTATATAAAAGTTATTAAAAGCAAAATAAGTAGAACATATTTTAAAGTCTCTTGAAAGAAGAAACCATTAAACTAAAGACTTACAAAGTAGCATATTAGTATGGATGAATAGGAACTGTTCCTGCAGTTTGGTTTGGGGAATCCCAATGAAGAAACTTCCTCCACTGCACTGCAGTTTATACTCTTAGAGCATTGCCTGGGGGCACATAAAGATTAAGTGACTTGCCCAGGGTCATTTGTCATTATGTGTCATGGGCAGAATTTTAACCTACATCTTCTGGACTCTGAGGCCATCTCTCTATTTGCTACCCCCTGGCTACCTCATAGTTAGAGGAATACATTACGACTGTACCATAGGTAGTTTGCTTGCAGAAAGTTAAGTCAATCGGGGAAGTCTTCATTTATTTGAATTTTGTGGCAGATTTTTCTCTCTTTTTTTGTGTGTATTTTTTAAAAGAAAGAGAAATTAAGTAATGAATTAGATGGGGGAGATTATTCCAACAGAATCTGCTTAAAGGTTCCACTGTTGAAAACAAGCAGCTTCTTTGTTAGAAGGTCACCAAGCCAGAATTTCGTGGCTTCTGATTTTAGTAGAGAATTGGAGGGAAGGAGGGAAAATTTTAAGAAAGAAACTAAGTAGATGAGATGTCAGTCAGTAAAATAAATGTAAATAAATGTTTATTAAGTGTCTGCAATATGCTAGGTACTGTGCTAAGCACTACTATAGGTATAAATAAAGGCAATTGATAAGCCCTGCTCCACAATCTAATGGAGGAGACAACATGAAAACAACTATATGTAAATGTGATATATACCAGATTAATTGGAAATAATCAATAAAAGGAAAGCACTAGAATTAGGAGGGATTAGAAAAGGCTTCCTGTGGAGGCTCAGATTTTAGCTGGGACTTGAAAGAAACTAGGGAAGGCAGGAGATATAGATGAGAATGAAGATTGGTGAATGGCTTTTTAAAAGTCAGGCAGAAGAGTTCAAAGTTGATGGGAGAAGCCATAGAGTCCCTGGAAGTTCCTGAGCAAAACAATGAACTAATAATAATAAAATAATTCTTTAGCAGCTGTGACTGTGAGAGATTGCATGCTGGCAACTCTACAGGACTAATGCCCTAGTATTAAGCATAAAGCAACAGGAGCATGTACTAAAATGAAATTGAAATAGTTTCCTGATTCTATAATCATATTTAGTCAACAAAAATAACACCCTTTCCAAAACTTAATATTTTTATTTTGTTAGCATAATCTTGTCGACATTTTCAAAAAGCCATGTAGATTGTTATTAAACCTCAGAAACAAAACACACTGAAAAAAGGACATTTTAAGTCAGTTCAATTTTTTTTTTTTGTCATTTTGGATTGAGTGATCGACATGAAAGTTCTTTTTTTTAAGATAAAAGTCTAAATGATGAGTCAGTTTGGCAGAGTGCAAAGTTGTTAATATTTGACAGGTCTCAGTGTCAAAGATTTCATGGACTGTCAAAATGTGGGCAAACAAATCCTTGGGGCAGAGAAAGAGAAATATTTACATTCCCTAGACACTCCATAGAGTTTCATTTCTTTTGACACCTTCCTTCTGTAGTGGATCCAAACATAAAGGGGTCTGACAGGAATTTAAGATGACTAAAATTCAGTGTTTACTTACCTTTCAAAGAGGGATAATGAAAAGCACTAAATTTAGAAAATTAGTATCTTCAAATTTAATATTGTAATTCCACCAGGTATAGTTCAAAAAAATATATTTTGAATATTTTTCTTGATAAAAATTTACCCTCAAGAAAGTTTTAAATTAAATAAATTTATTTAGTGTGCTTCATAGCCATTATGTGTTTTAATTGATAAAAACACTTATTCTTATGTCCATAAGTGAAATTTACTTCTTCCTGAGAACAGATATCTTCAGGGAAAAAAGAGAGACATATCATAATGACTAGAATATTATAATGTTACTTAGAATGACCTAGGTTAAAATCTTGCCCTTGATATTCACTAGCTCTGTGAATTAGCTAGTTGTTAAACTTCAAGGTATCTCATGAAACTTATCTACCAGGGCATAGATAAGTTATGATCTCCATTGCTAAAGGAAGTTTCTTAACTGACACTCCTTTATGCTGATGAAATTAAATGTCCTTCATTTATATGTATGTGTATGTGTACATACACACATGCATATGCATGTTTTATCACAAATACACTACACATTTTTGATTGATGCTAGGTCATAATATTAATTATAAATAATATTATTATTAGTTCACTTTGGTACTTCATATTCCACACAATATGTATAATCATATTCATTTTAATCATGTAGCTTGGCAACATCAATCTCATTACCTCACTATTCCCAAGTAGGGAAGTAGAGATTTGGCAGTTTTCTGGTTAAGTTTAACTATATACACAGACAAATTGGATAATTAAGCCAAAAAAAAAAGTAATCTACTCTGGAGTAGGAAATATCTCACTTTGATTAACCAAGTAAACTAGGTAACACTATATACTTGGTACTATGTATAGTTCCCTGCCCATTCTAGTAGGAGATTATCAGGTATGATACATATAGATATAGATACACATACACACACACACACACACACACACACACACACATTACAATATCAGTTGTATTCCAAATGTTCACATGTAAGTCAAGAACTCAGAATGCACTTTCTCACAAATCACTATTATAAATCATGCTTTGACTTTCAGACTGGCCTATAAAGTTTACTTGAAGTGTAATACAGATGAATTCTTACTTGTTTCCAGATAAAATTAATAGAAAATTATATTAGAAGCAAAGCAGGAAACTCTTAACAAGAAATTTACATGTAGATTTTCATAATTTTAAAAAGATTAATGAAAGCCGTTGATTGAAAAACTAATCTAAGTAAATGAAACCTGGAAAATAGGAGTTTTGGATATTCTGAAGAGGATTTCTGAGCATTTCTTCAAAGATTTTTTAGAGGCTAATGGCACAAGTACTTCATTTTGTCAAGCTTTTCTCTTTACAACTTCCCTTTTAATAAAACTGTGCCACCTGTACTACTCTTCTGCTCTCAATCATGCTTAGTTGCAAGTTATATTTTTGCTTACAAATGGAGAAAGGAAGAGGGAGCAGCCAGCAACAGGGAGAGATCATTCGGAGCTAACAAAGCGAGAATGAGTTGGAAGAGACAAAGAATGTCAAAGAGGATTATAGGGAAAAGATTTGAGGAAGAATTAGTGGAGCTTTGAGTAGTAAAAGGAAAGGCATGGGATTAATCGCACTGAAGAAGGAGAAATAAAGCAGTGTGGAAGAACCAGTGATTCATACAATTCTATATAACACCACCAAAGCCAAGAACAGCTTGACTGCTGTCCAGATCAAGGGAAAGAATTCAGAAATAAAAGAGAGAAGGTAGAATCGGGGGAGGAAAAGTTGGTCAGAATCTGGATACTTTTGAGTTGGTGTCAGGTTCTTAAAATTCCTTACTGTCGTGATCCACAGACCTTTGATACTAAAATGACTTAAGAAGGGGAAGTATGGTTGAAAATTTATTATCATTGGTGCAACTTCTTCTGATATGCCAAACAACCTCTTAAGTGTTCATCTTGGTCTTTGAACTCAAGTGACCTGTCATTTCTTTTCCTTTTCCAAGGCAAGACCACTTGTAGTAGCTGTGGTACAGCATAGTTAGGAATCTCACAGGGTATCTTTCCAACCTTAGCATGGGAAGGAAGTTTCATTGTTGTCATATAGTTGTTTCAGTCATGTCCAACTCTTCATGAACCTATTTGAGATTTTCTTGACAAAGATTCCGGAGTGGTTTGCCATTTCCTTCTCTAAGTCATTTTACAGATGAGGAAATTGAGGCCAATAGAGTTAAATGACTTGCCCAGGGTCACATAGCTAGTAATTATGGGAGACCAGATTTGAACTTATGTCTTCCTGACTCCAGGCCTGGCACTCTGTCCACTGTGGCCCCTAGCTCCCCTAAGGAGAAGGTACTGTCTGCAGTAAAGGCCAAAAGTTCAGGACATAGCCATTCAGTGTTTGTGAGGTACAATCTATATGGTTGCTTCAGGTAGCAAGCTTCTCAATTCAGGGGAAAGAGTATTAAATTTCTTAAAGGCAGGAGTAGCAGCAGACTTGTGGAAGGGATAATGATAAGATCAATGAAAGTTTAGTTAACCAGAGTCTGGCGATATAAGAAAAGATGAACCCATAGCCTAAAAACTGGGCCCCAAGTAGGCAGATTCAAATTAACTGCCAAGGAAAAAAATAGTAAAATTTTAACCAGGTGAAAAAAAACAAAGCCTTGCACACAGTAGGTATGTGGTACAATACATAAACATTTGTTAAATAATAAGTTTCAGAAGAAGCATTTAATATATGTATCAGTTTGATGTACTCAAAACATTAAGTGGAGTGAGTGATACGCCTTCAATCAATTCAATGAGATACAGCTACTAATGGTATAGACTTAGTCTCACAAAGTCAGGCGGCTTTATATTAGTTGTTTGTGGGTTTGGAGCACTTGAGAAATACACCAATGGGCCCACAAGGAAGGACATGCAGGCATATTGGAATGGTACAGTCAGCATTTATATATCACTTAAAAATTTGCAAAGCATGTTACAAATATAATTTCACGTCATCCTCAGAAAAACCCTCAGAGGTAGGTGTTATTTTTATCCCTATTTTAAAGTTGGATCCCGTAACTGTGCTCACCCAAACTGAAAAGTTCTTCAGTCTGTTCTCCAAACACTATAGGATGCAGTAGACAAAGTATGAGGAGGGTTAATTTGCAAGTGACAGCATTAGAAGCCTTTTCTTTTCCCTTAAAAGGCAGCTCCAGCAAGAAAGAAAGGAAGGCCCTAGGGAAATTAGTCACAGCTGTTGCCCTCCAACCAGGCTCTTATTTAAGTACTCAAAACTAGAGGAGTTTCCAAGTTTGTCCTTCTTACTAAGTACTTAACCTTATTTGAGTTTTTACAAAACACCCATAGGTTTCAGGAGCTCTTTGAGGGTGGGGACCCTGTTTTGTCTTTGTATTCCCAGTGCTTAGCATAGTGTCTGGAAAATAATAGGTGCTTCATAAATGCTTACTGGGTGACTGCCTAACTTGGAGCAGCATCAATAATATCTCAAGGTAGACCTTCTTTAGTAAAATCATTTAAAGAACTTGGAAAAGAAATCCAAGAATAGCTTGCCTTAAAAAAATAGCAACAACAAAAGCTCAGTCTCACTTGGACTCAGATCCCGTATCATTCAAGAACATATTGACTAGCTCTTCCCTAATAATGACCGACAAAAAAATAAAATCCTGACTCACTTAAAACCATCACCCCCAAAGTGTGGTTCAGAGGGGAAGAACATTGGATTAATTGTTGGAAGGACTGTCTGTAGCCTGACTCTGTCAGTTTCTAGTCATATCATTTTAGATCTGTCACCTCTCTGGGCCTGATGAGCAAGGTCCTGTTCTGATAGGACCCTCTCACTATGGTACTTTCACTAATGGGTACTCAGAGAAGGCTTTGTATAATTTTTTAAAACCAGCTTCAGGTTAGTTACCAGGTAGTTCAAAGCAATATTCTTGCATGATTTTTTTTCTTGATTATGCCACCCTCTTCTCTTCTAATGTTGCTGATTTTTAAAAGTTCTTTTTTTTTCCAGTTAAGGAAACTTAATAAAATTGCTTTCCCTGTAATTCCCTATGAAGTGTTATTGAAAACTTAAACTAGGTCAACAAATAGTTTTGTGATGACTAGCTTTCATGAACAAGATAAATGGGAGTAAAGGTAATAAGGGCAGGGTCTTAGCTGAGTTCTTAAAATATTGCATTAGTAATCAGTTTCAGCCTTTGAAAAAATAATCAGTTCATGACTAAAATTCATACTCTCATTAATAAGTAGTCCTTGGGTTTCCTTTTTTATGTAGCCCTAACCACTGCATTAGAATTTTTCATCTTTCACATAAACATGGAAATAAATTTTAAATTTTGAATCTTTTTCTTCTTGACCTCCCAGTAACCTTTATGATCATCTTGCTAAGATTATTCCAAGCAGAATATTTTTTTTTAACTTTTCTAAGAATTTTTTCTCAGCATCAAAGGAACTGGTCCTTGTGTGTCCCAAAGGCCTTAAAAAAATTAATGTCATTACCTTAGTCACTTCTGACTCCTTTGGGAACTATGTAGAACAAAGCTAGGTTGGAAAATTGCTAACTAATGTTTCCGTAATTTCTTTGCTGACTTTGTAGCACACTTAAGAATCGAGTAATTCAGCTCTAATATAGCCCTCTTCCTTTTCCTGTTTCTCCCTCCCCCCCCAAAAAAGGACAAAAGGGAACATTTTTATCAGGTTACTTTGACAATCATAGGCATGTCTCTGTGGGCAGGCCCAAGCACAAGTTAGCCATCTTTTTAATTCCATGGATATTTAACTCTTATCTTCTCTTTTCCTATTCCCATTTTAAGCTGCTGCATTGGAAACCTACATTGAATCAGCATTATGTTTTATAATTCAGTCATTCATATCGTCTTTCCTCCTGTTGCCTTTCCAATACTAACAGAAGCTCTCCGTGGTCTCCAATAGTACAGACCTTCTTAACATTAACTTTCAATTGCAATCAGAAGTTGTGATTTGTGGGATACTGGAAGAGAAGTGAGATATCTTCAAGTATTTTAAGGGATTTCATATGAGAGTAAATTCATTCTACTTGGCTCCAAAGGGGAAAAAATAGAACTTTTTGATAGAGATTAACAAAAGACGCAGATATAGATATTGTAAAGAAAGACTTTCTAATAATTGTAGGTACCCCAAAAAAGCAATTAGTTGTATCTCATGTATTTCTCTTCACTGGATGTCATCAAAGGCTGGACGGTCCTCTTTGGAGGATGTTGTAATATTGTAGAGGAAATTTTTATTCAGAAATGGGTTGGATTAGATCATCTCCAAAGTCCATTTCAGCTCTGTGAGCTTGTGATTCTGTAACTCCTGAACTAATTTCCAGTTTTGTGTTATATATAGTCACATACAGATAAATCTATATCTTCAGTTCTGTAACATTTCATTTTGTGGCAGGATGAAATCAGTGTCTTTCCCCCATAAGAAACAATAGTAGCATAGACTGTTATCCCTTCTCCTTTTACAAAAGAGGAACTGAGCTCCATAGATTTAAAATTATATAACCAGCGATTGGCAGTTATTGTATTAAAAGTCGGTCTAGTATCCTAGTTTCCTCATTTTTCCCCTCTAGGAAAATATCCTAAAACTTGAATCTCTCTAAAGGTAAAATAAGTCCTTGGCAACAAGAATGGAAATTCAGGATAGGTCATTAACTCATTTAAGCCACTAAAGTAGGTACCATGTAGTGTATTTCAGCATCATTGTTTATTTTTCATTTTTAAGGATCACTTCAGACACTTTTATATGGTATATTTTGTCTTAAATTTCCGACACTAATACTAAATTTATCTGGAACTTTGTCATCATGATATAATAGAAGACCACCTTGGGATTTAGGAAGACCTAGGTTCAAATAAATCTAGCATCTGTCACTTATTAGCTCTATGACTGTGCAAGTCACTTAAACATTTGTACCAGAAGCAAACTCTAAAACTATAAATTGTAGATGAAATGTTAATGTGCATTGGGAGAGATTCTCCATTCCAAGAATATCCCAAAGTAATGAAATAACTGTTGCAGACTCCACCGTTTACATGATATAATTGTCATCTTTCACAGCTGACTCCCTTTTCTCTGTGGCTCATTCAAGTTATAGGTAGCATAGTGCTGTGGAAAGAAAGAATTTACAGTCACAAGAATTTAGTGTGTCTCATACTCTGGTATTATCATTTACTATCTTTGACCTATCACTTACCCTCTGTTGCCTTCAGTTTCCTCATGTTTGTTCCAAAAGTAGGAGATGGAAGGAGGAGCTAGATAGCCTCAAAGATCCTGTAAGGCTCTAAAACCATAATACTATGAGGGCATTGTTTTTAGTCAAAGTGAAGATTGTGCACTAAGCTCTCTCTTCGTGTCCCCTTTCACAGAAGCTTCTATATGGAAAGCTGTTGATGCCAACTACTAGCTTCAATTTGTTAAAAAGCTATTTCCATTATAATGTTCTTATTCTTGAAAGTGAATAGTGTCCATATTTTTCCTAAAAAACATGAAATCATTTCAGTATTAGGCTTATCATCATTTTTCATAGTAAACCTTTCTGTTCACTTCAGCTCTTCGTTTTGCCAAATATTTGGAAGCAGGGTCTTGCTGCTGTCCAACCTGTCATAGTTCTTTGGAAATTTTGATAATGTTATGTCAGTCAGTGTCACTGTTCTTGAAAAACTTCATGAAGGGTGATTTAATATTTTTTGCCCTTAAAACAAGGCCTTTGTGTCATCCAGCTGCATTTTCATATTTTGTCATTCAGATCAGTGTTTTTTCTTAGAAACCCATTTTTGTTTCCATATAAACCCAAATGGTCAAGTGTGAAAGAATCAAACTGAAGTCATAATTCATATAGTTTCATCTCTTACCAGTTGACAGCAGCCATCTTATCCTATTATTCTCTCTCTTTCTTGAACTCGTAATCCTAATATCTTAATGGTATCTATAATAAAAGTAGAATGATTAATTCAGAGGAGAGGGAAGGGAAGAATGCAGAATTCCAAGCTTCACAGCATCTACTAGAAAATCACCTATGTATATTGCTCTGTAGAATTCAAGAACTTTATTTGTGATGCTCTCTGGATTCCTAAAATAAGAATTTTTCCCAATGTGAGAAAGTATTCGGTAGCACTTGCTTTTTTATGGTAATTTAAATATAAAGCCATTTGAAAAAGTATTATTGAAAATATTTGGAAAATTTGATGAAACAGATCATTTTAAATAACAATTTTCTATTACACTTTGCTCAGTTTGGAAATATATGGGTAAATATGTTTGCTTCCTTCTACATCCAAGTCAGTTATTTCCATTACATTCTCTATTTTGAAAATCTCTGGGTCAGCATTAATAGTATTGCCCTCTCCTATATCCCCCATGAACTTAAATGTAGCTCCCTTGTTGCTAACCTAAGAAATATAATTATATCTGATATGATATATAGTACAGTGATTATATGGTGCAATAATTATACTACATTTGATACAATACCCTTAGACCAGAAGTTCTTAATCTGAAATCCTTGAACATTTTTTACTCAACATATTTGTTTTCCTTTGTAATCCCATGTATTTTATTTTATTCATTTTAAAACATTATTCTGATAAGGCATTCATAATTTTTGCTAGAGTGCAAGAGGGGTCCACATTTAAAAAGAAAAAGCTTAAGAAATCCTACCTTAGACTAACTTTTTTAATATTCATGAATATTAGGGATAAAATATACCAAATTTTTAGAAATACAGTGTGGTTCTTTAAAAATCTTTATTAAAACAAATTCTATTTGATTAATTTTGATGGAGACAAAAATTAAATCAGTAAGAGGAGCTAAAAAGTTTATATTTTATTTTTTCTCCCATTGATGAGTACAAGTATTCAGATAAATTAAAAGGAACATAAGAAAAATGATTGTACAAGAAGAAATAACTTTTTTAAAAAGGAGATTGGCAAAGATTTTATGACTGTAAACTTCTGTTCTTTACCATTTGTTGAATTCACTCTGAAAGAAGTTTATATTTCACTCTTAACATATAGTGCCTGTATTGTCTTGATTTTTGCAAACCTTTTTGACCTTTTTTATTCTCTTGGTATTGCATTTGTACATTATTCCATTGTTGCATTCCATGTTGACTATTGTTAATGTTCTGACTGTACACCGACAGCTCATTTAGTGTTGTCAATCAGTATTTTTAATACCATTTTCACTATTAGGTTATAAAAGCAATTGAAGAAGGATATCGTTTGCCAGCACCCATGGACTGCCCAGCTGGTCTCCATCAGCTAATGCTGGATTGTTGGCAGAAGGATCGTGCTGAAAGGCCAAAGTTTGAACAGATAGTTGGAATTCTGGACAAAATGATCAGAAACCCAAATAGCTTGAAAACACCCTTGGGAACCTGTAGCAGGTAAGTGCCTATTTCTCTCAGGGACAAGAATTTGAAGTGTTGGAAAATTTTTGCGCTAGAGAAATTCAAATTTTCTTATAAAACAAATTATGCTTGTCAATTGAATGCTAGTTTTAATTTATTAATCTTTCACCAAATAGTCTTTTTTTTTTGATATCTTGTCCTATTTAAATAATTAAACCTAACTACTATTTTTGGTCTCCATTCCCTACCTCCACCCCCACCCACGAGAAGTTGCCACATATGGCACATAATATTATTTCTTAAGAGATGTATTTTAAAAGACATTTTTTTCCACTAGCTTTTCATGATAAGGGAACATCCTGAGTTTCAGTACTCACATTTTTTTGACTTATGATTTTCTTTCCATTGCCTTAATTGCTTCCTTTCCCTGTTTGATCTGCTCTGTTTTGATTTTTAAATCTTCTCTTGAGGTAATTGTACAAAGAACACACTTATAAATAGTGATACAATAAAGTAAGAAAGAGGAATATCTATTTAGTGAGAAGAATCATGACACTCAATTCATTCTCAGGAGTTGTTTTCCTGGATTGTAACATAGGAGTTGTTATTTAGCCCCCTGCTGCCTTGTAAGCCTGGTGTTCCATGGCTGTTATTGTCAGTAAGTTAGGCCCTTCTAAAGGTGTATTAACTCATGCAGCCCACAAGGGTGCCATTACGACAGTGGAAGAGTAATTTACTAAATAGTCCCCTTGTGGCCTGAACAAGTTAGTGTACCGCCAAATGTGCTTAATTTACTACCAGTTACTTCCAGAGAAGAGGCTGAGCAAATATTTACTGAATACGAGTAGTGTAGTCTGTACTTAAACACACTCACACGCTCAGAAGACATAGCCTAGTAGTCTTAAAATCTGAATAAAGACAAGCAAAATAAAGGGGCTACAACTTTTCCACTGAAAAGATATTAATAAAGAATTGTCTGGATTTTTAAATATATGAAACACAGGAAACATATCGAACCTCATTCTACTGGTGCCATACATTTGTGTTGGTAGGCTTCTTTGCCACCTGCTTTGGTCACTCAAGGTTTCCCTTGCCCTTTTGCTTTTAACTAGGCCAATTAGTCCCCTTCTGGATCAGAATACTCCTGACTTCACTACCTTCTGTTCTGTGGGAGAATGGCTACAAGCTATCAAGATGGAAAGGTATAAGGATAACTTCACAGCAGCTGGCTACAACTCCCTTGAATCAGTTGCCAGAATGACTATTGAGTAAGTATGAGTTTGAATTATAGGGGTAGAGGGGGTGGGAAAGAGGAATTACTGGGTTCATTTGAAACTATACAAATTCTGCCATGATTACAAAGGTAGTCTTTCCTAGCTAAGTATCTTATCCTGCAAACATTAGGCAAAATTTCATTCCAGATGATTTCTTTCCACTCCAGATACATTTAAGTTTATATAGACTGAGAGGGATGTGCCTGAGAAAGTCTGTGCCTAAAGTGACAGTTTCCCCACAGCAATCCTGTTTGGCATGAAATCTCAGCATACCATGACCAAGTTGCACTGAGGCATACATTATGGTGATTTCTTGAATTTAACCAGGGAAGTGTAACTCTGTGAACTTGTAACTTACTCAACCCAATTAATTTTTTGGTTGATATGCTTGAGATTTCTGTTCAACATTTTGCTTTAAATGTTTTAATGTTACTGTAAACTGAATCAGCAGCAGCAGTAACAACAGGAGTAGTAGTAAACTGTTATTTATATACTTTTTTATGGTTCACAACACAGTTTATTTTTTTTTTTCAGTTTATCATCACAACATCCCTAGGAGGTAGATGCTATCTCATTTTATAGATGAAGAAATTGAGGCAAACAGAAGTTAGGTGACATTCACAGGATTACACAGCTAGCATCCAAAGCTGAAATTTGAACTCAGTTTTTCCTGACTCTGGGTCCCATATTGTATCCACTGCACCACCCAGCTGCCCAACATTTGGATTATCAATATACTGCATTTTTGGTATCACTTGACTACTTCTTCACATGGCCTACAGGAACCTCTGGGCCTTAATTTATTTGTATCTAAAATGACGAAAGCAGTACTGAGCCCATCAATCTCAAAATAATGCTATAAGGTTAGATATGGCATAGGAACACAGTTTTTAATAAAGTATGTGTAAATGTCATATACAATTCATTGTTTTGGTAGCCAAACTATACTATAGAGGATATATTCTGAACTCAAGGGAAGATACTCATAGAGTTAGAATCAACATGAGACAGACCCAAAAGACATAGACCTGATGCCTCTGATCAGGAAATGTAGACTGTTCATCTTTTTGATGTCATCAGTGTTTCTTGATTTTGCCTCTGCTGCTCACAAAAGTGAGCCTGGAGGTTCTCCCATATGTACAATTCAAAGAGTTACTGCCCATGGACCAAAAGAGTTATCAAAATCCCACTACAAAACAGCTATGGAGCACTTCACTACCACATTATATTCCGACTTTAGAGGTCTCCATGCTGAATGCATACCATCCAACTTTTAACATCTATTTTGAACTGAAAGGTGAAAAAGAGAGAAGAGGGTAAAACAAAACAAGTTTCAACTACATGTCTGAGAGGAATTGGTCATTTTATGCACCTGACTTCAATATTCTTGCCATGAATTTTTATGGCATACAATCGTAAAAATTTACTGAATTAAAGAAAATTTTTGAGTAATGGTATCTTCAATAAGCACTTCATAAATATTGAGCTAGGTAAAAATCTATATAATGTGTGTGGACATATATATATGTATATATATATGCACATATCTATATATGCACACACACACACACATATAGATATAGATATATACACACACATATATTCAGTTACTTCTGAATTCTGCTTCTACTTCTAGCTAAGGGATGCAGTGTAATAGAATAAGTAATTGGTTTCATACCAAAGAACCTAGTTTCAAATTCACACTTACTTGTATATTCTCACACTTAAAGCAACTGGGCATTAGTATCCCAACAATAAAATAAATAAATGAAATATTAATAATACATAAAATGATGAGGTTTCACTAGATTATATCTAAGTTCTCCTATCTACATCTTATGATGCTGTGAGCATTCCCACTCCTTTCCATGCAGCACAGAATTAAAAATATTATATTTGGAGTCAGCAGATATGAGTTCAAATTCTGTATCTGCTACTCACAACCCATGGGGCTACCTTGAACAATTACTTAATCACTCTGGGCTCTTTAAAATGAAGGGATAGTTATAGATGATCTCTAAGGTCTCTTTAAGTTCTAAATCTATGATCCTATGATGTACATAGATTCAAGGCTATCAAATTTCAAAATAACATTTCTAAGTTTTTCTTCAGCATAATAATTTTTCAGACTGCTTATATATTCAGTTATCAAAGGTCAGACCAGTAAAACCAAAATCATTCCACATAATTGTAAATTGAGCATCTGAGCAATGAGGTTTTTTTGTTTTATGGTTTTTGTTTCTTACAAAATTGAGCATGACTTTAGGCCACCAAGCTAACTCATTGTTACAATAAGATGAGGACAGTGACTGGCGGCTAAGATCAAAAGATGACTTAATGAAGGGGTTGATGGCAATAAGATGCCACATAACTACAATGTAAGATAACTAATTGAAAATGTCTTTCTTTTCCTCAGGGATGTGATGAGTTTAGGGATCACATTGGTTGGTCATCAAAAGAAAATCATGAGCAGCATTCAGACTATGAGAGCACAAATGCTACATTTACATGGCACTGGCATCCAAGTGTGATAGACAAAATTTCTCCCTTATGAGGGAGGTGACAGACTGTGAGAGAACAGTACTGGCCTTCATTATAGGCGTAGAGTGCTGCTAGAAGACACTTGATTTGCTGGTTCCTTCCTGCAGTAAACAGATCTACAAGAAGCACCTAAAGACTTGAACTCCTAAGTGCCACCAGAATTCACAAAAAGGGAATACGGATCCACCACTGGTGGCCAGGAAAACAGCAGTGACAATAAACAAAGTACTACCTGAAAAAAAAAATACATCCAAACACCTTGAGCTCTCTAACCTCCTTTTTATCTTATAGACTTTTTAAAGTGTACATAAAAATTTAAGAAAGAATATATTTGTCAAATAAAATCATGATCTTATTGTTAAATTCAAAATATTTTCCTTAAATATGTGATTTCAGAATCTTTTTTTTTTAAATCATTTGTGTTTATTCTTCATAAAGACTTTGTTTTAGTAAGTTGTTTATAGCTTTGGACCTTTTTAGTGTTAATTCTGTGACACATTACTACACTGGGTACCTTTGAAGGAATCTCAAGTCCTTAGAAACATAGAAAGCATGATTGAAAGTGTATTTCCGTCGGAACATTGGTATCTTTTCTGTGCCATTTTCTTCAGTTAAATCAGTGCTGTTCTGACATGGTTTGCTAATTGGCAGGTCATCAAGAAAATGCAAGTTGCCAAGAGCTCTGATATTTTTAGAATACTTTTTTGTAAAGATCAGACACTATCTTTTCAATGAAATTTAAAAGCAATAATGACCCCTAAATAGTATAAGGCACTTTTAAAAAATTATTTGTAGGATGATTTTACTACACATAATTTAATAAGAAAGCTCAAATTGTAGATCCACAACTTTAAACAAAAAGGGGAAAAAAGAAAAAAAAAAAGGATGAAGCACTTCCTGTAACGAACATGTGGAAACATGTCTCATAGCAGGAAGTTATCCAGTATTACTTAAAATTTGATCTGAGCACATCCAGATTTTTCAATATCTGAACATTAGGAAATTTTGGAGAAATAGTTGGCATATATTTTATATCGGATTCAGTTGAATGCAGTCCAAATGTGAGCTTAAAGAATTAGATTTTATATTAGAACTTGGGAGCATGATGTAAGGGGCAGTTCACAATTTTCTCCTTTTTAGAACAAATTTGCTGCTCAGAACCCCATCACTGCAGTGGGAAAGTCTTTCCTTTGGGAACATTGATGTAGAAAAAAAAATTTATTTTGAAAGAAAGAACTCTTTCACACTATGGGAAAGCGTGGGAAGGGCCTAGCTTTTTTTTTAAGCTTTATTTATTGAAGTATATGATTTGACAAAGTTGTTAGAATATCATAAGCAATAATCAAATGTGTCTTTATAAATATCGCAAGAATGTATACAAAAAGTGAAAGTGAGGCTTTCAAAAGTCAGGAAAATCATGAACTACCCCAGAAGAGAACTGTTGTACTTCCAAAGAGAATTGGGCTGTTTATATTGATTTTAATAGAGAAAAGATCCCAGGGATCGGTCAGAAATTGGTCTTGTTTGATAATGTGGGCATCCACACAAAAACTGTAAATGTTCCTTTGTAAAACTTGTAAATTTTATTTATACTGTCTTGTTTTGTATACATATTTCTCTGTAGTGAGCTCTGAATACATTGAAAATGCACTATATTTTTCTATTTTACTTGCAGAGCATCACAAAAGAACAGGTATTTTCAGTGCTACATAATGTGTTTTCCCACATTTAGGACCAAAGATGGCTACAGAAAAAATTCAAATGGATTGCTCCCTCCCCTCCCCATGACCTTCTAGTTCCCCCTTTTACGTTTCTGTTAGATCACTGTACAGTGTAATTTGACAGTTTATTTATTTTTTTTGTTTGATCAAATAGAAAAACAGTCAATAGAATTTCACTAAACTGTTTTCTTTTGTCCCTTAAGAAAAAAAAAAACTGTAAAAAAAATGCTTTGAATTAGCATAATCCCGTTCCATAGACACTTCCATTTGTAATCTTTGTAATAGACTGTAAATATATTTTTGGAACTATAACACCATGTGCTCGAGGGTTATTTTTCAGTGTCGGCAGTGTATATCAGTGTTTATACTAAGTACAGCACTTTACAATTCTAATCAGTAGCATTGGCCTTTGAGAGAGTGAGTGAAAGAGACTGAGTGAGTGCTATTAGTACAGTTTAGCTTTTAAACTCACTAATAATGGGGTTCTTTTCTTGTTCATAGCTTAAGGTGCTTATTTTTTCTATTAGAAATCAAATTAACAAAAAAGCCATTCTAGACCTAGGAGATATAGCATATGGTACATGCAAATCGTGTCTTTCCTGCTTTTTTCTAGCACTAGATTTATAGCTGAGTAATCTTTCTTGAGTAGAAGGGCAGAATAAAAGCGTTGGGTTTGTTTTTTTCGGAAATGACTTTTTTCTTCAGCAATATACCTCATCTGCCTTAAATTTTTTACAGCTCAATACAGGGAAAAGGGAGAAGGGATGGGAAAGACACAGAGCACAATAGGAAATGTATGCTTACACCGCTATCTCATTTTAGGTCAATTATTCCCCCCTCACCGTTATCATTTTGGATTACATGTATGTGAACCAAGTATTGACTGAGAGAGACTCAACATTGTAATGCTGATTGTAATGCTTTCTTCCAGAAAGAGATGAGGCAGCATAATGACAAGAATGTACAAATTGCACCTTGAAACTTTTATTGAGAAATTAGTGCTCAGGGGAGGAAAGGATGAGAAAGTGAGAGTTAGAAATAAGATTCCGAAATTATAAAGCTGCAAAGGACATGGCCTCCTTGATTTAATCTAGCCACCTTTTTTTTTTTTTAAAGAACACTGTCTTCACACTTGACTTGTGTTTTGCCTTCAGTACTGAAATAAAAATAACTGTTTTATTAAATCTGGATCTAACCTTTTCTGAGCAATTGGATTGGGCCTTGTTTGCTGGAACTCGTGGGTGATGCTTGTCAGAGCCCTATTAGTTGAATCATGCTGTATACTCATGTAATCTACATTAGCTAGAACTATTCGGAACTCAATTTTAATTGCTCTTCTTATCAGTGTTTTTACATCAATTGAAAAAAATGGGTGTAATTCACCTTTTTAAAAAATTTATTATTTAGGTAATGGTGGTATTCTCCCTTCTGTTTCTTGGTGAGCAACCTGAGAAGCGGGCTGTTCACTCACTGTATGATTAGAAGATGTGCATGTGCAAAGCAATTGTTGATGTAAATTTTTCTTTCTAGATGTTGAGAAATCATGGGGGAATTGGGGAGAGATGTGCTTTTTTGTTTGCTGGATTTGTCCCTCCTTGCCTAAGAATTACTATAAGGGTCATCCTTTTACAAGGACAAACTGACTTTGAACAGTATCTTAATGTATCAAGCACAAATAACTCTTTCTTCAACACCAATCTTTAAAAAAAAAGTCTTTTTACCAGCGCAAAAAATAATAATAATAATAAACAAGTCTAATAGACTACGTAAAGAAAACACTGTCTCTTATCATTGATGGATTACTTGGTGTCCCTACCCATCCTTTATTCTCTTACTACATATTAAGAAAGAAGCTTGTGGACAGTCAGTGTTTTGTTCAAACACTTAATTGAGCCAATCTGGTTCCACCAGAAACTGTTATCTCTCACACCTTTTCCCCTTACCTGTGTACACTCCTTTAATATTCTAATCCTTTGGGACAATTATGCATGCTTGCTGAAAGGTGTGTCTTCAAAACACAATTGACATGCACCTGTGGGGCAAAAGCTTTTTATCTTGGTCATTCATGTATGGAGTAGGTGGACAGCATGTCTGAGTAGAAAAAACAATAAACACAGAGTCTGAAGAACTGTATTAGAGTTCTTGCTCATAGCAAGTACTTGTCATGTGACCTTGAACAAATCAATTCACCTCTAGGAGCCTTCATTGTCCTCATCTGTAAAATGGGGACAATACAACTTGCACTGCCTACCTCACAGGGTTGTTGTGGGGAAAGTGCTTTATAAAATGTATTGTGCTATAAAAATGTGAATTACTATTATTATTATTATTATTATTATTATTATTATTATTATAGCAAGAAAAAAATTCACAGACAAAAAAAATGAATTTTCCTACATTCTGTAAATTTTTATTTGAATGAGTAAGGCATGGAAGCCAAGGGAAGTGGTTTGGAGGGCTTAAATGCTGGTTATTCATCCACAAAGTAGGAAGGAACCTCCTTGGTTAGTTAGTTCAGTTCGTACCAGAGCAAGAATAGCCTCTAATAGCCACGATAAATGGCCATCTAGATAACCACTTGAAAACTTTCAGTGCCTGAGAACTCACTGCTTTTCAAAGCAGCCAATTCCATTGATTTTTGACTACTTTGTAAGGATTTTTTTCCCCAATTATATCTGGTCACAATCTGTCTCAGTAACTTTTGCCTCTCTGTAACTTTCTCTATTCTATATTCCGTGGTCAAGTAAAACTAGTTAAACAACAATCCTTTAAACCTTTGAAATATATGAAGATTGCAATCACATCCCCCACTCAGACTTCTAGATGTCATCCTTCATTCTTTAATCTGATTGTCATATAATGTTTTATTTTGTAATTGGCCTCCTCATCATTTTTCTTCCAATACCCTCTACTTGTCAATGTTGGTTCTAAAATCTCCCTGAAAGTTAACACTATAGTTGTAGTCTGATCAGGATTCACTTCTTATTACGTCACCAGCATCAGGCTACCTTTGGATGCTGTGCTTTCATTAAGGAAGCCAATGATTCCGCTTCCTTTCCTTGGCCTCTCACAAGGCACTTCTGTCTGATTCAGAGATTCCAGTACTGTGGCTAATTTGCTGCTGCCTGTAGTGATCATGGGACCCTAGACAAGACAGAGACAGAAACTGATAGAGACACAGACAGAAAAAGACAGAGACACAGAGAGAGGGAGGGAAGATGATTAATTCTCTTGGTTGGCTGTATCTTCTCTTTTTAGTTTAAAATTTTGATTTTGAACAATTACAAAATCACTGCCTCCACACTTCTTTTCACAAAGTTTGAGGGCTACTGAATGTTTAACTTGTCATCACTTAAACCAATGATCTCATCTTCCCTTCCATAAACAATCATTAATGATAACCCCTGCTAACACAGTATTTCTGTTTTCAGGAAGCTAAGTTTATAAACAGTGATATGGGAGCTATCAGGCACTCACATACCTGTGGAAATGAGAGACAGAGACAGGGGTTAACTCAGACTCACAACTAATCTGTAAAGTCCATTCCAACTAGTAGTTTTAGCCTCGTCACCATTAGACACAGAGCACACAAAACATCCTTCACTTCCCCTACCCACAGTCTAGCCATGGTTGGTTGCTTACATGAAAGAAAATGCCCAATAAAGCAGGTTCAAAGGATGAAAAAAAATGCAAGTAGTCTTTTGGATAATACACAAAATGGATGATTAGATTAGTTAGTTGAGATAAAAACTACACATTTTTTTTAAAAGATGCGATTTCTTGAATTGCAAATACAAAGTCATACTGGTACTAGTGACTTTCCTCTGACCCTCTCTGCCTTTCCTATTCCTGCCTCTCCCCACATGAAAATCCATTAAACACATATGTTTCATGTCACAGAGATATACTATGTCTTTGCAAAGTGCAGCCTTCTAATTTAAATCTTCCTAAAACACAAATTTTCTCCCTTTCGTTGCTTGAGTTTTGTGTGTATCTGAAATCAGTCCCAGACATTGTTTCTTAGATTTGTGGCTAAATGGAAGGAACATACATACAAAGCTGAGAGTTGATCAAGTTGCTAAGGTCACAGAAGCATAATTATTGATATTCAGAAATGACTGAATAAAGTGTGTTATACTCTGCAGTTCAGATCATTTCCATTAAATATTGGGGAACTATTTAAAGCAACAATGAAGAGAATAACAGCTTTCTTTTCCTTATATTTGTACCCCATTCAATGAACCTCTACCTGACATTTCTTTTTCTTCCAGCAATGGCAGCCAATTGTAATTGGAAAGGTAGGTAAAGGAAACTTCCATATTTCTGCAGGAGCATTTTTTGAAGGCCTCTTTAGAGAGATCAAATGTTTGGAATGGACTTCCCCTGCCAATGGTGCTAAGGAAATGGAAAACAGGATCTCTTCCTTTCTCATTGAACTTTATAATAAAATCAATCCATCAACCAGTCAATAAATATTGATTAGACATATGCTACGTGCCAAGCACTGTGCTTAGTTCTAGGGACGCACAAAGAGGTGAAAGTTAGTCTCTTCTCTCTAGGAACTTAAAATCCGAGGGAATAAAATGAGTGTAATCATCCTGTCCAGTGACATTGGGTAGATTGCACAGTAGTTGGTTGGTGGTGTCAATAGGCCTCTCTTAGTTAAATTTTCCTTGAGTCTTCAGACAACTGATATTAAGTCATTTGGAGTCCTCGGGGAAAGAGATTCTAAAAACGAGTCATATATTCTTAAAAATACTACTTAAATATGACATCTTCAATCAAATAATGTTATATTTCCTTAGCATTTTTAAATTTATTGGGGGTGGCTAGGTGGTGAAGTGAATAGAACACCAGCCCTGGAGTCAGGAGGACCTGAGTTCAAATTGGGCCTCAGACACTTAACACTTTACTAGCTGTGCGACCTTAGGCAAGTCACTTAACCCCAATTGCCCTGCCTTCCCCCCTCCAAAAAGCAAAAAAAATTTAAAAAATTAAATTTATGTAGCATTTTCCTTAACAACTCTGAAAGGTAGGTAGTGCAAATTTTTGGATTCCTAAATTAGGAGATCTGTAATGAAATTTCAGAGCAGAATAATGACTAACTCAACATCACTTAGCTAGCAAATAGCAAAGCTAGAATTCCAAAGGTCTAGATAATATTTTAAGTCTCCAACCAGCTCTAACATTTTCTCTCTCCTGAAAACCCCCAATACCATACCTATGTTAGTAGGCCTAGTGGTGGAGCAGGCTAGTAAATAAGACTTGGAGCCAAGATGAACTCTGATAATTTCTATTTGTATGAAAATGGGTAAGTGACTTTTCTTCCAGAATCTTATAAAATGGAGATAGTAATGCCCTTAGTAGCTAGGTCACTGAGCTGTTATAGGACTCAAATGAGATAATTTATGTAAAGCATTTTGCAAAACTTCCAAATACTTACATAAATGACATTTGTTATTATGCTTTTCCTTTATCACAACAACATAGGTTCCAAAGTCTTGCCTATGTATGTACGTGTCTGTCTATCTATCTAGGTATTTAGGTATCTACCTACCTCTTTCTCTAAATAGGTAGGTAGATAAACATTAATAAAGACACATATATAGATAGAGATATATATATATATGCACATGTATGTATATATGTATATTATATGTGTATATGTGTATGTAATTCCATGCTTTTTGTAAAATCATTAATTTGGAACTAGAAGGGACTTAAAGGTCATCTAATCTAATCTTTTCATTTTAGAGATGAAGAAACTGAGACCCCAAAACATGAAATAAAACTCCCTAAGGCTTCATGAAAAATGGCAGCAGAGCCAGGATATGTACAAGAGTTCATTGTGTGTGCATATTTGGTCAGACCTGTGATTTCATTAATATAATGAACACCTGGTGAGGAAATCCCCTCTACCAATGCAGATTTGCATCCTAAAGAACTGCTTAGGGGGCACTGAGAGGTTAAGTAAATTGCCCAAGGTCATGGTCAGGAGTGTCAGAGGCAAGAACTGAAGTTAGTCTTTCTGATTCTAAGGCTAGCTGTCAATTCAGTATGCAAAAGTGCCTCTCTCTCTCTCTCTCTCTCTCTCTCT
>CM053584.1:253961279-254019838 GCA_028627135.1 Pseudochirops cupreus | reverse complement strand
AAAAAAAAAGTCTTCATAACGTAGACTAAACTTTAAAGCAAGTGTGATTTTTTTCCCTTTTTTTTCCTCCCAGGGAGGCAGTTGTTAAATGTATGCCATCACACCCCAGGGTAAGATTCTTTATGGATAGGGATCTAGATAGACTTCAAATTCTTCCACATAGGTTAGACTCAAAACCACATTTTAAAGATTTCATCTAAGGTCTGCCCAGTCTCTTCCCCACCCCTTTTTAATCCCCAGGATGCTTGCTTTTCAAGTTCAAGGTTCAATCTTGGGAGCTGGACCCTAATCTAAAAGGGTCAATTTCTTTTTCTTTACCTTGCTATATATCCGCCTCAGAGAATAACCCCAGGGAAATTCTTACAGCTGAGTTTAAGTATGGCTTTTGTTTAGATTTCTCCAAATTTTGGGAGTAGGATTCTCTTCCACAAAGATACTCCACTGAATGTATATATATTATGAATATCAGGAATGGGACAGCTTTTATCTTAGTTGCCAAAGTGTATGTCACAAAGGATTTAGAAGCATGTATGAAAAGATACAGGTCACATAAAACACTCAATATAACCCATTATATTCATTAGATTGACCCATAAGGTAAAGGCATTTTGTGGAAAGGTTGAACAAATATTTTCCATTCATATGAGATCTCCACCGTCCAATCAACTAATGGTAAGAAAGTGCTAAGGAATGTGGTCATAGTCCAGATCACCAGTTTTGAATTGGTACAGCTTTAGTCTTACAGCTGCAGGGTAGTCTTCCTTCTTCCAATTATATGCTGCCTTGGAAATCTTCCTCTTGCATCCAATGCTTGTCTCTGAAACTTGATTTCTTGAAGTTAGGAGCTCTCAAATTTGTCACTTCCAGAGTGATGATGGGGGAGTCATTTACCCCCTTTAGGCCTCAGTTTCTATTTTGTTTGCACTAGATGACCTCCAAGGTCCTTTGCAACACCAAATTTATGGTGGAAATTTTAAGGTTTGTGTGACAAAAAAAGCTGGGGGGGGGGGTAGGGGAATGAGCCTTTTCACTTTCTTTCAAATTATACCTAGATCATGATGATCAACAATCATTTATTAACACTTATTATATTCTAGGCACTATGCTAAACACTGGTGATACAATGAAAAGCAAAAACACAGGAGCTTAGTATATTCATTAAACTTTACTTTGTGCCACAGTATTGGTCTCTGGTTGATCCAGAGCAAACCTTTCACTTGGCATAAGGAATTATCCACTTTATAAGACAGTAGTACATAAAAAGGTTTCTTTGCATTTGGCACAATCCAGGTCCTGTTAATACATAATATAACACTAAATATTGCTAAACTATTTAGAATTATAACTACACTATTTAGAATTAATACAACTGTCTGCCATATGTCTGAGGTAATGTGCATTAAAGCACTTTGAAATGGTAATTTGTTCTACAAATATAAAGAAACATTACTTTGAGGTTGGAAAATTATTTTAGCCTGGTCCTCATTCCTTGAATAAGGTCAATGCAGTATAGGACTTGTTCTCCTGGCCTCAGAATCTAGACTGCTATTGGTTAGCGTCTTTCCACATAGTTAGACACTGAGATCATTGGCTTACTCTCTCTCTCTCTTTCTCTCTCTCTCTCAAATGCACACCCACACAGGTAAATCAGGAAGTTAATTCTTCAATTGCAATGAGAGAAAATGAGGGAAGTGATACTGTGGATTAAGTTCTTGACTTGGAGTCAAAAACTGTAGGTCCTACCCTTAGTCACTTTCCGACTATATGACTGTTCATTGACTTCAGTGGGAGTTAGTTTCTTTGTCTATAAAATAAAGGGGTTGTTTGTGATTATCTCAAAAGTCCTTTTCTATCTTTAAATCCTAAAATATACCTGCCGGTTAGGTCACACTCTTCCTTAAATAGAGATGGAAAAACACCAAAATATTCTTCTTCTTAAACATCTCTTTTTCTACTCCAGTTTTTTTCAGAGTCGTTAAAGTTGTATCTAGCTTTGGACATAATTTTGGGCTTCAAAATTTACCAGAGAATTGGTCTAAATTCAAGGTATAGTCTGAATTCAATCATATACCTGAGGTAATCTTACAACCAGGGATATAATTTGAGTGTTAATGCTTTTTTTGCACATCTAAAAGCAATATTTTCTTTTCAGCATGTCTTCAGAATATATAGTTTCAAAGTTTACACTTTACTTTATATTGATCATGGTTTGGGTTTGGCTGCTAAGGACTAGTTGCACCTTGATGGTTTCAATATATACCTTGTTCTTTTCCCATAAAGTTATTTACAGATATTATGTGATGATTGACTTCTGTGAAGATAAGCCGTAAAGAACTCATTTTAATCATAATTATAACAGTTGTCCCTTTTCCAACCTACTCTGACCTCTTTCTGAACTTTTGCCTCAGTCAGAAGTATTTATGCCATAATCTTAATAATATTAAATCTTGAAGACTATTTTATGAAGTCATAGCTTTCTGTCATTCAGCCTTTGGAAGTGTATATAGAGGGAGAGACTTTGTAGGGAAAGTTGAAAAAACTTTAAAATGACAGATTTATAATAATAAAAATTTTCAATTAAAAATTGTGTTTGTATCTTATAGAGAAGGATATCATTCCTGAACAAATTTCCTTAAAATCATTGTTGTTTTTTTTTTTTGGTGAAACTCAAATTACATGGTAATTAATATAATCAAATTCCCTTCTTAACTGCTAATGAAACATCTGTCTTGTTTTTACCCATTATGATGATTGAGATATATGGCATGCAATAAAATTATTAATAATGTTATGTTCTTGAATGAGGTTCTATCCTTTGATTCACATCATTAAATAATCATCTAATCTCTGAGCCAAAATGTCAACCAATCCTTTGGACCAATTCCTAAGGATACCAGTTGGTATAGATTGAAGAACATTCCTTGACTGGTTTATTTTTCTTGAGTACTAGTGCTGTGTGGGGTTGTCTCAAAATGTGCAGTAAATTGCTTTTCTCTCAGGAATTTGCAAATAATTTAGTTGGAACATGGCTAACCCATATATGTGTGTATGTATGTGGATATAATATGTATGCATAGACATATACGTTTTTGTAATTGTTATTATGTCCTGGCCACAAACCATCATTCCTACAGTTTTATTACTTTAGAGATACTATATGGATGGTTGATCACTGAAAGTGGGAAAAATTCCAACCTTTTTTTTTTTAAAATACTCATTTCTTTTGTCAGCCTAAGCATTTTAACAGTGTCTGCAAAATATCTGCTGCTGGATTATGGCTGAGTCTGTGCTATTGTTTAGGGGTTTTTGATAACATTCTCATATGAATACAGTTTTGAGCTGAGCATATCACAAAGCAGGTCTAAGAGAATGTCAGTTCACTTTCACTTTGGCAAAAGTGCCCTTAATCCTCAACATTATTTCAAATTTAACGTCAAAGATTTAACTTCAATAATATGCAAAATAACCTGAACTTTTCCCCCCCAATTTTATTTTCAGTTCCAATTTCTCTCCTTCCCCTTCCTCTACTCATTAAGAAGGCAAGAAAAACAAAGCTCACTGCAAATACATATAGTCATGTAAAACAAATTCCTACATTAGCCATGTCTAAAAGGAAAAAACAAAAACAAAAAAAATGTACATATGTACACATATATTTATATGTACATACATATGTACACAAATATTTATAGCAGTTCTTTCTATGGTAGCAAAGAATTCAAAACTAAGGGAATGCCCATCAATTGGGGAATGACTGAAAAAGTTATGGTATGTGAATGTAATGAAATACTATTATGTTTTAAGAAATGATAAATGAAATGGTTTTAGAAAAACCTGAGATGAATGGCATGAACTGATCCAGAGAGAAAAGCAGACCCAGGAGAATGATTTATATAATAACAATTTGTAAGTAAGGTGAATTGTAGTGTAAGTTAGGTGGATTTTAGTGTGTGTAAAGTGGCTTTTTGTTATTATTCTTAGAGTTCAGTTTTCCAGGATCTATAGCCATAACAATCTCTTATTCTCAGGTGTTAGATATGAGTTCCCACAGTTATGGTTCAAAACATCTCTACTACACTTGCTCATCTTTATAACCTTCCAACAATATAAACATTGTGCATAAGTCATAAACATGTAGTGTGTGTGCACTGTGCTGAGTTGACATGATAATGCTAAAACTTAATGTAACCTTATGAAGTTACCCCTTGGCAATATGCCTTCTTGTCTGTTGCCCCTATAAAATGGGTGGTCATTGGTCAGTGAATGGGGAACCTTAGGCTTGAATGCACAGATGCTGTGTGTGCCTCAACTGGCCCCCTTTGAGGCTTAGGGGTAACCTTAGGCTTGAATGCACAAATGCTGTGCATGTGCCTTGATCTGCTCCCATCAAGGCTTTAGGGGATGCACAAGTAGTGCCTGTCTTGACTGAACCTATCAAGACATAGGGGTAGTTGCCCTTCTTCTCGCTGGCCCCTGAGAGAAGGGTGATTAGGAAATGCTGTAGGAGTTTGTCCTCCCATTATTAGCAATCCTCTTCTGAGAAACTAGACTAGAATAAAGCAAGATTATTAACCCCTTCTTAGTATCTTTCCTGTCTGACCAGATCAAGAGCGAACCTGTGCTAGCAGCTATCCTGTGTGCTGTGTTTATTTGCCTTACACAATTTTACAGGGATAATCAATGCTAAAAGACAAAAATTTTAAAATATTTGCTTTTTTTTCAAGATGTTATTTCTAGGTTTGGGATTCCTCCATTCATTTATTCTCAGATTTATAGTACAGAAATGCACAACTAAACTCAGGTAAAACAGTTGATAGAGCATTAGACCCAGAGTCAGGAGGACTTAAGTTCAAATCTAGATTTAGATACTTAGTAGCTATATGACCATGAGCAATTGATTTAACTTCTGTTTGCCTCAGTTTCTTCATCTTTAAAACAGGGTTAATAATAGAAACTACATTAGAAGGTTTTGTGAGGATAAAATGAGATAATATATTTGTAAAGTATTTTGCAAACCTTTATGTGCTTTATAAATGTCAGCTATTTTTATTGATATAGTTTCTTCATTTTGTGAATTTCAAAGTGTATAAGTATAAGAGCAAGAAAGTTGGAAATTTTTTGTTGTTTTCTTTTTGGAGTTCATTTTCCCTAACTTGGCTAAATTGTAAACATCTGAAGGATTAATCTCCTTTGAACCCTGATAATTCACAGCTGTGCTTAGTCCCATAGGTTTCATGTCTTCTGGCTCTGAGCCAATCAGGGGCCAAGTCTCTGTTATATATTCTGAAAGGTAGGCGTTTTGCTGGTGTGGGTGTGGGTGTGGGTGTGGGTGTGGGTGTGGGTGTGGGTGTGGATAGGGTGGCACTTGGGGTGGCACTTGGGGTGGGGGTGGCGCTTGGGGTGCTTAAGAGAAGGACCTTTTGATTCCCTGGATGGGAATCAAATCTGAGTTGCTGTTTATTAAGAGCCTTTCCCCAACTACTGAAAGGTTTGTGCTCTCCCAATCTGGTAGTGTATGTAGGTGGTTGGATTACTTTGTTCAGACAATAGGAATCCTGTCTGTTGAATCTCTGTGCTAATTTCTCTGTTTGTATTTTCTCCACATTCAGAGTGCTGACCTTTCCCCTGAACTAGTGAATGTAATTAAAGTAAGATTAACCCCTTTAAAAGCTGTCTTTCCTTTTAAAGCCAAGCAGATCAAAGAACCTGTGCTAGCAGGCCATCCGGGGTGTACTAGGGTGCTTACTATTACAATAACCCATTATTCTGTTGTTTTTTCTGGACCAAAGTAGATGACACCACTGTACAGATTTATTAGTAATGTGTTTTAAAGATAAGATTTGAAATAGCCAATGTCAGTGCTCCTATGTCTGTCTGTCTCTCATCTATCTGTGATCTATCTATAATCAGAAGAGTCCATAGAAATAACTGAGGCATAAGTAATATAGATTTGGCAGGCCTATACAAAAACAAACACACAAACAAAAAAACAAAACCCTTATTACCAGTCCACTTAAATCCCTAGAGGTAAAACAAAATTCTTGGATAAAGCGATAAGGCCACAATCCACAGAGACATCCATTTCTATCCATGTAGAAGAATAAAAGATCAGGATTTTTGTCTAGCTCTTTACTGAGCCATTAGTCAAAAAGCACTAGGGATATACAGAGGGGAAAAAAAAAAGACACTTCCTACCCTCGAGGTGCTTGAAATCTAATGGCCAAAGACAAAATACAAAAAGAAAAAAAGTGGAAGGGGAGATAGCTGAAGGGGAAGAAGGAGGAATGAGAGCAAGGTTAAGAAGCCAGTCAGAGAAGTCTGAAGGTAGTTTAGTCAGTTGAGAAATGAGATGTCTGGATTTGACATTTTTTCTTAAAAGGAGGTTGGGAGATCATGGCTCTGCCCTCCAAATTAGAGGCCTAGAGGGTATTGATGAAGTAGAGGAGTAAGATTGATGATATTTTACAAGATGATGAAGGTTATCCCAATAATGAACTGCCTGAAAATTGGTGAAGTCAGCTAAAGCACCAAATTACTGCAGCTTACCGTGTTTGCTAGTCGACTTCTTTCTCGACTCTATTGTTTTGCTTTGTCAAAAACAAACAAACAACAAACTTGTTCCCTACTACAAAATAATCTTTCATAATCTTTTTATTTTTACATTACTAATGCTCTTAAAAAAAAGCAATGTATTATGTTCCACACACAGTATAACTTCGATAAATGTCAGTTTGTATAAATTGACTGAGGTTGTAGTACCACAAACTGGAGATCAAAATAGGGTTTTTTCTTTTTTTCTACTGAAGTAGACTCATTTCACCAACTTGACCTTCTCACAACTATCACAAAAGGAAGTCATTCTTTGCACCTTCCCTCAGGAAATTACAGTGGAAAAGTTAGTGGCCTCCTTGCCTTCAGGGTCTTCTCCTCAATCCACCCTCAACATAGCTGCTAAAATAACAGTCCTAATGTACAGATCTGACTATGTCAACTGTTTTTCTCAAGAGATTCTCAGTTGCTCACTACTGCCTCAAGGATTAACCACTGGCATTTTAAATACTTCATAATCTGACTCCATAATAATTTTCTCATCTTATTTCCTAATAGTTTCCCTAAATCAATTTGTGTTCCCATCATGATTTATTATTCCTAGAACATGATATTCATTTCTCTTCTCCATATCTTTGCCCAAACTGTTTCCCATGCCCAGAAAGCCTAACCTCGTCACCTCTGCCTCTAGTAATGTCTACTTCTATTTAAGGCTCCACTCAAGCATTGTCTCCTACACAAGTCCAATCCTCATTCCTCTAATGATTATTGTACCTCTCTTCCTGAAAGTTTCTATGTATTTTGTATTAGTTTTTCCTGTATTATGTCACTTACCAAAATCAAACATTAAGCTTCTTAAAAGCAACAAACATTTTGCTTTTGTCTTTCTATGACTTGTACCAGGCACCATGCCTACCAAGTCTTGCCCAGATTTATAATTCCACTGGTACAGAAAACTCCTACTACCAATGCAGATCACTAACTGTTTGCACTTATAGTCTTAAAAGACTTCCCTGAGGCACTGAGAGATTCAATTATTTGCTTTGGGTAGTACAGTTAGCATAGGTTAGGAGGGAGGCTTGAACCCAGGAATTCCTCACCTGTCAGCTTTCAATTATATCAAACCCTAATAGAACTGGGGACTCTAAACAATACATAAGGCTCTCTGTGGGTGCCTATTGACTTAGAAAAACACATTAATGTTATATACATTTTATTGTACTTTCCATCTATTAATTTTATTGTTTGTCTATTTAAATATTACATTTTAATTTGGTTCGTGCAACACTTCAGTATTGTGGGCACCTCTGTTCTAAATGCTACACCGCCTATCACAAGTGCTTATTGATTGGAAATAAATTTTTTCTTCTTTGTATTCTCCATTGTGCCAACAGTATCTTGAACATAAAAAAGTCTTTTAAGAAATGACCTTTGAAACAAATTGAATAGGGCACAGTTCTTGTAACATTCTTAGGGAAATCTTTCTTTTCTCTTTTTAACTGAAACTGACTACTCTCAATTGCCACATGTGCAATCTCTAGGCTAGCCCTAAACTCCATTGGGAATCCTAGGCTAGTCCATCTGATAAATTGGTTCCTAAGAATTTGCTTAAACTTCTTGCTTCACGATCTCTCTGAAATTGTCTTTCTGGTTATTGTCTTCTCTCTGGCTTCTGTCTTGCTACTTAGCCTGAGATCTTTGTTATTTCTGGACTTCCTGGCTCTAGCTAACCTACAACCCCCAACCTTGGTCTGACTTCTGGAATACCTTAACCTCTAATTCTTGCCTGTCTGTAAGAGACTTGTCTTAGCTCCCAGCTCTCTCTCCTTGTTAAGTGACATATTGAACTGGGTTTTCAGATGTGCTTTTTTGTGACAAGTCCCTAACTCAATAATCAGTCTGTCTCAAAGACTTCCTTCTAGATCATTTTTCCTTGCATCTCTACCTGACTTAGGTTCTAGTGGCAGACTCCTACTTTGTATCCTGAAAGTTTTCTATGACAGTGATAATGCTTAACTTGGAATGCTATTCCATGACTGACCATGCACTGAAATACATAGTACCATTTCCCACTCTTTTTATCTTTCACTTCCAACATTTATTCAATTAATAACAACAATAACTAGTATTTATATAGCACTTTAAATTTTGCAACACACTTCATAAATACCTCATTTTATCTTCACAGCAACCTTGTGAGATAGATGCTATTAGTCTCCCCATTTATAGATGAGGAAACTGAGACAGAGGTTAAATTATTTGCTCAGGATCACATAGTTACTGTCTGAAGTTGGATTTGAATTCAGGCATCCCTCATTCCAGGTCAGTGCTCCCTCCACTATATCACATAGCAGCCTCACAAAGTACCTATACCAGAAAAGCTCCATGGTAGGTAAGCATGGAGAGAGATAATAATAGCTGACATTCACAGAGATATTTAAGGTATACACAATGCCCTCTGCATGTAGTCTCATTTGAGTCTCCCAATAACACCTTGTGAAGTTGGTACTACTTTATACTAATAGTCTCACAGCATTGGGGAGGGAATTGAGGTTCAGAGAGGGTGAGTGATTTGCTCTCAATCACACAGCACACAAGTGTCAATGGTAGGATTCAAAATGAAGTCTTTTTTTTTTTAATTCTGAAGACAGCATTCTGTCTCTAACAATGTTATACCAATAAGTTAGGTTTATATAGCCTTTTAAGGTTTGCAAGGTACTTTACAAATATCACCTCATTTGGTCCTCACGGTAATCATATGAGATAGGTGCTATTATTATCTCTATTTTACAGAAGAAACAGAGAGACAGAGAGAGAGAAGCCAAATGACCTCCCCAGGGGGAAATAGCTGGTAAGCATGCAAGGCCAAATTGGAACTCAAGTCTTCTGGCTCTAGTCCAGCATTCTATTCACTGTCTGCCCTCAGAGAGCTTAGAGTTTAGAGGGAGAGCTGAGATAGTTTAATGCAAAAAAAGAGAGGATTAAATATTTTATGAAAGTACTAGAATAACAGCAGAGATTAGTGCTACAGATTCATAGGAGGGAGACCACTGTGTGTTTCATGACCTGGGAAGCCTTCTGAATATGGTGGGAATTTAATTGGGCCCTAAAAGGGATCTAGAAGTGGGAAGGGATGGAGATGAGAGTTCTATAGGGAGCTCTGTAGCTAAATAAAGCCATTTATATCTTTCTAGGAAAGACACCCAAATCCTTCAAGATTTGAAGCTGTGTCTAAACAGATGTCAAATATCCTGATGAAAAGCTTAAAAAAATGAATTTAAAATCTGGATGTTTTGTCTACATGACATGAAATGTGTCTCAGATATTAGGTAATTTACTGAATTTCTTAGTTTTCATATGACATTATGTAGACAGTAAATTTCTTTGTTTGGCTTTTAAAGCCCTTCCTAACTTAGCCCCTTCCTACTTTTCCAGACTTCTTAGATCTTACTCCCCACCCATGATATACTATATGATCCAGTGCTGCACCATGCTCAGGCACTCCATCTCCCAATTCTGGGCATTTCACCAGCTGTCCCTCTGGCTAGAAATGCTCTCTTTCCTCATCTCTTCCTCCTAGCTTCCTTGGCTTGCTTCAAGTCCTAGCTAAAATCTCAAAGAAGCTTTCCCAATCCCAAAGCTATTGCTTTGCTTCTGTGATTATCATCAATTTATCCTGTATATATCTTGTTTGTACCTGGTTTGCATGTTGTCTTCCTCTACTAGACTATGAGCTTTTTAAGAAGAGGGACTGTCCTTTCCTTTTCTTTGTTTCCCCAGAGCTTAGCACAGTGTCTGGTACATAGTAAGTAGTCCCTTAATAAATGCTTATTAAATGACTACTTTGTGGGAGGCATTGTGAATTTTAAATTGTATGTTAATTTGCATAGATAGAGGGAATTTCCTCACCAGAAGTTCCCTGCATGGATGAAACCACGTAAGGCAAAAAAACAAACAAAAAAAGAGTAAATACAACTGTTCACACCTAAACAGCATTTTAATATTTGCAAATTAAATGTCCAAATAGGAATAATGCAAGTATTATTATCCCAGCTTTGCAGATGAGGAAAGTGAGGTTCAAAGAGCACAAAAGACCAGGCCTTGACCACCCAGTCAACACACATCAGAACTAGATTTAACTCAAGCCTCTACCGACTTCACGTCCAGTCCTCGTTCTACTTCACTGAAGGCTTCATTCCTGATATCTGAAGGGGATTTCCTTGGCATTGCCAATGCTCAGAATCTTTATCTTCCTTCAAAGCTCAGGTAACCCATCTCCCTCTTCCCTCAGGAAGCTTTCTATGAACTACTCTGATGAACATTTTCTCTTCCTCTGCAAATTTTCCGACAATACTTCGAATCTCTCTTTTGTTCCAATTATTTTCTACTTTGCATTGTTGTTGTTCAGTTGTTTCAGTAATGTCCTACTCTTTGTGACTCCACTTGGGGTTTTATTGGCAAAGATATTGTAGTGGTTTGCCATTTTCTTCTCCAGCTCATTTTACAGGTGAAGAAACTGAGGCAAACAGTGTTAAGTGATTTGCCCAGGGTCACACAGGTCTGAGGCCAGATTTGAAATTAGAAAGATAAGTTGTCCTTATTCCGTGCCCAGCACTTTATCTACTGTTTGCTTGAAATTAGAGTGCAAGATTTTGAAGGGAGGATCCTGTCATCTTTGTCTTTCTATCCCCATTATACTTTACACATAACCAGGAACGTAACAAAGGGCTATGGAATGAAAATGAATAATTCAGGTCTCCACTTCCTCAACCTTTTATCACATTTAAAATATTTATGTTATCAAAGAATGAAAGGAATAATTTAATTTTCACCTATATCTGGTTGTTTTGGTGTAAAGTTGCCATTTAACCTATTTCTCTGAAATAAGGTGAGTTTTGACTATTTCATCTGAAGGGAGGAGGAGGACTTTATTTTCATTCTGAAATGCGGTTTTTGTTTTCAAAAATAAAGGCAATTCTCACAAAGTAATAAAGCACAAAACCATTTCTGTTCAATCACCAAAAGAATACAAGAACAGCAATATTTGCTGCAAAGAGACATATTAGGAAAAGGTATTATATACAACTCTTTCAATTACTGGAGAATAGTCCTTGTGCATTTCAGCTGATTCCACTCATCAATATATATTTACAGGTTTTTTGGCAATGTGGATTTCATGAAAGGACAGACTTGGAAAATGCAAAGTGTAGCTTGGGTACGGGGGGAGGTGTGGAGGAGTGGTGTGGAGATTGAGTCCCTATTCCTTGTTTGTACATGAAAGAAAAGATTTCAAAAACTTTAACAACTTTGTCTTCCAATGTTGGAGAATCACTGATGGTTTTTGACCAGACAAGTGACATGAGCAAAGAAAGAGGTTCTTTAAAAAGATTAATCTGGTTATGGTACGAAGGGTAGATTAGAATACATGTAGAGCAGTGAGGGAAGAAGGATGTGGGGAGGACCAGAGGCAGGGTAAAAGGTGAGAAGGCTGTTGTAGTAAGTCTCTATTGTGCTTGATGTGAGGGGATAAACCTAGCTGACATATGGGATATAAATTTTGATCTCTAATGTGGAAACGTGACCAATGAATGTTGAAAATTATTTTTAATATATGTAAAAAAACCTTTGTAAACATTAAAGTGATATGTAAATATCACAAATAAAAACTAAGCTAAATAGTGCTTAATTTAACATTTTTAAACATTTTGTATTCTCATAGAATAATATCCTATAGCTTACAGAATGAAATTATTATTATTATTATTATTCCCATTACAGTAATCTTACATCCCAATGCTTTTATTTTCACTTACAAAAAGCATTTATTTTATCTGCTAATGCAATAGTCTTCAGAAAATAAAATATAGAAGATCACTAGTATTATAGTAACTTCTCTCATGAACTATTCAATCTGAACTCCATTTAAAAAGGCAAGAATGAAATAAGATGATGATGGACCTGTGATTTTTATCAAACTAGGGATCTATCAGTGAGGAATTTCTGCTACCTTTTCTGTAACAGATAACGTTAATTGCTGGTGCACTGATAGGGTAGGTGACTTGCTGTCCAGGGTCCCAAAAGGAGTATGTTTCAATAGTGGTACTTGGACCCATGTCTTTCCTTTCTGTCCTTAGAGCTAATTCTCTTTCTATCAAACCATGTAACTCTGTCATCCTGTCTGCTACTACAGCTGTCCTGAGAAAACTTTCAGTTAGTCTAGAGAAGATAAACAAATATCCCAATATTTATTAAATCACAAAAAGCACTCCCTTTTATTCATCTGCCTAAACAACTTCAGAATTTTGAACATAAAAGGATAATAGGTAAGTCTACTGTCTTAGGCTACTTCTATTTGAACTCTGTTGAAATAAATAAGAAAATGAGACAATAATTATATACACATTATATTATATAACACAATATAATAAAATAGGATATGATATAATGTTATATTTTATATGACAGTATAATATGACATGCTATAATATCATTATAGGATGATATGGGTATATGATATGTTGAATTAATATATTATATCATAATTATAACACAATTATGTTGTGTCATATCACATATCAGTATGTATAGTGCCTCATATCATTTTTGTATCATATTTTGTATAACATTGCGGCATATATGTATGTATACCCAAGATATCCTGGAGAATTCAACAAAAATAAACTCTACTAGAACTCAAGCATTATCACAGATAAAATTGTTAGCCATGATGGTTGACATAACTTTGAACTACAAAAATTCAAGAATGATTTTAATAGACGTATGCACTGAATGTTGCTACATTGAATAGCCATCAAATACATAGAATGAAAAGCCCTCATAATATAGAGACCAAGAAGAAGAAATCAAAACCATGTGGGAAGAGGATGAATGAGTGAAAATTCATTAGAATTTACTACATTCTATATACTCTGCTAAATGGTAAGGGTACAAACAGAAAGAAAAAGAGATTCCTTTCTTCCAAGGTACATGTATTCTAATACAGAGAAATATTACTTGGTTGCTAGGGCACAATATTTTGGTCTTGGAAGATAGAATAACTGTGAGTAGACAATCCTTGTTACTAACCGCCTACTGGGCACTTAAAATTAGATTTTCTAGAGTCATTTTATGATCAACATAGCCAAAAAAGAACTCATGAAGTTTCTTCCCGAATTCACTCTTTCTACCAATCTTCCTTATTACATTTAAAGTCACCACCGTTCTTCATCTCCAAGGTTTATAAACTCAGTGGTTACTCTCCTTGACTCTTCCCTCACCCCACATACCCAATCAGTTGCTGAGTTTTGTCATTTCTACCTCTACAATATCTCTAGAATCTGATTGCTTCTCTTTACTCACACAGCCACCACCTTAGATTCTCATTACATTTCACATACATTATTGCAATGTCCTCCTAATTGATTTCTCTCCCTCAAATCTATCTCCCCTGACTTGAGTTTATCCTCCACAGGGCTGCCAAAGTGATTTTCCTAATGCAGAAATCTGACCATGATACTCTTCCCTAGACCCAATAAATAAATTCCAGTAGCTCCCCATTGCCTCTAAAATTCAATATAAACTCCTGTATTTGGCATCTAAAGCCTTTCACAACCCCGATCAAACCTGTTTCTAGTCTCGTTTTCTATTACTTTGCTTCCTATAAGCCATAATCTTGTCAATTTAGCTGTCTCTTGGATCCTCACACGTGCCATTTCCTCTCCTGTCTCTGGAACTTTGCACTACCTGTTCCTCATTTCTGGAATGCCCTCCTTCTGCACATCTGTTCTAGAATCCTCACTTGCAATATATACCATGTTCCATCTTCCATTCAAACACTTTCTGAACCTCACCTCCAATTGCCAGTGTTCTCCCTTTACCTAGCATTAATTTCATATTTATTGTGAATGTATTTATGCTCTACATATTTATGAGGAGCAGCTAGGTGGCTCAGTGGATAGAGTTAAGGGCCTGGGGTCAGAAATACTCATTTTGCTGAGTTCAAATCTGCCTCAGACACTGGGCAAATCACTTGACCCTCTTTTTTTGTTTCCTCATCTGTAAAATGAATTCAAAAAGGAAATGGCAAACCACTCCAGTATCTTTGCCAAGAAAACCCCAAATGAAGAGTCATGAAGAGTCAGACATGACTGAAATGACTGAACAACCACAACTTATGTATGTGTATTGTCTTGTCCTACAGAATGTAAGCCCCTGGTAAGGGACTACTCTATCTTTTTTTTTTTCTATTTGTATCCCCAGGATGTAACTCATTACCTGGTTGAAAATAGGTGCTAAATAAATGTTTGTTGTCTGAGTAATGATATAATGTAAGGGATTAACACATAATCTACTTGATATGGTGGACTTTTTACCAATCAGAAGAGCACAGTCCGAGAGTGGAAGTTCCAAAATTGAGAGACTTAGCCATTTCAGGGCATGGTCTCAGGACTTCTGGTTCAAAGGGTGTAGAAGCAACAAGAAGAAGAACTGGGTGGGATGGCAAGAAGAGGTCTGAAGAGAAGGAGAAAGAACATATCATCCTTGCTTCTCTGTTACTGGAATTGAACCATATATTCTTTCTCACCTAGCTACCCTCCTTTTCCACTTCTGCCCCTACTCTCCCATGCCTAAGCATCCTTCTTCAGATACTTCCTCCATTGTCATCTCCTTCTCTAGTTGGTAAGTTCCTTCCCTAGAAGAAAGTAAAGAATAAGGGTTTATTAAGCATCTATTATGTGCCAGACATTGTGCTAAGTGATTTACAGATGTTATCTCATTTAATCCTCACAATAACTGTGAGATAAATGCTATTATGATCCCCATTTTACAGTGGAAGAAACTGAGGCAAATGGAGGCTAAGTGGCTTGAGTAGGGTCACACAGCTAGTAAGTGTCTGAGGCTAGATTTGAACTCAGATATTTCTGACTTGAGGTCCAGGCCATCCATGCTCACATCTCATCTGATTCCACTCTTGACTCTTCATATTTTTCTACCTCAGCCCCCACTCAGGCATCTGTCCTTCCCCTCTCCCCTTTCAGCTCATTTTTATGTATTGGCTTCCTTCATTAGGATGCCCACACATTGAAAAGAGGGAGGGACCCCCTGTTTTTGCTTAAATTGAATTCCCAGCACTTAGTACAGTACCTGGTGTATAATAAGCACCTGACAAATGCTTTATTTAACTTTCTGTGATTCTGTGAAAGATAAGCTCGTATCCCAACACTGATTCAACTGCAAAAAACCTTCAATTATTTAGTATACCTGCACACAACAGTTTGCTAGATGCTAAGCATAAAAATATAATACTAAGAAGCTGACTTATTCCTAAACTACTTCTATATGAATTCTATTAAATATAAGAAATTAATATTAGTAAAAATAGTAACAACCACTAGCTCATCGTCTATGATGCTTTCAGGAGAACATGGAACTTTTAAATAAATTGAAGTCAAGCATGAAGAGAAGTAGGAGAAATCTCATCTCTGGCTTAAAACAACAGTCTGCTGCCTGAGTCTGACTAACATACACTGCAAAGAGACGTAATACCCCAGGCTAGTCTAGTCCCACTTCCTGACAAATGCAGACGAGAGAGTTTTCATATATGGGGAACAACCAGAGAGGGAAATTTCAAAATCTAAAAATCTTTTAGATTTTTTGTGCTTCAAAGGGAGACAATGGAAGATATTTCTATTAAGCTACATACATAATTAAAATGTTTGCCCTCTCAACAACTTAGTCCATCACAGCAGTGAGATTTTCCCCATGTATTTTTCATAGCATCGTTTTCACAACAGGGTAACAAATAAGGTATGTTTCCAATCCTAATTCAAACGTTACCTTTTAAGTGCAGCAAATATGAAAGACGCCACTGAACACAGGCTGTAGGTCATGTGAATAATCCAAAAAAAATTTTTTTAAACGACTGACAATTGTAGAGGAGCTTTATCTTTTAAAATAGAAAAGTCTTCATTCTCCAGTTAATAGCGCCTAGCAAGGGGGTGTAGAGAAAATACTTGCCTCATGAGAGCAAGTTTATCTCCAGGGGCTGTTACTTTTTGAGGATATGGACATGTCTCAACTGCCACATCTCTGAAGGAATAATTGCTCTCTTATGGCAAGAAACAAACCTCCCTTTAGTATTCCTGCCAAAACATGCACTTGATGGCACCTCACTTGTCATGTTCTCTCCACTTGCCTGCCCCCTTCTCTATCTCATTCTCCCACTCCCCTTCCCCATCTATCTCAGTCAGTCTCCATCTGTTAGTCATCTCTGATTTTCTCTCCCACACCCACTTCAACTCTTTTCCATTCTCTGTCTCTCTCTTTGTCTCTGTGACTCTTTCCCCCACCCCTCCCTCTCTTCCCTTGTCTATGAATCTCTTGCTCTCTTACTGCCTTCACTCTCCCCTCCTCTGTCTCTGCTCCACGCCCTCTCTATTCCCCATTTCTCTCATTATACCAGTATGTCTCCATTCTTGTCTCTCCCTCATTCCTTTTTTTATAATTTTCCTCCATCTCTCTTGGTCAGTCTCTCTCTCCTTCACCAATCTGTTTGTCTCTTTCTGACCTTCCCCACTACTCCTTTCCAGTTAGTCTATCTATTTCTCTCTCCCCTACCTTCCTTTTCTCTTTTCCCCTTCTTTGTTTTTCTCTACCTCTTTCCCTCACACATTCTTTCTCTTCCTTTCTCTGTCAGTCTGTCTCTACCCCATCCATTTCTCTCTTTGTCTCCCTGATCTTCCCACGTGTCCTTTCCCCTCTCGATCTCTGCCTCTATTTCTCTCCTAACTCCCTCTTTCTGTCAGTCTGTTCTGTTTTTCCCTTCCCTAACCTTTTTTCTTTCCCTTTCCGCCTCTCTCTCAAACACTGAGAGCCAAGTAACAGCTGACCTTGATCACTGTTAAATCTGAGACCCTTGGTAGACAAATTGCTGCTATATTAAAGCTAGATTTTGATTTTTAAGAAATAAATGTAGGTGCTTGGTGGAAAGCAGACTGCCTAATGAGCATTAAAGGTTGGCCTCATGCTCCATCAAATACTTGATCATCTGTGAATCCCCAAAATGAGAGGCAGCATTGGGAAAACACCACGATTATTAAGTTTAATGAGAAAGGTTCAAACCTTGCTTTGACCCAAGGTTTATACACTCCTATTGCATATTGTGTGCTGATATCTTTCATGATTCTGTATCAAAAGGTAGAGCCAAACAGATCTTCTGGAGGAAAATGTAACATCTGCAGTTCTTTCTAAAGGATTTTTAACAGTTAGGAATTTGCCAAGTAATCTGTGAAAACATATAGCATTCAGCATGTATCTACATATATTTTTGAAGCTTCACACTGTAATTTGAAGTTCTATCAAATTCCAAGTTTAAGCATAATTTGTATAAACAGTAAGCTGCAACTTGCCTCAAAAACAAAATCCAGGCTTTGAGAGTTAGATGAACACTTCAAAATGGGCATAAGGAGTCATATTTTCTTTTATTTAAACTGCAGTAAATACACTGGCAACAGTAATATAGTACCTTAAAGAAGCTAAGGAAACAAGAAAGGAAGATTTGGACCAATATTGCTTTTCTCAGGCATGTTAACTGACACCTCATTCATCTTTGACACAAAGAATAACATGCTGATATAGTCAATTCTCCATCTACAGAAAATTTTCAGTCTCAAACCTGTCCCTCCCCACAACACTTGACATATTTCTGGTCTACCATCTGATCATCAGGGGACAATTTTATCAGCCAAAACAAATCAGAATGAAGAAAGTCTGCATTTTCCACTCTGTTTCTTCTCTATTTCAGAGATAATTGAGATAATTAATAGATATTAATTAGGCCTGTAATGATGCTGTAATAACCACAATGATCACTTCTCCACTAAAATCCTACCCTGTTGCATCATTTATAGCATAGCAATGACCCTGTGTTTTTGATGGAAATACCAGTGGAACATAAGCACTGGCAGATTGAACCAAACTGGCAAGGTTTTGATGATGCTCCCAGTGATGACTTTAATTTCTATGATCTGAGGATCAATCTAACTATATCTAGTGAATCCCTCACCAGGCCATAGTAAATTTTTTTTTTGACACAGTGATTCCTAAAGATCATCAAGTTACAGAATGAGTTCTGATCTTAATTGAAAATACTCATGCTAAGGAAATAATAATGAATTACAAAAATACTGAATATTAAATTAATGTTAACTTTTCATAATCTGTAACCACTCAAAGTTTGGTCTAACCATTCACACAAGGAATACTGAATGGATAAACAATGTCTATTGTTCAGATTATAGCATGAGATAGGAGTAGACAAACATAGACTTTGGCCATCGGTATGTTTATTAGAGGTAGGACAAATGGGCAATGAGGGGGATCCAGAATTAAATAGGAAAAAAAACTGGATTGCTTTGACTAAACTATAAGACTACTTGTATAACCCCATGTTTCTTTTAAAAACAAAGGGCTATTTTTAGTACTAATAATCCACAGGTGTTGTGTGACTCTGAAACATAGAACATAACAGTCTTGGAATAATTAAACATGAATAACACACAAAGGGTAATTAAGAAGTGAAGGTGAGGACACACAACCAGTGAGGAATGTCAAAGAACAGGATTAAGAAATTAGGGAACCTGACAATAGGAAAAGAAAGACTAGCCCTGTGGTGGCAGATTGGTAGCACAAGATTCTACTGGTATTGACAAAATATCACAAGAAATTGAAGGTCTCCAGTCTTCTTGGCTGGGCCCCAATGGTGAAGAAGGGCAAGAATCTCCCAGGACAGGGAGGTAAAAATTGGATTGAAATCTGTATCTTTAGAAGAATTCATCAAAAGGAGGAGATCACAGATCATTTGAGAAATTGAGTATATTTATTCCTTTAAATACATTGTCATAAGTTCACATGGCAGAGCTTCAAGGGTAAGAACTCAACATCTGACAGTTTGCTGGAAAAACTTTTTGAAGAAACTAGGCATAGGCCAGAATCTCACCATATACCAAGATAAGGTCAAAATGGATGACTCATTTCAACATAATGGATGTAAGTTAGGGAATGTGGGGAAAAAATGTACCTCTCAGATCAATGGCTAAGGGAAAAGTTTCTGACCAGACAAGGGATAGAGAGATCACAAGAAGGAAAAGGGATAATTTTGATGACCTGAAATTAAAAAGGTTTTGCACAAACAAAACTAATGTAGCTGAAATTAGAAGAGAAAACACGAAACTAGAAAAAAAAATATGGCAAGTTTCTCTGCTAAAGACCTCATTTTTCAAATATATAGGGAACTAAGCGAAATTTATATAAATAAGAGCCATTCCCCAATTGATAAATGGTCAAAGGATATGAACAGGCAGTTTTCAGAAGAAAACAATCAAAGCTATCAATAGTCATATTAGAGAAATGTAAATTAAAATAGCTCTGAGGTACCACTTCATATCTATCAGATTGGCTAACATGACAGAAAAGGAAAATGACAAATGTTGGAGGGAATGTAGAAAAGTGGGGACACTAATGTTGGAGTTGTAAAGTAGTCCAACTGTTTGGAGAACAATTTAGAACTATGCCCAAAGGGCTATAAAATTATGCATACTCTTTTGACCCAAGTATATCACAACTCAATCTGTACCCCAAAGAGATAAAAGAAAACAGAAAATTACCTATATGTACAAAAATATAATAGCTATTTTTTGTGATGGCAAAGAATTAGAAATGAAGGGAGCCCCCATCAATTGAGGAATGGCTGAACATATCATGGTATATGATTGTGATAGAATATTATTGTGCTTTAAGAAATGATAAACAAGATGGTTTCAGAAAAACCTGGAAAGACATATGAATAAGAGAACATTGTACACAACAACAATATTGTAATGATGACAAACTGTGAAAGACTTAGCTACCCTGATCAAGACAATGATCAAAGATAACCCCAAATGATCCATAATGAAAAATACTATCCATATCCAGAAAAAGAGCTCTGGAGTCTGAATGCAGATTGAAGCATACTATTTTTCTTTTTCTTTTCATCTTTCTTGTGTTTTTTTTCCTTTTGTTCTGATTGTTCTTTCACAACATAACTAATGTGGGAATATGTTTAATATTATTACACATGTATAGCCTATATCAGATTGCTTGCCTTTGGCTGGGGAGGGAGGGATTTAGGAAGGGTGAGAAAATTTAGGAAAAAAAGTTTGGAACAAAGAATCTTATAAAAGTGAATGTTGAAAAAATATATTTGCATGTAATTGCATGACATATATGAGTTTTTAAAAGTTGATTAATGAATACAGTGCTTGGTGGTTACAAAGCATTTGATGCACATTATCTCATTTGATCCTCTCATCAACCCTCTGAGACAGGTAGCGTTCATTCATTCAGCAAATGTTGAGGATTTCTATATGCACTGTTCTGTGCTAGGAGCTAATGGTACAAACAAAAAACAAAACAACCTCAATCTCAAGTAGCATATTGAGTAGGTAAATGGGGAAGCAGTATATACAAGAGAAGTAACATACATGGTACTTTGAGGAGGAAAAGAATGTTAGTAACTGCAGAGATCAGGGAAGGCTTTATGGGTGAAGAGATACCTGATTTGATCTGAGAATGGTTTTAAGAAGTAAAGATAAAGAGGGAGCACATTTCCGGCTTGAAAGATGGCCAAAATGATTGCAACTAGGCAAGGGATGGAATGTTGAGATTTGGGGAGAGAGTAATTCAGTTTGACAGGAACATAGGGTATGTGAGGGAGAGTACATGAAATGAGATTGGAAAGATAGGATGTAGCTGGATTGTTGAGGTTCTTAAATGCCACCATTGAGAAGTTTGTATCTTACACTAAAAGTTAAAGCAAACCTCTGCAGACTTTCTATCAGGGGAATCAATTGTGCAAACCTGTGCTTCAAGAAGATGATTTTGGCTGCTATCTTGGAGATGGATGGAAAACAGAAGATATTAGAAGTACATAGAAAAACTAGGAAGCTGTTATAGTAGTTGCACCAGCAAATGACCATATGAGGGGAGATAAGCAGGCAAATGTAAGAGATGCTATTTGGGCAGAAGAAATAGGTCTTGGCAAATGATTGACTATGGAGGGAAGAGTCTAGAATGACACAGTAGTTATAAACCTGGTTGACAGAATGATAATCCTCTCAAAAAATGTTGCTGTATAGAAGAGAATTTAAAAGAGAAGATGAAATTGAAGTAGCAGGGCTTAAAGAGGAAGAGATGAGAGACAGCATGTACTAAGTGGGGTCAACCACCACTATCACCTCCCCCTCACTATCCCCCTGACTAATCTCTCCTCTTACAACCTGATGGACATAGCCTAGGACTCCAAGTCTATGAACCCTGGAAATAGCAGTGTGTCCCAAACCACCAGAACTGCTTCAAGCCCAGCCCTCAAAGCCATCATTTAGAGGAGGTATTGGAGAAGGGACCTCAGCAGCAACAGCAAAACTAGCTTACTACTTGACATCAATAGATGAATGAGCATGAGACCTCTGAAAGTGCCAATACTTTACAGCTCACTGCTTTGAGGTGTACTGATTCTGCTTTGAGGTCTACCCTTACTGTCTTCATTCTGGCCAAAAACTAGTATGAAGAAGGGGCCGTCCATCCGCACCAACTTTTGACCTACAACCACAGATAGTGCAGGTGCCCAACCTAATTGAATCAACAAGGCACTTTGAGGGAGAGATATATGGCAGTATATGTCAGGTAAATCAAATTACTACCACCACTTTGACCACCATCTCCCCTTATCCACTGATGAAGACAGTCCATGACCCCAAAACCAAGAGCCTTCAAAATAACAATACTTCTAGCCCAGTGTATGCAGGCATCATCCTGGCTAGAAGGAGTCTCATCATTCAAATCATCCCTGTGGAGATGGAGTTTGATACCTGCCCCTTCAGTTCCTACAGTCATATCTACTGAAGACCTGGCAAAGAAAATTCTTGTCACTGAAGTCCTTGGCACTATCAAATGGTTCAACAATAGAAACAGAATATGACTTTATCAGTGGAAATTACTTTAAAGAAAAGACAGCACTCATCTGCTTTGTCATTGTACTCTAAGGACCATGGGACCTTCTGACTTGCAGATTAAACATTCCATATGTACTGTCTCCCACATTAGAACGTGAGCTTCCTGAGATGGGGAACTGTCTTACTTTTCTATTTGCATCAGTGGTTGGCAGAGTGCTCTGTACATAGTAAGTAATCAGTGATCATTTATTCATGATTAATAGGCATATGGACTTAGAAATCATATATTCAGATATGATAATTGAAGCTATAGGATTATGAATTAATATAAAAGTATTTATTAAGCCTCTGCTATGTGCCAGGTACTGTATTTGATGCTGATGAGACAAAGACAAAGATTGAAACAGTTCATGTGCTCGTGAAGCTTGCATACTATCAGGGGGAACAACATTTATCCATATAAGTATATACAAAACACATGCAAAGTAAAGACAAGGGTTCTAGCAGGGAAGCAGTAGCAGCCAGGGGATCAGGAAAAGGGATCCAGTAGGAGACTCGACTTGAGCATTGACAGAAGTTAGAAAAACCAATAGCTTGACAAAAATGGGAAATATATTTAAGGCTTGGGCAATTGCCTGGGCAAAAGCAAAGTGACAGATGAAATATGTTAACAAAAAGGAGGTCGGTATGACTGGTCCAAAGAGAACATGAAAGAGAGTAATGTGTAATAATTCTGAGAGGGTAGGCTGCAGTCAAATTGTGAAGTACTGAAAATGCATATTTGAATTTAGAGGCAGTAGGCAACCAATGGAGTTTATTCAATAGGAAAGACCTGTACTTTAGAATTTAGAGGAGAAAGAATTGGGTGGATATATGTGGTAAGAGAGTGATAGGAGTCCAACAAACTTGATTGATTTGGAGGATGATGATTTTCTTGACAGATATACAAATGTTCAGAAAAAAAGGGAGTTTGGGAGAAAACTCAGTTTTAAACATGTTTACTTTGATAAACCTAGGAAACACTCAGTTCAAAATGTCCAAAAGGCAGTTGGTTAAGAGGGACTGGAACTCAGTAGAGATTAGAGTTTCATATGCATATCTGGGAACTATTTGTTTTTCTGTGGTAACTGAACCCATAGAAACCAAAGAGACTTCCAAAAGAGAGTACAGAAAAAGAAAAGATAAGGACAGGACAGAAATGTGAGGCAGCAAGAGAGTAGGATATGAATGACAATACATCAAAGAAGACTGAGAAAGTGTTCAGACAGGGGCAGAACCAAGAGGGGAAAAAAAACCCAAAGAGTATACAGGAAAAGATTGTGTTCAACAATGTCAAGTGGGTGGATTGGGGGTATGATTAGAATTTTGCAAGGAATGAACAGGAAAGTATGATATTTAACTAGTTAAATATAGGTTCAAAATTGGAAAGGGAGGATAATGAAGTTAGATGGGAAGGGAAGAGAAGGAAAGGAAAGGGAAGGGAAAAGAAGAGAAGTACTGAGGGGTAGAGAAACTGGAAATCATGGTGACAGTAAAGAATGTGCTCAGAATTAGTGAGATATAGGTAGACATGGGATGAAGGATGTCTATGATCAGATTATGAAAGTAGAACATTTGTAGGTAACAGCGATGTTAAAGCTGTGACCATCTCTGTGTGTGGCTTCAGTGAAGCTAAGAGGTAAGTAATGGAATTGAAGAGTTTATGACAAGGGTGGCTGAGATATTTTAGGGAACATCAATATGTATGCTGAAATCTACCAAGAGCAGGGGGTGAGGTGAAGAGGAAGATTCTCAGCCAGCTACTGAATTCCTGGAGACGTGAGAGAGAATAATCAGGCAAATAGTGGATATCTGCTACCAGGTTCTAGATGTTATATTAGCCTTGAGTGAATCTAAAAAAAAAAAGTTGCTAGGTGATGGTAGCATTGAGAGGTTCGGGAAGTGATAACAGGAAGCAAGAATTACGCAAAACCATTGCGTTAGGAGGCTTGGGAATTCTTCCATTTTTGGAAAGGATAGCCAAGGATATAATCCCTTCTTGGGACTAAGGAAGGGTGGGGTGAAAGGAATCAGGTCCTGATGAATGGCAGAATATAGAAGAATCACAAGCATAAGAGATCTCAGAAAAAGGAAATTTTGCTAACTATAGAATAAGTGTTCTAAAGGGTACAGTGGAAAGCCTGGGCAAAGCTGATTTGGACCGTTGTAAACAAAGGGGCTATTAATCAGGCCCAAGCATTTATTAATCACTTACTATTTTCCAGGTATCGTGCAAAGTGTTGGGGATATAAAGAAAAGCAAAAAACATAGTTTTAGCCCCTTCCAGGTGCAATATATATGTGTATGTAATACATACATATATATACACACGTATGTATGTGTATGTATGTGCATGTAAGTGTGTATGATCACATATAAATAAAAATAGAGGGTAATTACTGAGGGTAGCTAGGTCACACAGTGGATAAAGTACCAGGTCTAGAGTCAGGAAGACTCCTTTTCCTGAGTTCAAATACAATCTCAGATACTTACTAGCTACATGACCCTAAACAAGTCACTTACCCCTGTTTGCCTTAGTTTCCTCAACTATACAATGACCTAGAGAAGGAAGTGGTAAACCATTCCAGTATCTTTACTAAGAAAATGCCAAATAGGGTCATGAAGAGTTGGACACAATTGAAAAACAACTGAACAACAACAATTTCTGAGGGAAGGCCCTAGCAGTGCAGAGGCCTTATTGGGGGGAGGGGGGATAAGGTGGGAGATGGCAAGAAAGGTTTCTTGTATAAGGTAGGATGAAGTGATAAGTCTTGAAAACCCAAGGAAACCAAAAGGAGGAGATGAGGAGGGAGAGAATTCCAGTTATGGGTGGCAGTCAGTGAAAAGGCACAGAGTTTGGGGGATAAGTATTCTTATTGACCATGCAGGTATTCTTTTAGAAGCAGGGTGACAAATGCATATACTAGTATACCAAATGCCTATAATGGATTAATGCATAAATTGTGACCAATGATGACCATGGTGTTCCTAAGATTGATATCACCACATTTTGTGAGGGAACAGATATATCTGTGACTGAAGTAGATGGAAATGATAACAGGAAGTAGTGGTAGAATAGAGAGATGTATTTAATAATTTAGGTAGCTGGGGATTCAGCATCATTGGAATTGGGAAGAGGAAGAAGGATGTTTGCCATAGGATGAGGATATCGTACCACATTACTGGAACTCACACTTTTAAGTTGCCTATGAATGGCAGAGGGTATGTCAGTTCTCTATCAAACATTATGAAAGAAGAGGGATTAGGTTTGATATTAATGACTTTCACTTTTTTTGAAGTCTTTCTTCTAAGTGGTAGAATATGGGAGTGTTTGTTTCTGGATCCTTGAGGTGAGGGCCAGTTGTTGGAAACTTGAGTTATAGATGTGAAGGGCTTGGGGATCACATATTGCATCAGTGATTCCCTAGCTACTCTTTTTTGGAATTCCACTCACAGAAGCTCATGAACCATTCCAAGATAATGAAGCCAGTAACAGTGTAAATCCCAAAATGGTGGTGCTAGATGCATAGCTTTTCCAGAAACTAAGAGTTGATAGTCCTCCTTTTTCAAACTCTTCATCAGGAACAAAGATCCAACACATCCATTTGGGATTATCCATCTGGGATGAAAATAGCTGGCAAAATGAGTAATGTTCATGGAAGAGGCATCATTCATCTGCTGGAGAGCATAGCCAATTCCTCTGGCAATTTCCAGAAACTTCCAAATTGTGAGACTCCACTCTCTCCTTATGTGCCCCTCCCAAAAGATGAATGCAAATATATCTCCTCCTTATCCTAAAAATGGGACCTTTTTCAGTTTTGCAATAAGCAGCAGGTCCTAAGCCTCTTCCATAATCAGTACCACTTGAACAAACAAATCTTCACATTGATTTCTTCCTCCCACAGGAAAACTTTAATTTGGCAAGAAATCTTGTACATAAGTTAAAGCTTGTTTGTAGTTTGGAAAGGATAAAAAAAGGATAAAAAAAAAAGGTCCAGGTGCTAGATTGTGTTCTAGAAATGAGAGCTTTAAGTCTGGGGTCCTGAGACAGGTCCTAGAGATGGAAGTTGAAGTATCCCATGTTGATTTTAGTCTGGGTCTGGTTCAGCAATAGGGTATGGGAAAATCTATTCAAAAACAATTAGAGATGGATGAAGATTATGATGATAAGGCAAGAAAGAGAAACTGACAGGTGGAGCAGTTAGACAATTAAAAAGTAAACAAGGAGAGACTAATGTCACAGAAATCAGGAAAAGGAGGGAATAATCAGAAGGAAGATGTAGGCAACAGCACTGAAAACAACCTAAAAGTCAAATAGGAAGTGAAAAAAGTCTTCAGATTTCATGAGTTAAGAGATCATTGGTAACCTTTGAAATAGCAATTTCATCAGAGTGTAGGGTTGGAAAAGTCATATTACAAAGAGTTGAGAAATAAGCATAGACAATGAGAATACACTCTATATTCTTTCTGGCTGAGCAGGATTAAGTGAAAGGGTGTTTTTTTTTTTTTATTGATTATTTTTAGGCTAAGTGAGTCCTGACTAAGTAGGCAAACAGGGAGGGATTGAGGGAGAGAAAAAAATAGAGACAGAGGCATAGAGCCAGAAAGAGTGACTGAGACAGAAAAAGAGACAGACACAGATATTGAGATCAAAAGACATAGAGAGACAGAATTATCTATAGTGCAAAGTTCTAGAAGAAATGGGAATGGGTAGGTTCGAAGATTTAAATACAGTGATTGGCCTTCACAGGAAGAAGGTCCTTTACTTTTCCAGGGACTGGAAAAAATTGAGGTATTGGCTGAGGAATATGAAGGAGCAAAATACAAAACTCTTTTCCCCTTTATTTTGGTTTTTGTTGCAGTTGTTCATCTACTGAGGTGGGTGCAAGAGTAGTTAAGGTAGGTTTGGAGTCTCTAGGAGAGAGGAAGAAATTTAGAATTGCTGCTACAGGAGGTGTGACAGGAATGTTGGGTGGCTGTGAGGCCCCAGTTGAGATAAGATAACTTGAATCTGTGCTTTCATTTACTCCAGCAGCGTTCAGCACTTCAAGCTTTGGAGTGGAGAAGATAGTGAGAGCAATTCAGGATTGAGGACTGGCAGGACAGGAGCAATAGAAGAAAAGAAGATGGCATTTCAGAGGGCTGGACAGTGCATATTTGAACTAGATAGCTGTAGCTGTAAGAGAGGAAAACAAGGTCTGCAGAAGGGATAATGCACTGAAAGAATTAATGGAGATGGAGAAGGTAAAAAGACAGTGAGAATAAAGGCTAAGTTGAGGCTTAGGAGGAGTGTAGGAGAGGAAAATTTAGAAAGGCAGGAGATTGGCATCAGAGAGGGGAATTTCAGAGCTCAAGATCTGGAGGTAAATCAGTGTAAGGATGATGGAATGACCATCCCTATGGGTAGCTGAAATAGCAGAAAATGGAGGTCATGAGAATAGAGTAGATTGATGAAATGGGACACTGATGGCTTGAAGGGACCAAAGTGATTTAAGGGTACTTGAATTGAAGGGTATTTCTATAGATAAGGAAGCTGAGGCTCAGACAAACTGATAATCAAGGTACAAACATACATGCTCAGTGGCAAAGCCAGAAATTGAACCCAGAGTTTTTAAATTCTAGGTTAGCTATCTTTCTATCACAACAGGTAATCTGAACTGATATAGTTAGAGTAAGGTGAGTGATTCTCAGTCATGGAGGGGAGAATAACTATGTAGAGTGAATTTGGAGAAGACAGCAATCTATGGATTTGTGTAGCCTGTGTACCTACCTACACACACACACACACACACACACACACACACACACACACACACACACACACACACATATCTCCTCCCCCACCAAAATCTGGTCTTATCTAATGAACAGGAATCAAACAACTGAGCAAAGCAGGTTATAGGACAAGGGCAGGACAGGGCTGGTCATGAATTAATTTGTGTTTTGTCAGTTTGTTGCCATGGTCCCTATACCCCTGCTTTAACCATTTCCCTCCCCTCCCCTACTGTCCCCTTCCCTATATCATCTCCATTACCACAGTCCTCTCCTAATTCCTCATTGGGGTGTGAGGGAGGGGACAGGAGAGGGAAGCTGATTTTTCAAAGGTTATCTCAGCAGAGCACAAATTGTGGGAGGCTTTAAGGACAGTCCCATTGTCAGTCTGCTGTTCAAGGACCATCTTAGCTTATTACACAGAGGCTCATTACTAATTGGTTGACCATTAAGTGATGGATTATTTCACCATGGCAACCCAGAAAACAATGAAAAATTCAGGATGGGCCTCATTCCTGTATAACCTCTGTGTGGTCATGGAGTCATGAAAAGGAATACTACGGGTACCAAAAGGAATCTAGACCTCAGAGCACCCAAAAATAGCTTTAGCAAGTCTGTGTGGAGTGGTAGGTGTAATGCTAGGCTGGGAAGAGACTGACTGAAATCTTATCTCTTTTTATTTGCTCTTTGATGCTAGACAGATCATAGAATGATAGATGTAGAACTAATCTAGAGTACTTACTTGATAGGTGAAGAAATAGAGGCCCATTGAAATGAATTGTCCAATATCACACAGCAAGTATCAAGAGGTGGCATTTGAATCTAGATTTTCCTGATTTCAAGACCAGTGCTGATACACACTACACATCAGGCCTGTCCTAGTCATTTAATCTTTGTGGGCTTCAAGCAATACCCTGACTTATCTATTGAGTTTACACACACATGTATACACATGTGTATATGTATGTATAGAGGTGTGTGTGTATGTGAGTATGTGTACATATATATATATATATATATGTATATATATATATATATATATATATTGTATGTGTGCTTTATTTTAACTGTTGTCATCTGGAACATAATATCTTTGTCTAATGATCATATATCAACATCAATTTAGAAGGATCCTTAGAAGCTACTTAGTTCAACCATCTTGTATTAAACTGGAGGAAACTGAGTCTTAGGTTAAAATGACTTGTAAAAATTCACACAGATAATGGCTAGCAGAGCCAGGATTCAAACTCAGGGTGTCTAACCCCCAAAACAACATAATTTTTACTGCACTTTGCTACCTTACCAGTGGCCAAGATGACATGTGACAAGAATAAATGAACTGCCTCAGTATCAGTGACATTGTAAATACTGAAATGAGAAGACAGGAAGTTGCAGCTAGAAGGAAAGATGGCTTCCATATTTTTTTTTCCTTTGAGAAGCAAATAGTGGATTTGCTTTTCTTATTTTCAAAAAAGCAAAATGAAACATTATTTGTTGGGACATTGGGTTTATTCTCCAGGCAGTTCTCATAATGAGTGTAAGCAAAAAGACCACCACAACTACTGTTATAGAGGATGAAGGAGCAAAATTCAGTAAAACCTAGGATGACTAAATATTTGTCAGGCAAGTCAAAAAATATTTGAATACTCAGTGACTTTGAAGTAGGGGAGTGGGAAGGTAAAGGGGAAGTTTAACAAAAAAATATGTTGGGAGAAAGGAATTACTTAGACTTAGGCTTATAGATTGTTACCTGTAATACCATGAATATTTTCTTTAAAATAGGAAGGTGATGAAGCTTGAGAACACTAGATAAGATACCAACAAATAAAACTGTATCAACAGGAAACAAGTAGTTACTGAGGTTTTTGTCTTTTTAAATTAACTGTCAGTGCACAGTCCGATCATCGACGAGGTAGAGCGAAGGTCAGAATCAACATCAACATTTAAGAAAGTATAAAGATGAGAAGAAGGCCCTGTGTGACTACAAAGGTTTTAGTCTGCCCTATTGAAAGCATAGTAACATTCCGCCTTTTGTGGAAAAAGTCATCTTTCATTTACATCAAAGCTTTCCTTGGCCAAAATGAGGTAAGGCTTCTATAATACAAGGTGGTCCTGATTTTAGAACATTTATATAGGTGTGTGTGTACACACATGTAAATGTGTACATGACACATGTAATATACATATTTAAAATACACACATATAAAATATATCTAAAGTATTAATCTAAAGTCTACCTATATATATACGCATACATGTATATGTGTATTTTGTGGGTGTATACACACTTTGGGAGAGGTAAAAGTGAGGAAAACAATCAATTCTACTCTTGTTCAAACCCTTCTGGCATATTATTGCTCTATAACTTTAGGTAAGTCACTTAACCTGTCACAACACCAGGCAATTATTAGAGACTACCTTTCTGATCTGAATTGGTGAAAGGAGTTTCTTCATTTTGAGTTCCCTACCCTATACTAATAAAATCAGAAGTCTATTTAAAAAACAAAAAACACAAGAATGAGAAACTCTGTATAATTTATGAGATCTAACTTGGGCTATTCAAACAAGCTGTTAATACTCTAAAATGGGAAACAGATAATATTAAAGACATTAACTTTAAATTATGATTTTCTTTTCAGTTCTAACATCATCTCTAATTTCACTGGTAGAAGAAACTCTCTGGTGTTTATACCCCTTTTATCAAAATAATTTTGTCCAATGTTTTGAAATATATAGTCTCAGAGTAGCCTGGGGTGCTGAGACATTTATGCTTTACCTGGGGTTAGTTAATAAACATTTATTAAATGCCTACTATGTGTCAAGTACTTGGGGAAGAGGCAGAAAGGAAAGAGAGAGATGGGGAAGGGGGAAGGAAAAGGGGAAGGGAAAGAGGAAAGGGAAAAAGAAAGAAAAAAAGAAAGGTAAGGGGGAAGGGGAAGAGCAAAGGGAACAGGAAAGGAGGAGGGATGAGGAAGGAAAATGAGAAGGGGAGGAGGAAGAACAGGAAGAAGAAGAAAAAGAAGGGGAATGAGAAGGGGAAGATGGAAGAGGAAGAGAAATAAAAGAAGAGAAAAAAAGAAAGGCAATCTCTGACCTCAAGGAGTTTGTTATCTAATGGGAGAAGACAATATATAAAACAAAGGTAGAGGGGGTATAATGAAGTCTAGAGGAGTGTAGTCAGGTAGGAAATGAGGAGATAACTGACCTAGGTGCCCTCTTTAAATAGAGGTACTGGGAGAATCTTTCCAATTTCACTCTTTCTAATCAGAGAGATGGTCCCCAGTGAAAGATTGTACCAGTGAAGTATATGATTTCCAGGGTTGATGTGACCTTGCAATCTGATAAGCTTCCTGGGGCATGATGGTAAAATCCAGAGGAGTACAGATTGATGGGAAGAGAAGTGGGTCATACAACCAATACATGTCAATCTTGTCTTGACTCTGAGGCCAGTTCTCTAGTTACTGTTAGGTTGCCTCTATAACCCTTTCTTACATTTCTAAAAGTAGAGAGACCAAAATCCCCAGAAATTTCCTTAGTTAGCAAGCTTTTTATCTTGTTAAGTGAAGAGATGTGGCAGCTAAGGACAATACTTATTTAGAATTAGACGTTTGTAAAACATTGTGAGGAGAAATGGCAAAAGATTACAAACAGCATCACTCCCAAGAACTGTGAAAAGCAGTGGAGGAGAAAATGAGTTTGTAGAGTTTGTCATGAGTTCAACCAAGCCAGATCATCCCAAGAGCAATTATCAATGAAACTGAAAAGAGGATGATGAATGCACAAAATACGAAATGGTTTTGACAGCATTTTCATAACAATCTATTCTCATCATCCATTGATGACAGGAGAACCATCAGATTTGACTTTTAACACTTAAGTACCTGATGGGCTCTTTGAGGAGGTAGAAAGGACAGTGAGGAAATGGAATCATGAAATACAGTTGACCTAGACCATGTACACATAAAAATAAATGTTCAAAGCATCACAATTTTGATATTATCAATTTTCAACATATTTTTAAAAGGGAAAAATTCTAAACAAAAGAGCTATGGATATTATAACAGGGCAAAGGTATTGGACCCAGGATGTTTTTGGTCTAAGGAATGTCTTGATAAGGAAACTCTCCTGTCATGTCAGGTCAGCACCTTCTCTGCAACTTGGAATCTTATTTGTCCAGGACACAGATATGTTAATAACTGGCCCACAGTCATGCAGCAAATATACATTTGAGGCAGGACTTTTAATCCAAGCATTCCTGACTTTCAGGCTGTCTCTCTAGCCACTAAACCACATGGTCTTATATGGATATCAAAGCAACATTTTTTTTAATGGTGAACAAGAATACTTCACAGTGCAGTAGGAAAAAAATCTTGGATATGAAGTCAGAAGATGTGGGTTCAAATTATGGTTTTGTCATATATTTCTGGAAATCACTTAGCCTTTCTGGGTCTTGGTTTCTACATGCAAAATCCCTTCTAACTACAAAACTACATTTCTGTGATAATAGTTAACACTTACAAAGTAATTACTATGTGTCAGACATTGTGTTAAGCATTTTACAAATATCTCATTTAATCTGCATAACAGTCCTGGGTTGTTGTTCATTCATTTCTGAATGAATCAGTCATGTCTGATTCTTCATGACCCCATTTGAAATTTTCTTGTCAAAGATACTGGAGGGGCTTGCCATTTTCTTCTCCATCTCATTTTACCGATGAGGAAACTGAGGCAAACAGGGTTAAGTGACTTGCTCAGGACTGCATAGCTAGTAAGAATCTGAGACCAGATTTGAACTCAGGAAGATGTCTTCCTGACTCCAGGACCAGCATTCACTGTGTCACTTAGCTGTCCTACAGCCCTTGAAGATAGGTGCTATTATAATATCTATATTATAGATGAGGAAACTGAGGTAATCACAGGTTAAGTGACTTGCCCTGGGTCACCTAGCTAGAAAGTAAGGTGAGATTTAAACTCAGATCTTCTTGACAGCTTTCTATCCACTGTGCCACCTCACTGGCCCTATGATAACAGTATATACTGAAACATATGCCTATGTTTTCATTCACATAAAATACTTGTGAGAATTGTACAGAGGGGTATCCTTGACTAAAATATGATCTGGGAATGAAGAGGCATTTGAAAATATTTTTTGAGAGCAGATGACATCTTCTCAGTTGAAAACTTAACTGAAAATTATAAAGAATATACTTTATTATCCTACTGGAGTTATTTCTTACTGAACAAATTAAAGCATTTGACACAGCTGAAGAAAATGCACTATTAAAGTCTGGTTATTTCTCAGGTTCTGCCATGTGTATACCAAGATCATACAAATTTCTTTGACAGATGTAACTATAGATAAATGTTCAATGATCTCTCCCTCCTCATCTCTGCTTCCTGGCTTCCGAGTCCAAACTAAAATCTTACCTTCTAAGGCAGGTAGGTGGCTCAGTGGATAGAATACCAGGTCTGTAATCAGGAAGACTTGAGTTCAAGTTGGACCTCAGACACTTACTAACTGTGTGACCCTGGGTACTTAGTCACTTAACCTCTGTTTGCATTAATCCACTGGAGAAAGAAATGACAAACCACTCTATTATCTTTGCCAAGAAAACCCCATACAGGGTCACAAAGAGTCAGACAAGACTGAATAACTGAATCCTACCTTAATCTACAGGAAACTTTTCCCCATTCCCTTAATACTAATGCCTTCTTCCTGTTTGTTATCTCCAATTTATCCTGTATATATCTTGTTCGATCTTAGATGTTTGAGGGTATCTCCCCATTAGACTGTGAAGTCCTTGAGATCAGGGACTATCTTTTACTTTTCTTTGTAACCCCCAAATTTAACACAGTGCTGAAAACATAATAGAAGCTTAATAAAGGCTTATTAACTGACTCCAATTGTCAAGATCAAGTATGATATAAAACAGGGAGATTCATGCCATTACACCGTATGAATGCCAAAAAGTCTTTGCCACTATTAGAAAAGATATCCTGTTCAGAATCCAAATATAAAACAGATAATCAGATCCAATAACTGTTCCCTTTTTTGGATAAAATTTTTGCTCTTGAAATTGAGGCCCAGAATACTGCAGGGTCTTCTCAAAAACTGAAAGAAGTTCAGCCTGACAATCAAAAAGGATAAAACAATAATAAAACAACAAATGGATGAAGTATACTTTTGGACCAGACTGTGACATACAGGTGGATGTCCAGCACACTGATATCCAGCTTTTCAGTACATATATAATGGGAAATTACTGCAATGGACAATATTCCCCATTAAGAAATGAACAGGAATTAGAGAAGACTGGATAATATTTGAGAAATTGAATAGAACTCCCCAATGATCATTCAATCAAGCACACAGGCATGTGTTAAGCATCTACCATGTGCCAGGCCCTAGGATTACATGACAAAAGCAACAACATCTATGCCTGAATAAGTCTACATCCCCAAATGCTAATATAAACACCCATCATTTTAAGAGTAATCTCTCTCTCATACTATCTGTGCATCATGAAATAATATGATCTTTAAAGAGTCAAATTTGCATAAAACAACTCTAAGATACCATATCATACCTATCGGGTTGGCTAATATGACAGAAAAGGAAAATGATAAATGTTGGAGAAGATGTGGGAAAATTGGAACACTGATGCATTGTTGGTGGAGTTGTGAACTGATCTAATCATTCTGGAGAGCAATTTGGAACTATGACCAAAGGGTAACTAAGCTGTGCTTACCCTTTGATCCAGCAATACCACTACTACGTCTATATCCTAACGAGATCACAAAAAAAAAAAAATGGAAAAGGACCCACATGTACAAAAATAGTCATAGCTTCTCCTTTTATGGTGGCAAATAATTGGAAATTGAAAGGATGCCCATCAAGAGTTGGGGAATGGCTCAACAAGTTGTGGTATATGAATGTAATGGAATGCTACTGTTTTATAAGAAATGATGAGCAGGTGGATTGCAGAAAAACTTGGAAAGACTCACATGAACAGTGAAGTGATCAAATAAGAACATTGTACACAGTAACAGTAATATTGTGCAATGATCAGCTATGATAGATTTAGCTCTTCTCTGCAATACAATGATCTTAATTCCAAAAGACTTGTGATGGAAAATGCTATCTGCATTCAGAAGGGAAAAAAGGTATGGAGTCTGAATGCAGATTGAAGCCTACTATTTTCACTTTTTAGTTTTTCTTTGTCATGGTTTTTCCATTTTGATCTGATTCTTCTTTTACAACATGACCAATGTGGAAACACATTTAACACATACATGATTGTACATGTATAACCTATATCCAATTGCTTGCTGTCTTGTGGAGAGGGGAGGGAAGTAAAGGAGGGAGAAAAATTTGGAATTCAAAAATCTTACTAAAATGAATGTTTAAAATTATCTTTACATTTAATTGGAAAAATACTATTAAATGCAACAAAAAAAAGAAAGAAGTCAAATTTACAGATGATTCTAGGTGGGTGAAGTAAAAAGATTACTGGTTCTGGAATTAGAGGACCTAAGTTTGAAACCTATTACTGACATGACCTTAGTCCAATCACAACCTCCCTGTTCATCAGTTGTGTCTTCTGTACAATGAAGATGTTTAATACAAATTCTCTAAGGTTCTTTCCTCTCTAAATCTACATAGTTACAGTCCCATAACAATGATGAGGTGCATGCTGGTTTTAAGTAGGTTGTAGAATATAACTAGTGATGAGTTTCAGAAGTACTGTAAATATATTTTTACTAGAGATGCATGACTGGAATATATGGTAGAGAGCTTATCTCAAGAATAAGGGACAAGAGGCAGCACTGAGTAATGGATAGAGAGCAGGCCTTAGAGGCAGGAAGATCTGGGCTCAATGCCACCTGTGGTCATATACAGTCTGTGTGTCCCTAATCAAATTACCAAATCTCTTAGTGCTTCTAGCCCCACTTTAAAACTATGCATTGCAGAGAAAAGTGTCAGTAAATACTGATAGAGGAAATTCCTTATAGGCCATTTGCTACACCAATAAAATCACCTTCTAGTTACTGTTAAAAAAGAAAAAAGAAAAAAGGCTAGCCTTACTACTATACTATGAAATCTTGCAAAGGGCCTTCATTGTACTGGGAAGGAGGCTCTATTGAAGATTGATGGTAGGATCTGGACAAGAGGCCCCCAGATTGAGAGAGTATTGATGAACTTTGATCTTTATGCTGAGGAGTATCTGCATGGATGAGATAATCTACCTAATGAAATATGAAAAATTATATTGTCTACTGTTGGAGGAAATGTGGAAAAATTAGGATACAAATCATTGTCAGTGGAATTGTGAACTGATTCGACCATTCTGGAGAGCAACCCGGAAATATGTCCAAAGACTTATTAAACTGCTTCTTCCCTTTGACCCAGAAATACCACTACTAGGTCTATTTTCAAAGATGATAAAATATTTAAGCAGTTCCCTTTGTGGTAGCAAAAAACTGGAAATTTCAAGGATGCTCATCAGCTGGGGAATGGCTGAACAAGTCGTGGTATATGATTGTGATGGAATACTACTGTACTATAAGAAATAATAAACTTGATGACTTTAGAAAAACATGGATAGACTTGCATGAAATAATGAAGAGTGAAATGAGCAGAAACAAGAGAATGTTGTATAAAATAACAGCAATATTATTTTAAGAACAACTTTGAGCAAATAAGTCATTTTGACTACTAAAAATACCCAAATTAACTACAAAGGAAATACGAATGAAGATTTTATCTGCATTCATAGAAGGGACTGATAAATAGAAATATGTATAGAATGATTTTACATATATATGTATATACACACACATATCTAATGGTAGCATTTCTAGGGTGGGGGAGGGAAGAAAAAAGGTAAAAAAGAAATTTACATTTTAACTTTATATTTTTAAAAAATGTACACAATAGATGTGCAGTTTTATGTGCATTCTTCTTTAATCATACTGTTAGGGAAATGCTTGTTTTATTCCATAAATTAAAAATAAATTAAAAAAATTTTAAATAGTCTTCAATGACCATGTGCCATCTTCAAAACCAAGATGAATTACTTTTAAATTAGGAAAAGTAGAATCAAAATTGTCACAAAGAAAATGAATGAGGCAGCTAGATGGTGCAGGGGTCAGAGCTCTCTCTGCCTTTGGAGTCAGGAACAGGAGTTCAAATTTGACTTCAGACATGTAGCTGTGTGATCTTGGGAAAGTCACTTAAACTCTGTCTGACTCAGTCTCCTCAATTGCAATATGGGAGTAGTAACACATACCTCCTAAGGGTTTTTGTGACAATCATATGAGGTAATGTTTGTAATAATAGGGGCTTAATAAATTCTTGTTGCCTTCTTCTCCCACTTACCCCTAAGACTGAAGATAGTAAGACAATATTCCTTACTTTGTATGAGCCCAAATCACCAGACCCAGGAAAATCCATTTGAGGGTATTGAAAGAATGTGCTGATGTAATAGTGGAACCACTTAGGGTAACATATGAGGAAATACAGAGTAAAGACTAGAGATAGACAACTCTTCTAATTTTCAAAAGTGTGGACCAGGTGGACCACTGAACTTAATATCAAACTCTAGAGGAATTCTATTTGAGATTATTACATCTGTGGTCTGTGAGAACACTTAAAAAAGACAAGGAGCCAACATAAACTTACTTAGAACAAATCATGCCAAATCGATTTTCTCAAAGGTTTGCTAAAGTGACACACTTAAAAATGTTATCGATATAGTATTTATTGATCTTAGCAATATTTTTGGCAAAGCACCTCACTATGTCCTTCTGAACAGGAGGAAGGAATATTGACTTGGGCATAGTACAATTCAATGGTTTTATAAGAAGCTGAATAACTAAACAGCAATATAGAAAAAATGTTGTTGGAAGGAACAAGGTCAATTTGAAAGAAGGTCCCTAATGAAGTGTCACAGGGCTCTATGCTTTCCCTTGTTTTGTTACAAATTTGTCATCAGTGACTTGGGTGAAGGTATAGGGGGATACCCATAAAATGTTGAGAGGACAAGAAGTAGGGAGGAATGGCTGATAACAATGAATGAGAAATTCAGGATCCAAAAGGATCTTATCAGGATGCAATTGTGAACTGAATTGAATCCGATGCTATAATCTTAAACCTAGAAAAGTACAATGTCCCATAGTTTAGTTCAGTTCTACAAGTAGAAGATGGGAAAGATGTAACCAGACAAAAGCTGATATGTGTTACAGATCAGACACTGAATAGAAATTGTGGCTACTATAATTCATAGGTAGGTTATATTGTATCTTTTTTTTTTTTCCTTCTTAGTGACCTTTGGAGACCTCTACAAATTGTCCATCTCTAGGAAGTAGTGCATGAGACTCTGGGAAGCATAGTCTGTGGGACCCAGGCATTTGTGCCTGCAGACTTTCTCTACCTTCAGAGATGATTCCAAAGGGCATTATACTTTTCAGCAAAATGTTCATCTGGTACATGATGGCCAACATGTTTGCAATTGAGAGTTAGTAGTAACCTTCAAGGCTTTTGAGTAGAGTGAATTTTTTTAATATGTCCTCTGACAGAAAGGTTGCAAGTAGAATTGAAGAAAAACTCCCTAAGTATATGATTAATACTTAAAGAGAATGAACAAACAACATAATCAGAATTAACTGTGCCCTTTAAAAGCTAAATTTTCCTTCACCATGATTCAGTCTAATTTACCTTTTGCAATTGCTCTTTTTCTGAAAATAAAAACAAGTCTAATTACAGAACCATCTTTTCATCCCCATATAATGTGAGAAAAATCCAAGCCCACAAAGGAAAACAGGCATTGAGAGTGTTATTGACTTTATTATAAGTGTTACATGCTATCATTTTTATGTATGTTTTCTGGGTTGATTTCCTGAAAATAGAACAAACTCCAATCTTCAAGTAATCAGGGCTATATATTAAAGGAGCAGTGACTCTAAATTTGATTGCAATCACTGTCTGCTTGTGTTTTTTGGTCCTTTTTTTCTCCGTGGATCGTATTTTTTTCTCATTGAGTTTTCCAGTTTAGAATTATCTCCTACTTCTCTGGTTAATAAGTATCAAACATAAGTATTTAAATAACTGGAATTATTAAGAAAGGAAGAAAAGACTTTTCCAAAATGCTTTTAGCCCAGTGACCATAGAGACATAAAACTAACCATGTATTCTAGGCTTTGTCATCATCTGCTCTGAGGAAGCTAGGTGGTACACAGTATAGAGTACTACACTAAGAACTGGGCATATCTAACTTTGAACCCTGCTTCTGACACTTATTAATTTTGTGACCCTAGACAAATGACTTATCTTCTCTCAGTCTCCATTTTCTTATCTTTTAAATAAAGGTAATAATAGTACCTTCCTCATAGAGTTGTAAGAATTAAGTAATGTATGAAATGTGCTTTGTAAATGTCAAAAGCCTATATAAATGTCAGCTATTATTATTTTGTCGACCAAAGGGATAGTTAAGTCCATGATGTCTATCAATCATTCCCCTTGGAATTTGACATTTCCCACAAAACTATGTGCCCTTTATCTTGCCCTAAATCCTATAATGGTGGGGTGTCAGACTTATCCTTTCCCACTTGGAAAGCACACTTACAGAGTAGACAGTAACTTCCCACTCTTTCATAAGCAATACCCATGGCTAGAGAGGTGGTTTAAACTCAGTCAAAGGTCACTTAAAGCACATAATCTACAGGTTTGAATGATCCTTTCTCCTCAGAGGTGTCTGCCTGCTTTGTTCTCCTTTTGAAATTTTCCCACAAGAATGACACTCATTAATTGCATTTTTCTTTTAACTAAAGCAAAAATAGATGCATGATATCTCATGCTTTGCTTTGGAATCTCTATCTAGTTCCCTTCATGGCTCAGACAAGGACACCTTTCCTGCTTCCTGCTTCTCTGTACAATTGTTATCATTCCTGGAACCAACCCTCAGAAATACTGTTTTTATTTTATAAATACTTGGCATCTCTACCTACCTGTTGTGTTTCCTTAATTTAAAAAAAGGCTGAGATTAGGACCATTTTTGTTTCTCCATACATACTCCCCCTCCCCCCCCCACCCCAAGTCTCAGAATGGTTCCTGGCTTTTAGTAGGCACTTAACTGCTGATTGAATTTAACTGAATTGAATGTACTGCTTTATCCATGAGCATATTACTATCACTGCACAGCAATACTTGTCTAAAAGGACTGAGTCTTCATGAGCTTGTTCTGTTTTTAAATAAGTATTTTATTTGTTTTAACCAGCCAAGATTTATATTTTCACCTTCCCACTCAGTCTTCCTCACCCCAATTAAGAAAAGAAAAAAAAAATCATTACAAACCTGTACTGTCAATCAAAGTGAATGTCCATCTTGGCCATGTTCGAAAAAAATAATCATATCATTCTGAACTCTGCGTTCAGAGTTCTGTATCAGGAAGGTAGGTAGACTAATGATGTTTCATCATCAGTCCTCTGGAATCCTGATGAGGGTTCAGCACAAGAGTTCTCCAACACATTTACATACTATACCTTGTTTATCTATTCTCCAATTTATAGGCACCCTCTCAGATTCCCACTCTTTGCCATCTCAAAAAGAGTTATTTCTATTTTTGTACATTATATCATTTGTACATTATTTTGCTTAGGACTAACTCCTCACTTAATCTAACTTGGCTCTCTAATGTCCTCTCCCCCCTTCTTCATTTCTTCTTTTTCCCTCTGGAGTGAAATGTATTTCTGCACCACCCCCTCACCCCCATGTGTATATCTGTATTTTTCTTTCTTTTGGCCAATTCAGATGAGCCTCAGGTTCAAGTACTAGCCACCTTCCCCATGTCCTCCTCTTTGTTTGTGTAGATGTTTATTTGTATAACCTGATTATGTGAGATATTTTTCTCTACACTTCCTTTCACACCAGTGCATTCCTCTTCCCCTCCCTTTCCATTATTTTCTTAATATCATCAAGAAATAATAGAAACACATCTAGGCCTTGTCTAATTGAATGCTATCAACACTGATGATGGTAGCATTGAAAGATAACACATGTATCATCTCTCTACATTTAAATGTAAACTATTTATGCTTGTTTAGATCTTTAATGACTATTTGTTTTTTACTTTTTTATGCTTTTTTTTCCACTTCTGTGTTTCAACTTTCCACTTCTGTGTTACAACTCAGTAGCTCTAGTCTTTTCATTAGCAATGGCTAGAAGTCCTCTATTTCACCAAATGTTCATTTTGTCCTTTCGGTATTATATTTAGTTTCATTAGGTAAATTATTCTGGGCTCTAAGCTCATAATTTTTAGTCTTCTGGAATACCATATTCCAACTTCTCTGTTCCTTTACAATGATGGCTGGTGAATCATGTGTGATCCTGACAGCAGCTCCTTGTTACTTGGATCTTTTCTTTCTGTTTATTTGCATTATTTTTTTTCTTTGACCAAGGAGCTATGGATTTTGACTATGAAGTTTATGAGAGTTTTTCTTTTGATGTTTCTTTCAGGTGACTTGTGGATTCTTTCCCTGTTTCCACTTTGCCCTATGATTCTGGGCAAAACTTTCAAGATTACTTGAAGTATGATGTCTAGGCTCTTTTTTTTTCCCTAGTCTTAGCATTCAGATAGTCAAATAATTTTTAATTTTTTTTCTCCCCTTTGTTTCTTTTCCACATTTTGTTATGAGATATTTTGCATTTTCTTCTACTTTTTTCAGCTTTCTGACTTTGTTTTAATATTTCTCATTGTATCATGAAGTTATTGGCTTCTGTTTGGTTCAACAGGGAGTTTCCTTCTTGGACAAGGTTTTATATCTTTTGTACCAATGTGACAAATCCCTCTCCAATTTTTTCTTCTGTAGTTCTCATTTCTTTTTCAACTCTTTTCTCACACTCTCTCATTCTATTTATAAAAACATTTTAAACTTTTTAAAAAATCTCTTCCAGATATTGTAGCTGTATTTGTGCCCAAGCTGTGTTTTTCTCTTGAGATATTGCTTGTAGATGTTTTGCAAAGGTTCCCAAAGTGGGTGATATTTCCCCCTTGGGGATGCTGGAATGATCCAGGGGAGGCTGTAGTAGTCTCAGGTGCAATTTGGGAGTGTTGAATAAAAATAAGAAGATGGTGGAAGCATAAGGAAAGAGAGAAGAGAATTTTGAAAAACAGTTCATACATGTTTCATCTGTTGTGTAACAGAGTTAAAGTCATAGTGATTACATTATTTTCCAAATAAACACACAAAATGCACATTATAACCAAACAATGGTCAAGTCCACTGACAGGTCTTAACAAGCAAGTGTTGGCAGGTGAGTGGGTTGCACATTGTTGGGAAGTTCATCCTGTATCAACAAGAATATGTGCATGTAATGACTTGTTTACTATATGGTGACATGACAATAATGCATCATCAAAATTTCAATGCAGAACTCCCCTCACAAATTTACAATAAATTATTAAATTTAAGATGCATCATTAAATATATATATATATAACATATATCTGAAAAGATGCAAAAAAAATTTTTTTAAACTGTTAAAGTGTTAAAGAAAGTAGATTTCCAGGTGGCACTGAGTAATTTTTTTTTTTTGAAAAGGGGGCAGTAGGCCAAACAAGCTTGGGAACCTCAGATTTACAGTCATTTTTTTCTTCTGTGTTTGTGTCTTGAGTGTCTCTAACACCATAATAAGTGTTATAGAATTAATAAATTACATATGATACATATAACAAATTAATAACTAGTAATATTATTTTTTTTTCTTTCCTCGATTCTTTTTGCCTACTTCCTGACTTTGGACTTGATCTTAAAGCTGGGCTCTGTATCACTTCTGGAGGAAAAGTATGGGCTGCTCCTGTTGATGCTTTCTTGGGGAGTATTGAGTGTTGTATTATTCCAGGACCTTGCAAGCTTTCAGTACTCCAAGTGGTCTGGTCCAGTGCAAAGTCTGCTGCTCACAAGTTCTCGATTTGGGTTTTAGACTGTGTGCAAGAACAGACTGTTGCTGGACTCTGCCCCTACAAGCCAGCTGGGAAGCTCTGTTCATTCAAAGTGGCAGAACTGTAGGCTTCCCTTTGGTCTGGGATTCTTGCCTTGGTTAAGCCTCTGCAATCTGCGCCAGATGCTAGGAGTGAGACCATGCTTTGTGCTTGGGATCTAAGCTACACCAGTGGGGCTTTTTATTGCTGCTGCTCTTCTTGCTGGCTTTTAAACTTCCTCCTTTTACCACGTCACCCAGGGCCTCACTCCAAGAATGCTACTTCTCTGCTCATGTCCCCTTCACAATTCAACCTGAATCTGTAACCTGGAATTGAGTAGAGAATGGCAAAGCTGCCAATTTGAATCATTTCCCATCATAGAGCTCCAGGTTATGTCTAGGTCTCCCTCTTTCCCTAGTGCACAGCCTATCCCCTTGACATGTGGCATGTTCCTGGCCCTACCCTAACACATGTCCAGAGACCCCTCTTGTTCCTGAGTCAACTTGGGATGGACAAAGAACTCTCTCTGTGACTTTCTCTGGATTTCCTTTTCAGGATTTGGTTTGGTGTAATTTCTAGATGTTTATGGAGGAATTCATAGAGGGGAAGGAGCTCACTGCACTGCTTCCTAACACTGTCATCTGGGCTCTTTCTCTCCATGAATTTGTTCTTAAGGAGTATAATGAATGAAAAAATCACAAACAGCAGGCCATTTGCTTCAGACTCCAATCTAGGCCCTGCTGCTAGGGATCCAAGCTTCCAATGAAGTCCTGACACTACATACATCCTTTCTTGGCTCTCCCCTCTAAGTTAGTAGTTGAGAGAGGGGGAGGCTTTGCTTGTGACAGAGGGAGCATTAAGCTATGCACACACTAGCCTATGTGTCAATGGCTTTGACTAGACAGGGCTATGGATTTATGACTACTCAAAGGGTTGGGAACATTGCCAGTGGGAACAAGACAGGCCCAAAAGGGAGAGGAGGTAATTCCTGACTTGCGCCTTATTTGTACCCATGACTTTGGCTAACTAAGCTACCCTACCTCAAAATGAGAGTCATAAAATACTAGAGCTTCAAGGGATCTTAGAGATCATTTAGGCCAAGAATGAATCTTTCACATGAGGAAACAATGGCAAGGATGGTGGGCACAATCATAATAGCATAGAATATCACAAAACAACTAAACAAACCTCTATTCTATAGCTTACTCAGTTCTGTCTCTAAGTCACTGAGTATACCACTTCAGGTTCATTCCTATCAAGTCTCTATAGAATTTTGATTAAAATAAAAGGCTGCAATTAGAGTTTCAACCCTTTCTTGGGGTTAGGCAATGTTAACTTTGCAATGTCTACAAGCCCTGCCTTGTTCCAATCAATTAATGTGAAACATCTGCTTCTATTTTAAAAATGCCTTGATCTGTCTGATCTGGATAGCAAAACAGCCAAAAAAAAAAAAGATTCATCTAGTCAATCAGCCCAAAGTCATATTAACCCAATGCCACACATCTGAATATTTGTAAACATTTGGATGATAAACTGAATTTTTCACTTGCCATGTGAACTGACGTTTTGTCTACCCTCCCCTAAATATCATATGCCATCAATTGCCATATTTTCTTCTTACTACAGATATGATCTCTTGTATCCCAGCCTCTTACAACCTTAGACAATTATCATATTAGACAAGTATTAGTCGACACTCTCCTTATGAACTTGAGAACCACAAAAAAGAGGTCACAAATATCTAGTAGATAAGAAATATGTAATCCCTTGCATCCCTGGTAAAGAGGACATGAAGACAGGCAATCTTGAACATGATTTCTGGTGCCCTGAATGTGCAATATTCAAAATAACATGGTGGAAGAAATCATCATGTTCTGGGTTCCACAACTAATAAAATTAATTATAGCGAATATGACCTTTTGTGGTTACAAAGTGTTTTATTTATATTAATTCGTTTTACCCAAGCACACTACTGTGAGTTAGGAAGGGCTGCTGATATTATTTTACAGCTGAGGACACTGAAACTTAGGATTAATGCCTTATATAAGGGAACTGAAGTGTAGCAGAACCAGGATTATCAATATTATTAGTATTTTTAAAATACCTCCTGTGTCTCAGGATCTCCTGCCTTCCAGACTAGTGTTCTTATCATTATTGCAGAATCTTCTGACTTTCGACTTTATTTTCTTCTCATACTACTGCAATTGACTGCTCAAGATTCCATGTAAGGTATTGTTCTATCACATACTTAAAGTGATGGGTTTCCAGAAATCACCATTGTTCCCCTGGGCAGGTATGGAGTGAGTGTCTCAGAGGTGAAACACCAAAGACCAGGGAAAGGTAGTGGAGTTGATTGACTAAGCCATGAGCATTCACTAAGCTCAGGACCCATTTTTTCTTTTGTTTTTATTTGTTTTCAATAATGTCAACTCAGCCAAACTAAGAATTGAAAGTATCACCCCTAGTGGAAACTACCACCTTCTTTGTGGTGCATCCAGGAATGGATCACAAGACTAAGAGGTCAGCTTTTAAAGAGATATAAATTGATTTAACACTCCCTCTTGGTGTAGGTAGATCCCTTGGCCTCTGTTCTCTGAGCCCAGCTGAGGAACCCCCAACCAGAAACTCAACATATCTATTTACAAGATCTAGGCAGGAGAGATCTTTGACTCTCGTGGAAACCCCACTGTTGAAGTTGATTTCTACACTGAAAAAGGTTGGTTCCAAGCTGCTGTGCCTAGCAGAGCTTCTACTGGTATCCATGAAGCCTTGGAGCTCCGAGACAATGATAAGATCTGCTACATGGGGAAAGGTGTCTCAAAAGCACATCAATAAAACTATTCCCCCGACCCTGATTAGCAAGAAACTGAATGTTGTGGAGCAGGAAAAGATTGACAAATTAATGATAGATATGGACAGCAGTGAGAATAAATCTAGATTTGGTGCAAATGCCATATTGGGAGTGTATCTGGCTGTTTGTAAGGCTGGAGCTGTTGAGAAAGTTGTCTCCCTGTACTGCCATATTGCTGACCTTGCAGGCAATGATGAAGTCATCCTGCCAGTTCTAGCCTTCAACTTGATCAATGGTGGCTCCCATGCTAGTAACAAGCTGGCCATGCAGGAGTTCATGATCTTCCTGTTGGAGCAGCAAACTTTAAGGAGACCATGCACATTGGAGCTGAGATCTAACACAACCTGAAGAGTGTGATTAAGCAGAAATATAGACAGGATGCCAACAACATGGGGGATGAAGGTGACTTTGCACCTAACATCCTGGAGAATAAAGAAGCTCTTGACCTGCTAAAGAATGCTATTAGTAAGGCTGGCTATACTGATAAGGTTGTAATTGGCATGGGTTTTGCTGCCTCAAAATTCTTCCCATCTGGGAAATATGACTTGAACTTCAAGTCTCCTGATGATTCCAGCAGATACATCTCCCCTTCTGATCCTGGGGACTTCTACAAGGGCTTCATCAAGGACTATCCAGTGGTGTATATTGAAGATCCCTTTGACCAGGATGATTGGGAAGGTTGGAAGAATTTCTGCTACTGTGGGTATCCAGGTGGTAGGGGTGACCTCACAGTGACCAATCCCAAGCTCATTGAAAAGGCTGTGAATGAGAAAACCTGCAATTGCCTCCTACTCCAAGTGAACTAGATTGGCTCTGTGACTGAATCTCTCCAGGTGTGCAAGCTGGCTCAGTCCAATGGGTGGGGAGTAATGGTTTCCCATCATTTCGGGGAGACTGAAGATACCTTCATTGCAGACCTGGTGGTGGGTTTCTGCACTGGGCAGATCAAGACTGGTGCCTCCTGCTGATCTGAGCATCTGACCAAGTATAACCAACTTCTCAGAATTGAGGAAGAGCTGGGCAGCAAGGCTAAATTTGCTGGAAGGAACTTCAGAAAACTTTGGGCCAAGTAAGCTCTGAGGCCAGAAGGCCTAAGAGCTCGAAGGTGCCAGTTACCTCTGTAGAAGTCTGTTCCTGTTCTAAGAATGGGCAGCACCAAGTACTAGGCTAGTTTTGTTCTGGGGGCAGGGGCTTCTGATGCTTAACTTCCCTCTCCCCTCTACCTTTCTGTGATGTTCTCACTACTTTGTTAGAACTGTCTTACACCAGAGACTACCTATTCATCTGGTTCTCTGTGGGCAGATCCTTGCCGTCCTGTGACTGGGACAGAATGACTTCTTCTCACCTCCAACCCTGGTATTGATGTGTGAAGCCATATACTTGTGATGCAGCCCAACAGGCCCACAGGCCAGATCCTTAGTGGCTTCTATGTGCAGAATAAAAGTATTCAGTAACACCCCCCCCCCAAAAAAAAGAGAAATAAATCCCCAAAGCATGAGCAACCAAAATCTACTTCAATTAGAAAACTGAGAGCCCAATCTTCTATAGAGCTTCAGGAAGCTGTGAGTTGGTCCAAGGTACATGGCTATGTGAGAGAGATATTTTTAATATGTTATTTTATTTTTATTAATATTTTAATAAGAGAGATATTTTTCATCCCTGCCTAGAGAAAGGACAAATATGATTGATTCCAGACTCTCTTCAGTACCAACTCCAAACAGAAGAGAGAGGGAGAAATAGAAAAAGACCTTGCAAGAGGCAAATATGTAGGTGGAGCTGGTTCCATGACATCTCACTAATTTCCAGTTTGCTTCCTTAGTGTCTTCATGGAATTTCCCTTGGGTGAGATCTAGATCCTTTCAGTTGAACATTATATTCTTGTTAAGGCAAACATGAAAGATAGTGTGAAATAATGCATGGTTGCCTCATTTAGATATCAGGAAGACCTGGATTCAAGTCTTGCCTCTGCTACTTATTGGCTCTGTGACCCTGGGTAAGTCACTTAACTTACTAGCCCAAAGAACCCTCTAAAGGTTTAAGGTTTCAGAACAGTTATTGATGTGCATTGGTAAAAGGGGTTTCTGTAGGACAAAGCTCCTTTGATTGATGAAATCATAAGTCTATTAAAAAAAAGTCAAGTCAAAGACATTTTGCCTACTTGACTTTCAGTAAAGAGAAAGAAGGCACCCAGATCACTGATACAGCTTCTTGTCCCAAAAATGTACCAGTGAGTCATGATCTTACCTAACTGGGATTTGTATAAACTGACAAGAACAAAATTGAAGATATTCAGAGAGAAAGAAAAGTCCAACCTCATGCAAATGTCATCTATTTCCCAAATATCAGTATATAAAAGAGGCATAAGACTGTGAACACAACTACTTCTAAATCAAAAGCAAGACTTCAGAATTTGAGCAAACACCATGATTCATTTGTGTCATAAAATGAGAACTCCTCCAGATCTTCTCCTTGACTATTCCCTCACAAATACACAGGAAAAAAAAGAATTTTGTAGTTTGACTTAAATAATGCAGTGTGTTTTTACTGGATCAGTTCTGGGCTCAAAAGCACTAAGTTATATTCCCAGAGAGATGGGTATCAGTGAGACTAGTGCAGAAGTTCACATTGGATTCAGTTGATACTAGAGAAATTGGAAATGGTTTTTATAAAAACATGATATTCTTAACAAGCAAAAAAAAATAGTACTTGCTCCCTTCCAAACCTAATATTCCTCCATTCCCCACTACATGTAGAAATGGATGTTACACAAACACAATCAACAATTAAGAGTTAACTTGCATTCTGGCTAGCAGTATAATCTTTCTTATCTTTATGATCTACACCCATTAGTGAAATCACATCTGAAATTCAATTATAAGTAGTTCCTGGAATGATATGGATCTACTTACCCAGAAAAAGGATGCTGAACCCTAAGGAAAGAAGTTTAGGAAGTTTTCTGAATCCATATTAAAAAGTTGTGTACAAATAAAGCTTGTAGGAGAAGCAACTTACCTGTTTGCTGCAAGGCATCTGTAAAGGCAGGCCATTTTACTTTTAGACTATAGACTGCCTTGATTACATTTCTATAGAAAATCTCTGCAGTCATTTGAGAAGACACCTAGCTAAATATTTTGCACTGAAGAGCACCCGAAGAGAAAAGAATTTCAGAAGTCATAAAAGTTAGAGATACTTCTTTTCCATCATTTCTCGTGAAGCAAAAGCACCAAGAGAAAGCCTTTAATGAGCATTAAAACTATCAGATGTTCTATTAGGTGACATTAAATGTAATGAAATCCCAAGGTCGAATTAATTTTGTAGCTTTCCTTATCACTCGGAGGATAAAGAAACTGCTATCTCCGTAACTGTCATCAATAACCACCAGAAAGGGATCTGGCTAATTGAAGATAGATCATATCAAATGGGGTGACCTCATCCTATCCAAACAAGAAAATCTTGTATAACTTGGAAGGAAAGATGCAAATGGAAGACATACAGGTGGTTTGGGTTTTCATTCACCTATTTTAAATAACATTCTGTGAGGCCCACAGTACATATTTTCATTATATTATGCTAATAGGTGCAAGAGAATTTGATGGGGTTGGTAGTTACTCATTTAGGAATGTTTCAGAGTGCTAAAAAGTAATACATTTAACTACTAGTCAAACAACCTCATAGAATTCTCAAAGATAAGATTTCATAAAACTTGGACAGCAGGAGGGAATGGGAAAAAAAATGATAGAAATGTGTCAATGAAATTCTGAGACAGGCATCATATTTCAGTGTGAAACAGATCAAGGAAGAAAACATTCCATGTCTTGGAGTCTAAATGAGGATGAGGGTTTCGAGAAGGAGCAGCCCACCATCTAGAGGGTTTCAAGCAAATTTTGTCTGTGAGACCAACCCTCTCTGAAAATAAAAATATTTACAGATCTATTTAATCAGTGACAAACAGATAGGAAACCATCTGGCCATCTGAATCAGTGTAATTTACCCAACCACTCTTGTGAAAAGAGACAGCTCGACAAATTAAATGCTTATTTTATTTTGGAGCTCAACAATTGTCCTAAACTGTAATCATAAAATCCACACTCTGCAGCCTCAAATAAACAAAAGCAAATGAGCAACTAAGAGAACTCTTCTGGGGTAGGACCAGGCAGGAGGATTAGCATTTCAGTGGATCAGATGGACTAAACCCCCTCAACTCCAGATAACAGCAACTGGGAGGTGACACACCAAAAAGCGTACATTATCCAAAGCCTGAGATAAGTAGAGGCCATTTGGGGGTTCTGAGTGCAATATAAATAGATGCAAAACAGTAGGAGGACCAGCCCATCAAAAGCCTCTGAAGGATTAGCAGTATGAGCTCTGACTTCTCTGCTGTAGCGTGCAGTGATTTATCTGCAGACAGTAACTGAGACTGGGCCTTATCTGGGATAATTCAATGCCTTAATGGTGGTCTCCTTATCTGAAGGTCATAATTAAGCTTGTTTGATCAGGCCCAGAACAAGCACCTATGTTGTGCTTTAGCCCTTATTACTGCTTTCCCTGTCCCGATGTCTAAAATAGTAAGAACATCACTGGAAGCACCATTATTAATTTCAGTGGAAGGCATGCATAGCACATAGTTGCTGCTTATCTCTCAAACAGAATCCCCCAAACTGGAAGGAAATGGCAGCACCTGCTAAATTTAGAAACTTCCTGATAATTGAGGGTTTAAGGGACTCAAGTACTTTGAGGCACAGATGTTCCAACTTAAAACCAATTAGAATGGGAAACTGAAAATGAAGATGTGCTAGGAAGTCAACTTCACTGAGGCTCTTGGAAAGAAAAGAAACCAGAAAGTACCTCAGGGAAAGGAAAGTAAATGTCCTCTTATATTTTAAATGAAATGCCAGAGCTGACTCCAGGTGAGATCCTTCAAAAGCAAAAAGTAAATCCTAAATATATTCCAACTGGAAAGCTCAAGAAGAAGAGGGTTGCACCATGAGTTAGAGGACTTAGGTTCAATAACTACCTCTACTCCTTACTATTTCTGTGATTTTGGAAAGGTCAATTAAACTAGACAACAATTTCCTCATCATCTGTGCTGTGCTCAGCCCAAACCAGATTAAAATATAATTAGGAAATATATAACAGAATTGATAAAAATATAACAAAACATAGATAATATTACATTTTAAGACTAAGTCAATATGCAGCCCACAGGGATTCATACGTAGGGTAGTGGTCCCTATTTCTATTTGCGTCTGGCACCACTGGACTAGAAGACTTAGAATTACATTCCAGCACTTCATCTGTGATCAAATGATATGGATAAGAGTGGATATATTTAAATCATACTCATCTGAACTAGCTGGCTGGGAGACTCGGTAACTAAATGGAAAATATGAATTATACAATTTCAGTAATATAGTATTTTGAATTGATAACAAATGTTTTCTACAGGGCCTTCCAGGCTTATTTTTAATAATGTAATTCATTTCTAATTAGCAGCCTAATTTGTATGTAAACCATTAATATGCTCAAATATCTTGACAACTTATTATCTCTCGGTTTAAAAAAAATACTCCCCTATGGTGTCAGTTTGCCAAGCAAACTGTTTCCACACAAATAGCAGGAAGCCTAGACTGATGAAATTAGGTTCTGAATTAGTCTAGGTAGTAGAAAATCATGAGATTTGCTCTTATTTTAATTTGAAATTTGTTTTCCCCATGACAATTTTATAATATACCCCAAATTCCTTTATAGAGTCTCTCATTATACTACAAATTTAATTATGTCCCAATTTAAATCATATTTCTCATTTATATTACATGCCTGCTGCTTTGTTGACTGGTGTAATGATGAGACACCTTGACTTGTGGTCAGAACTTTATTCAAGTTATAGTTATGACACTTATTAGTTGACTGACCTTTTGTAGGTCATTTAACCTCTGAGAGCCTTGGTTCCCTCCCTTATCTGTATATCGAGGAAAATAATATTTAGGTTATTTCACACACATGTTAGGATTAATGGAAAAAAGGTAAAGAAGAATTTTGTGTAACAATATTGTATCATATGAATGTGTTATTATTGCTAATTATTATAATAGGGATTTATTATAATATGGTGACACAGCAACTAGGTGATTCTGAATTCTCTGCCTCCCCTACCATTTCATACTTAGGACTCTATATCTCCTATAGCTCAACTCCTCCCCACCCCATCAGTCTATCTTCTTTCTCCTTAAGGTAAATCTTTATAATGCCAACACCAACACAAAAACTTGCCTTCTTGAGAAGATTATTATCCTAGAAAGTCATCAAGTATTTTAGCCTCTACTCTCTTAAGATGATCTACTTTCCAAGCCCTGGAAATCCAATTTCTGACCCCACCACTCTACTGAAATTTTTCTCTAAAAGGTTACCAAATAATCTTAATGGCTAAACCCAATGGGCTTTCCCTTTGTATTCATCCACTTTGATATGTCTTCAGCTTTGCACACCATTGACCGCTCTTCCTCATTATATACTGTATCTTTCCCTGGCTTTTGTTTTGTTGTTCTCTCTGGATTCTCCTTTTTTTTTTTTTGGTATAATTATCTTTTTTCAGTCTCCTTTGCTAGATGATCATCAGACTACAATCCTTTGAATAAATGTCCTCAAAATATGTTTAATAGGATTGAACATGTGTATAAGATTGCATGCCAATGAGGGGAAGGAGAGAGAAAATTTAGAACTCAAAATCCTATAGAAGTGAATGCTGAAAGCTAAAAAATAAATAAGTAAAATTAAATACACACACACACACGCACACACACACACGCACACACAGACACATGTACATGTCTATAAGCTTAAAAAAAAAAAAGCATCCCCAAATCTTTATGCTGGTTCTCCTTGTCTTTATACTCTTTTCCTCAGTGACCTTATCAGCTCTCATGTATCACTTAAATCACCTGTGTGTAGACTATCACCAAATTTACATACCCAACCCTAAACTCTTTTTTGAACTCTAATCCTGAAGAGTTAACCACATCTTGGAGACCTCCATTGGGTTGTCCTGTTGGTACCTTAAACTCATGTTTAAAATGGACCTTATCATATTTTCCCCTAAACCACTGGTTCTCAACCTTCCTAATGCCAGGATGCTTTAACACAGTTCCTCATGTTGTGGTGACCCCCAACCATAAAATTATTTTCGTTGCTACTTCATAACTGTAATTTTGCTACTGTTATGAATCATAATGTAAATATCTGATATGCAGGATGTATTTTCATTGTTACAAATTGAACATAACTCACAGGTTGAGAACTACTGTGGCCTAAACCCAACTCTTCTAAACTTCCCTCTTTCTATTAGGGGCAATGCTATTCTTCTCTTTTAGTCTTCTTTATTCCTTCTAGGTTTTAAACTTGTACACAACCTTTTTTTGATCTTTCCCCCACAATTCCCCCTCTCCCATATTTGAATAATTGCTGTCTTGTCAAGTTTACATACAAGATATCTCTCATATTCATTACCTTCCCTCCACTCACAGTTCTAATTCAGTTCTTCATCAACTCTAGTATAGATAATTACAAGAATATCTCATTTAGTTTCTCTACTTCTAATTTATCTCCTCTTAAACAATTTACCATAAATCTGCTAAAATAATCATCCTAAAGCTCAATTCTAACCATATCACTTGTCTGCTCAAAAATTTTCAGTGGTACCCTCTCAATTCTCAGTTTGGTATTAAAGGCTTCCCACATGGCTACCACATATCTTTCCTGCCTTGTTTTATAGTATTCCCAGTTACACAATCAAAATAGACTACTAACTGTTCCCTAAATTTGACATTCTAATTACTCCCTCTACATTCTCACAATCATCCGTACTCTTTATCTCTACTTTTTAGAAGTGATGTTTTCCTTTAGTGCTCAACTCTTCAAGAGCTGTGATTCTACAATATTCTCCTTCCTCAGATTGCCTTCACCTGTGTACATTTGTGGCAGTCCAAAAAAATCTCAATTACTAGGCCTGGCTTTTGTCACAACACATCATTTCTTTCCCTTTCTTCCTGCTGAGTACACATGTCTTGCCCTTTGTAGAATTCTCCTCTGCCCAATTTCTGGAAACTTCTAGCTACCTAAACAACAGATAATTGGCTGTAACAGGAGAGGTGGCAAACCAATCAGATATGTCTGAGCAACCCCTATTACTCCGTATGTAACACCTATCCCTTGTCCATATCATTGAGTTACCCTGCTTTGTGGAAAAACCCAAGTGTTTGTACACCTAACTAGGAGGACTGATGAGAACCCAGTATGATCGGGACATTAGGTAAGAATATTGCTTTTAGCAGAATAACTGCAATGACCTTATGATCATTTCACTCAAGGCTTGGTCTCTCCTTCAGTGGCTGAATCAAGGATGTATCCCATCTCTTACAGAAATCCAATTTTATCTCTGTCTTTCCTATGACTAAAATTTGAATGCATCCTTTTCCTCCTCTGCTTTTGTACCATTCCTATGTCCCAAGGTTTCTTTAGTTAAGCCATGAACCTTCCCCAGGGTTAAATGGTATGTAACATTTCTGGCTGGAGTACCTTTTCCACAGAAGACTTTGATTCCACAAAAGCAGCTGTCACTGATTAGGACAATGTTGTATATCCATGTAGAACTGTATTTTATCTGAGCAATAGGTTTGTTTCATTTCTGTCTTGTTATTCTCAGTGCCTTTTTACATAGTAGGCATTTAAAAAAGATTTGTTGAATTGAATTATTGATTAGTTTCATAGAGTTTTGAGTAGGAATGGAGTCCAATCTTCTTATTGTACAAAAGAAGAAACTGAAATCCAGAGAAGTTATAGGTAAAATTAGTTGTCCGTGTCCATATGTCCATATCTCAGGCCTGAGACTCAAACTCAGTCCTTTCTAGTCAATTACAAGTAATTGTAAATTCATTAAGTAAATTGTTTATAGGTTTGGAATAGAGGAGATTAAATACAGCATGGTTTTGTAGATCTTTAGTGAAAATCTGTGTTGTTTTCATATTTTTCTCTGCTTATCACTTTCTATCAACACTCAACCTTCCAATCTGTTTCTTCTGCCCTTTGATTATTTCAATCAAGATCATTTTGACTATCTCACAAAGAAATCTGTATTTTTTTCTCAGTCCTAACTATTTTCCTCTCTTGCCAGAGAAGTCTATTGTCTTCTGAATTCAAATTTCCTTTTTATCTAAAATATATATCCTCTTTAAACTCTCCTATTCACTCCCTGCCCTATATGCCATGTGGTTTGGTTCCCCTTGTGCCTTCCTTTCAGTTGGATTGGCAATTCAACATATATACACTGCTTATTGTATTTCTTAAGGACACTACTAGGTCCTAAGATGATTTTACTTTGTTCCTCTAAAACCTGATTCTTTATTGTATGTGACAGAAAAGAATAAATAGTATATAAGAAAAATACTGACCCAAATTTCCGATACTTTCTTTCTTTAGAAATTTAAATGTTTCTATACATACACACATATGTATATTTTGTGTATATTCTGAGATTCATTTTTAACCTCATATGTTGCCCAACCTATCTAAGGTTAGAGAGTTCTGTTGGAGCAAAATCTTTGCCAATTAAAAAAAAAGTCTAGTGAATTAAGAAGTATAATAGGATTTGAATATTCTATTTCACATGACCTTCATGAGTAAATTGTGTTGGTTTCATCATCACAGTGTCTGTACACTTACCTACAAAGACATTTCTCTCTCTATCTGAAGTTAGAGTCCCCCAGGAATTTTGCTGAGGAATACTAAGGGACTCCACATTGATCCTTCTGTTTTCTAAATTCTTGTCACACTTCATGTCTGTACCACACAATTTAGACCCTATCTATGGTCTTGTATTAGTCTCTAGTTGTTTCAAGTAGGTAGAAAGTCTTAGCTTTGCAAGGAGACTGCCTGCTACTGGAGGACAGGGATCCTGAGCCCTCAGAGCTCAGGCTTCTTTTGTATTCTTCATAGCAAGTAGCACAGTGCTGGGTATATAGCAGATTATTAATAGAGGAAAATGATTTAAAAATTGAGAGTATAGTTGAAGAATTGTGAATACCTACTCAAGGGTTACTTTACCTAGAGGCTTGCTATGTGGTGTGTGTGTGTGTGTGTGTGTGTGTGTGTGTGTGTGTGTGTGTGTGTGTGCCTGTACATGTGAATAGGGATGGTATTTAGTTATAAGCTGAAAACGTCTAACTACTTTGGCAATGGACATATAATGCTGTGCTTCTAGCATAATAGCTATAGTATTCCATGTGAGGGGTGTTTGGAGGAGCTGAATTTTTTGGGATGGGAAGGTATATTTCCTATACTGAAAAGAGTACCATGCCCAGGTAACCTGAAAGAATTGCCAAAACATGCAGAAGTAGCTTAGACTGGATACATACCTGCAGCCAACCAGAATGGTTTGTAGATATGTCTTGTATTTGACTGACAGCCACATTCAGATGTTCCAAGACAGTAATAATACTAGCTCAAAGTGGCATCTGTTATCTCATCTGATCTTTCCAGAAACCCTAGAATGTAGATAATGCCAGGTATGACTCTTCTCTTTAAAAAAAAAAAACAAAAAAAAAAAACAAAAGAAAGAAACTGAGAGTAAAGGTGATTTCTCCAAGGTAACACAGCTAGTAAAGGAAGACTTGATATTGTAACAAAAGCCTCCTTGCCCTAAGGCCAGTGTTTTATCCACTATATCATTCTCCCTTTATGAATTAAGTGACAAAAACTTTTCTGATATTAGCAAAGTTATATTTTATGAATGTGTATTTAAATGAAGGCAGGATAAAGAACAAAATATATATAGGATGAAGAAAAGAAAAACTGACATAGGAACCATTAAAATGAATGTTTGATTAGTAATTAATACTACCTATGGTCAGTTATATATAATTAAAACTTTATTCCAGCAAAATTACTGGGAGGTAGCATAGGGCAGTGAAAAGAGATGTGGATTAGAGGTCACAGGAAGTGGGTTCAAATTCCAACCCTATCATCATTTGTGTGATCTTGGCAAGCCACTTCAATTCTTTGGTCCTCAATTGTTAGGGCAAGACTAGATGATGTCTGAGTCCCTTCTAGCTCAGACTATAAAGCTCTCACAATCATAAATTGCAACTTGAACTGTTCTTTTTTTCAACTTTCATAAACTGACTTGGTGATAACCAAATCTTCTCCATGTCATTTTGTATGAGGAAGTCACAAATCTGTTAGTGCAAATCTGGGCCTAGTCTCAAGTTAGCTTTCCCAAACCTTGTCAGTTAATAGTCAACAAGCTTTCATTAATTATATACACTCACTAGGCAAAGGGTTTGGAAAGTAAAGAGAGCAAAAACCCAAAACAAAATAAAAACAAACATACATGGTGCCTGCTTGAATTCAAGGAGAGCACCTTCTAATGGGGGAGACAGTATGTAAAATAAGTAAATAAATAAAAATTGTCTACATAGGATGTAAGTGGAAGATGATCTTTGAAAGTACAGTCATGAAGAAATAGTGACTTCAAAATTTTATTAGGATTATTTCTAAGGGAAAAAGTCTAACCCCTTAATATAGCCTATACATCTTTCTGATAAAAAAATAAAATAGAATTTCACAAAGGCAGCAGGTAGAGTTGTGCTTGTTTCCCAGAATTTCTCACTCTTATCAAGCCTTTATTGGGATAGGATGATACATTTTCTTTGTTATTTTTCTTCCTTGACTAAAGTGGTATTCCAGTGGTAGGGCCATATGTGAAGGAATCCACAATGTAGGGAAATCTTATGTAAACTCCCCCCCTCCCCCACTCTTTCCATAGTCTTTTTACATAAGTGGGATCATGTTAAAGCGAACATCAAAGGTCAAATTGGGATGAAAGAATTATTATATCTGAAAGTTAGAAGGGACATTAGAAGTCATGGAGCATAAACCTTGGTCAAATCATCAATCTCTTATAAAACACTCCTCCAAAGTGGTTATTGAGCTTCTTTATCCTCAACTTAAAGCCCCCAGGTTTGAATTAACCCTGCTTAATGAAGATATCTAACATTTGTTTAATGAGGGTTTCCTCTTTCAAGAAAACAAAAGTAACGCAAAATGTAGACGACGACAACAAACACACACACACACACACACACACACACACACACACACACACACACACACGAATCAATGTATTTATAGGCTTATTGGGTTATGTCTATATTTTGCCCTTGCTGACTTAACAGTTAACAGCTGAAACAAGGTGGTGGCTGGCTAGGTTCTCAGAGGCAGCAGAGGAAGCTCCCTTACCAGCACTAACATCTTTTGAGATGGATGAAACTGACCTCTGTGCAATAAACATCTTGAAGGGTAAGGGCATTTTGCTTCCTTAGAATTAGA
>CM053584.1:253934013-253960779 GCA_028627135.1 Pseudochirops cupreus | reverse complement strand
AGGCAGATATGTTCAGCAATCATCACAGGAAAAGAAATAGAAATGAAATCATAAATCATAATTAATCATTTATTCCTGTTCAATAAACATTCCTCCCTTATGCAACCACCACCTGTTTTTGCAAATCTCTACCCTCAAACTCAAAACTTGAGTGTGTTTTTGAGGGGAAGAGTAATTTGTATACATGTGTGTACATGCATATATATATATATATATATATATATATATATATATGCACAAGTGTGTGTGTGTGTGTGTGTGTATATATATATATATATATAATCCCTCATAATTTGGAACTAAGGATTAAGAATATTTGGAACCTCTTGTCTTTATTATGTATTCAGAGGTCCACAGGTAGTAGACAAGAATCCTCCCTGCCAATAGAACATAAACTACTTGAGGACAGGTATGGCAGAGCCTAGTACAATGCCTGATGCCTAGTGGATACTTTTAAAAAGCTTGTTGAATTGGATTCAACCAGATCTATAAATTCTTGTACTCTGGCTAATTGTACATGTTGTTGTTCAGTCATTTTTCAAGTCATGTCTGACTCAATGTGATGCCATATGGGGTTTTCTTTGAAGCTTATTTTACAGATGGGAAAACTGAGGCCAACAGGGTTAAGTGACTTGCCCAGGGTCACATAGTAAGCATCTGAAGACAAATTTGAACTCAGGAAAAGGAGTCTTTGTGACTCCAAGACCAGTATTCTATCTACCATACCAACTAGCTGACCTAATTAGCTTGCTAATTATATATCTAATATCAATTTTCAAAAACCATTTAAAAGTCCATTTTATGTGTCAGGAACTGTGCTAGGACAAAAACACAAAAAATGAAATAATCCCTACTCTAAAAGAGTATATATGTTTATGTGGTCAGATATTTTCACTAGAACATTTTCCCTTGAGTCAAACAAAATCCTACATAGAAAATGGATACATACTAGTCATTAGAGTTACCATGCAACATGTTTAATGAATTATAAGCTGATGAGTTTATTTCTTGGAGTTATAGAAATGTCCACAAAATCACACAAATGTATTAATAGACATCAGTTTTAGAATTTATCTGGTTAGAAAGCACAAACGTTATTGCTTTTATTTGTCTGTTAATGAATGTTGGCTTTATAGATTTATTTATACCCTTTCCACCTCATAAAATCATAGATTCTGAGAGCTGGAAATAAACTCAAAGACTATTTATGTCAACCCATACCTGACCAAGAGTCCCTCTTCCAATGACCCAAACAAATGTTATTTCAGCTTCTACTTGAAGTGTTCCAGTGAGGGTAACTCCACTTTCTCCCAAAGTAGTCCATTTGACCACTAGATATCTCTAATTCTTACAAGGTCTTTGCGTCAAGTCTCAACTTGCCTGTTTGAAATTTAGGGTCATAGGATGATGGAAATAGTGGTGGGAGAGATATTAGAGATCATTTAGCTTAGCTCTTTTGTTTTACAAATGAAATGACTAAGACTGAGAGAAGTGAATTGGTATTAGAAGCCACTCATGGCACAGTGACTAGAATGCTGGGTGTGAAGTCAGGTGAACTTGGGTTGAAAAAGAGCCTGAGATACTTACTAGCTGTGTGATGCTGGCCAAGTCAATTAATCTCTGCCTGCCTCAGTTTCCTCAAATGTAAAGTGGGGACAATAATAGCACCAACTTCCCAGTATTGCTGTGAAGATCAAATGAGATATTTATAAAGCATATAGTAAGTGCTTAATCAATACTTATTTCCTTCCTTCCTTATTGCTCCTAGTTCTGCCCTCCTGGAGTCACACAGCCTTTGTCTGAAAACTGCCATGTGTTGGGACTGTCAAAGCTTTTGCATTTTTCCTTCTATTCTTGAGGGTAAATATAACAAGTTCCTTCAAACAATTCTCTTATGATGCGTACTCTCTTAATGACACGTTGTAACTTACCGATTTACTAAAATGGGGCATTTAGAACTTAGGGGCAGCTAGGTGACACAGTGGATAGATAGACTCATGTTCCCAAGTTCAAATCTGGGAATTTGAACTTACTAGCTGTGTGAACCTGGGTAAGTCACTTAACCCTGTTTACCTCAGTTTTCTCATCTGTAAAATGAGCTGGAGAAGGTAATGGCAAACCATTCCAGTATCTTTGCAGAGAAAATCCCAAATGGGGTCACAAAGAGTCAGACACAACTAAATGACTGAAGAACAAAAACTCAAAACTTGACACAGTACATCAGATGTGGCCTTGACGGGGCAGAGAATAAGTATTAACTTCCTTTTTCTGGAAACAAAATCTTTCAATTCAAACTAGGTTAACATTAGCCTTTTGGTTGCCAGGTCATGCTGTTCATTTATATTGAGGTTGTTAAATAAACTCCCCTGTTCTTTTTCGCAGGGACTATAAGCCAAAGCTCTTTATCAGATATTTGTGAAGCTGATTTTAAAGCCAAGTGTAGAACATTACACTTATTCTCACTAAATTTCATCTTATTCAATTTGGCCTAATATTCTAGTCTTTTGGGATATTTTGAGGAGACCTAAGATTTGCCATTCCCTGTGTTAAATATCTCATCAAGTTTCATGTCATCTGCAAATGCTGTAAGCATGTAATCCAATGTCTTCAGTCATTTATTCAAGAAACATTATTAGAAGTCTACTGTGGTTTAAAAATATTTATCCACAGAGGGTCAAAAATCAATCCCTGGGATACTCCACTAGAGGCCTTTCTCCAAATGTGACATCAGTGTACCCATCACTAGTCTTTGTGTCATGTCATTCAACACCTTCCAAATTTACCAAACTCTACTACCATCTAGACCCCATTTCTCCATCCTTTCCCAAAAGTATAACATGAGAAATTCTTTTAAATACTTTGCTGAAGAGCCTGAAGAATTCCTCTGTCCAAAAAAAATAAATAAAATTAAACAAAAAAGGAAATGAGGATAATCTGGCAAGAATTATTCTTGATGCAATCTTGTTGGCTTTTAATGACCACTACTGCCCTTGCTATGTGCTCCGCTTAATAAAGTGTTATAGATTTTTTTCCAGAATAAGACTTTTTGATACCTCTTCTGTTTCATTTAATCCTCAATGACAACCCTGTGAGGTAAGCCCTATTATTATCCCCATTTTAGAAATGATGAAACTAATATTTAGAGAAGTGTTTTAGGCAGGGTCACACAACTAAGGCAGAATTGGAACTCAAGTCTTCCTGACTCCAAATCCAACACCCTACTGAAGAGGTATGGAAAGCGGGGTGGATTTCTAGGAAATCCTTTGAGGGTTCTTAGTCTGTAATGAATTACTGGACTCAAGCAAATCTTTTGGCAGAGTTACAAAAGTTTATTGTTACGCTGACTTAGCAGTAGGCAGAAGAAGGTTAAGGGACCTGCAAAGTGCAGGGGTTAGAGATACGGTTTTTAAAGTCATAAAACTGTCAGTCAGAGGTTAATTATGCTAACTAGGTGGGTGAGGGTGGAGTTAGGAGTTTAGGAGTGATCACTGCTTAAAGGGACATGCATTTTTTGTAGCAATTGTGCAGGCATATTACCCATAATTCACTGGGACATCCCCCTTGTGGGGGCTACCAGGAGGTGTGTTTTTTTTGCCTTGTGACAACACTAGGGTTACTTTTGGTCAAGGCTGAATGAGATATGTCCAGTCTGTTACTCATCTTTGACAATATGGCTGTTGGGAGGATAGGTTTGATTGTGCTAAGTGATGCCAAGTGTGGAAGCTAGACTGATTGGGGCTTCAGGGGAGGCCAAATTGGGAGGGAGTTATCTCTTCTGATAATGTTATTCAAGGATCTTGGGTGCAGCTGGCCACTTAGAACAAAGGAGGTATACATTTCTCTAAATTAAGGGTTTTGAATGTTTGGGTGATGTATTCATGGCTATGGCTAAACAATTAATGAACTGTAGCTAGGCAGACTGCTGGCTCAGGGAAGAGACTTTTAGTCTGGGAGCAGGGGAGAGGCAGAGTTAATGCCTTTATGGCTGGGGGAGAGTGTGACTTTTACAACTTAATTGCACAGGCTTATTACAAACTAATGTTACAGAGAAACCGTAACACAAAAATACGTTACAAACTGAGGTTACAGACAAAACCATCCCAGACCCCATCACTATCAACCATGCCACCTACTGAGAGTCCATTTTTAATCATTGTAGTTTAGCCATGTCAGAGACAATTTACAAAAAAAAACACAAAAAAAACACTTTAAAATACGTATTTGTTCCTGTATCCTGAACATTCTTCACTATGCTTAAAAAAAATGTTTTTAAGGTTTGGGAGGGATGAGTTTAGAACAATGTAGTCCAATGAACTCTCTTGATGGTGGCATTAACTGATGAGTAGGAAATGTAGTGAAGAGAGGCAGCAAGGGGATTGATATTAGTAGTACTGCTGGCATAGGCCAGGATAAATCTCTAGAGGTAGGTCAAAGATAGATAGGAATAAGAAGAAGAAATGCAATTAATTTCACTCCCTTTCAAATCCTCTCTCAGGTAATAAGCCAGACTGCTCTAATAATGGTTAGCCTTGCCCTGTTGTTTTGCTATTGTTGTGCTGTGTTGAGTGATTTTCTGCTTCAAAATCATTTCAATCTTTACATGCTTAAATGCTATGTATTCATTTTAAACAATAAATTAGATATCTTCTTAAAATACACAGACACCGTGAGCTGAATGTCAACGATGAACAAAACCGACATTCCTGTTAGAGCTAACTTTTCCCTGGCTAAATCGGTGATAAACATTCCAATTCTCTGACATTAAAAGGCATTGTGCTACGCATTTGTTTTGTTTTTCTTTAGATTTCAAGTTCTCTGAGGTAAGGGCTCCAGTAGGTTTCCTCAGCCAACTAAAATATACTATTGAATGTCATATGCACATGTAGAATTTCATAAATTATGCCTGGCCTCAGATACTTACTAGCCTTGTAACCCTGGGAAAGTCACTTAACTCTGTTTTCTTCAGTTCCCTAGTTGTAAAAATGAGCCGGAGAAGGAAATGGGAAACCACTCCATTGTCTTTGCCAAGAAAACCCCGAAATGTGGTCACAGAGTGGGACACAACCAAAACATGACTGAACAAAAACAGCACCAAATCAAGCTTAGCATCACTTAGCCTTAGCCCCAAAGACTCCATCAGGAGGAAAGCGAGAGGCTTTAGTCAGGCTGCTATTTTAATTACTGTTATTGCTCTTGTTATCATTGATGGGTTTTTTCTCCTTCTGAAGAGGATACTGATACTGAAAATGGTGCTGGTGAATGACCAGAGTCAGGGTTATTTTACTTAACTTAAAAGTAGCAATGTTGAACAAAGAAGAGGAACTTTATACAACTGTCTTAGTGGAATCAAACTCAACTAGAAATAGGGCCACTGATCCATATAAGAGAATTCCTGTGGGCCATGTACTGACTTAGTTTTAAAATGTAATATTATATATGTTTTATTTTAATTTATTCTGTTTAATATTCCCTAATTAAAATTTGATCTAATCCAGGCCATACTTAGGAGTGTTGTAGGCCACATGCAGCCCTGTAGACCTCATGTCTGATATCCTTATTTGCTTCATCACTGTAAGACACTGAGGCACTGTTAACATATACTCAAATTAAGCACCAGATAAATAAAGCCACAATGGCTCAGAGGACTGAATGCTTAGTTATGAGCTCTAATCATAGATGTGTTAGGACTTCAAGTTTATCCATGATTAAGCTATCTAAAATGAAAACAATTCAATTTTCCATAAAATAACTAATATGAAATTGCATAAACCTACTTGGCAATTAAAATAGCACTTCTCAAAGTAGTCCTTTAAATAGCTACATTCAGAACACAAGTATTAATAAATAATAATAGTAACTCCCTCAAAGTTCAACCCAACATCCATATCATTGATGGCATATGGCACGAGGGCAGGAAAAACCTGTGAAGACAAGAACAAATTAAGAGAATACCAGCCTGGGTGATTGTAATGCCAATGCAATATTTACAGCACCCACAATCATGATAAATATACCAGCAGTGACTATAAATATTCCCACATGGTGTTTGATTGCAAAATATAACAAACTCTCCATATAGAGAACAGAAGCAAAACATTTATTCAGACACCAGAAAACAAAATCCATCATAGTAATGTAGAACAATGCATAGCTGATGAATATAGGTCGATTATATAGAAAGCAAACAAATAAATGAAAATAAGACTTCATCCCTAAACCTAGATCAGAAGACATAAGGGATAAAATCTAGTCGCTGCTAAAATCTGAGTAGGGAAAATTAAAGACTCTGCGGCCATTAAAAATCTTTACTTAATGAAAATTTCAAAAATTATACCCAATGACAAAAGATAACCAAAAAAATTCAATGTCTCAAATTATTTACAAAATGAGATGTACATAGTTAGACTTGAATTCTGAAATTTTCTTTTTAAGTTTGATTAGCATGAATCCAACTAGTATGCCAATTGCATAAAATTAATTTGTAACACGTATTTTCTTCAAGACCACCATAAATGCATTCTCCCACAGCATTTAATAGAATGTATAAAGCAATTTCAATGCCTCTGCAGACTAGTATATCCATTCATCTATCTACCTATCTATTTATCCATCCGTCTGTCTATCTACTAAGAGACATAGGAATAAGGTAAAACTATCAAGGCATACCTTAACTCCTTTGTCCAGTGGATTCTTTCTTCAATGATATTAAAACGTCATTTGGACTCAGAGTATGAGGTTCATGTACAGCAAAGAAAGAGAAAGAATGAAGAATTAGGGATTGAATCCAGAGGTTGCAATGAATCAATGGATAAATACAAACACCTCAGTGTATAACACATCAAGCTTAAAGGTATCAAGCAGATGTTATAGCTGAATATATTAAAAGACTTACTACGATGTGAATGAGAATACATTTAAAGAAATATCAGTCTTAATGCATACTAATGGAAATGAAAAATAACATATTTAGAAATTATCCTAATAAAAATAACAATGTTAATGAAATACAGGGACCATTACCCCAATAAAACTCTAGAAAAAAAAAGCACTTCCTTGTAAAAAAAAAAAAATAAAAGGAGGGGGTAGGAAATAAACACTTGTATAGCACCTGTTATTTTTCAGGTAATGTACTAAATACTTAAAAATATTATCATGTTTGATCCTCACAATAGCCCTGTGATGTAGGCATTGCTATTATCATTTTATGGATGAGGAAATCGAGGCAAATAGAGGTAAAGTGACTTGCCCAGGGTGACAAAACTAGTAATTGTCTGAGGCTAGGTTTGAATTCAGTACTTCCTGACTCCAGGCTCAGTACTCTATCCACTGCACCACCTAGCTGCCAAGAAAGAAGAGAACTGATAGATATCCTTAAGCATTTGATAAACAGATCAAACATCTAAGAAAATAGTTTTGCAAAAATAGCATCATTTCCCCAAGCAATAAAGTCTAATAATAGATATATGTCATTGGATTTACCAAATGTAACAGAAAGTATTTTATTTCCAAAGGAAGCTTTTCAGTATTACAGACCCTAAAATGAAATCAAAAGGCCTTTTATTGATGACAGCTTCATGACCTCAGCCAATAGCATGTTAATGAAGAAGTATTAAACAAATGGCTGTCGTGCAGATTTATTTGTGGATGGAGAGGTCTATGATGGCAATTCTGGACCATATCATCACCAGCAGAAATTACAGAATGGTTATCCTAAATAAACCCTTCTGACTTACTAATCGATATAAATTATACAAAGAAATGATAGAAACCATGCAACACATCACTAGGCTGCAAAAATTTAGTACCTACTTTAATACCTAATAAAATATATCCTTGTGGCTAAAATTATTTGTCGTAAGTTTGCTATCTTTTATGCACTGACAGACAAAAGTCCCTGCATTATAAACACAAACTGGAAAATGTCCTTGGGAAGCCAGCAAATAAATTGCAAAATAAACATTAAGGTCTTCTACTGTTCTTGTGTCACTATGAATTCTTGAAGTTCAGTTAATTTTTCTATATGAATTTGGAGCATAAGTTTATAGAAAACCAAAGAACTATGGTTGGGAGACAACTGAGTTATGCTATGTATTTGAAGCATGAGTGATGATTTTTCTGAAACTTTTTCTGAACATTGAGATCCCCAAAAAAGACTCTTCAATGGGAAAAGAGCCCCGCAGGAATGAAATTTATGGTTTGTTTCAGCATAATATACTTTATATGCTGTGAGTGTGTGTTTATGTGTGTGTGTGTGAATTTTTTGTTTTGCTTCGTCTGATAGCATGGTTCTAAATCCTGCATTTTTGTATTCATTTGACGAGTAAATTTGGTATAATCTCTCATTTTTACTCTGTATCTGTCTTTGCTTTTTATAATTTTTTTTTTGGTAATTAACAAGTTGTCGAGATTTGCATCCTTATCCAATCTAAAATACTCATTTTATTGAACTGTTGAATCCATTCATATTTAAAGTTAGGGGGAAAAATGAAGTTAATGGGATGTGTTCTTCAATTTGTGGGTTTATATATGTGTGTGCACATACATGCATGTATATATATGTGTGCACATACACATGTAGGGATGTTTGTTTCTCCTTCATTTATTTCAATACTTTATCCCTAGGACTAGTCTATCTACTCTATTTTAATACAACCCCATTCTCACAGGCTTTCCCCAGTTCCATTTCCTTTTCTGTTTGCTAGTTCTTTAAGTCTTATAGTTTTACTTAATTTATTGATTTTTTTTTTGTCTTTTTGTACATCAAAATTCCATCTCCTCTCCTCTTCCTCAGACTTCTTTTGACTGTTACTTTTTTCTACACATTTTTCCCCTAAGGATTTCTTTACTTTCTTCTCTTCATTAATTCTGTCCCCCTTCTGTCAATTCTACATTTTTAAAAATTTTTGATTCATGTTTTATATGCCCATTTATTCCTTTTTAATCTATTTTTCTAAAGGAACTAAAACTTCTGAAGTCCCAAGTTTGAGTTCACTCTTCTCAACAATTTATTATTCTCTTTGTACATCTTGCCCCATGGTCCCTTTCTCTATTGTGCTTCAAGTTTAGAATCATCAATAAATGAGGAAAGTTAGGAGGATAGAAGCACTGCCACATTACAGAATTTGTACTGTGTTCAAAATTGTGTGATCCAATTCCTACTTGACTCTTGTGAACATTCTTCTTTCCATTTGCCATAAAATTTCTATTAGTTTATGTCATCTTACACATCTGGATGTTTTCTGAACCTGGCTGAAAGCAACACTACTGAATATAGTTCTGTTGATTTTGAAGAAGTCCCACAATGCCCTATTTCTCTACTTTCATAAAGTTCACTCTTTATATATTATTTTCCTTCAAGGCTGTATCCTGGATTTCAGACCAATATATCTTGGGGCAAGTTGCCCCAGTCTGTGTTGAGTTTGCTTTGCAGCTTCCTGGCCTACAATACTAACCATCATTCTAATATGTTCTACCCTTTGTCAGAGGTCTTACATCCACATTCTAAGAATATATTGTACTACCTGAGAATAATCTATTGTGCTTGGTGGAGAGAAACCATTTCTTAATTTTCAGAAGTGTATCTATCATATTTAATAAAGCCTGTAATTTAGAAATACAGATGAATTAACTTATTCCTCAGTATTGTTTTAAAAAAATTTTCTTTCAAAAATATATGTCCAGTATTTAAAGTAGACAGAAGAGTTATCTCAGTTTATGTGACTACTCTTCATATTGGTCCCTTGACTTCTCACTTTCCCTCAGAGTGCCTGCTTATAGGTTTTAGTTTCCTGGTCTAAAAGTATCCTTGATGCTTTCTTCTTCTTGAAGGTCGGAGTAACATATTTGATAGGTGAAGATAGAGTGTAAAGAACTCCAATATTGTTTATATAGAATAATGTCTGATAGTACTTAGTAGTCTTCCCCAAAAAGGCAATGCACAAACAACATGATTAAGTTTTCAAAGTAATAATAAAATAATTATGTCCTCATTCTTATTTAGGTCATTACAGTTTACAATAGAATATTTATATATACTGCCTCACACAATTCCCTGAAGTTTCCATAGTAATTTTGGCCTGGCAAGGGGATGTTCTCTTTCAATCACTATATAAAGCCTCCTTCTGGAGGAATAGGACACATAAAGAAGGCCAGTTGTAAGAGAAGAGAGTCACTACTAAAAGTTAAGGGACTAGAATTCTGGCTAAGATGATTGTCTGAATGAGGCCAGGAAGATTACTTTTCCTACATCTACTCTGGTAAAAAATTAACAATGTGCCCCAGGCCAAATAATGATCAAGAAGCCCAATGGGAAAATACAGTGAGTGACATTTTCTACCTCAGACAGAAGCCCGTGATCAGTAAGAAAATAAACCATGAGTTAAGCCAATACTAGTGTAGGCAAACATATATATGTGTGTGTGTGTGTGTGTATATGTATGTGTGTATTCACACACACATATATATGTGCATATATGTATAAATGTGTGTGTGCATGTATGTATGTATATATGTGTTTATTCAGTGTGATAGGCTCTGTGTCCAGAGGCAGCAAGAGAGGTGGGCTACCCAAGAAAGCTTAACACACAGTAGGGACAGTAGGGTCCTTGTTCTCCACCAGGAGTGGTAGTGACCAGTGTTGGCATGGCAATACTCAGGGCTCTCCAGGGCTCTGAGGTCCCTAGCAACCTGTCCTGAGATGTCATTGAGGACCTTGAAGATCCAGCACTAAGAACCTCAAAGACTTGTGTGGTGGGGATATCTCTGGGAGATGATGGTAAGTACAGGAACCCAAATGACCCAAGTCAAGACCAAGCAGAACCAACCATTTCACCCAAAAGTGTAATAGGATGGAGAACTTGATCTCAACACTAAGTCCCAGGTCAGGAACTAAAGCTAGAGAAATTAGTAAACCTAAGAACATATCAACTGTTAAAAAAAAAGTTCCAGAAATGTCCCAAATTCAGCATAGAAGGAAATAGTACACTATAACAACTGCAAATAGAAACTCAAAGAAAATATATGTATAAAATTTCAAATAAGAAATAAAAATGAAATAAGGCATAAAGCTCTAGAGGAAAGAAAAAAAGGACAATAAATAACTGAGAACAGAAAATGATAAGTTTTATTCAAGTAAAGAAATCCCCCAAAGTAAGAATAGACCAAATTTATGACTAGGCATGAGAAGAGAAAATTTAGGACAAAATTAAGATAAAGAAAAAGAAGAAAATTTAAACTATCTGATTAAAAACATACCTGGAGGGGCGGCTAGGTGGCACAGTGAATAGAGCAACAACTCTGGAGTCAGGAGGACCATTCAAATCCGGCCTCAGACACTTAACGCTAGCCGTGTGACCTTGGGCAAGTCACTTAACCCCAAATACCCTGCCTTCCCCCTCCAAAAAGCAAAACAAACAAACAAAAACTATACCTGGAAAACAATTCAAGGACAGATAACTTTAAGAATCATTAGACTCACTAAAAAACATGATTTACAAAACAAACCTAGGGACAATATTTCAAGGATTCTTAAATCTATAAGCTCTAGATCTCTTAGAACCTGATGGCAAAATAAACAGAAAAAATCCAGTAATCATCTCAGAAACCCCAAAAGACAAAAGTCCCAGGAATGTCATAGTCAAAATCAAGAGCTCCTAGGTCAAAGAAAAATTTCAAGAATGCAGGAAAAAAAAAGAGTTTAAGAACCAAGGAACCACAGTCAGGATCATACAAAACTTGGTCCTACAAATACAGGAGAGATCTTATAATACAATACTCCAAAAGGCCAAAGATGTCAGTTGACAAGCAAGAATAACTTATAATACAAAGCTGAACACATGGATAAAGAACTATTCTCAGACTGAGGAAGACAGGTTTCATTTCTGCCTCTGACAGGTATTGATTGTGTTACTCTGGGCAAGGCACTTGATCTCTCTGTCTCGTAACAAATGCTGACCTGGGTTGGCAGAGAAAATTTCTTTACCTGGGGTTTCCCTATACTGAGGAAATTCCAGGTCTAGTCCCTGTCCAATTTATTTTTTAGCACAGAACCTGTGATTTAATCCACATAGGAAAATTTCTGGTGAAGAAACTCCCTCTACCAATGTAGACTAGCAATGGAAGTCAAAAGCTCGAAGAGGGCTATGAAGTTCTCCTTTCTGATGCTCTGCCCACCTCTTCACAAAGGCATGAGGTATTAGTCTCCACTGATGTGTGGAGAATTGTGGAACTGAGTGTTCCATACCAAAGATCTTTGGGATTGGGGTTAGGTTCAATCTTACAGAGTTACTTACAGGTATAGAAAGGTTCAGTGTCTTGTCTGGGGTCATGCAGTCAGTTTGTGTCAGCACCCAAGTCTTTCTGACTCCAAGGCTAGCTCTGTATCCATTTTATCACCCCTGCAAAAATAAAAAAAACAAATGCATTATTTCTATTACATTAAAAAAAAAGTTTCAGGGCAAATTATGGAGCTCATGGTTTTGAAGGTGTTGACAATAATTTAATATGTGTCTAGGTAAGCCCTGGTGTCATATATTTAAAACCAATCCATAGTGGAATTTGAGTGAGGTACTTTAGTTAGTGCCCTCATCTAGCTGTTACTTGAAGTGCTCTTGAATCTTCTATACCTAAAATTCTTTTGTCTTGTTCATCATGAACTGCATCCTGATTCTTTATCCAACCTTAAGGGGTAACAGTAAGCATGACTTTGGTTATACTTTGTTAAAAGCACATTTGGTATTAGGTTTACTGTTCATAAGACCAGTGATTTCATGGTGTTGTGAACTGCCAGTGTGGAATCAGCCACCTCTCTACTCCATTTCTCCACGGGATTCTAATATATACCATTAGATAATTTAGAGGTCAAATGGAAGGGAATAAGCAGCTATATGTGCCAGAGGGCAGCTAGGTGATACAGTGAACAGAGTGGAGGGCCTGGAGTCAGGAATGCTCATCTTCCTGAGTTCAAATCTAGACTCAGCCATTTACAAACTGTGTGACCTAGGCAAGATACTTAATCCTGTTTGCCTCAGTTTCCTCATCTGTAAAATAGCTGGAGAAGGAAATGGCAAACCACTTCTGTATCTTTACCAACAAAATCCCAAATGGAGTCATGGAGAGCCAGATATAATTGAAAAATGAGACTGAACAACAACTATGTGTCAGGTACTGTGCTAAGCATTTTCTACAAATAATATGTCATTTGATCATCACAACAATCATGAAAGTTAGGTGCCATTATTACCCCCATTTTACAGAAGAAACAGATAAACAGCAACTTGCCCAGGGTCACACAGCTAGTATGGCTCTGTGGCTGGATTTGAACTCAGGTCTTCCTAACTCCTGGCGTGGTGTTCTATCCATTATGCCATCATCAGCCTCTGGTTAAGATATTAAAAGACTTACCGAGGGTTATGTACATAGTCTGTATTATAGTCAGATAGGCACAACTGGAATGCAAGGCTTCTTGACTCCATGGTTGCTCTTGCATCCATTACATCCACTCAACATCTCTAGGTACCATTTAAAAAATAATACTGTTTGCAATGAGAACAGTACAATTAATAAAAAATAGATTCTGTGAACTGTGGCTTTAAGGGAAATAAATGACTAATAGCTGATTGCTGTGTCTCTGTTGGCTTTTCTATATATGACTGTTTTGTTGTGTTGTGTTAATCCTTGAAGTATTTTTTTTTTAAGGTGAAGAAACTTAGTTCTTTCTTCCAACAAAGGTTGACTTTAGTCATGACTGAAAAATGGATTGAACTTGTTGTCATTTGAGAAAATTGATGATTCCTGCTGGAACATGTAGAGTTCTTTGGGTGTTCTCAATGAAAGAATCATTCAGTTTTAAAAGAAGGTGATAGCATCATAAATTTTAGATTCTTTTAAAATTTTAAACAAATAACCTTCTGAATTTGATCTCTTTGACAAAAAGGAAGTAGTGTGGTACAAAATAAAGAGCCTTAGCTCTGCAGTCAGAGACATGAGTTCAAATCCTAGGATTTAACCTCCCTAAATTTCAGTTTCTTCATCTGTGAAGTAAGATCGTTGGACAAGTTGAACTCTAGGTTTCTTTCTGGCTCTAGATCTGTGATCATATGGCTAAGACTTTAGAATTGTGGAAATTGTTAGAAAAAAAGTAAAAAGTTTGGCCTGGCCAAAAAACAAAAATCCATTTTTGTGGGAAATGAAATATTTTGTTATTGGCAAAACTATAACATATATTAAAATTATGAAACATACAAGAATTTTGAATTATGGTACGAGGGGAATGCAAGTCATTCTTGGGAATGTACTGAGCCAGAAAAAAGGGAATCTAATGCTTTAGTAAATATATGATTATCCAAAAACAGGATATGAAGGCAATACTGTAACATCCGGCTGTTGTTTAAGCCTACTTATCTTAAATGTAGAATTCTTCTATAACAAAGGGTTAGACTCTTCTAAATCCACCTGTCTTTTAATATCGAGTTCAGACTAGCAGTGACATTGATGTTACTTCAAGTTACTTAGTCATCAGTAACAAAGATATCCACTGAGCCAAACTGGTTGGACTTGTTCTAATTATTGTGTTTGTTGATTCCTCCTTATCTTACAATGACTGAAGGAAATTCACTTGGCTAGAAGGAAAAAAGACAAACTGCCAAGTCAATGCCCTAAGAGTTACCCATTTCATCTCACAGTACCTGGTAATAATTGGGACTCAAAAAATCCAAACAATATTGGACTACATTGATCCTCACTGAATCAAAAGCTGCCTGAACTGTCCCTCTTGAACTAACACCTCATTGATGCCAATAGAGGGGTGGTATCATGTTAAGATTCAGAAGTTGTCAGTAAAATTCAGTCTTGTCACAAGAACTGCCTGATATATGAGCCAATAGGATCTGGAATCCAGCTGCATGTGATTAGGCTTTAAAATTTGGAGCTAGGGAGACGTTTTATACTCTTGCTTTGGGTCTCAGGGTGCTGGCAGCATTTTCATTCTCTCTCTTGCAAGTTCTTTGGCTGCCTGTTCATCCTAGATGATTTGGAAACAGGCCCCAAACTGTTTAGCACCTGGAAGAAGCAGATACTTCTCATTTTTATTTCTGCAAAAAAAAAAAGTACACATACCACCCCCACCCTCCAAATCTTTGTACCATGGAGGGAATGAAGAATATTTGAATGTTGCTTTTACATAGGGAAAAAGAAATGTTTCAAAAGCATTATTGGAAAGTAGTTGGAACTGTAAAGGGTTCATATAAATGAGCTAAGAAACAAACCAACCCCCGTGCTTCTTTGTAATGACCATGAATGTAGTGCTTAACAACGTTTATTACTATGGGAAAAGTTGGTCATTATTTACTGGGTACATTTTAAAATTCAATTCAATTAGATTTAATGAACACTTCTTAAGCACAAACTATGTGCCAGACAATGTGCTAGACTCCAGGGATCCCCCCCCCCATAAAAAATTAGTTCTTGATTTCAGGGAGCTTACATTCTAGCGAGAGCAAACATAAACCTTTGTTCTGAGAGTTAGCTTACTGCAATTTTTGTTGATATTTTATGTATTTAAAAATTCTCCTTGATTCAATTTATTCCACTTGCTGGTTGCAACCAGTCCAAGGTTTGGGATTGATTCCATGGTGTATCTTTAAACTCCATCCTGCTTACAATTTTTTGTGCATTCTGACTTGGACTCTCCCTACTTCATTTAATCTTCTGAAATGCTCACTAGTTCTACTAATATAAAGAAACTTTGATAAACTTGAGTACTTTTTCCAAATCTCATTGGAAAGCCCATTTCACTTCCAACCTGGCTTTCTAGTCACTGAAAAAATCTAATTGTTAGAGTAGTCAGTTCAATGTTTTGCTCAATATCAAGTCAATGTCACTTTAGTGTTCTCAGCGACAGAAGCCTTAAACAACTTGCGTGTTTAATGTGAACTGATGGCTATATGAATGACCAAAACATGGAAACCAAATGCATGTGAACTGAGGGAGGTAGATGAAGGCTGCATAGTTTGCAGGTGTGTTTTGAAGTATGTAAGAAAACAAGTTTGGAGAATTTTCTTGGAAAAATTGTTTTAAGGTAATCTCAGTTGGTTGGTACTAAGCCAAGGGAGGAGTGCCTGCACTAATCAGGTCTTTATGTTGTTCTAGTTGATTTTGACAGTAGGCAGTTTGTTGTTCTTGAATATATATAATTTCAAACCCTTGGAAATGAATGATCTTGTATCAATATAATACATAACAAGGCACTACACAACCATAGTTCATTTTATTTAAAATGTAAAATAAATACCACTCCCAGGCTTTTGATAACATGTAAAGTTGGGTAGTATAGGCTGAGAGGAAGGTAGAGATACTTCAAGGGAATAAGAGAAGCTGCCATTCTTCTAAAGATTAACTCTAAGGACAAAAGAAATGTCAGTCAAGGCAAGGGTAGGAGGAAGAATGCAATATACTCTAATCAGGGTTGATGTATAAAAATGTAAGTATATAAAAAGGCATAGAAAATTAAGCCTAAGTCTTGATACACAGACCCGAGTTGTAGAATAATTGTGTCAGAAGAGATGTCCAGTCTCTAGTTCAATCCCTTCACTGTATATATGAGGAATCTGAGTTATATAGATCAGAAATAACTTGTCCAAAGTCACACAGATAATGAGGGAGAAGAGTCATGATGAAAATTCTGGCTTCCTTATTACAGTACAGTGTGCTTCCACCAAGACGCTTAAATCCTACTCTTTTCCATGCATAGGAATGCTTGAAAAATTATTTATAAAATCTCAAAAGAGATAATATATGTAAAATGCTTTATAAACCTTAAATTGCTATATAACTTCTAGCCATTATTATTATTATCAAGTGTTTCCTATATTCTAGTCACTTTAGTAAGCACTGAGGGGATATAAATACAAAAAGTAAGACACTCTTTGACCTCTAAGACCTACATTTTAATAGGAGAAGAAAGTCCATATAGGAAAGAAGTGGTTAAGGAAGGGTGTTTTATTCTGGGAAATCAGATAAATGATGATTAAACCTATGCTTAGGACAATTTATTCATGCAACCTTTTCGGGAATCATTGTGGAGATTTGATTAGTATTCCCAAAATTAGAGCAGGAATTGGAAAGGAAGACAGGGAGAGAGAGAGATACAGTGGGAAGGCTATTTAATGGTGGTATTGGATGAAAGGTGATCAGAAAGCAATGTGGGAGATGTGGGTCAGAATAGATAAAGAGGACTCTCACCAAACAGGAGTCCAGGGTAATTGATAGAGTGCTGTTTAGAGATAGAGGCTCAAGGAGGCATGGAGTGTAGACGGCCTGAATAAATAGCTTGGTGGGTCTGGGTTGGAGTAGATATCATCATCATCATCATCATCATCATCATCACCATCACCATCACCACCAACATCATCACAGTCATCATTAAGTATTTATTAGGCATTCAATATATTCTAGGCACTCTGATAAACCATAGATTTTTTTTAAGGCAAAAAAAACACAATATCTGCCTTCAAGGAGCTCACATTCCAATGGGAGAAACAATATGAAAACAACAACGTACCTACAAGACACAGAGCACTCTCGTCATTCAGGAGTCCAAGGATAGTGAAGTCTCACGTCAGAAGTGGAGGTGCCATCAAGGAAGAATTGGGATGATGACAGCCAGATGTAAGTTTTATCTAATTGAGGACACTTGTAGGAAGCCAATTCCAGAGAACATATGATTGTAGAACAAAAGGGGGATAAACAAATAAAAATTCCGTGTTAATTAACCATATGTTTACGAAAGGAACAGTTTAGGAAATTTGTAAAGAAAACCCAATGAATATAAATGACGAGACCATTAGCAGGGGATGTTGACTTTATTTAGAGGAAAAGGAAAAAGAAACATTTTTGTTATATTCAACAAAGGGAATAGTGTGCAATCAATGGAAATATTAGTTTTATACTTTCTATTAAAGTTCTTCACAATGATCTTTGTCTATTGTCCATAGACCAGCCTAATAAGTTTAGAGGTGCTACTCCTAAGCCTCCAATAAAAAAATCTATAATTTAAAAATGAAAATATTTTATTATTTATAATACCCAGAGATAATCTGGTACTATGGAGGTTTAAGCAGGTTATATGCAGGGCAATTTTTTTTTTTTGCCAAAGTTACTATGGACTACCACCTACCAAGTTATACAGCAGAAGTTACAAGTCTTGTGTGAACATGCATGGTGTGTGTGTGTGCGCGTGTGTATGTTACAGACCCTTTTCAGAATAATGTTTTTAAATGTATGTACTATATCCATAGATTTACAAAGGAAGTTGATTTTACTGAAATATCATTATCAAAAAATTAAGGCAAAAAAGTTTCAGAGGCTTCAGTTAAGAATTTGCATTGTTTTTAAAGGGAAACTCCTCTATTGGTGGAGGGACTGATCATAGTGATGAAGTCATAAATCTTAAAAGTAGTTAAATTTTGTGATACACTTTATATGTATAACTTTTTATCCCTAGATATTTCTTCATTGATTCAAAGAAAGAGATACAAGAAACCATAAAATGTTAATAATTTGAATAGAAAGACAATATTACAACTATAAATTATGGTATATTTTAAAGACAATTCAATGATAATCCTTTCCAGCATATATTATGATGGATTTGGTAAATAAAGCATCATAAAATTGATGTCTTTTGGGACCCACTTTAATGTCTAGCCAAGAATGATTTGAAATTAGTACATCATTGTTCATGTGAAGAAGAAAACCTAAGGAAAGGGTATGTTGGAACTAGTTGGAGTCAGCTCTCAAGAGCTGACTGTTAAATTTCAATCTGAACAATTACACCTTGGGAATGGAGAAATGCTAAAAACCAGGACTTTGTTTATTATTTTTTGATTGTCTAGACAATTTTATTACCTAGGAGTAAATCTTAATGCAGATTAATCTTAAAAATATGTACTGTGTAGATTGATTTTTTTCCAAATAGCTGATTATTAAACATTTACCATCATACTCCTGATGCAGAGTGCTTGAAAATAGTTTGTTCTTTAAGGCAAATGGAGGATTTCTCTGTAATTATGTTTAATACTACTAATTGCATTGAAGGTTCAGTTTTAGTCTCGTTCATGCTTAACATTACTGTGCCAAATTGGTGTATCCAAATTAATGAATTTATAAAAGGGAAACTAACTTCTTAAGAGACATACTATTTTGAGGAATCTTTATTATCATGACAACATTCTGATATTTCATAACAATTTGATACAAGATCCATAGAAATGAAAATATGATAATTTGTCACAGTAACTGGACTGGGTAGCATTCTGGTCAAAAATACCTTGGTTGAGATAGTTGTCTCAGATACCATATAGTAATCGTTTTCACTATTTACTTGTAATAATAATACTAGAAGATTCTTAGTTTAGCCCTTGACACTTTAAATTTCAAAGACTCAGGGTCATTTTGAATATCAAGATTTACTTCTATCCCCACTGAAGTTATAAAAACTGCAGAAAATCAGTTCTGATGTCCCATGTATTACCAGGGCATTCGTTAAGTTGTTTTCTTAAACAAAAACAAACCTTTAAATCCTCACTATGATCCTATTTACTTGAAATTGCCAATTTTGCATTAAAGTTAAATGCAGAATGAACAATTTGAGAGTGATGATTAATAGGGATTTCTGGTTGATGTGATGCTGACTAAACACATTTTTATATCATGGGATTTCCATCTTAAGTAAAGAACTCTGTAGGCAGTCAGTCAACAAGCATTTATTAAGCATTTGCCATGTGTCAGGCATCACATTAAGTGCTGAAGATTTAAAAAAAAGAAGCAAAAAACATGTTTCCTTTGGTCAAGGATTATACATTCTAATGGGGAGAGACAACATGGCTAGTTACAGTAAAATATACAAAGAAAGAAGATGAAATAATCTGAAAAATGGAAGGCATCAGCAGCTGGAGAAACCAGAAAAGGCCTTGTAAAGAAAGTGAGGAGTATGGATTCTTGAAGGAAGTCTAAGGAACTAATGGTCAGAGATAAGGAGAAGAGTATTCCAGGAATGGGACACAGGGCTGAATTAGAGAAACTGCAGGAAGGCCGTTGCTACTCGGTAACAAAGTGTGTGGCAGTATAGTGTGAGAAGTCTGGAAAGGTAGAAGGGGACCAGGTTGTGAAGAACTTGAAATACCAAGCATAGGATTTTATACCTGATCTTGTACAAAATGTTATTAGGATATTATGTGTCCTATTATAGGAGAAGATTAAGCATTAATTAGGCACTTACCACTTACTGAACTAAGTATTTCATATATTCGTCACAATAACTTGGGAGGTAGGTGCTATTATTATCCCATTTTACAGCTGGGGAAACTGAAACAGAGATTAACCTACCTAGTCACTTAGTTAGTAGGTGTCTGAGGTTGAACCAAACTCAGGCCTTCCTAACTCCAAGGTCAAAAATCTATCCAGTGTTCCACCTAGTTGCCTCTACAAAAATTAAAGCTTTCTTGCTTTTTTTGTGGGGCTCGATTTTATGTTTTCTGTTTTATTATTGTTTTTAGATGTTACATCCACATTTTTGTATTGGAACAATATTCAAACTAGAACTGGTACTCAAGGGATGATTGGCAATATTTCCTGTGTATCAGCTGTGCCTAAATCTATGCCAGAAACCCTGTTGACATCTGTCATTTATAAAGATCTCATTGTTTCTATGTATGTTTTCACTCCTATCATTTCCTTTATAATATGAAGGCTAAAGCAGATTTTTGAGGCTCCCATAGAAACAAAGTTCCCAAAGATGTCATCTTGGCAAAAACTGTCATGTTTACAGGATAACGGTCCAAAAATAACACTTTTATACCAAAAATATCATCTTAGTGTCTAAGATACTCTTCCCCCCTCTCCATTGCCTTGCTACATTAATCACAGAAACACATTATTTTAGAGAAAGAAGACATAATAGAAATTAACTAGTTCAACTCATCTTATTTTTACAGATACAGAAGTTGTGACTAAAGGAGTTGTTCTTTGCAGGATACCACAGAAAAGCATAGTATACTAGAAAGAATAATCAACAGGGGACATATGAAAAATCAGGGTTTTTTTCCCCTAGAGCAGATATTTTGGAACACTCATAATCTTACAGCAGTCAAACATCATTGAATCACTGAGAGACACAGATAACTTGCCAAAAGGCCCATTTTCTGTAATTACATGGTTAGCTCCATTCAGTGCTGCTGATCATTTCAGATACATGTGTAGGTCTATTGATCACAAATCTGCTTCACTGTAAAAGTAACAGATGTACAGTTATTAATCTTGGATGGGATCCATATATCCTTTCTGCAGAGATCAGAGAAGCCAATTAGCATATGACATGGCATCCTGTGTTTAGGAATTCAAGAAATGCCAGCAGTGGAAAGAATGTGAGTGTGTATGTATGTCTTTAAAAGGTGTGTGTGTGTGTGTGTGTGTGTGTGTGTGTGTGTGTGTGTATGTATGTATGTATCTAGAGGGAGGTGGAAATCTATGGAAAAGAGCATGTCCTCAGACCTGATTTTTTTACTTCTCCAACCAACACTGCCAGTGTATTAAGTGGAGCTCACATCTGAATGGTGCGCAGAGCTCACACACCCTAACAGATTAAATACACCTGCTTACTGCTCTCTCAGCTCTTTCAAAATTTCTCTCTGCCAACTCTCAAGATTTCCTAGGAGTTACGTTAGTTTGGTACTGGGAACAGAAACAAGCAAGTATATTCTATCACCTAATAGAACTAAGAGGGTTCAAACAACAGTACGCTATGTTCAGTTGGAGATTTGAATCTAGGCTATTTAAAAGAAATAAAAGAAAAGAGGAATCATTTTTTAAAATTGAAACAAGAAGATGTACTCCTTTTATAAGAGATTGGCATTCCAATGATGGGGGTGGAAGGAGAAAGGCAGTAAGCATTTATTAAGGTACTACCATGTGCCATGTGCAAGTAGGTGTGCAGTGGATAGAGCACTGGGCTTGGAGTAAGGAAAACCTGAGTTCAAATCTGGTCTCTGCCACTTACTAACTGTGTGACCCTGGGCAAGTTACTTAACTCTGTTGGCCTCAGTTTCCTCATCTATAAAATGATCTGGTGAAGGAAGTGGCAAACCACTCTGGTATCTTTGACAAGAAAACAAATGGGGTCATGAAGAGTCACATGACAGACAATGACTAAACAACAAGAACATTGTGTGCCACACACTGTGCTAAGCTCTCTGTTTACTAAGTACAGGTTCTTATTGAGTATAGATTTATGAAGCATAGGCCAATTGCTTTATAAATATTATCTCACTTAGGTTTGGATATGTAGGCAATGTTGGATCATAGGGACCTATATCTAAGATTAGAAAGGACATTGGGGACCATCTAGTTGAAAATAATTTGATCATAACATATCTTCCTCATTTTGCAGAGCAGCCATGAGGAAGTTAAATAATTGGCTTAGTCACACAAAAAACAAGTTTCAGAGGCAGGATTTGAACCCAAGTCCTCTGATTCCAGAGCTATGCTTGTTCCACCATACAATGTTACCTCCCTAACATGTTAGAAGCCCTGCAGGCACCCTAATATGTACTAACTACATGAAAATATCCTGATACACAGTAGAAAGGAAATCTAGACTTTTTGTAGACTAAATTGAATGTTCATACTTCAAAAACACTTCTTTTAGGTCAAATTTCCTTACCATTATCCTTAACTTAACAAAGCATCCCTTGTATATTTTAATTACCGTAAGCCCTGACATCTTATAAAGCCTGATTTATTTACTACTTCATATAAATAACCTGTCAACACAGAGAATACAGAGGAAGAACTGTTGTATATCATAGTAGTTTCTGGTTATTTTACTTTTAGAACCGAACAAGCCAATGGCAAGAGTATTGAATTTAGAGTCAAAGTAAATAGGTTCAAACCTCAGCTCTGCTACTTATTACCAATTTGATATTAGAGAAGTCATTTAGCCTTTCTAAGTCTCAATTTCTTCATCTGCCAAATAAAGGCCAGATGACCAGTGAAGTATCTTTCTGTTGTAAATCTATGAACTTATGAATTGGAGAAGAACATTGTGGTTGTGTTCTTTTCTACATGCTTTGTCCTAAGAATTAATTTCTTCTTCCAAATCTTTTTTCTTCTATGACTTTTGAATCTTCCTGCTAACACAGTTCCCACTGGGGTTCATGATTAGTGAAATGTAATTCCAAGTGAAGGTGCCAGGGATCTTACTTTTTGAAGGAGTTATCTCACTGGAGCAAAGCTAGCAGAAATTACAAAATTAAGTGTATGTTCTTTTTTGTCTCTCCTCGCCCCTCCTTCAAAGTATGTATGGTCTTTACTTCCACTTTTTTTGTTAATATGATAGGGTGAGAATGGGGAGGTGTGTATATGTGACTCACAGAATTAGGATCAATATCCTAAAGAGAGAAAATATGTTACTAAATTTATTAACTAGGCTCTTCTTTGATGCCTTTATATAGAAATCATAGGCTTAGAGCTGGGAGAGATACTAGAGGTCTTCTGGATCAACTTATCATTTTGCTGGTGAGGAAACTGAGCCCCGAAAGGTAAGATGATTTGCTCAATATCTTACAAGTAGTAAGTGGCAGAGTAAAGATTCTAATTCAGGTCCTCTGGCTCCAAGTTTAAGGATCTTAAAATTATATTATATGGTCCTGTACTCTGATAGAACAGTGTGGAGAATTCTTCATAATTGTCCTAAAGATAATTATTATTCATTTTCATTCATCAATCCTAAAGACTCCAATTCCCAGAAAATGTAAACTGAACTCTTTCTAGGTAATCTAAGGTGTAAAATTCAAATGATGCTTGTAAAATTCAAGCATACTACTTGTTATTGGCAGGTAGCCATAAGCATAATAAGCGAAGGAAACCAGAGGGTATTGTTTTTAAGTAAAACAACAAATGCTTATGGTAGAGAATAGAATGGCAAACATGACCTTATGTAATTAGGGTTCTCATAAGTTTTCCCCTGCTTGTGAATATTAGCTGACTGTCTTTTGCATACAATAAATAGGGATAGATTATACTGAAGAATATGTAGATATTTATAGATTCTTGAAAAGCAGGAAAGGGCAACTGAAATGGATTAACATGTAAGGACAGGATTTCATGTGTAGAACAACACTGGCTAGTTTATTGATTCCACCTCACAACGAATAAAGTTATAAATTGGTGAATGTTACTGGATCAGCTAAGTAGTACGGCTAAATAGTATGATTTTTAAATTTTACATTCTTTCGACTCCATGTGTAGACAGGGGCTTAGGTAGCTGTAGTGTAATGTACAGAAACGGAATCAGAAGAGCCATTTTTTAAGGCCTGAATCTGTCCATCAATAGCTGCTCGACCTTAAGGCAAACTATTAAAAAGAAACAAATAAATGAACCAACAACTAAATATGAGCAAGGACAATTAATACACTGTGTGCCTTAGTTTCCCTATTTGTAAAACAGTCCTAATAATACCTATACTAGCTGCATCATAGGGTTATTTGGGGAAAAGCCAAAAAGATAATATATCTTAAGTGCCATATAAATGTCAGTTATCCTTATTCAAAATCCTTATGTTACAAAGTCTTTTTTTTTTTAAATCTAGTGGCCTTGATCTAATAGTAACAGCAATTAATCAATCTACAAGATAACAGAGAAAAAGGCACTGGTTCTGGAGTTGGAGAATCTGAGGTCAGATACCATGAAACACTGTAACTGTAAACCATGTAACTGTAGGTAAGTCATTTAACCTCTTTGAGTGTTACTTTCCTCATCTAAAATTCATCAAGTTAAGTCAATTAGCAGCTGCTAGGCTATTATTATATGATAAATACTGGGGATACAAGGGAAAAATAAGGCAAAGATGATCCCTGCCCTCAGGAAGCTTACACCCTAACGAAGGAAACAACATGAAACTACATACATACATCATACAGACAAGGTAAATTGGAAGCAGTCTCAGATGTAAAGAAGGCACTAGTAGGGTAACAAGGTGGTATAGTGGATAAAGTAATGACCCTGGAGTCAGGATACTTGAGTTCAAATCCAGCCTCAGATACTTAAGTGCATGCTAATGTGACTCTGGGAGTCAATCTCTGTTTGCCTCAGTTTTCTCAAATGTAAAATAAGATATAACACCACCTACCTCTCAAGGTTATTGTGAAGATCAAATGAAAGATTTATAAAATACTTAGCACTCTGCATGACATATAGTGATTGTTTTCCTTCATTCTCTAATAGGACCAAAGTGACATCACTGTGTTGGAGTCAAGGTATAGTGTATTTAGCTATGGCTGATCATACCAATGTGAGCTCAGAATGCTCTACCATGGGTTGGGCACAAAGAGTCCATATAAGCATTTGGAGTGGAGATGTCTCTAAATTTGTGCATCTCACATTTCTTTGGAGCTATTGCAATCCTGCCTCACTCATAAAGCACAGTGCCTTCTTTGATAAGGGTACACCATGCTGTGTGGTCTTTTGCCAGCATCCCTCATGTCACACAAACAATATAAAAGTTCTTCAGAGAGACCTTGAGAATGTCCTTGTATCACTTCTTCTGACCAACATGTAAGTACCTTCCTTGTGTGAGATCTCTGTAAAATAATTTTTTAGGCAATTGTATGTTCAGCATTTGAATACACATGACCAGCCCATCAGAGTGGCACTCTCTGCAATAGAGTTTGAATGCTGTGCAGTTTAGCTCAAGAAAGGGCTTCAGTGTCTGGTACCTTTTGTCAAAGGATCTTCAGATTTTTCCCAAGACAATTCAAATGGAAGCAATTCCATTTCCTGGCATGGCACTAGTAGACTATCCAAATTTAACAGGCATACGATGCAGTCAGCATAATGGCTTTGTAGACGTTCAGATTGGTAAGAAGTCTAATACCTCTTCTTTCTCACACTTTCCTTTGGAGCTTCCCAAACACTGAACTAGCTCTGGCAACATGTGCATCAACCTCATTATCTATATGTACATCCCTGGTAAGCATCATATAAATACTTATTACCTTCCTTCCTTAATCAAAAAGGTCAAAGACTTTCAGATCAAGTAAATCTTAAAATCTATTGGTTTTTAAGTAATTGCCACTTAATTTTTAAGATTAAAAATATAGCTTTTATGACAGATTTAGAATCAAAAGACAGTTTGGTGTAATGGACAGACAAGGCCTCAGAGAAGGCAAGACCTTGATTTCTGGTTGGTTCCACCCACATCCCATGTCTGAGACACATTGGTTGTGTGACCTTGGGGAAGTCTCAGTGTCCCCAAAATACACAAATTGGTAGTGAGAAATTCTTCAATGGGAATACGGTATACAAACGAACTCATATTTGGTCTCCTTGACTCTCCTCCTAAAAAAGTAAGGTGATTTGTAACTCTGTTAAAAGATGTATACTGATTTAAAGATTTTGTATTTAAAGAATACTGGGAAAAGTAAAAACTTGGCCCTCCCAAAAGTGACATACTTCTTCACTCAGCAAAGATCTGACCATATTTTTTCTTTACTTCTTTGGTACGTAAAAGCATCTATTATGTATCTCTATATGTATCTGTCTATCTATCTGTCTGTCTATCTATCTATCTATCTACACACACATACATATATATATATATGTGAGTATGTATATATGTATATGTGTATATATATATATATATATATATATATATATATACACACATATATACAAACACTGGATCTACTATGTATGATGCAGTATATATACTGTAT